>CM038681.1:263548438-264202524 GCA_021605205.1 Aegilops longissima | reverse complement strand
ACCTCATGCTCAGGGTCCTCTCGGGGAGGGACAGCATAAGCTCTATCCCATGTGGGAGGAGCCCATTCAAGGTTGTTCATGTTTCGAGGCTGGCTCCGTGCGCTTGGAGACTCAAGAGGAATGCCTATCTGAGCAGCGTGGAACATCCGGCACCTCCGGGAGGTTTACCCTAAAAGCCCAAGAGCACATGAAGAAAGCGAGCGCTGTGAAGTTCTTCTTTTGGAAAAGGCCAGGAGCACATGAAGGCAGGCAAGCGCTGTGAAGTTCATGTTTTTGGAAAGGCCCAGAGCACATGAAGAAGGCAAATGCTGTGAAGTTCATCTTTTGGAAAAGGCCCGGAGCACATGAAGAAGGCAAATGCACTGTGAAGTTCATCTTTTGGAAAAGGCCAGGCACATGAAGAAAGGCGACGCTGTGAAGCCCGACACGTTGGAAAGGCCGGAGCACATGAAGAGGACAAAGCGCCCGTGAAGCTTGCTTCCCGGAAGAATGGCGAGCACATGAAGAAAATGACGCTGTGAAGCTTCGCCGCGTGACACTCTCACGTAATAATGAGTTGGGGCTGTACATGCCCGGAGTCTCAGTGCGGCCTCGGGCCTGGGGCTCCCTCCACGCTGCCAGTGGCAGCACTTAGCCCGCGCTGGTGAAAGGCGTCGAAGACTAGACTAGGTGCAGACCTTGGCTTTTCCATTGCTTTTGCAGTTGACCAGATTATTCCCATTTGGAGTTTTTTCTCGAAACTATTGCCTCTTTTTTGATCCGTGGTTCTTGATCTTTCTCACTCTCTTGCCTCGATTTCTCTTGGCGGGGACTCGTGGGGCGGGAGCCTCGGGAGACCCATAGCGTTTCTTCCCCTATCGCTCAAGTTTTGCGACCTGGCCCTAGCTGGAGCACCCCTCGACCATGTGTCACCCAGGCGGCCTGCGAACCGCAGGGCCTCGATCAGTCGCCCTGCGACCGGCTGAGATTCACTTGAATGGGCGCCTGGCCGAAGAATAGAATCAGGATAACAAAAGCAGTACAATAATTAGCGGCGTTGATCTCGCAGGCCCCGCGAGGCCATACATTGTTCCTTTTCACGCGGGGAGAAAAGAAAGGAAAAAAAGGACCCGGTGAAGCACGCCCGTGCAGGCTCTCTCGGAAGGCTGAGCTGCCTCCGGGCTCGGTCGGACTCCATCTCACGCTTCAGCGAGGTGTGGCGGCGGACCGCTGCCACCCCCAAGCAGTAGCAGTGGCGTGAGGCTGGCGCGACCGCTCTTTGAAATCGCCGCCCGAAGAAGAGCTGGTGAAGTGTGAGTCGTCGGGCATCGCCCGGCCCGCCCAGCCCGCTGCCCTCTCCGCCAGCGCCGGGGCTGAGTCCTCGGCATGATGGCGTCGATCCTCAGAGGCAGCACCCCATCGCGGACCATCTTCCCCGAACACCCTCACGTGGGGTGGCGTCGCCATCATACTTGAAGTGCAGGGAGCACCGTGGCGAGACCACGCAGCAGCTGAAGCGTCTACCAGCGCGGGCGAGGCAGGTTCCTGCGGCGAGACCTCGAGAAGCCCATGAAGCCCGGCTGCGGCAATCATGCACTGGCAGAGAGGCCACTCAGGCGCCATCAGGAAACTCACCCAGGAGGAAGCAGGGAGATGAAGCGGGGCGGGGCGGCTCCTCCGCTCTCACCATGAACTCCGGCTGCGCATGCAGCATGAAGGCGCGCCTCGGGGACGCAGCGGCCGAGCCACGCCCTCCGACCATGCCCAGCCGCTCGTCCTGCACGCTGAGAGCCTCCCCCGCGACGCGGGGACCGCCGTGGAGGCCACAGGAGTGCTGCGAGGCGACCTCGACCACGCTTAGGCGGAGGAGAAGATTCGACTGGTGGCCCTTCCTTTCTCTGCGGCGAGAACTTCCTTGGTGGAGCGACAAGAAAGGATAGGCTGGAAGGCGCTATCCGTACTTATTCTTTGGCGAAGGCCAACGGTCAGCCCCACAATCACCCGGTAATCATGACCAACTCCGCATGCGAGGACTTGTCAAATCCGGGAGGTTACGAGCATCGTGGGGAAGCGGTCGCCACGTCAATCAACCGCCACCCAGCGTCGCCCAAGGCGAAGGCTGTTAGGGCCCATGACGCTCCGCACTTGCCCTTCGCCTCTCTGCTTCGGCCAAGTTCGGGCGTCGTGGGCCAGGGGGCTCTGTCGGCGTTCAGGAGCAGGGGTCCCCGACTTGCACTGCTGCGGCTGCGGGCGTGGCTCAAAGGAGGCCAGGACAGCCCATCTTCATCAACACAAGCTTAAGACCCTCGCGAGGGCCAAGCCTCATGAGGCGAGGCGACAAGGAGCTTCCTCGAGGCACGGCCTCGTCGAGGCTGGCTCATGAGGAGGCCCGGAGAGTTCAAGGCAGGGTACCTCGCGAGGTGCCCATGGCATAAACCATGACGACCAAGGCGCCCGGCCAGCGCAGCGTCCTCCTTTCCTCTTTGGTGCAAAGGGAGCAGCCGCAGGCGAGAGCATCAAGCAAAGGCATCCGTTTGGTGCAACAAGACCAAGACCAGCCCCAGCGGCTGGAAGGAGTCATCGTGGAGCCCAAGCGGCGTCATCACGAGCCTTTGGCGGCGAGGCCAACTTTAGTCGGGATAAGCATACCGCTATTCCCTTCAAAATGGCCAATTGTTGGTGCCCTTCCGCTCAATATTTGGGAAGAGGCCGGGGCCTTCGTCTATATAAGTAGAGCTAGCCACCATAGTAGAGGGGATCGGCATTTGGAATCGAGAGAGAGATAGAGGCCCGATCCTCAAGCTAGGCGACAGGACACCACCTAGCAGTTCATCACACCCACCAAGGACGAGACCCTCGCGAGGCTGTTCTTCCTGTACCATTCTTCATCAGCCCAGAGGCAATCCACCACACCATAAAGTAGAGTAGGGTATTACACCTAGCGGTGGCCGAACTAGTATAAATCTCGTGTCTCTTGTCTTTGGTCTTTGAGTAGTTTTAGGTCCCTGCGATTGGCCGAGTGCAGGAGGCGGTGGAGGATTGGATCTCATGGCACCCAGTCTGAACCTTAAGGTCTGCGGAACCCGAAATCCGACAAACTCGTATCACCATAGAATCTCTGGCGGGGAGCACCTCATACTCTCCATGCGAGAAAACATAAGGTGCTATCGCATCTTGGATGCTCTGGTGATCTGAGCTTGGAGGTCGTTTGATCGAGATCAATGGCATCTGGCAGTCTTTGTGCTTATGGCGATGGCGAACTCTTTTGAGGCTTTTCTACAAAAACCATTGAACCACCAGGAGGTGTTAGTTCACAAATCAACGCCTCTGAAGAGCTTGTATCACCAAAGCATCAAAGGTGTGGTAGCACATGATATTATTACATACGAGGAGAATATGATGTCCTCCTTCATCTTAGATGCTACGGTGATCTGACTTGAGTCGTTGGATATTGGATCAAAGGGCATCTAAGTAGTTTTTGTACAAATTGTGTGGAATTCTCAAACTCATCAAGGTTTCTGCAAAAATATTAAGACACATCATGTGAGCTGCTATATCTCGGATCTACAAGCTCCAAGCAACTCAAATGTCGGCATATAGCATCTAAGGTATTGGGGCACATGATATTCTCCGGGAGGAGGGGTGGGGGTGCACAACCAATCGGTGGTTGGGAGGGTGGGGACAAATATAATCTAAACAACCTAAACAAAGCTCCACAATTTTATCTAAGGTCGAGGGTTGACCCCAGACAATCATAGCTCCCTAAACACAACATTTGCATGTCTTTGTAGTACTAGACTTAATATTCATGTTTCAGTTTCATGTTCATTTTAAATATTGAATTGAGGACCATGGATGTCTTACATTTTACTCCTTCGTTCCTAAATATTAGTCTTTTAGAGGCTTCAAATGGTGGCACATACAGGATGTATATAGACATATTTTAGAGTCTAGATTCACTCATTTTGCTCCATATGTAGTCACTTGTTGAACTCTCTAAAAGACTAGTATTTAGGAATAGAAGGAGTATTTTTGAATTCGTGTCATACATGCGTGGTTTGGAAAAATAGATACACTATACTTATTGGATTGTTGTTGTGTTCGTGCGTGTGTGTCTCTGTGTGTGTGTGTCTGTGTGGTCATATGCTTGATACATACAAAGTTTTCCCACCTCCGTATTGTTCATCTTTTAAATTTGAATCTGCAGTGGAAAACTTACTAGGGATACCATGAAATGTGAAATCCACGTTGAGATCACTATATCACAAACTCACTCTAATTCAACAACTCGTCATAAATCAATTACGACGTTGAGATTAGTATTTGCAAGGAAAATCGGGTATTGTAATACACATAGATTAGTTCGGCAATTTAAAGGTTCCTTTCATATTCTTGAATGGTAGGACCCAGCGGTACCAGCCAGACCTTGGCTCGTGTTGATCCTAAAAACAGGCTCGTGTCGCTTCGATGGCGTGCGTGAATGCGCACATTAAGGCAACCCCAACCGGTCGAGCCTCAACGTTTCAAGTCAAAATATCTGGCAGCCAGAATTCCAGCCCTAGGAAATTCCCCTCATGTCCCCGGTCCATAATGACTACCGATGAACAACGGAGGGATGCTTTAGTAACTAGACAACGTTACCTACCGTGCGAGCAGTTCAATTCCTCGATGCGCCGCTCGTCAATGTCACCCGTCAACTGCATTGCCTACTACTACTACTACTACACCAAGATGAGCACATAATTGAGCCCATCTGTTCATGCCTAGTACTTGAGTTAATATATCAGGCAATGCACTGGTACGGAGGGATTATCCTTTTACTCTGCATATATAACTTGTCTGAAGTCTAACTAAGCAAAATGTTTGACCAAATCCTTTCTTAAGAAATACAACAGGATAGATGTACGGCTAGAAAATTTATTGCATGATGCAGGTTATGAGATTGTTTCGAATCCTGGATCTTAAATTTCAGAAAATCCAAAAGTGAGCATAAATTCTTGAAACTGAGCATGGTCACGTGATATGGCACAAATATTACTTCATAAGTTTTTTTCTTCAATTCGAGACAAGCTGATTATGAAAAAATGCACAAATGAAGAGCCAAGGTATTTTGGAACAAATACCTGTCACGTTAAGGTGAACGCTTTCACTATTGAAAGCGTATGCGTTTATGTGCCGCCACGAGTCCCGCTTCTCATCGGCGAGTGCCGTCCCAGCAAGCGTGTGAGTCAGCGGGAGGCGTCGAGCGAACCGTTGTCTTGTCTGTCGAGGCGTCGTCGAGCTTCTTGTCGCAGACTCACGGGGCGAGCCCTTTGACGAGCTCCGCCCCACCGTCGTACCAACTGCTCCCACTTTTAATGTCGCGGCGCCGCGTTTTAAAATCAACCCCGCACTACCGATGTCGCTACAATCCTCTCTGTCCTCTCGATTCTCCTGTCGTCTACCTCCAACTAGTGCAGCCTAAGCGTCGCCATGCCGCATCACGATGGTCTGCCCTTAGTATTCGATTTCACGAGAAGACACCGGCGGAGTCTCAAGAACATAAAGCGCATTGGGGCGAGCTTGAACGGCCTTGCGGAAAAGCGCGCATGTCCCCCTCTCCGTCGCCCGATTGCGCGGCGCCCATCCCGTGGCATTGATGGGCTAGGAGCTGCACATTTTCGCCGAGCTTGATGTCACGGGGTTCCACGAGGTCCCGCCGACTTTCATGCGCTGTGCACCTGCCGGCGCATGCGCTTGCGCGTCTGCAGCGCTGCGCCCGATGCCGGTGCCGATGCACCTGCGGCGCATGCGCATCGCGTGTCTGCTGACATGCATGCGCCCGTGCGATGCCGATGCAGGAATGTCTCGGCAGCGCCGTTGACGCGCTGTCTCCAGCGGTGCGAGTGCCCCCTCGGCGGCATGGATGGCGCCGTCGACCGCTTCCTTGCACCGCGCCCGATTGCCTCCTCCCGCCGATTGACTCGCTCCGAAGTCGAACATTTGGCCTTCCTTGAAGCTAGGCCAGCGTCGAGAATGCGCCAACAACAGCGCAAAGACGCCACCGTCGCCATCGATCGATGTTAGCGACAAACAAACCGCAGCGGAAGAGCCGCTTCCCACAGCGAGCGCCGCCGCCCGCCGCGCGTAATCTAAATTTGCCATGAAAAAGCGTTCGGATTGCCATGCTTAAAATCTGAACGTTTATCATTTCCGTTTATTTTATATCGATCGTCGTATAATTTAAAGTCGGAGGCAGACTGAACAAAATGTATGGTTTGATCGATTGAATGTTCTGCTAGAGCCGTATCAAATTAAATATAAAACGTCATCAAGCCACATGTATTCCTTGTCATCCAACGACCTAGACTGATTCAATGTCGAGCGCTCAACATGTTTAGCGTGTAGTTAATTTCATGCCAAAAATAGTGCTAATCACATGACAACACACAAATAATATCCTATTAGTTAATATCCGCATGCACTTCTGTCGGATCACGGGTTCCGGCAGACCCTTAAGGTTCGAACTCTGAGGTGCGCACGGAGATCCAACCCTCCACCGTCTCGTACCTCGCCGAATCGCAGGGACCTAAACTACTAACAAGAACAACACGAGTGACGCAAGATTTATACTAGTTAGGGCCACCGTTGTGGTGTAATACCCTACTCTAGTTTGTGGTGTGTGGATTGCCTCAGGGCTGATGAAGAAACATACAGGGAAGAACAGCCTCGCGAGTGCATTCTTGGTGGGTGTGATGAACTGCTAAGTGGTGCCCGTCGCTCTAGCTTGAGGCAGGTTTCTCTCTCTCTCTCTGGATTCGAATGCTCGATCCGATCGTCCTCCGTCCTCTCTCTGTGTGGCTACCCCTATTTATAGGCGAAGGCCTGGGCCTCTTCCCAAATATTGGCGGGAAGGCGCCAACAATTAGCCATTTGAAGGGAACAGCGGGTACACTTATCTGACTAAAGTTGGTTCTCGCTTTGCCAAAGGCTCGGTGATGGCCTTTGCTTGGGCTCCATGATGACTGCATTCCAGCCGTTGGGGCTGGTCTTGGTCTTGTTGCACGAAGCGGATGCCTTTGCTTGATGCTCTTGCTGCGCTTGCCCCTTTGCACCAAAGAGGAAGGAGGGCGCTGCATGGGCTGGGCTGCGCCCGGCGCCCTTGGTGCGTCATGGCTTGCGTCACGGGCACCTCGCGAGTACCCGCCTTGAGTTCTCCGCCTCCTCATGAGCCAGCTGGCGAGGCCGCGCTGAGAAGCTCTTGGTCATCCGCCCAGCAATCTCAGCCCCTCGCGAGGTCTTGAGCTTGTGTTGATGAAGATGGGTCGTCCTAGGCCTCCTTTGAGCCACGCCGAGCATGAGCGAGCAAGTCAGGGACCCCGTTCCCGAAGCGCCGATAGTAGCCCGGGGCCCAGCGATGCGCCCGGACTTGGCGTCTGAGAGGCGAAAGGGCAAGTCTGGCGTTGTGGGCCCCTAACAGCTGCGGCCTTAGGCGCCAGCGTGGCGGTTGATTGGGCGTGGGCGCCTTTGCATCCCCATAGCGCCTTGGTAACCGCCCGGGTTCGACAGTCCTTGCATGCAGAGTTGGGCATGATGGTTGGTGATCGTGGAGGCCGGCGGTTGGCCTTCGCCCGGCTATAAATCTGAATGGTGCTCGCCCTTCCAGTCTATCATTTCTTGTTTCTCCTTCTTCTCCATGGCTCCACCAAGGAAGTTCTCGGCTGCGAGTCTCCCCTCTCCTCCGCCTAAGCGTGGTCAAGTCGCCCTCGCAAGCACCCCATGGCCTCTCAGCGGTGGTCTCCCTTGATTGTGAGGAGGCTCTCAACATGGCGACAGCGGTGGCCATGGTTGGGCGTGCCCGGCCGCTCGTCCCCGAGCCGCGCCTCCACGCTCTTGGCGCTGCGGAGTTCTTGGTGAGGTAGAGGAGCCATTCAGCGTCGGCTTCAGCTCCGTGCTTCCTCTGGGTGAGCTCCCGGATGGCGCCTGAGTGGCCTCTAGCTCTAAGCGGATGGCTGTTGCAGCCGGGCCGTGGGCTTCTCTGGAGGTCTCTGCTGCAGGAACTTGTTCTGGCCCGCGGTAGTAGGCGTTAGCGCGCGTGTGGTCTCCGCCGCCCGGTGCTCCCTGCACTTCAAGTATGATGGTGGCGCCACCCTCTCGTGAGGTGTTAAAGGGAAAACGGCCGCGCGAAGGTGCTGCTGCCATGAGGGCGAGCGACTCAGCCCGTGGGCGGGAGGCGGCAGCGGGCAGCTGGCGATGCCCGCGACTCCCCATGCTTCACCAGCTCCTCTTCGGGTGGCGATTCTTCCAACAGCGGCCGCGGCCAGCCCCCACGCCGCCGCACCTGCTTGGGAGGTGGCAGCGGGCCCGCTTGTCGCCATGCCCCAGTGAAGCGCGAGATGGAGTCCGACAGATCTGTCGAGGCGGCTCGGGCCTCCCAAGAGAGCCGGCAGGGGGCGTGCTTCACTTGCTTTTGTCCTTTTCTTTCCTTTTCTCCTGCGTAAAAAGGGAACAATGTTCGGCCCCGTGGGGGCGTGTTTAGGGCAACGCCGTTGATTAATGTACTGCTTTTATTATCCTGTTACTGTTCCCTTCTGCCGTGCGCTCATTCGCAAGCAAACCCCGATCGTGGCCGCGTGGGCGGCCGACCCTGGCCCCGTGTTCGCGTTGTGCTGCCCGTGAGGCTTGGTCTGGAGGGGTGCTCCAGCCGCGGACCAGGGCCGTGAAACTTGAGCGATAAGGGTAGGAACACCCGCGGGGGCTCCCGAGGCTTCTGCCTCATGAGCCCCGCATAAAACCGAGGCGGGAGGCGAAAAAGATCGAAGGACCACGGACCAAAAGCAGGCGATAAGCCGATAAAAACTTCAAATGGGAATAACCGGTCAAGCTGCGAAAGCAAATGAAAAAGCCGCGTCCGGCACCTAGTCTTGTCTTGGGCGTCTTCTCACCAGTAGCAGACTAAGTGCTGCTCTTGGGCATAGGAGGAGCCCGGGGCTGAGGCGGCACCCTGAGACTCGGGCGTGTACAGCCCCACTCATTGTTCGTGAGAGTGTCACGGGCGGCGGCGTCACGAGCCTGGGCCTTCTTCACGAGGCTCGGGCCTTTCCTCAGTAAGCAAGCTTCACGGGCGTTAGCCCTCTTCACGAGCTCTGGGCCTTTCCCAAGAGGTGAGCTTCACAGGCATTCACCTTCTTCACAGCTCGGGCCTTTTCAAGAGGATGAACTTCACGGGCATTCGCCTTCTTCACGAGCTCTGGGCCTTTTCCAAAAGATGCACTTCACAGGCATTCGCCTTCTTCACGACTCTGGGCCTTTTCCAAAAGATGCACTTCACGGGCATTCGCCTTCTTCACGAGCTCTGGGCCTTTTCCAAAAGATGCACTTCACGGGCATTCGCCTTCTTCACGAGCTCTCGGCCTTTTCTAAAAGATGCACTTCACGGGCATTACGCCTTCTTCACAGAGCTCTGGGCCTTTTCCAAAAAGATGCACTTCACAGGCATTCGCCTTCTTCACAGGCTCTGGGCCTCTTAGGGGTAGAACCTCCGGAGGTGCTGGATGTTCCAGCGTTTTGTATAGGTACTCCCTCTTGCTCTCCAAGCGCACGGGCCAGGCACGGAAACATGAACAACCTTGAATGGGCCCTCCCACATGGGAGAGAGCTTATGCAGTCCCTCCTGGAGAGGACCCGTCGAACCAGAGTCTCCTACCTCGAGAGTTACAGGCGGATGTTGCGGCGATGGTATCGCCGAGTGATTGCTGGTACCTTGCGCTCGCGGTGCAGCTTCTGGCGCTCCTCCCCGGCACAAGAGCCGTCCCCGCGCATGGCGTCTGCTGCGTTTCATCGAGCGCCGGGACCCGCGGATCGGCAGCTTGACCTCGTGAGGGAGGACCGCTTCGGCCCCGTAGACCAGGAAGAAGGGGTTCTCTCCAGTTGGCTTGGTCGCAGTTGTGCGGATGGACCATAGCGCAGAGGGGAGCTCATCGTACCAGCCTCTGCGCGAGCTTCCGGCTTCTTCTTGAGCGTCCTGGTCTTGAGGCCTCTCGGGACCTTTGCATTAGCCGCTCGGCTGTCCATTGCTGCGGGGGTGTGCCGCACGGCGTAGCATATCTGCGTTCAAGGTTAGCGCGATGCGTTTTAAAAAGGTTCTTGGTGAACTGCGAACCGTTGTCGGTGATGATGCGGTTCGGCACTCGAACCGACTCACGATGCCCTTGATGAACTTGACCGTAGAACCAGCGGGGATGGCGCGAGACGGCCTCGACTTGACCCACTTGGTGAATTTGTCCGGCGGCGTAGAGGTAGCGATAGCCCCTGGCGCCCGAGGAAAGGGCCCAAAATGTCTAGCCCCCAGACCGCGAATGGCCAAGTGAGGGGAATGGTTTGCAGGCCTCCTGCTGGCTGGTGGATCTGCTTGGCATGGAATTGGCAAGCCTCGCAAGCCTTCACGAGGTTGATGGCGTCATTGGCCTGATGGGCCAATAGAAACGCTGCGAAGCGCCTTCCGACAAGGGTCCGTGACGATGAATGGTGCCCACAATCTCCGCCATGTATATCTGCCAATAATTACTTCCCTGTTCCTGGTGATGCGGCGTAGGGATACATCGTTTGGTGCGTCTCGGTAAAGCTCTCCATCCATGATCTTTGTATGCCATGGCTTGCCGTGCCACGCCTCTGCCTCATCCTCCTTCTCTCGCAAAGTCCCACGCGTTAAGTAACTCTTGAGCTCCGTGATCCAGCACTCCTCTTGAGGTTCCATTGTTAGGAGCAAGCGCTCTCGAGGCAGACCCACAGGTGGGGCTCCCGAGGCTGGAGGCTGAGGAGCTCCTCCAGGCTGTGCCGTGCTTGATAGCAGTGGCGGGGCTGAGGGCTTGAAGAGCCGTTCCTCAAAGACACCCGGCTCTTGGGGTAACCTCCGGAGGCTCGTTTGGCGATGTCGTTGGCCTCTTGATTGGTGCCTTGGGGCACGTGCTGCAGCTCAACCCCGAACTGTTTCTCCATCCTGCGGACCTCCATAGGTAGGCCTCCATGTGTTCATCCCTTGGCTCGTACACCTTGTTGGAGAAATTGGCGAGGAGCTGCGAATCGCCCTTGATGGTAGGCGCTTCACCCCAGGGCAGCGGCAGCCTTGGACCTGCTATCAGCCCCTCGTATTCTTCTATATTGTTGGAGACCTTCTCGCCATCTTTGAAAGCAGAGCTGCTGCGGCATAGTAGAGCTTGTCTGAGAGGGGATATGAGTCTTGCCCCAGCCCAGCATACTGTCTGGAGAATGCTCCGTCAAGTACATGACCCAACCTTCGGCGCTAACCGCTCCCGGGGAGAGGGACCGATCCTCGCCGGCCACGAGGCCGGCGCTTCATCCATTCGACCCGAAATCCGCCAGTGCCCCCTTGATGACTCTGGTCGTCTTGAACTCGAGCTGGAATGCTTGCAGCTCAATGTTCCACTCGTCGACCCTTCCTGCCGAGTTGGGGCTCTGAGCACCCTCTCCGAGGGGTATGCGAGACAACCTTGATTGGATGACCACGGAAGTAGTGCGCAGCTTGCGAAGCCACTAGGAGTGCCAGGAGGAGCTTCTCGGCATGGGGTACCGTGCCCTCGCATCCGTAGCAGTCTTGGCAAAATACACGGGTGCTCGGCGAGGTTAGGGGCGTTAGTCTGGTGGTGTCCTCGAGCGGTGGTGCCTCTGAGGCATCGGCGCCTCCGGAAGCTGGGTGCTTGGGCGGGGGTCCCCCGCCCTTGGTGCGCTCTCGCTGTGACGGCTGATCTTCCTCCATTGCGGTCTTGACTTCTGCTAGTTCCTTGATTCGGTCTTGCCTTAGCTCGGGTGGCCGCCGTGGTCTTGTCTGGCGCTCCTCCTAACCGCCACTAGAGCAGCGCTAGCGAGTAAGGAGTGGCGGCGAGGTAGAGTACCAAGGGCTCTGAGGTGCAGAGGCCACCATCACCGGAGGGCTGGTCAGTACCTCTTGAGGTCTTGAAGCAGCTTGAGTCGGCCTCTTCAGTCCACTCGAAGGGCCCCTTTTTCTTCATCAGCTGGAAGAAGGGCAGCGCCCGCTCCCCCAATCGGGAGATGAATTGGCCCAGCGCCGTTCCGCGCCCTGTGAGCTTCTGCATCTCCCTGAGGGTCTTCGGTGGACTCATGTCTTCCTCTGCCTTGACCTTTTCAGGGTTGGCCTCGATGCCTCGGTCGAACACGAGAAAACCAAGGAGCTTGCACGAGGAACTCAAACACACACTTCTCTGGGTTGAGTCGCGGGCTCACTGCGTTGAGCTTCGAAGGTTTCTTCAGTCTTGTATCAAGGTCTTGGCCTCGCAAGACTTCACCACGATGTCGTCGGCGTATGCCTCCACATTCTTCCCGAGCTGTGGGCCCAAGGTGATGTGCATGAGCATTTGGAAGGTTTTTGCGTAACCAGAATGGCATGCAGGTATAGCGATATACTCCACACGGGTTAGGAAGGCCGTCTTCTCCGTCTTCCACCGCCATCTTGATTTGGTGATACCCGAAAGGCGTCCAAGAAGCACAGGTCACACCGGCGGTGGAATCGGCGATCTGGTCGATCGAGGGAGTGGAAATGGATCTGTGGGCATGCTTTGTTGAGGTTGGTGAAGTCGACACATGCGCTCCTTTTCTCCTTCTTGACACCACCATGGGGTTGGCCAACCAATCTGGTGTCGGACCTCGCGGATAACCCCGCGGCCTCTAGCTTGCGGGTCTCTTGGACAATGAAGGCCTGCTTTTTCGATGGACTGCCTCCTCGCTTTACCTTCCTTTGGGCCTTGCGTTGGGGCTACGTTGAGGTGGTGCTCGATCATGCCCGTGGAATCCCAGCCAGCTGATCGGGCTCCCGGCGAACACCTTCTTGTTCGCCGCAGGAACTTGACAAGGGCTTCCTCCTGCTCGGGCTCGAGGTTGGCGCCTATGGTGAAGGTGGCGTTTGTGGACCCGTCCTCATCGACGGGTATCTGCTTGGTCTCCGCCTTGTCCTGGGTGAACAACTGCTTATTCTTGGTCGGCGCAGCCCCCTTGGGCTTGGGGGCTTCCGCATCGGTGGGCTGTGCTGCGGCCGCCGTCTGAGGTGAGCTGGCCTTTCATGCACCTTCGGTCTCCCCGGCCACGGTGAGGACACCACTGCTCCCCGGCATCTTCATGACGTTGTACCCCGGGTGGGTTGCGGTCATGAATTTGGCCAATGCCGGATAGCTGAGGATGGCGTTGTAGGGGAGGACGATGGGGTCGATGTCGAAGTCGACCAATTCCGTGCGGAAGTTATCGTGAGGTGCGAAGGTCCTTTGAAGCGGTTGCCCCAAGGAGCTGGATGACCCTCCTCCTCGCCCGAAAAAAGGCGGCTGGGCAGCAGCCGCTCCTGGTATCTGAGAGGAGGTTGAAGGCCTCGACCGAGAGTACATTGAGGCGGCGCCGCCGTCGATGAGGTCGGGTGACGGCGACTGGCGGATGGTAGGTGTGTAGAGCAGCGAAGTCGCCCGAGCCGCCAAGTTGGCGGGCTGGTCTTGAAGTCGAAGGTCAGCCGGCCGCGGCCCGTCCGACTGAGGAGCCCCTGCTGCGTGGGCGGCGCCGACCAGGCGGACGAATGTCTTGACATGGCGGTGGGCGGCGCTGCGAGCGCCGATGAGGGCGCGACGAGTGGAAAGCGGCGCGGCGGGCGAACAGAAGCCACGCGGCCTCCTCCATGAGTCGCCGGGGCGCATAGGCGGTGCTGCTGCTGCCCGTCCGCCAGGCGATGGCGGTGTTGGCCAGTGGGTGAGGAGGCAGCGAGGCGCCCGACGGGGGCGGCCAGGCGGCGTGGGAGGTGAGGCGGCTCGGCGCTGGTGCGGGCCCGGCGGCGTCGGACATGGTTGCGGTGGCCAGGGAAGAACGAGGCGATGAAAGGCGGATTCCGGCGCACCCCTACCTGGCGCGCCAAATGTCGGATCACGGGTTCCGGCAGACCCTTAAGGTTCGAACTCTGGGGTGCGCACGGAGATCCAACCCTCCACCGTCTCGTACCTCGCCGAATCGCAGGGACCTAAACTATTAACAAGAACAACACGAGAGACGCAAGATTTATACTAGTTCGGGCCACCATTGTGGTGTAATACCCTACTCTAGTTTGTGGTGTGTGGATTGCCTCTTGGGCTGACGAAGAACAGTACAGGGAAGAACAGCCTCACGAGGGTCTGTTCTTCGTGGTTGTAATGAACTGCTAAGTGGTGCCCCATCGCTCTAGCTTGAGGAACGGGTTTCTCTCTCTCTCTCTGGGTTCCGAATGCTCGATCCGATCGTCCTCCGTCTCTCTAAGTGTGGCTACCCCTATTTGTAGGCGAAGGCCCTGGGCCTCTTCCCAAATATTGAGCGGGAAGGGCGCCAACAATTGGCCATTTTGAAGGGGAACAACGGGTACACTTATCGACTAAAGTTGGTCCTCGCCGCCAAAGGCTCACAGTGATGGCCTTTGCTTGGGCTCCACGATGACTGCATTTCAACCGTTGGGGCTGGTCTTGGTCTTGTTGCACGAAGCGGATGCCTTTGCTTGATGCTCTTGCTGCGCTTGCCCCTTTGCACCAAAGAGGAAAGGAGGGCCTTCTTGTGGCTGGCGCCTGACCAGGGCCCTTAGTGCGTCATGGCTTGCGTCCACGGGCACCTCGCGAGGTTCGCCTTGAGTTCTCCGCCTCCTCATGAGCCAGCTGGCGAGGCCGCGCTGAGAAGCTCTTGGTCGTCCGCCCATGAGGCTTGCCCCTCGCGAGGGTCTTGAGCTTGTGTTGATGAAGATGGGACGTCCTGGGCCTCCTTTGAGCCATGCCGCAGGCCGCAGGCAGGCAAGTCTGGGGACCCCCGTTCCCAGAACGCCGACAACTTCATATACTTCCAAATTAACGTGCATTGCACGTACACACTGACTAGTGCTGCTAGTACGTGGAACTGGTGCCGTGACTTGTGAACGCGTCCAGATATGGTCAACGGCAACATCGCCCGCGAGTTCTTCCTGTTTGCCCGTGTGTCTAAACGCAGAAGGGGAGGAGAGAGAGAGAGAGAGAGAGAGCACACATGGAACCCACCAGTAAGTGAAGGCGAATAGTACTAAAAATAATATTACATGTTATCCATTAATTAGGCTGTGGTAGTATAAAAGCATTATGTGAACAAAGGGGGTACAACAAACATTTCTATTCTGGGTATGTTGCCTATTGACGTGCGGCTTGAAGGCCCGGTCACATGTTCGATACTCGTCCTTTATTTTTTAATTTGTATATGGGTCCAAATTTGTTTCATGACATGTGGGCCCCTCGGTGTGTAGTTTGTAGCACTTTAATTTGTGGGTCGAAATTTCTTCCATTCCAAGTGGACTATCGGTGTGTAGTTTTGTAGGTTATTTATAATAATTAAAGAGAACAACATAGTTTTTTCAATAATACCATGGTGCAACGTTGCAGGCGAGAAAGGACGTGCGAGAGAGCCAAAGGGTGAGGGCTATAAGATAGAGCTTGAGAGATGATCCAGTCACAGACGTGTAGATATATTTTGTGCGTGGGAGGAAGCAAGGTCAACCGATCACATAGGGTCGCCGTGCGATCTAAAGAGTGTGACGGGTTGGAGAGAGTAACCTAGATAGACGATGTGCGTGAGAGAGTATACAATGTGAATAGGTCGAATTGGGCTCAAATATGGTGATATATCATTTTTGTCCGAGAAAGAGCGAGGTCAATCGAGACACAAGAGAGAGAGAGAGAGAGAGAGAGAGAGAGAGAGATTGAGTGAGGGTGGCCCACCATGAGGTCGAAAGAGTGGCGGCGGCTTGGATGGACTGACCTAGATAGACAATCTGCGTGAGAGAGTATATAGTGTGTCGATCAAGGCCCGAAGAGGGAGATATATCATTTGTGTGTGAAAGAAAATGAGGTTAAACGAGACTCAGATAAAGAGAGCGAGATTGAGCGAGTTTGGCCCTCTGTGCGGAATAAAGAGTGAGACAGTCTTGAGGGAGTGACCTAGATATACAACGTGCTTGCGTGCGCACGAGAGGTTGGGGGGCTAGATAGGCAATGCATGTATTTAGCGCGAGAGGGTGAGAGGAAGAGGGGGAGAGAGAGAGAACTCGGCATGGGGTGCAATGGAGGGTGTGCGAGGTAAATACATTTGGTAACAGAGTGGAAAAAGGGGTTGTGTAGTTGAGAGACTTAGAGATCGAAACATGGAGAATGAATGAACGTGTGTTGGAAATCGCTAGCTTCCTAAGGTGGTTAGGGGAGGAAGATTGACCGATACAGGAAGTATGTAGCGTTTGTCTTGGGGGGGCTAAAACAACATTTGAATGTACATAGTACGAGACTTAATATCGATGTTTCAATTGGTGTACATTGTAAGATTTGAACCGAGGACCAGGCATACGGGTAATTATTTCGAATTCGTGCCATACTAAGTTTCGAAAAGTTGACATTGACTCAATTTGTTGTGCTATTTTGTAGGACATATGTTTGTATCCATCCAAAAGTTTTCTCACCACCATGGTGTTCATCATATACATATGAATTTGTATTAAAAAAAGTAGCGTGGATACAGTGAAATGCGAAATCCACGTTAGAATTTGAGATCGCTATGTGACACACACTCTAATTCAAAAATCTAACTATGTGACACACATTCTAATTCAAACAACTAATTATGTGACACACACTCTAATCCACGTCAGTGTGGGTACCGTTTTGATTTTTTTCAAATAACTCCTCATTAATTAATTTTTAGTACTCCCTCTATTCAGTTTTATAAGACCTTGAAGACATTTCAGACAATGTGCAAAACAGTTCATTTTAAGTTGTCTGAAACGACTTACAAAAGTGAACGGATGGAGTATATCGTTTCGAATGACTAATTATTGCAAGGAAAACACGGCCATGGTAATACATACAGATTCGTTTGCAAATGAAAGAAGATTCATTTCCATTCTCAAATGTAGGCGCACCAGGCAAACCAGGGTCGTGTCGGGGTGGACGCTGCTTCGGTGCCTTAAAGGCAACTGCCTTTGGGTGACTGACATGTGGGCCGGCAACCTGTTGGGCCCACATGTCATGGACACAAAGGCAGGTGCGTTAAGGCACCGAAGCATAGTCCTGTCGGGGTGGTCGCTGTGTCGGACGGACGCGTAGCACCCAGCCACCCACCCCCCTCCCCCCAAAACAAGGACAACGACAATATAAGTTTGCGCTTCCACGTTTTGGATTGAAATATCTGGCGGCCCTAATTCCAGCCCTGCAAAATCTCTCTTCTCCACCGTCCCCTTCCGCGCCCAGATTGCTCAAATCCCTAATTTGCCGCCAACCCTCGAATCGCCCCTCATCTCGTCTCTTTCCCCACCATTCCCCACCTCTGTGCCGGACGACGACGACGAAGACGACGGTCGCGCTTCACCACCGCACCGGAGCTACCTCATCAATGCCCTCGTCCACCGCACCGGGTGGTCCACCGACAACGTCGGCCACCGCAACTGACATGCCTCACAGACACCGAGTTCCACCGCATCAGGTGCGCTTCACCGACGCCGTCTCCCAGCTCACCGGGGCTACTTCACCGAGCACATCGTCGCACCTCCGCCCCCCGAGGCCGTCGGGGCTTCACCAATGGTCTCGTCCACCGCATCGTAGCGCTCTGCTGCCACTCAAGATCTGCATCCATGCGCGGCCAGCCAACGCCAGCACATCACCCTCAACGGCTCTGAAGTGACCCGCACTCTAGCTAGGCGAGCACGCCCAAACGCCGGCCCGAACTAGGTATCCACACATCACTCCCTTGTGCACTATTCCGATGATGTTTGGATATCCTTTCACTGCTCTCTTAGCTTACACGCCTATGCAACTCTGACTTTAACTCTTATTTCTTATGGAGATATCATCTGAAACAAGCAAATCCATTTTTAGCGAAGCATGACGGCGCTACGGGATCTGGTACACATCCTGCACACCCATATAACCTTGTAAGTATCTGTCCTCCGGTACACATCAAGGTCGATTCCTCTTATTTGATCAACCATTCGCCGTGTCAAAAATGCAGAGGGGGATGCAAGAAGCTCAAGGCCTGCACATCCAAGCAAGTGGTAACATGGACTTGTACATGGAACATCCCAAGGGCAAGCAGAGCTGCAGTGAGCCTGTACAACGAGCTAGCCTAAGTCCCTGCATTTCATTTAATTTGTACTGGCATTCGTGTATGAATTTTGTGCAGTGGCTAATCCACGAATTCAAGTTACCAGGGGAAAATATTTAACTTAAAAAATATGAAGGCACTTGCACTCCAGAAATCAACATAACTTGAGAAATGTGAAGCTACATGCACTTTGAAAACCAACTAACGATCCAAAGTAGTTCAGATTATAAACACTAAATGATGCAAGCACCAAAAAACACAAAGTGCAACATGGTCTACAAGGACTACAAACATGGTCTGTACTTGCTTGAATTATTCGTTCTCTGGCTGAAAATATCGAAGTGTAATTGCACGTATAACCAGTCGTCATAAACTGCATATCAATATATCTATCCTGCACAAGTATGCCAATAGTTTCAAACATCAGATTAGAAAAGTATTTATGCTATGTTGTCATGATACGGGACTTTACGGTAGATGGCCTCGACGTTTCCTCAAGCTATGAAAATGCACTATAATTTGCTTGTCATCAATGCTGCAAATATCTGTCTCTCTCAACATAGTAGATCATCATTAGACACTAAATCCTTCAATGAGCTTGCAAAATGCTTGCATTAGATCCCTCATTAGACACTATATGTTCATCACCGGGAGCATGTAAAATGTTTGCATCAAATCCTTCATTAGCGATCTGTTCATTAGACACTTGAGGCTCAAGAACAACATGAGCTTGTATGTTTGCACGAAACTTGATTAGATACATCAGATTCATCGATTCGGTATTGATTGGGGAGTTATAAAATAAGTAGAAATTGGTTTCATTTTCTCATAGATTCCCTACATACAAGCAGTTTTACAACACCGTCGGGTTTAACTATTGGACAGAAATTGAAGAGTTGAATTAGATATAATCAGGGATGTGATGTACCTGCTCGTTCGCATGCTACTCTTGCAAGCTGCGTTGTCCGTTTATGCAAGCTCGATGCCATGCCCGTGCTGCCGCCACTGCCTCCCATGAGCTACACCCAAGGTTGGATCTTCATCTTCTTGTCCTTTCGTTCGCTTGAAGCCGGGCGACCGCCCTCCAACGAGGGCGCGAGGAAGTGATGTGTCGGTCTGTCCAGCGGCGACTAGGTTAAGAGCGAACCGGACTGGAGGCTGGAGCGAATGAATTGGGATTTTTCCTGCTGCCGATCGATGTGGGAGGCGCTCGTTTGGGCAACGAGCCTGCTATAGGGTCTGCCTTGCACTTATGTTATTGGCCCATCCAAATTGAAACATTTTTCTTCATTTTTTACATTGCCTGCTCGTGCGTTGGGACGGACAATACTAGTGTGGGCCAACCTAGATGACTCAAACTAGTTGCACACTTTCCAGCCACCGGAGGCGGCCGCCCATACCAGCCCCTATGGCGGCGTCGCCCCTTTTTGCGTGTATGATTGGATAGTGAAAAATATTCCAGTGGCGCTTTTGTTTTACCCACAGAATGGTTGAATTGCTTGTTTCTATGAACTGAGTTCACCAATAATGTGAAGGATGCCAGTCTTTTCATCCTATTTTAGATTGCTTAGATCTCGATATGCCAAAAGTAATCGCATGAAATATACAGTAAAAGCCAGTGTGATGTGTTTGGCTACAACTAGTCTGACTACACGTCCTCATATAACATATCAAGGACGTACCATCTTAGTAGATTAACCATTCAACTTACCCATGCAGTGTGAGAAGAAAGAAGTATTGGGATTGCGTATCCAAGCAATTGATGCCATGGAATCCTTCATACAACCTTGTAAGCGAAAAAGAAGTTGCAGTGTGCCTGTACAAAGAACTAGCGTAAGTTCAGTTACCTGCTTCTCGGAATTTTAGTTAGCCACTTATTGCAAAATTGTTCAATTATGTTGCTTGGCTTAATTTAGTTTGCTACTGATTACATAATAGCACATCTTGTTAATCATATTGTAGACTGCGCCTATCTATGTGTTTGATACTTACTGTTAAGAATTACCTGTTTGCCTTAACTTAAATATCTACTTGTTTGTTGAACTGCATTGCTGCTGCAACAGCGGGTTACAAAGATGTTAATAATTACTTTTCAGCATCCAATTGAAACTCTTTAATTCCTTGTTTGTTTAACTGGTTTGCTGTTATAACTCCTAGTTGAGATGTTTTGCTAACTTCAACTTTTCTGAATCCAATCGGAACTTTAATGGCAAAACAGGTTAGCCCAAGATCAAAGAGCGAGGTCCCCATGGATGTTGCATCATCCCACAGCGATGGCACCGCCCAATCGTGCATTATGAATTGCCAACTCTGATGCTCTAGAGGCTAAACTAGTGGTAGAAAGAGATTACTTACGCACTTAGAGATGAAGTTGACATGTTGAGGAAGTAAACAGCCCAATCACAAGCGATTACTCAAGACAACCATTAAATATTTGGTGGATTTCAAAACGAAGCAAGCTGAAACTGACTAGATTGTTAAGGTCTGAAGGAAAAAAAATTAAATTCCTACTTGGTAAATCATAGGTGAAATGTTCTTTCCATAGTTGAATAACCTTTGTGTTGTCTGTTCATGTAATCAATCAAACCATTTATTTTAGAGATCATGTAATAATTGTTTTTTTGGTTTGTAATTTTATTCGAGCACAAGTCTGTATTAATTGATAAGACTCGAGACATTTCATTTGGATTGCTGTGCAGGACCTACAAATATGCCAATCGGGCTGAATGTGCATTCAGCAATAGTAGTAGTATAGATGGACCATAAGTGGCACGCATCAGAAAGGGCCAAGATGCTGGCTAAAAAAAGGATGTTGTTGTAGCCAAAAAAAAGTACAGCGGCCTGGTTTATGTATGTTAGTTGATATTATTGATCCATATACGCTATAAGTGTTCATATGTCAGTTAGTTTCTGTACATTCTTGGTTGATTGACTCGGTATTTGAATCTTGATACATCGCTTGTGTACATATATAAATGGGAGTACACATTATGATGCGTGTGACATTTGAGTTGGACATGAAGTGTTCCAAATATTCGAATTCACCATAAACTAGATTCTAGTTTCTGAATTTGAGTATCGGCATTTGTAAACCATATTCATATATTACAGTGGAATACATCTTTGTCGTCCTTTTGAAGATATATAAAACACATAGAATGATTTATAAAGATTCATATAGGAATACAAAATGGATTCAATTTAGTTGCCGGGGTAGCGTGGATGCTTATTGTCCCAAAATTGAAAGAAGCAGCAAAATGTCCACTCCCACGTCGGCTGCCCGAAACCAAGTGTTTGGGAGATGGAAATTACTGTCTACCCATTACACGGACAATCCATCGGCCTGATTTCCACTGCTCTAAATAGGGGTAGGTTAGTAACTTCAATTAGACGTGACACGACTGCCTTTGAGCCCATTCCGACATAGTGGGCGTCAAACATGGGCGGCAAAACACATTTGATTCAAGCTCGTCCGAAAGACCTCTGTTTCTCCCTCCATTCCCCATTCATACACGGTGGGCGGCAAAACAAACTCGACTCTGCCGAAATCGATGTAGGCCAATATATTCAATAGGGTCAGGTTTGTAACTTCACTCAGACGTGACACAACCGCCCTACCTGTCAGCCCCGTTCATACACCATGGGCGCCAACCACCCTCTCCTCGCCCGATATCGCTCTGGGAAAATATTGGCGAGATGCAAGATTACCATCCTATCCCCAACTGACGAGACGTCCAAATTTTAAACGGGGGATAAGTTCGTAACTTCCCCATATTTCAGACAGGCGCGTCCCAAAAACATGGTTCCCCGTACCTCTCCCTCCATTTTCCCATTCATACACCGTCCGCGCTAGAACACCCCATCCCCACACCAGCCTTCGTCCGCCACCCCATCCATTGCCGCCGTCCTCCACCACATCCATCGCCACCGTCCTCCACCATGCCGGAGCGCCTACCAAGACCGCGTCGTCCACTGCTAGAGATGGTCGTTTCTCATCCACGGCGATGGACCAATAGCCTTGCATCGCATCCTCTCGCTTCATCAGCGCCGTCGTCCTCTTTGCCGGGGCCGCTCACACGACCTTCTCATCCACCGCAACGGGACTTATCCCCCGATGCACCCGTCTACCGTCGCAGATCTGCTTCAACGCCACCGACAGCCATCGCACCCCCGATTCCTACACGGCGCCGCAAGAGAGGTGGTACTTCATATCTCCTCAACTTTTTGATCTCAACCAGAAAATAGATCTTAACTTGGTTACTCTACTTTCTTTTCAGCTCTTAGAATTTAGTTCTTAGTTGAAGCAAACAATGGATGCTAAATAACATTTCTCGGTTTGCAGCTTCAAATCTGCCATGGCACAGCCATATCTGGTTTAATTGATCATGCTTAGGGTTTAATTGATCATGTTGGTTCCGTGGTGGTTTATTTAATAGAAATCGGAGGAAACCCTCTTTTGCTAAAAAATATGCTTAGAGTTTCCCCTTTTATGATCACTATCTGATCGAATCGTGCTTCGTGTCATAATAACACTGCTCCACCCATCAAGCTAAACAAGCTTAGTTGTTCAAATCTGAATCTGATATTATTATAACAGAGTTGTTTAATTGGTCAGCTAAATGTTCCTAAATTAGTTTGAAAGTGCATGTTACGCCGCTCGGGTGTGTATCTCTGAGGTGCCCACGGTGTGCGGCCCACCACAGGATTTTGCGTCGTCCAGGCCCGATTCCCCTCATTACTTGCTGCTGCTTCGATCTCTACTGCGCCCGACCGCCTTTGCCTGCTTGCGACTTGCCGTCCCAGACGGCATGACTCTAGCATGAGACGCCGGACTAACAGGAGGCCAGGAGCCGCTCGCCCAATAGCGTCACCGCTGCCCGGGCACGCCGCCGTGCCTACCTTCCCAGTTTGTTCAGGGCTCAGGCGTGCAGAACCCACCAAGCCAACCCAATTTATCCTGAGATACGTCCTCAACACTCAGCAGCCACTCCTCATCACCCATTTTCTAATTGATTCATTACTCATTAGGCAGGACTATCATTAGGGTTTGTTGTGTGCTCAGTGCTACCCACACTTAATGGTTCAGATGTATTTCGGTAATCTTTAGTACCTCTAAAGTTCACAGAGTTTTCAAAATTCCGGCCCTCGGAACAGAAACTAGTCATTTTGGATTGTTGGTCGTAGTGGCATTGACCCAGATTACTACTGCAAGCCAGGTTTGTTGACAATTTTACTTGTCTTTCTTACTCATTCGATATAATATCCAATTATTCACGTCGATTAGTTGCAAACAATAAGTGCTAGACAAACTTCTTCATTCAGATTTTGGGCGGTCTCTTCTGCGATTACAATTCTGCATACTTGTCCTAATAAGCTCACAAGTAAATGATTGATTCACTACATCTATGCTTGCCTTGTCATATTTGTTGTCAATATTCTTTTAGGGTGGACCACCTGTTTCTAAATCTTTGGAACCGTAGACATGAGTGAATAGTATTTCTCTATGTGATCTCTTCCATCATGTGTGGAGTAACGAACCTTTGCATTGTATAGAAAGGAAGTGTCATTTCCAGCATTTACATAGGTTTCGATCTTTTACATGGAATACAATCTGCCTACTAGCTTTGTGTCTTTACCAACACTCCACCCTTGAAGCTAAACATTCGCCACTCATAATTGCTTAGTTTATTTGTTTAAATACGAATTTCATATGATTCCAATATTCCTACTTCAGTTTTGAAATGTGTGCCTGCCTGCTATAGAGATATAAGGGGTTTGTATTTCTGTGTGTGGTCTGGTCGGCATGGTTGGGGAGGTGAACTTTGCATATGCAGGGGTTTATAGGCAGACACTCTCCGAGTTGAATCCGCAATGCATTCCATAGATAATCTGACTCTTTTTATGTTTTCATGAATCTTAGTTCTGAACAGCATCATAATGATTATGAGCTTGCGCGCATGAAAAGAATAAAGCAGAACAATGCCATGGCTGTGTCACAACCCCAGAATTGTTTGTAGTTAGTGGCATCTGCATCCATGCATCATGTTTGTTTTCAAAGGAAATTTTGAAGTGGGGATGACCAAGCCCTAGCACTAAAGCAATTCAAATAGGTTCAACTAAGAAAATATTTTTCAATGAACCCAAATGGCCTTAAAAAATGTTCACCATTTTTGGGAAATGCTGGAAACAGTAACTAGAGATATTGCACATTTTTTCATGACATTTGGATTATTGAATTAACTCATATTGTATTTGAATTGGGGCATTTAAATCCTATAAATATTTTTAAATGCTCTAATAATTCTGAAACTAGTTTTGGGTTGTTAGGAATAATCCCATGAGCCCACAATTATTCTCGGGATTTCTGGAATAGTTTTAGTATTTTAATAAAGCGCATAGCGATTGCTTGAAAATTAGAAAACAGAAAACAATTTAGAAGAGAGAGAGAACGCCTACCTGGGCCACATACCTGGCCAGCCCACCTGGCTGCCCACTACTGTGCTAGGCCCAGCCAGCCATCGCACCGTCTTCAACCTCCTGCCAAGATGGCGGGAGGGCGTGTCGGCTCTGACTGCCAGCAGCGCTGCTGAGGCCACCTCCAGCCCTTTGCTTCTGCTGGGCGCCTCCTTGATGCCACACACTTCCCCCTGGACCCCCTGCACCTCTCCTCCCTCTCCCTCGAGTGCTCTTCCCTCCTCTGCCTCTCTTCCACGGCCGCCCGAACGAGCCGGAGCGCGCCGCCGCAAACACCGCAGCCACCAGCCACCACCTCGCCTCTCCAACGCGTCCCCGAGCTCCGCCGTGCCGCCCTCGTCCTCCCCGTCGTCTCATGCGACCGGAAGAGTCCCAACGCGTCGCCATCGTCGTCATCATCACCGACGGTCACCGGAGATCGCCACCGTCGCTCCATCGACCTCGACGCCTTCCCCGAGATGTCGAGCTCTCCATCAGACGCGCTGTGAGCTGCCGGTCACCTTCCCCCTCACCCCGTGGCCTATCCCTCACCGTGGACGCTGATTCGAAGAAGACCGAAACTCGGCGCCGCCGTGGTTCCTCACCGCCGTGGTCTAAGCCACCGCAGCTCGCACCCGCGCGCATCACCATGCCCAGCAGCTCCGCAGGAAACCAACGCCACCTTCAGCTATTTCCCCAGCGCACCGCAGCGTCGCGCCCGCTCGAGCCCGAGCTCCGGCAGCCGCCGCGAGCAAGGTTCCAGTGAGCTCCGGCCAACCCAGCTCCAGCCGCTGCCACCGCTGGAAGCGCGCGAGCGCAAGCAAGCCGTAGATACAAACTGTTCGTCGAGCCGTGCCCTGAGCGGCGTTTCCGAGTCGCGCCGCCCTATCTGACCTCGCCGGCGGCTAAACGCCGGCGGGTTGACCGCCTTGACCGCCGGTGGATTAGCCCCGGTTGACCTGGGGATTTGACCTCCCCTGGGTCCATGACATGCGGGCCCTGCCCGGCTAACTAATCTAGTTTAGGTGTATACTTAATTAGTTTGACCTAGGTTAGTGCTAATTAAACTAGGTTAGTTTAGTTAGACACTGACACGCGGGTCCCACTGGTCAGGTTTGACCTGGACCCGCCTGTTGACCTGCTGAGGTCAGCATGACCTAATGCTGACGCAATAACTCATTTTCTGGATTTAATTTAATTCAGGAAATTTCAGAAAATAGTATAAACTTCTAAAAATCATAGAAATTCAACCGTAGCTCAGATTGAAATAATTTATATATGAAAAATGATCAGAAAAATCCAATCTATCCATCTATACCATTTTCATGCATGTTAGAACAACTTATAGCTGATGTTTAGCACAAAGCATATAAATGGCAATTTAATATCCATATATGGAGTTTGAATTTGAATCTTGGATTCAAACCAACTTCATTTAATCTGATGCTAGTTGCATTAGCTCAAATCACAGCATTCTGACATGTCATGATCATGCATCATATTGTGCACTGCATTGATTGTGTTCTTCCTTGTTTGCGGTATTTGTCCCTCTCGAGAGCGGCGTCGCATCGACGATGAGTTCGATGACACCGATGAAGAGCTATAATATCTTCAGGAGTGCCAGGCAAGCAAAACCCCCTTGTTCATTCTGATATAATCCCACCCGCTCGCTCCTGCTCTCTTTTACTGCATTAGGACAACAACGATTCATCTGTTACTTGCCGCGGTAGCTGATCCCCTTTATCCTCTGCATGACCTGTCATTCCACAGTAAATAGATGAAACCCACTAGTATGAGTAGGAGTTGTTTGAGCCCTGATGTGCCTACTCATTCATGCTTGTTTGTCATGCCTGCTACTGCTTAGAGTTGAGTCAGGTCTGATTCATCGAGGATGAATCGGAGGTGTGTGAACATGTCCTCTTGTGTGTGAGCTAAGTGTGTGAACACGATTTGGTAAAGGTAGCGGTGAGAGGCCATGTAGGAGTACATGGTGGGTTGTCTCATTGCAGCCGTCCTCGAGAACTGAGTTACGTGTTTGTGATCCATGAAACAGTTACTACCACGCATTGGGCCCGAAACCAATGGACCCTCTCGGCTTCTTAACCACCCTTGTTCTCTGTCCGGGAGTTGCAACTAGTTTACGGTGTTTGTAGGATATGTGTTGGAGGCCGTGCGTGGCGCTGACCCTAGGGGTGGGCTATGATGCGGTAGATACACGTGGCCCGTGTCTGCGAATGCCCATTTGGTATCTCGGGAACCCTGCACACATCGTTCGGGGCCGTTAGTGGAAACCTCGGCGGACTCCTGCGGATGGAACTCGAATAGGCGATAAACCTGGACTAGAGACTTGAGTGTTTAGGTAGGTCGTGGCCGACACCCACGTTGGGCTTCCGCTTGAAGGTTGCCGAGTACATGTCGTGTAAACGGCGGTAAGTGGTGAGCGTGTGTGAAGAAGTACACCCTGCAGGTTAATATGATCTATTGAATAGCCGTGTCTGCGAAAAGGACTTACGGGTTGCCTATAACAGTTCATAGACAAGTGAAAGTGGATACTCTAAAATGCGCAAGATAAGCGTGAGTGCTATGGATGGCGTTCTCGTGGGGAGACGGGAGCGGGTCCATAGTGGTGTATTGATATGGTGAATATGTGGACTCATGTGCGCCACCTCAAAAGAGTTACTTGCGATCGTAGTTCGGGATAGCCACCGAGTCAAAGCTGGCTTGCTGCGGTCAAACTCCACCACCCCTTTGTTGATAATGATGCATATGTAGTTAGTTACGATGTAAGTCTTGCTGAGTACGTTTGTACTCACGTTTGTTTATTTTATGTTTTGCGAGAGACGCGTCGGTCTCGCTAGTAGTTCGCTTGGACTTGACGATTAGCTTGTTACCTCAGCTACGATGTTGTGCCCTCGGCGAGATGTGGTAGATAGTCGGGCTTCTCAGCCTTTTTCATTTGTAGATGTCGTACTCGGACATGTTAAGCTTCGCTTGTGCTTTGACTTGTATGCTCTGAGTGTTGGATCATGAGACCCATGTTTGTAATATCTCGCTCCTCGGAGCCTAATGAATAAATATTTGAGTCGTAGAGTTATGTTGTGATGCCATGTTATATTTACAAATATTGAGCATATTGTGTGTATGTTTGAAATGCTTGGTATGTGTGGGATCCGACAATCTAGTTGTTTATCCTTGGCAGCCTCTCATATGGGGAAATGTAGTCTAGTGCTTCTGGCGATAGTAGTCCGCTATAGCCAGTTCACGGAGTCTTGCTAGCCCAAAGACTACTGCTCTAGACACTTGATGGCCAGCATGTGTTTCACTTCGTTCTGTGTCTATCCCTTGAAATGTCACGCGGTGACATCCGAGTCCTCCTAACCTGCTACAGCCGGGATACGGAGTCCTGTTAGCCAGTGCTACAGCCAGATTCACGTCGATGACCGACATGCTCGATGTGATTCATGTATGCCTGTCCCCATGGGTTAGTGCCGCTTTGGGTTCATGTCACGCCCAATATGCGACCCTATCCAAAAGGAACTCGACGGTCCCACCAAGGATAGACCCGCATATTGAAACGCTTTTGCAAGGTGGATATCATTACATCAACATTACATAATAGATGGGGATACATACAAAAGGCACAAATGCCACAAGAATACAACAACATCATATACAAGATCAACTTCCGACTACGGATGAAACATAAACAGAAACTCAAGCGACATCCACCACCTAGCCCAGGCTGCCGACCGGAACCTATCCCCGATCGAAGAAGAAGCGGAAGAAGAACTCCAAAGCAAGCAAACATCGCTCTCGCGTCATGAGCATCGCAAACCTGTACACTGCAACTGGTGGTGTAGTAATCAGTGAGCCACGAGGACTCAACAATCCCATTACCATGGGTATCAAGACTAGCAAAGCTTAATGGGAAAGGAAGGGGTAAAGTGGTGAGGTTGCAGCAGCGACTAAGCATATATGGTGGCTAACATACGCAAATGAGGCGAGAAGAGAAACAAAGGAACGATCGTCAACTAGTAATGATAAAGAAGTGATCCTGAACTCCTACTTCGTCAAACATAACCCGAAACCGTGTTCTCCTCTCGATCAACCCGAAAAGAGACACTCACAGTTCGCACACACGTTGGTGTATTTTAATTAAGATCAACTTCGGTTTTCTACAACCGGACATTAACAAATTCCCATCGCCACATAACCGCGGGCATGTCTCTCGAAAGTTTATACCTGCAGGGTGTCCCAACTTAGCCCATGATAAGCTCTCGCGATCAACAAAGGATATTCCTTCTCCCGGAAGACCGATCAGTCTCGGAATCCGGCTACAAGACATTTCGACAACAATCAAACAAGACCAGCAAAAGCCGCCGGATGTGCCGACAAATCCTGATAGGAGCTGCACATATATCGGTCTCAGGGCACACCGGATGAGCGAAGCGTACAGGAACCGACGTAACCCAAGTTGCCAAGGAATGGTCCCGCACGGTGCTCTAGTTTGGACCAACACTCGAAGGATCACTGGCCCGGGGGGGTAAAATAAAGATGACCCTTGGGCTCCGGAAACCCAAGGGAAAAAGGGCTAGGTGAGGCAAATGGTAAAACCAATGTTGGGCCTTGATGGAAAAGTCTTATTCAAAGCGAACTGTCAAGGGGGTCCCATAAATCACCCGACCGCGTTAGGGACGCAAAATCCGGGAACATAACACCGATATGACGGAAACTAGGGCGGCAAGAGTGGAACAAAACACAAGGCATAAGGCCGAGCCTTCCACCCTTTACCAAGTATATAGATGCATTAATAAAATAAGATATATTGTGATATCCCAACAAGTAAACATGTTCCAACATGGAACAACATCTCCATGTTCCAACGAGGAACAAACTTCATCTTCACCTGCACTAGCAACGCTATAAGAGGGGCTGAGCAAAGCGGTAACATAGCCAAACAATGGTTTGCATAGGAAGGGTGCAAAAGGTTAGAGGCTGACATGGCAGTTAGGTAGGCTTGAGGAGCAAGTGATAGGTAGCGCAGCATAGCGAAAGAACGAAGCAACTAGCATAGCAATGATAGTAGTGAGATCCAGGGTAGCGGTCATCTTGCCTGAAATCCCGCAAGGAAGAAGAACGAGTCCATGAAGAAGACGAACGGATGAAGCCGAACCAAGCGAGGACAAACGAATCCTCACGATCGCAACGAAACAGGAACTAACAAGAAGAAGCACACAACATAGTAAACACACCACACATGAACAAGACATGATGCACAACAAACATGATGCATGACAAGGCTACATGAAACTACTCATGACAAGAGATGATGCAAACAAGAGCAACACATCAAAGCAAGTTTAAATGAGGCCGGGAACAACATATCACAATTCTGGTAAGTCCTCATATGCAAATTTCGAAATTGGTCCAGATCTGAATAAACCTTATATTAAAGTTGTTAAACAGCAAGTTAAGATGCACCACGATGACCTACACGAAAATCTAGTCAAGTTACATATAAGGTTCATTTAATTCGGAGCTACGGCCTAGAAGATATGAGCAAAACAAGTTAAACATGGCATTGATGCAAAATGCACCCAAACATCAAGCAACCACCTCAAAACAAGGATGCCACATGATAATATGAAACTACATGCAAAATCAAGCAAGTATCATATAGAGCACACTCAAAACGGAGCAACGGTTCAACACATACACCCTATACAAGTCATAGCCAGAATCTGTCCAAAACAGCAACTAGGCATATTGCAAGCATCAAAACAACATGCTACAGGACCTCAACAAGAAAACAAAAGGCATGGGCATGATGTACAGGTAAAGCATGACAAAACATGAACACTGAGCTATCTCCAGAAACAACTAGAACATGCTCAAAATGACATGGCAAGATTGCAAATAATAACAGTTTCAGGCATTGGCAGAAATAACATCAGGTTGCAATGTTTAGAGCTATCAAACAACATGCTACAGGAACTTAACATAGCAAAACAAGGCATGGCATGAATCTACTCAAAGCATAGAACAAAAGTCCCTTACTGACCATGAGCCAAAAAGGATCAGAAGATATGATGGCACCCATGTAAACATGGCAAGTTATATTACAGATTCATACATGGCAGGAACAATGATAAGTAGGCAAGTTGGTGAGCTTGAACCACTCACCACAGAGCATTACATGGCATGGCAAGGCAACCAACAGTAAGAATACATGGCATAGAAGCTATACATGGCAAGAACAACATCATAGGGTGCATGGATCAACTACAACAACCTTGGCAAAATTGAATAACATGTAAACAACCTGCCAGGAAACATTTTATAGCAAAAGTAGAGCTCGATTGACTGAAGCTATGGCACTCCATAATTGCAAACAAGGGCATGGATGGATAGAGCAAGTCATGTATAACAAAACATCCTTACTGAAGTATCTCAAAATATGCATGGATCTCTCTGTAGCATCAAGTTAACATGGCATAAAAATATCAAGTAAGCAGGGCTGAAATCAGCAACATCATGAAGCCTAGTTTGCATGCTTGTGCTAGTCACCACAGAGATCACAAAAATACATGACATACACCCCTGTAAATATGGCATGGCATGTTACAAAACACATGTAGGACTCAAGTTCATAGGATGCACACATCAATCATGGCAAAAATGACAAAAGTGCATGTTCTGATAAGAAACTGAAACTAACATCACATAGCCCTCTTATAACAGCATTTCGGGCATTAAGATGAGCTCAAATGAAAATTATGCGATGAGATGAAATGATCTACTCTTCGAGACGAACATTTTGACATATTACACGCGCAAAACGGAGCTACGGATGCAGAGTTATGATGCGATGAAAATGCATGAAAATATCTGCACATTCGGGACTTGGCCAAATTATACCTAACGAGAAACTGGACGACGGGATCCCGGGGACGAGGCGGTGCAGCAGGCGCGTTTGGTTCGGGGAACGTTGATGTTCGGGGACGGGGCCGTCCAGATCGGGGTCGACGGCGGCTCCGGTGACCCCAGGTTCCGGCGATCGCCGGGGAGGGCGGAGGAGGTCGGCACGGGGTGGATCCGGCCAGCTCCCGGCCGGATCTGGTCAAAGGAGAGGCGGGGGCTCGACTCCGGCGGGGGCGCGGGAGGCGCGGGCGGAGGCGCACCTGGCGGGAGAGAGGGAACTCGGGTGAGAGAGAGAGAGGGAGAAGGAGAGGGCGCGACGGGAGGCGGCGACTGGTCCGGCGAGACGGTCGCCGGGGGCGGCGCGCCTCGAGGCCGGGCGGACGGAGGCGGGCGGGGCCGCCGGTCGGTGGGCGGCGGAGCACGGGTCCGACCAGGCCCCAGATGGGCTCAGGCGGGCTGCGCCCGAGCTGGCGGGCAGCGGTGGAGGGGGCGCTGGGCGACGTGGCGGAGCCACATGGCGGGCGCCGGTTGGCCCTGGCGGCGTCTGGCGGCGGCGCGCCCAATGGCGACTCGCCAAGTGGTGCTGAGGAGGTGGCCGGTGCGGAAAACGGAGGAGGAAGGTGGGAGAAGGCCGAAATTGGCAAGGGGAGGTCTTTATATAAGGAAGGGGGGCTAGGGTTTGGGGTTTTGCTCCGTTTTCAGACCGTTCGATCGCCATCGGATGGCTCCGGAGTGGAGAGGGTCTAGGTGAGGGCTAGGGGGCTGTGAAGAGAGGCCTCGGGCTAAGAGGAGAGAAGAGAAGTGAGGCCCGGGGACTGTTCCGGAGGCCGAAACGTCCGGCGAGAATACCGGCAACGGTACCGCTATATGTATAAAGGTTGGGCAGTCAAACGGACTCCGAATGCGACGAAACTTGACAGGCGCTCAGTCTACACTATAATAAGACCGCAAGCCAAGCTTCAGCCCATTCCGAGAACATTTAACACCCTTTACGAAAAAGAGGTAAAAGGGGCGCCGGGAGACATAGGAGTGCGGATTGCAAAAGCGGACAACGGGAAAATGCTCGGATGCATGAGACGGACACGTATGCAAAATGAAATGCACATGATGACATGATATGAAATGCAGATGATGACATGGCAAAGTGCAACACGCAAGCACATGACATGGCAAAGACGACGAATAACTGGCAGGCACCTGGCGCATCGAATCCGGGGCGTTACAGTTCACGACTAGCCATGTCGGCTCGGGTTCTCTGTCATATGGATGCTAGCGACATTATCATATACGTGAGCCAAAAGGCGCAAACGGTCCTGGGCCATGGTAAGGCGACACCCGTGGGAATACCGTGCGTGAGGCCGCAAAGTGATATGAGATGTTACCGGCTAGGTCGATGTGACTTGGAATCGGGGTCCTGACAGCGTTGGTATCGAGCTTTGTTTGCTGTGGGATTACCAAGCCAAACTGGTCGGGTTGTGTCTAGAAATGCTTTAGTTATGTAAGGGAATTGATTGGGGAAGGGAATGTAAGGCTCTTTTTACTCCTTATACCTCATGGCCCTCTGATCGGAGTCAACCACTTCTCTTCTACAGGGTTTAAGAACTAGGCTTCTCATCTATCTATCAGGATGACGTGTTACTAATCCATAGACTTTTAAGATTGTTGGTTTTAAGTCTCAGTTCAGTTTTTACTACTTCCGTATGTTCATAGGTGGTCTCAGAATCTTGATATTGTGATGTTGAGTGGTTATGCCACCATTTTGCATGATGTCTCAAATCTTTTTGAGCATTTATAGCCGTTATGCTGTCCGAGTTATCCCAGGTTTCCAAACAATCTGATGCATTTGCAAATTCCTTCTTCCCGTTTCCGATGTCTCTTTGGGCCAGGTTAATCACACTAATTGCTGAGTTGAGGTACTCTGTTGCCTCGACATATATATTGGAACTATTATTATGACCATAGGTGTCTTAGAAGACCACCTAGTAATCTAGCCATGTTTTGTGTCCCAGTGTGATAACTCTGGCCGTCATTCTCGAAAGCATCCCATGATGCCACTTAGTAGTAGGTATTCTACTCCTGGGTTTCTGAACCCGAGATTCACCCTACTTACCTCATGTTGATAGTGTTTGCTAGTTCCTTTAGGATACTAGTAACTTTGCGATAGTCCTCGAGGTCTGTGGTATTTCCTTCTTCCAAATACTATGAACCGCTTATGGCGAAGTTCCTCGCTGAACGAAGGATCACAATCGAGTACTCTTGAGGAGTTCTCCATATATAATTGTGAATTTGCCAGTTCTACCCTTTCTGCATGGGCTATTCGGAAGAAATGTTGAACTTTGCTCGACATACTAATCCATGCCTCCACAACTCGAAAAGTTATATGTTCCTTTGAGTTGTCCCTCTTCAGTTGTATTCCAACCTTCGTCTATCAATTGATAGTCAGGAGTAATTGTGCATTCGTGTTCATCGATGCCTACTACTCTTGTGGCCCGTCAAGCCATTCTATTCGGGAATGACTAGGAGAAACAAACTCCAGTACCTCATCCGTTTCTAGGATTGGGTCAAAGCAGTTGTATTCCGCAGATCAAATGCAATCAAGCTTTTGTTCTGTTCCACCCTGAGGTATTAACCACTTTATGTCAGGAATGTCATGAGAATTGCACCTTTCCCTTATGGATTCTTGACGCAGTAATACTCCTTGCCATCAATGTTCATTCCTCGGTCCTCGTGTTGTTGTAACCGGAATGCCGACAAGTGAATTGTGATGTGTGAAATCAATACTCCGAGCAACTCGTTGCTTGGTAGCTAATGGACAATATCCTCATTCTTAGCGTGTTGGTTATTAAATCATCATCCTAAGATTGATCGTGCTACATAGTCCTTATTTCTGGTGCACACTTCGATTGATGAGTTAGGATCTTGTCAAGTCCTCACTCATTTGATCATATCGTCTTGCCCTCAAAAGCAAGATTGTTCTCGAGCTTAGTAACATACCGGTGGTTCGTGACTTTCCAAATATCTTCTTGGAAGTGTTACCAGGTTGTTTCCTGACTGTTATGTTGAGCTCGTGATCAAGTTGGTTTCTTGTGAACCACCCTTTCTCCAAGAATCTGTGTTGGATATCCCTGAGCTAGTTGGTTAAGCTAGAAAACAACTTGGAGAGTTGGAAGATAAAAGCTTGCCTAACTTAGTTTGTTCCAAAGGGATATTCTTGTGTAGTGTGTGTTGAAGAAAGATGATATCTTCATCAATTGGTCCCTGTGATCAGTTGCTGGACCTATTGTCTTATCAATCCTTTGATTTGAGTGTGGGCTATCATCAAATAAAATCAGTACCAACGATGCTCGTAATGTTGTCTTACTCGTGGTTGATCCCTCGAGCATATACCATTACATCTTTTGGTCTGACCAATGCTATCACCGTGTTCACATGATGGTGGAAGTCTAGTGATATGGAAATTCCGATGAGTTGTTGTTGAGCCCATCAGCAGCATTTTGTCTCCCCCATGAGTCATGTTGAACATCAACCTAGTGTTGGAAACTTGTGTAAGCATTTCTTCGTGTTTCGTTCATGAAGCATATGTTTGGATGAAAGTAGTGACTTCCTCTAATTCATGTGCATCTGATGCAAGTTGCCGCCGTTGATTCGAGAAAGTCAATGTTGGTTCTTTGGAATCATCCCAAATCGGTCATGCATACGTGCGAAGTATTCTGTGGTTCGGAGACTTGCAACCTTCGCTCTACATGTGTTCCTAGCACACCAAGCCACTGATTGATTTGTTCAAGGAGAAGGAGTTCCTTCATAAGAGCTAATCCGGACTTATGTAGGGACTTGATATTCCTCTTGATGGTTCCCCACCTGAACTCGGTAGTGTTTTATTATAAGACTACTATGTGGTCATGCTTGTCTCGAACAACATGTTCACATGTTTGTAGCAGAACCCGCTCATGTTTTGGAGCTCACTACCATAGTCCATCTCCCTAGTATCTCGCAACATCATCTCGTCGATTGTGTTGCACCCTTCCCTTTTCAGACATGCTGAGTCTGGAGTATCCTATTACCAATTGGATCTGAATCTCAGGAAGATATGATGGTTGGAACATTCCCAACAGTTGCATTTTGTTCCCAGCTTGCACCGCCTTGTGCCAATCTCCCTTGGACTGCCCTTCTCATCAATTGTTGTTCAGGATCATCTTCAGAAGTGGTCCTACCATGGGTCCCATCCATTTCCGGTGATAAGAGAAAATCATCCATTGCTTTGTCTTCAACAAGGTAGTCCACATCATCCATTCAAATCTGGATATGCCATTCCTTCGAACTCCGCCAAACGATCGATGGTGATTGCCTTAGGCTGGTATAAAGAGTTTCAATGATCTCTGAATCAAAAGTAATTTTTTTGCCACTTAAGGGAATATTTCTGCGAGTCACCTTCCTTAAGATGTTCCGTTATGGTAGCATGGCAACTCAACTCCTCGCTACGTTGACAACCGTTCACCACCCTCCTAAGTGTGGAATTGTATCTACGTAGTGAACCTTCGTCATCTGCTACACTCCATCCCTCTGGATGTATGTTTCATGTCCCAGCTCGAGAGATGGTGCTATGTCTCACCCCGTGAGTTGATCCTGAGTTGTTCGATCCTCGAGAAGATCGATCCTTCTAGACTCTCCTGCTCCTCTCATTGTCATAATAGCCGGAGTTCTCAGAACAAGACGTCGAGATCAAGATGATGCAAAGAATCAACATCCTCGGGAAGGGCAGTTGGATCGACAAGATCGTGATAGTTTTGTGACCCCCCTTCCTTCTTACCTCACGACTTGAATCTCGGGACGAGATTCTTGTTTAGTGGGGGTGAGTTGTCACAGCCCCAGAATTGTTTGTAGTTAGTGGCATCTGCATCCATGCATCATGTTTGTTTTCAAAGGAAATTTCGAAGTGGGGATGACCAAGCCCTAGCACTAAAGCAATTCAAATAGGTTCAACTAAGAAAATATTTTTCAATGAACCCAAATGGCCTTCAAAAATGTTCACCATTTTTGGGAAATGCTGGAAACAGTAACCAGAGATATTGCACATTTTTCCGTGACATTTGGAATATTGAATTAACTCATATTGTATTTGAATTGGGGCATTTAAATCCTATAAATATTTTTGAATGCTCTAATAATTCGGAAACTAGTTTTGGGTTGTTAGGAATAATCCCAACAGAGCCCACAATTATTCTCATGATTTCTGGAATAGTTTTAGTATTTTTAATAAAGCCCAACAGTTGCAGGAAAATTAGAAAACAGAAAACAATTTAGAAGAGAGAGAGAGAACGCCTACCTGGGCCACATACCTGGCCAACCCACCTGGCAGCCCACTACTGTGCTAGGCCCAGCCAGCCACCGCACCGTCTTCAACCTCCTGCCAGTAGGCAGGAGGGCGTCTGTCCGACACGCGCACGCACGCGCGAGGCCACCTCCAGCCCGCCTGCTTGCGCTGGACGCCTCCCGCGATGCCACGCACTTCCCCCTGGACCCCATGCACCTCTCCTCCCTCTCCCTCGAGCGCTCTTCCCTCCTCTGCCTCTCTTCCACGGCCGCCCGAACGAGCCGGAGCGCGCCGCCGCAAACACCGCAGCCACCAGCCACCACCTCGCCTCTCCAACGCGTCCCCGAGCTCCGCCGTGCCGCCCTCGTCCTCCTCGTCGTCTCACACGACCGGAAGAGTCCCAACGCGTCGCCATCGTCGTCATCATCACCGACGGTCACCGGAGATCGCCACCGTCGCTCCATCGACCTCGACGCCTTCCCCGAGCTGTTGAGCTCTCCATCAGACGCGCTGTGAGCGCCAGGTCACCTTCCCCCTCACCCCGTGGCCTATCCCTCACTGTAGACGCTGATTCGAAGAAGACCGAAACTCGACGCCGCCGTGGTTCCTCACCGCCGTGGTCTAAGCCACCGCAGCTTCGCACCGCAGCGCGTCACCATGCTCAGCAGCTCGCGAAAACCAACGCCACCTTCACTATTTCCCCGGCGCACCGCAGCGTCGCGCCCTTCGAGCCGAAGCTCCGGCGATCGCCATGAGCAAGGTTCCGGTGATCTCCGCCACCCAGCTCGGCCGCCGACACGGCTGGATGCGGCGGCCCGACAAGCCGTAGATGCAAACTGTTAAATCGAGCCGTGCCTGAGCGGCGTTTCGAGTCGCGCCGCCCTATCGACCTCGCCCGGCTGACTAAACGCCGGCGGGTTGACCGCCTTGACCGCGGTGGATTAGCCCGGTTGAGCCGGGATTTGACCTCCCACAGGTCCATGACATGCGGGCCTGCCGCTAACTAATCTAGTTTAGGTGTATACTTAATTAGTTTGACCTAGGTTAGTGCTAATTAAACTAGGTTAGTTTAGTTGAACAACGACACGCTGGTCCCACTGGTCAGGTTTGACCTGGACCGCTGTTGACCTCTTGAGGTCGGCATGACCTAATCTTGACAATAACTCATTTTCTGGATTTAATTTAATTCAGGAAATTTCGTAAAATAGTATAAACTTCTAAAAATCATAGAAATTCAACCGTAGCTCAGATTGAAATAATTTATATATAAAAAATGATCAGAAAAATCCAATCTATCCATCTGTACCATTTTCATGCATGTTAGAACAACTTATAGCTGCTGTTTAGCACAAAGCATATAAATTGCTATTTAATATTCATATGTGGAGTTTGAATTTGAATCTTGGATTCAAACCAACTTCATTTAATCTGCTGCTAGTTGCATTAGCTCAAATCACAGCATTCTGACATGTCATGATCATGCATCATATTGTGCACTGCATTGATTGTGTTCTTCCTTGTTTGCCGGTATTTGTCCCCTCTTAGTAGACGACGTACCGACGATGAGTTCGATGACACCGATGAAGAGCTATAATATCTTCAGGAGTGCCAGGCAAGCAAAACCCCCTTGTTCATTCTGATATAATCCCACCCTCTCGCTCCTGCTCTCTTTTACTGCATTAGGACAACAACGATTCATCTGTTACTTGCTGCGTAGCTGAACCCTTTATCCTCTGCATGACCTGTCATTCCACAAGAAATAGATGAAACCCACTAGTATGAGTAGGAGTTGTTTGAGCCCTGATGTGCCTACTCATTCATGCTTGTTTGTCATGCACTCTTTGCTTAGAGTTGAGTCAGGTCGATTCATCGGGGATGAATTAGAGGTGTGTGAACATGTCCTCTTGTGTGTGAGCTAAGTGTGTGAACATGATTTGGTAAAGGTAGCGGTGAGAGGCCATGTAGGAGTACATGGTGGGTTGTCTCATTGCAGCCGTCCTCGGGAACTGAGTTACGTGTTTGTGATCCATGAAACAGTTACTACCACGCATTGGGCCCGAAACCAATGGACCCTCTCGGCTTCTTAACCACCCTTGTTCTCTGTCCGGGAGTTGCAACTAGTTTACGGTGTTTGTAGGATATGTGTTGGAGGCCGTGCGTGGCGCTGACCCTAGGGGTGGGCTATGATGCGGTAGATACACCATGGCCGGTGTGCGAAATGCCCGTTTGGTATCTCGGGAACCCTGCACACATCGTTCGGGGCCGTTAGTGGAAACCTCGGCGGACTCCTGCGGATGGAACCGAATAGGCGATAAACCTGGACTAGAGACTTGAGTGTTTAGGTAGGCTGTGGCCGACATCCACATTGGGCTTCCGCTTGAAGGTTGCCGAGTACATGTCGTGTAAACGGCGGTAAGTGGTGAGCGTGTGTGAAGAAGTACACCCTGCAGGTTAATATGATCTATTGAATAGCTGTGTCCGCGAAAAGGACTTACGGGTTGCCTATAGCAGTTCATAGACAAGTGAAAGTGGATACTCTAAAATGCGCAAGATAAGCGTGAGTGCTATGGATGGCGTTCTCGTGAGGGAGGCGGGCGGGTCCATAGTGGTGTATTGATATGGTGAATATGCGGACTCGTGTGCGCCATCTCAAAAGAGTTACTTGCAGTCGTAGTTCAGGATAGCCACCGAGTCAAAGCTGGCTTGCTGCAGTCAAACTCCACCACCCCCTTTGTTGATAATGATGCATATGTAGTTAGTTCTTATGTAAGTCTTGCTGAGTACGTTTGTACTCACGTTTGTTTATTTTATGTTTTGCAGAGAGACGTCAGTCTCGCTAGTAGTTCCGCTTGGACTTCGACATTTAGCTTGTTACCTCAGCTACGATCTTGTGCCCTCGGAAGGATGTGGTAGATAGTCAGGCTTCTCAGCCTTTTTCATTTGTAGATGTCTGTACTCAGACGTGTTAAGCTTCCGCTTGTGCTTTGACTTGTATGCTCTGAGTGTTGGGTCATGAGACCCATGTTTGTAATATCTCGCTCCTCGGAGCCTAATGAATAAATATTTGAGTCGTAGAGTTATGTTGTTATGCCATGTTGTATTTACACATATTGAGCATATTGTGTGTATGTTTGAAATGCTTGGTATGTGTGGGATCCGACAATCTAGTTGTTTATCCTTGGCAGCCTCTTATATGGGGAAATGTAGTCTAGTGCTTCCTGAGCGATAGTAGTCCGCTACAGCCCGGTTCACCGGAGTCCTGCTAGCCCAGCACTACTGCTCTGGACACTTGACTGGCCAGCATGTGTTTCACTTCGTTCATGTGTCTGTCCCTTCGGGAAATGTCACGCGGTGACATCCGGAGTCCTGCCTAGCCTGCTACAGCCCGGGATACCGAAGTCCTGTTAGCCCAGTGCTACAGCCCGGATTCACACGTCGATGACCGACATGCTCGATGTGATTCATGTATGCCTGTCCCCATGGGTTAGTGCCGCTTTGGGTTCACGACTAGCCATGTCGGCCCGGGTTCTCTGTCATATGGATGCTAGCGACACTATCATATACGTGAGCCAAAAGGCGCAAACGGTCCCGGGCCATGGTAAGGCGACACCCGTGGGAATACCGTGCGTGAGGCCGCAAAGTGATATGAGGTGTTACCGGCTAGGTCGATGTGACTTGGAATCGGGGTCCTGACAGGCTGTCAAACTTGGCATTAAGGGACTGAAATCAAGACTGGATGCAATGCAATGCAAACGCTCTCCACCTACAGATTCATGCTCAGGATATGATCCTAACAGTGATTCTGAGCTAGAGGGAGACCTAAGTCAATGTAGCTCCCTAGTGGAGGAGTCAGAGGAAGATGCCTTATCTTATTCACCCATGAAGGTACTTTCTCTAACTTTCCAAGGTTACATTGCTCGCACATATCCTGCAACTGATGTTTTGCATTGCTTCTACTTTGTTGAACTGCCATTAGCTTAGTTTACACATCGTGTATGTGAATATGCCCTGCCTATCCATTTTTAGTACATATTCCATCTGTCATCATACCATATTTATCCATTCCAATGTTGTTCTTGTGTATCAGACGTTCAAAAGGAAGAGGGCGATTGCTGATCATGGAGGAGCACAAGCAAAGTATTTGGAAAAGGTAGTGGCACCTGATAAATCAAATAGCCCATTAGGTGTAGTTGCAATATCACGACCCACAAAATACCCCAACTCTAGCAGACTCTAGCCCTGCTACATTTGGTCATTTCGATGCCCCTACTCAATGAGACCCCAACCGCAGCAAACAATATGATTATGCCGATTGACATAGCACCAACAGTCTGACGCAAAACCCCATTCCAGCAAAAGAGTACACCAAATCCAGTTGCCAAATCCTTTTGAACCGAGAGAGCCCCAATTGCAGCAAATAGGACCCTGTTCCATTTCTTCCCAGTTTAGAAGACGAACCTTATGTTGTTGTCAGGAACTTTGTGCGCATCTTTCCTTCATGGAAATATTATACCGCAGACACAGAACAATTTCCAGTCTTCCTCCGCAACTTACGTGTAAGTAATGTACTAATGTTATTCATGGTCATTACTGCATATGTTTCTGCTGACAGAAGACACAAGATTTCATTCTTTTAAATAGGCGAGGAGCAAACTAGATTGTGATGACAAGCAAGGGCTGGTTGCGCTTTCCAAGCACTCGTTGATGAGGTATCGTTCCTACCTGAGGCAAGCGCACTTCGATGGCAAGCCTCTAAACGAAATTTCTGTAAAGTCTCCAGTGCTACATTTACCCGACGGTGACTGGAATAATCTTGTTACACATTGGTCTCGGCTGCAGCGTAAGGTACCGTCTTTGATATCACATCACAATTTGAACTACATTTTTGCATTTGCCTTAATGTCTCACTTGTACGAAAACTGTTAGCAGAAGAACATCCGTTACAAGGGACCACGAAATCTTGCAACTATCTTGCACCTTTGCATTGCTCTTGTGAGTACCTCTTGCCCTGTATGACCATACTTACTTCCATAGTTGTTTGATTATGTAGCATCACTGCACAAGTTAGCCTCGTAATCGTCCATTTGGTGGATATTATAAGATCCGTATGGACTCTTACATAAATTTAGGATCAACCCAATGCTTTTGAAGAGGTTTAGCTCTGCAGTCCTCTTGTAAGGACTGAACATGGTCTATCACTGTACTTACATTAACAACTACTTCCAGGGATTGGTAGTTGATTATGTAGCATCAATCTGCATCTTATCTTCATTATCCTCTATCCCTTCGGTATTATCATATCTATAATTACTCTCTACAAAATGTAGAGTATGTGCAATGCTTATGAAGAACATTACTGTGCTGAAATTCTTGAGTTATCCTTCCCTTGACATGGAGAAGGGCATTATAAAGCTGGTGTTAGCTGTTAATGTAAGTCAGTCCTTCTAAAGCCTTTATCCTCAACTGCTGTTTAATTTGCTCATACTCCCTATCGTTTCTTCGCTGTTTAGTTTGTTGTTTCTACCAAAATGCATGTTAAGTAAGAACCATAAGTTCTAAGTTTTACTTGTAAAACCAAATTCATATTCATACCATGCACATTACTTAATACTCCCTATATGTATGCTTGTTTTGTGGATCTATAATCCGATGTGTGGTGAAGCAGCCAACGTTTGCACCTTGTCATCTCTGTTTTATCTTCTTGATGTGGTGATGATATGAACAACATGCCATGCACATTATCCAAAATAGATACAATGATTTTCTTTGCCCTTCATCTATGCTTGTTATGTTGACATGGTAATCCAAAGAGTGTGGTGAAGCTCCCGCATTATGAACAATGCCAAATTATGCTATTGATATTTTGAACTTACTCTTTATGTTATAATTTGAAATTGGATAGAATTGATGTAACAATTATCATCTTTATTTATACGTGCAAAACCTGTCATCTCTCTCGCTTTGTTTCAGGTGATATGCACGATGGCATGCACAAGTCTGCTTGAAGGCTGTGAGACAAACCCAACATATATTGCAGCAAAGAAGGCAAAACATCTTGAAGATAGCGAGACAACCCCAAAGTCTTGCCTTGATGCGATGTTCAAGTTACTTGAGACTAACGATCGACAAGCTCACGAATTCGTTATGCGAATCAGTTCGACTTCTTCGGTCCCAAGTTCTAGCGAAAGGCATTACGCAACTCAACTTCGACTTGAAGTCCTATCTCTAAGAAAGATTGCGAGAGAACACCAATGAGAACCTCATCGCTAAACAGCTACACACGGAAGCTATGACACACATGCTAGGCGGTCTCACAGCCTTGCTCGGCTGACTTAGCAGCAGTTCCCCATAAGGCTAACCTTTCTTGAACTGTCTGGGAAGTGGTGTCGGTTCGATATTATTTTATTCTGCTGCAATGGTGCCTAGTTTTTATAATCTGCTTCTTCGTTAAGCTTTATGATCCTTTGGTGGCGAACTTTGATGCCCAGTGGATGTAATATACCTTAAATCCTTTATTGTATAGTGTAGGTTTATTCTTAGTTACTATGTTGTAATTTACTTATTGTATGGAATAGGTTTGTTCTTAATTCCTACTAATTCTGCCATCATTAAGCTATCTGAAAAAAATCAGATGTAGTCGTATCGGACGAAACATTCGACTCTAACGGGCCAGGTTTTTAGCGGGCCACAATTGGGCGGCTGCGTCTTTCTTGGGCCTGAATGATTAGGGCCTTCACACTTTGCTTGAGCCCAAACTTACACCGCCTATATTTTAGTTGGGCCTTTTGTCGACCAGTAACTTAGTTTGGCCCGAGTAGCGTTGGGCCATTAACAGTGAATATTGTCTTGGCCTCATTACGGACGAGATGAAACCACGGGCCTTTAGCAGGACAAAATGCATGTTGGGCCTCGATTTTCACTAGTCGTCGACGGGCCTTCAGCAGGCCGAAATGTAGACCGGGCTGTTTTGGGCCCAGTTAGCTCACGAGCCGTTACCAGGCCGAAACAAATATCAGGCCTTAGTTGGCCCACTGATATCATGGGCCTTTAAGAGGCCGAAAGCTTAGTATAGGCATCAATGGGCCGAATTACGCGACAGGCCTTTAACAGGCCCAAAGTCACGTTGGGCTTAACTGTTGCCACCTTTAGCACGGGCCGTTAGTGGGCCCGATGTCCCGTCGGACCATATATGGCCCATGGGCAGCACGGGCCATTCCCAGGGCGAAAGTCACACCGGCTGAAATGGGCCCATGTCTACATCGGACCTCTAACGGCCGAAAGTTCTTGGGCTGTAGTTGGGCCCAAATATTCGGCGAACAATTAACGGGCCAGATCGGCCGGGCATAAATGGGCCCAAATATTGGGCGAACAATAAGCGGGCCAGATCGGCTTGGGCCGTAAATGGGCCCAAATATTGGGCGAACAATTAACGGGCCAGATCGCTTCAGCCGTAAATGGGCCTTTATTAAGCGAGCCGTTATTGGGCTGGCCCACTAGTACTGATTAATTTCTACGGGCCTTTAATCGGGCGGCCTTTTTACCTATATGGGCCTCTGTTGGGCCCAACCACGTGTCGGCGTATCATAGGCATGTCTCCTCCAATGGATGGGCGACATCGGCCCATCGACGGTGACAGGTGTTCCCTTGACCAATCGAACTTTACACGTGGAAATTTCCCATTGGATGGGGCTGTTAGCGGGTTATCGGATCCAAAATCTGACCCGATAGCTTAACGGCGTTCCGTTACGGTGGATGCCGCGTGTCGGTCACCCTTGACGAAAGCACTTACGTGGACCGCGCGATTTATCATCATGGAAGTGGACACTTCGTGATGATAATTTTGGTAATGTCATGGAACACTTCTACGACAGCATAGGTATGACTATCTTGATTCTGTCATAAATTTGTCATGGATGTACATGCATGACAAAAAACGAGACCTACTGTGACAAACACGTATCATCATGGAAGTGTATTTTTTTGTAGTGACTGCTTCTGCCACCCTTTAACGGTCTCCATCAAAGTACCTTTGGGCCATATGACGTTGGGCATCTTGCTCACCATGGCGCCTCCGCACTCTGCGTGTTGTCTGTCGTCCACCTTTAGCTTCACATTGAAGATCTTCAGCCACAATCCGAAGTGGGGGAGATGCGGAGGAAGGCCTCGCACACGACAATAAATGTCGAGATGTTGAGGAAGGATTTGGGAGCCAAATCGTTGAAGTCCACCCCATAGTAGAACATGAGTCCACGGACGAATGGGTGGAGGGGAAATCCCAGCCCGCGGACGAAGTGGGGGGATGAACACTACCCTCTCATGGGGCTCCAGGGTAGGGACGATCTGTCCCTCGGTCGGAAGCCGGTGGATGACCTCCTTGGCAAAATATCTAGCCTCCCAGAGCTTGGTGATGTCCTTCTCCTTGATGGAGGATCCACTTAACCTGCACTCCGGATCCGGACATGATCGGAGTGCTTTCTCGATGTGGAAGAGATGAGGACTTGGGCGCTGGAGCTCGAGAATGGGTGGGCAGAGAGAAGGAAGGCGTGGGTGAAAAGGGGGTGAACCCTTATCTCCTTATAAACGCAGCGAATATGAAGCGCCTCCCCACTCGCCTTAAAACTCGCCTATTTCCCAAGGGCCATGAAGACGGCATGGTTGGATTACCCATGCCCGTATCGATGAGAATCCCGAAATAAGGGGACACGATCTCTACTTTGACAAGACGTTCAATAAAACCGCATCTTAAAACATGGAGCGGCAGGCCGAAAATGGTTTGAAATAATGACCGAATGGTGACGTGGTGTCATGCTACAAAAAGTTGTCAGTGGATTGGACTTGTGAAATATTATACTCTCTACGGTTGTGTGCGGTACTTGTTTTGCAGAGCCGGACACGTTCTTTGTATTCGAAGGTTGTTTTGGAGTATTCGGAGAAGGAACCCGCCTTGCAATGCAGAAGACAATCTGCGCGCCAGCTACTGAGGGAGTCCTGGATTAAGGGGTCCTCGGACGTCCGCCTGTTGGATATGGGCCGGACTGATGGGCCGTGAAGATACAACACAGAAGACTCTCCCCTACGTCCAGATGGGACTCTCCTTGGCATGGATGGCAAGCTTGGCATTCGGATATGAAGATTCCTTTCTTTGGAACCGACTTTGTACAACCCTAGTCCCCTCCGATGTCTATATAAACCGGAGGGTTTAGTCCATAGGGGAATTCATAATCATACAGGCTAGACTTCTAGGGTTTTAGCCACTACGATCTTGTGGTAGATCAACTCTTGTAATACTCATATTCATCAAGATCAATCAAGCAGGAAGTAGGGTATTACCTCCATAGAGAGGGCCCGAACCTGGGTAAACATCGTGTCCCAGGTCTCCTGTTACCATCGAACTTAGATGCACAGTTCGGGACCCCTACCCGAGATCCACCGGTTTTGATGCCGACAGTCTTCGCCTGCCAAAGGCTCTGGTGGTGACGCTGTCGTGGGCTCCGCGATGACCTCTGTCCTGCTGTCCTGCTGGTCTTGGTCTCGTTGTACCGATATGGAAACCTTTGCCTGATGCCTCGGGACTCCTCGCCTGTGCTTTCCCCTTTAGCACCAATGAGGCAACAAGTACTCTGCGCCCGCTGGCTCCCGCCTGGCCTTGGTCGTCACGGCTCACGTCACGGGGACCTCACGAGGTGCCCCTTCGCCTTGATCTCTCCACTCCTCGTGAGCCAGCCTAGCCAGGCCACCCTTGAGTAGGTCTTGTGTCGTCCGCCTCGCGAGGCTCGGACCCTCGCGAGGGTCTTGAGTGTTTGCTGGTGAAGGTGGGTGTCGGTGTCAAAACCGATGGATCTCGGGTAGGTGGTCCCGAACTGTGCGTCTAAGGTCGATAGTAACAGAAGACAGGGGACACGATGTTTACCCAGGTTTGGGCCCTCTCGACGGAGGTGATACCCTACTTCCTGCTTGATTGATCTTGATGAATATGAGGGTTACAAGAGTTGATCTACCACAAGATCATAATGGCTAAACCCTAGATGTCTAGACGGTATGATTGTGATTGCCTCTACGGACTAAACCCTCTGGTTTATATAGACACCGGAGGGGACTAGGGTTGTACAAAGTCGGTTACAGAGAAAGGAATCTTCATATCTGAACGCCAAGCTTGCCATCCACGCAAAGGAGAGTCCCATCCGGGCACGGAGGAGAGTTTTCTGTCTTGTATCTTCATGCCCCATCAGTCCAGCCCATGTTGCATAGTCCGGACGCTCGAGGACCCCTTAATCCTGGACTCCCTCAGTAGCCCCTGAACCAGGCTTCAATGACGAGGTGTCCGGCGCGCAAATTGTCTTCGACATTGCAAGGCGGGTTCCTCCTCCGAATACTCCAAAGCAACCTTCGAACACATAAAATGTGTCCGGCTCTGCAAAGTAGGTACCACACACAACTGCAGAGAGTAATATTTCATGAGTCCAATCCACTGACAACTTTTGTAGGGTGGCACCACGTCCCTGCCTGGTCATTATTTCGAACCGTTTTTTGGCCTCCCTCTAAGGTGCGGTTTTATTGGCACGTCTTGTCAAAGCAGAGATTGTGTCCCCCTATTACAGGATTCTCATCAACACGGGGATGGGTAATCCAACCGCTCCGCTGGTATGACTCCTTGGGAATAGGCAAGTTTTAAGGCCCATGAGGAGGCGTTCGATATTGATCGCCTTTATAAAGGGCCACAGACCCGTCTTTTTCCCCTACGCCTGCCTCTTCTTCAACCTTTCCAACCACGAGCTCCAGCACCGAGGTTTCGACTTAATTGCTCCAAGCCTCTCAGTCATGTCCGGACCTAGCCCTCAAGGCCGGTGGGTGGCCTCCTCTGTCACAGAGGAGAATATCGCGAAGCTCCGGGCGGCAAGGTACTTGACCGTGGAGATCCTTCAAAGGCTCCCCGCCAAGGAGCAGGTTATTCCTACATCCAGATCCAGCGAGAGGGTCGTATTCATCTCCCACTTCCTCCGGGGGATGGGATTTGCTCTTGATAATCCCCAAGTGCAGGGCATCATCGTACAAATTCCCAAAGGTGGAAGTGATAAGTATGGAGTGTCGAACCCATAAGGAGCTAAAGGTAAGATCAATTTTCTCTCAAACCCTTTACGCCATCGACACGACTCTCACGCACGAACGTTTGCTTCCAACTAGAAACGAGAAATAAAACTACGTTGTGGGTATGAAGAGGATAACTTTGTATGATATCGGAGAGCTAAAATATAAAAGTAGGTTCTGTTATCATAAAGTTAGAATATATTACTAAATAATATAAATAGCGAGTGTGGAATAATGATGGATCGGTGTGCAGAATTGTTCTAGGCAATTGTTAACAAGACCGATAGTCGTCATTGCAATTTCATATGAGGGAGAGGCATAAGCTAACATACTTTCTCTACTTGGATCATATGTACTTATGATTGGAACTCTATCAAGCATCCGCAACTACTAAAGATCATTAAGGTAAAAACCCACCATAGCATTAAAGCATCAAGTCCTCTTTATTCCCATACGCAACAACCCCCTTACTCGGGTTTGTTTTTCAGTCACTCACCAACACACTATAAGCGAATCATGAACGTATTGCAATACCCTACAGCGGGAATCCCTCACGCTTGCGCGACACGGAGGGCACAATAGGACAACACCAAAATAAAACATACAACTCATACCAATCTAGATCATCAATCAACCCAAAGACAAAGGATATCTACTCAAAACATCATAAGATGGAAACACATCATTGGATCATAATATGTGGCATAAAGCACCATGTTCAAGTAGGGATTACAGCGGGGTGCGGGAGAGTGGACCGCGTAGAAGAGATGAGGATGGTGATGATGATGGTGATGTTGATGAAGACGATCACCGTGGTGATGATTCCCCTCCCGATGGCACTCCGGTGCCACCAAGAGAGAGGGGGAGAGGTTCTCCCCCTTGTGCTTCCTCCTCCATGGCTTCCACCCTCTGGTCCTTGGCCTTCATGGTGATGATGGCCCCTCCGGGATACTCCTCCATGGCCACCGGTGATGATGGCCCCCTCCGGCACGATGCCAGAGAGGGCCTAGATTGATTTCTCGTGGCTACAGAGGCTTGCGGTGGCGGAACTTCCGACCTAGGTTAATTTTCCGAGGTTTCCGTATTTATAGGAATTTTTGGCGTCGGTCTCATGTCAAGGAGGTGCCCGAGCTGTCCATGAGGCAGGCCCACGCGCCCAGGTGGGTGGGAGCGCCTCCCACCCTCGTGGGCAGCTCGGGACTCTTCTGGCCCAACTCCGATGCTCCGTGGTCTTATTTTGGTCCATAAAAAATCATCTAAAATTGGCACGTCAATTAGACTCCGTTTGGTATTCCTTTTCTGCAAAACTCAAAAACAAGGAGAAAACAGAAACTGGCACTGGGCAATAGGTTAATAGGTTAGTCCCAAAAATCATATAAAATAGCATATAAATGCATATAAAACATCTAAGATGGATAATATAATAGCATGAATACTTCATAAATTATAGATACGTTGGAGCGTATCGGCATCTAAGCTTAATTCCTGCTCGTCCTCGGTAGGTAAATGATAAAAGAAATAATTTATGAAGTGTGAATGCTAGAAGGTGCACAAGTTTGATCAATGATAATTTCAATCACCTTTTCTAGCATCATTATATGTCATAACAGTAGTTCATGATGCCTTATATCAGAATCTTTCCAACACAAGGTGCTTGCCAAAGGATAAAATGTAAAAAAGAAAAGGTGAAAAATCACCATGACTCTTGCATAAGGGTAAAAGATAAAAGTAAAAGATAGGTCCTTCGCAGAGGGAAGCAGAGGTTGCCATGCGCTTTCAGGGTTGGATGCACAAAATCTTAATGCGAAAGAACATCACTTTATATTGCCACTTGTTATATGGACCTTTATTATGCAGTCCGTCGCTTTTATTTCTTCCACATCACAAGATCGTATAAAGCTTATTTCCTCCACACTAGTCAATCATACATATTTATAGGGCAATTTTTATTGCTTGCACCGATGACAACTTACTTGAAGGATCTTAATCAATCCATAGGTAGGTATGGTGGACTCTCATGGTAAAACTTGGTTTAAGGATATTTGGAAGCACAAGTAGTGTCTCTACTTAGTGCAAAGAATTTGGCTAGCATGAGGGGGGAAAGGCAAGCTCAGCATGTTGGATGATCCATGACAGTATAGTTTATTTCGGATATAAGAAAACATAACCCATTACATTGTCTTCCTTGTCCAACATCAACCTTTTAGCATGTCATATTTTAATGAGTGCTCACAATTACAAAAGATGTCCAAGATAGTATATTTATATGTGAAATCTCTCTTCCTTCAATATTCTTTCATGAATTGTTCAAGTGACCAATTCTACGTTTGCTAACTCTCAATGAGTTCAGTACCTATACTTATTATGTGTGAAGTCATTACTCCCCATGTTATAAGCATATGAAACATATATAAATTCAGATTTATGGCATTCAATTCATTCAACCTTTTACTCATAGGATATACGTGAAGCACGTGAGTTATTGACAAACTACTCCAAAAAGATACAAGTGAAGAACACTGAGTAGTAAAATAATTAAATAGCCATGAGAGGATTCTTTTTCATTCAATAATTCATATCCAATGATTTTATTCAAACAGCAAGTAAAACTGAAAACACGCTCCAAGCAAAACACATATCATGTGACGAATAAAAATATAGCTCCGAGTAAGGTATACCGATAGTTTTGAAGACGAAAGAGGGGATGCCTTCCGGGGCATCCCCAAGCTTAGGTACTTGAGTCTTCCTTGAATATTATCTTGGGGTGCCTTGGGCATCCCCAAGCTTGGGATCTTTCCACTCCTTATTCTCCTCATATCGATATCTCACTCAAAGCTTGAAAATTTCAATCACACAAAACTTAACCAAACTTCGTGAGATAGGTTAGTATGATAAAGAGTAAACCATTCACTTTGGTACTGTTAAGGACAAGTTTCATAATTGTTCTCACACAATTCTTACTGTACCATATCATTTCTACAATTTATATTGAGAAATATAAGTCATAGAAACTAGAAAACAAGCAAACTATGCAATGGAAACAGAATCTGTTAGAAACAGAACAGTCTGTAATGATCTGAACATAAACCATACTTCTGCTACTCAAAAAATTATTAAATAAATAGGTGGACATTAGGAATTTGTCTATTAATCTTCTGCAAAAAGAATAAACTCAAAATCACTCTTCTGTAAAAAATAACAGCTAATCTCGTGAGCGCAAAGTTTCTGTTTTTTACAGCAAAATTACATTAACTTTCACCCAAGTCTTCCCAAAGGTCTTACTTGGCACTTTATTGAAACAAAAGCTATAAAACATGATTAATACAGTAGCTTAATCATGTAAACACACTGTCGGTGTCAAAACCGGCGGATCTCGGGTAGGGGGTCCCGAACTGTGCGTCTAGGCGGATGGTAATAGGAGACAAGGGACACGATGTTTTACCCAGTTCGGGCCCTCTTGATGGAGGTAAAACCCTACGTCCTGCTTGATTAATATTGTTGATGTGTGTTACAAGAGTGGATCTACCACGAGATCAAAGAGGCTAAACCCTAGAAGCTAGCCTGTGGTATGATTGTTGTTCATCCTATGGACTAAAACCCTCCGGTTTATATAGACACCGGATAGGTTAGGGTTACAAAGAGTCGGTTACAATGATAGGAGATCAACATATCCGTATCGCCAAGCTTGCCTTCCACGCCAAGGAAAGTCCCATCCGGACACGAGAAGAAGTCTTCAATCTTGTATCTTCATAGTCTTGGAGTCCGGCCGATGATGATAGTTCGGCTATCCGGACACCCCCTAGTCCGGAACTCCCTCAGTAGCCCCTGAACCAGGCTTCAATGACGACGAGTCCGGCGCGCATATTGTCTTTAGCATTGCAAGGCGGGTTCTTCCTCCGAATAATTTATAGAAGATTGTGAACACCAGGATAGTGTCCGGCTCTGCAAAACAAGTTCCACATAACACCGTAGAGAGAATAATTTTTGCACAGATCTGCTGACGTATTCCGCGGCGTGACATCACACCACGGCCAGGCCTTTATATGAATCGTTTTCACCTCAGCGTGTTTAGCGAGGCGGTTTCCTTGGCACGTCTTATCAAAGCGTAGATCATGCCCCCCTTATTCCGGGATTCTCATCAATACGGACGTGGGTAACCCAACCGTACCCGTTGGCCTGCCTTCTCTATCAAAGGCGAGTCCTAATCGACCACGGGGTGGGCTCTTGGTATTCAACCTCTTTATAGTGAGACCAAGGCCCTCTTCTTTTTACACCCTCCATCGAGTTCGCCTCACGCTTCGAGTTCCAACACCCAAAGCTTTAGATTTAGGCGCTTCGGATTTTCGACGATGTCCGGTTCCGACCAGCACGGCCGATGGATGTCTTCCTCCGTCACAGAAGAAGACGTGCTAAATCTGCGAGATGCCAGGTATCTGACCGGCGAGATCTCGCATAGGCTGCCTGCTCCAGGGCAGGTCATTTCCACTCCTGAGCCCGGCGAGAACGTGGTGTTCGTGTCCCACTTCCTTCGGGGTTTAGGCTTCCCGACGGACCCCTTTGTGCGGGGGCTCATGTTTTATTATGGGCTTGATTTCCATGACTTGAATCCGTAGTCCATCCTCCATATCTCGTCATTCATTATTGTATGTGAGGCCTTCCTCCATATTACCCCCCACTTTGGATTGTGGCTCAAGACCTTCAAGGTGGAGCCAAAGATGATCAAGGGGCAGCAAGCAGAGTGCGGAGGGGTAGTCATAAGCAAATGTGCTGATGCTCCGTGGCCCGAGGGCTCTTTTCAAAGGGAGCTTTGTTTGTGGCAACGGGAGTGGTTTTATATCACCGCTCCCAGGGGCACCAAATGGGCGGCGCTCCCTGCCTTCCGCTCAGGTCCACCACAGCGGCTGGCATCATGGGTCAACAAGGGGCTCGACTGGGGGCCGTGCAAGGACGTACCCCTGCTGCAGGGCCGTATTCGAGATCTCCAGGAAAGAGGGATCAATCTGGTTGCGATGGCGCAGGTTATGGTGATCCGGCGCCTTCAGCCCTGCAAACATCGCCTCCTCCTGTGGGAATTCAATCCGGAGGGACCACGAGCTCTCCAAAATTTTATGGGCACGACGCCTGTGGAGATGTATAAACTGTTCTTCGGATCACAAGAGAAGTGTCCGGACTTGACCGAGGACGCAGGACTAAGCTGCAATCGCCCAGATACTCAAGTAAGTAGTCCTGTAACCGGACAAGCTGTTCATTCATTTATTATATATATATATATATATATATATATATATATATATATATATATATATATATATATATATATATATATATATATATATATATATGCCCTTCAAAGGAGCCATTTCTTGAATAGGAGTGGGTAGCCAAGGCAAAGTTAATAAGGTGTCCGGCTCCCCTCCCAGAGACCACGCCGGATCCCATGCTGACCAAGATGTTGAAGGTCGCGCCCTTTGAAGAAGGCGAAGGGGGGAGCGGGGAAGCGACTGCCCCCATGACGGAGGCTATCAAGGAAGGAGGGATTAAAAGTCCCGTCTTTCGAGGAGGGAAGAGGACTGCTTCGAAAGATCCGGAGGTTAAGGCCTCAAAGAGGGGAAGGGAATCTTCGTCGGAGAGTCCAGCACTGGGAAGTAACCCAGCCGCACTATTTTCCCAAGGGGATCAGCCCTCCAGCGAGCCGTAAGTAAAAAGAAGGGGTCTTGTAAATAAGGAACATCCCTGTATTTATTTATGAAGATAACCGAAATTGTACCTTGTAGTTCGGACCTCAGCCCTTCTCAGCAGAGCTCGTCTTCGCGGGGTCTTCTTCCGGAGATGATGGAGAGCGAAACGCCTCCACCTGTCACACCCTCATGTGAAGCGGACGACCCGAGGTGTCGTCATGGAGGGTTCCCCAAGTCCGGCGGGGCGGAAGGTCCGCGCCAAGTGGTGTCTTGATCGAAGGAGCTGAAGGATTTGCTCGGCGGCGGCTATCTCGTAAGATCACCGTGCTCGATGGGTACGGTGATTGAAAGAATTGCATCCGCAGAGAGCGGATTACACGGCCCGTCGAAACCTTCTTGACGGGGTTTGAGGTACGCAAAAATAATGTACCTTCGGACGCTTATGCATATAAAATGCGCCATGTATAGATAGTAGCCCCGAGACTCGGTATGTTGTCAAAATTGATGACGTGCGAGGATCAAATCTCAGTTTTAACATATCGCCGCTCCTAAAAAGGTGGCGGGCGTCCGGAGGCCAGCCGGATCGATGAATATGCCGAACTAAAGCGGCAGCTTGATGAGGCGGATGCGGTTATCGCTGGTCAATAAGCGGTTTGACGAGTCACAAGGTATGCGACTTCTTATCACGGACACCTGGTAAGGGAGCTTGACGCCCATGTCTTACTAATCATATGCTTAATGCAGATGGTGCCGCTGCCGTGGAAGAGCTACGGGCAGAACTTGCCCGAGCGAAAGAGCAAGCCAGAATTAGTAATGCGGCCGCTTTAAAGGCGGCCGGAGAGCTAGAAGCTGAACGGGCTGCTTACTGCCGAAGCAAAGAGGAGATGGCCGATATGGCCAAAAAGTTGAGGAATACTACCAATCGCTGCGAGGTTCTTGAGAAAGAACGTCAAGTGGAACAAGAGGGCCTAAAAAAGGCCGCCGCCGAATCCAAGAATGCCCAGACGGCTTTGAGAGCTGCCAAGGAGGAGCTGAGTCAGGCTGGGGCAATTGCGGCTGGAAAACCATTTCTGCTGCGGAGGAAATATACGGATCCAAAGTATGCTCAGTTAGATAAGTTGTGGAGTTCAGAGGATGCTTATCTGGACTTGGCGGCGAAGCGCCAGGATGCGGTTGAGCACTTCCGGGGCGTAAGGGGCATGAAGGAAGAGCTATATTGGTCGCAATTCCATAGTCCGGAGCGTCCTCTGCCGCTGACCGATCGGTTGGCCGAATGGGCCGAGCTGAATCAATTGTCTGGATTTTCCATGAAGCATGTCTTGACTCACTTGTGGCCGGACGGACCCCAGCCGAAGAGCTATTTTGGTTTAGTGCAGCAGTTTCTTGGAGCGGTGCCGCGTATCGACGCGATGAAGCGATCGGCATGTATTGAGGGAGCGCGGATGGCTCTTGCCCGTGTCAAGACATACTGGGCAGAGATGAAGGCCACTGACGTTGCATCCCAGTATACGGACAAATGCCGAGTACCTGCCGAGCACTACTTTGAAGAAGTCCTGCCGGGTGCTCGTTTAATAGAGACGCAGTGCTCGAAGGATATTATGTTTAAATGACATGTATGATTTGTGAAAACAATGTTTCAATGTAATATAAGTGCTTTTTATACTTGTGCTCTCCAGTAGTAAACTACTCCCTGTGCGGCCGTTTATGTATATGTGTATATAACCTGAAAGATGGCAGTCCTTGGCTTCAGCCCCCACGCACATGGTGCGGGGGTGTTTGCAAAAAAAAGCGCTTTTTCACACTTAATCCAACATCTTGGTCCTGTTAAGGAGGTGATAGCGTAGCAAACCAGGCAACCGGACTATAATACTTTATCACTTTCACTTAGCCATAGGAGTTCGAGGGTGGGGCTACTATATAGCCCCTGGGGGCACCGCCACTCTCCCGAATTCGGGGTGCGTATGTGCCTGACCAAAAATCGGTCCTTCGTTAATGCGGAGGAATTCTAAACATTCCTATGAGTCATCGAGTGGTTGACCAGTCTCTCGCTATATCATGACAGTCAGTTTTCGGCTTTCTCTACTGAGGTGCTCGCCCGGCTGAACCGGGGCACAATCGCAGTAGTTCTCCTGGTGTCGCGATAGCCGTGAAAACGGAATGTAAGGCAGCAAAACACAGGAGCCGGGCAACCCAACATTTGACCAAAGACATGATTCGGAGCTGATGCATATAAGGCCTAACTCGAGACGCTGAATACTCCCTAAGGTATTCGGTCTTTATGAAAATGGGCAGAATAATGCCCTGAGCCCCTTGTGTCCAGGTACGCGCAAAAATTCTGGTGCGGCCAATGCCAAAGCACCAGCCTCCTCCTCAGTTATATTAATGAACTGGGGGAATGTATATCAACAAGAGACAGTGAAAAAAGGTTTACGCAGGTCTTAATCTGAAAAGAATCCTTACAACGGGTCCTGCTGCGTCTGCTTTGTGTCTCCGTTGTGCCGTATCCTGGACGGGTGTAGCACGTTGTTCATCTGTAAAGAGAGGAACTTAGTTTGAAAGAAAAGGATCGTCTGAAAGATGTACTTAATATTAAATAAACAGTATGGTTCAAGAAGTGAATAAAATTGAGCTTTATTGTCTCTTGTTGTACATGCATGCAGCCCCTTGTATGGGGGTATGCCACTAGTAGGCGCCGGACTCGTCTAGCCGTGTCCGGGGTTTGAATGACCAATTCAGGTTCTTTGCCTAGCAGAGCCGGATAGCTGTGGGGCTGTCAAGGCAGTCTCCCGTTCTTCCGTGCTCGAGTAACACTTAATACTTCCTTTTAACGAGATGATGCCGCGTGGACCGGGCATTTTAAGTGTTAGAGATGCATATTGTGGTATTGCGTTGAAACGGGCGAAAGCTTCGCGTCCCAATAGTGCTTGATGGCTACTTTTAAACGGGGCGACACGGAAGAGCAACCTTTCGCGACGAAAGTTGTCGGATGAACCAAACACAACTTCTAGCAGTATGGAGCCCGTACAAAGGGCATATGGGCCTGACATTACTCCTTTAAAGGAGGTGTTGCTACGGCAAATTTTGGTTGGGTTTATCCCCATCCCGCGGATTGTGTCCTGATATATCAGGTTGATGTCACTGCCGCCATCCATGAGGACTTGTGTAAATTGGAATCCGTCGATTATAGGATCCAATATCAAGGCAGTCCATCCTGCGTTCCGGATATTTTCGGAATAGTCCTGATGGTCGAAGGTGATTGGTTTTGACAACCAGTGTGCGGCGCGCCTTTTAGTGGGCGCCGCTCTGTTTTTCCCTTTGATCACGTGAAGTGAGTTTACTGTTTTAACCTCCTGTGGGAAAGTTTTTTGTTTTCCGGGGTTCTGCTTGTGGTGCTCGTCGTCATATTTACTTGGTGTGTCGAGCCCCTTGTGTTCGGCGTTAAGTCGGCCGGACTTCTTGAAGACCCAACAGTCTCTGTGGGTATGGTTTGCAGGCTTCCCGGAGGTACCATGTATTTGACACAGTCTATCCAGAATCTTGTTTAGGTTGGATAGCTCATCACTGTTATCCTTTAGGGGCAGTGTTTTGTTGTTCGGCCAGGATCTTTTGAATCCGGCATTGACCGCCGTACTATTTGGGCCATTTTCCTTATTCCGGCGCTGATCTTTTTTGCGTCGTGATTTCCCATTTCCATCCCTGATTTCGGATGTACACGGGTCGCTGGTGCTGCATCTAGCCAGCCAGCTGTCCTCTCCCGCCCAAAAGCGGGTCATGAGGCTTGTTAATGCGGCCATTGTTCTTGGCTTTTCTTGGCCGAGGTGTCTGGCGAGCCATTCGTCTCAGACGTTGTGTTTGAAAGCTGCTAAGGCTTCGGCGTCCGGACAGTCGACTATTTGGTTCCTTTTAGTAAGGAACCTGTTCCAGAATTTCCGGGCTGACTCTCCGGGCTGTTGAGTTATGTGACTTAGATCGTCTGCATCCGGAGGGCATACATAAGTCCCCTGAAAATTTGCCCGAAATGCATCCTCGAGCTCTCCCCAGCTTCCAATGGTATTTTCGGGAGGCTTTTAAGCCAATGCCAAGCTGGCCCTTTGAGTTTAAGGGGTAAGTATTTTATGGCGTGGAGATCGTCTCCTCTAGCCATGTGTATGTGGAGGATGTAATCCTCGACCCAGACTCCAGGGTCTGTTGTTCCGTCGTATGCCTCTATGTTTACGGGTTTGAATCCCGCTAGAAATTCATGATCCAGCACCTCATCGGTGAAACATAGGGGCTGTGCGGCGCCCCTATATTTGGGTGTGCCTGATCTTCGGAATTTTGGCGTATTGCATTGCTTTGACGAGCCTGCTTTCTTGGCCCATAGATGGACCTAACTGGGCCATCCTCTTGATGTGAATCCTTATGCGGATCGCATATTGGCTTGTGTCTTGGCGCCATTCACGCTCTCTTTTTGCCGTGGGGTCGTCCATCCGACCGGTGGCCTTCTTACTTTTTAATTGTGGGGCTCTAAGGCCTCCTCGTCGATTCGGGCAGTAGCTTTCTTTTCGGGTAGCTCTTTGTTCGGGCGATCGTCATTGTATTATCTGCGGTGCTGAATACTTTGCTCCATCTAATCCTTTCCGCTGTTTTGGGCTTCCACTTCTGCTTTTTCAGGCTACGCGCAGTGGCGACGAGCCTTTTCTGGAGGTCATTTTGTTCCAATGGTTTGTCCGGCGTGAGATCGTCCGGACTGTTGTCTTCACCGGGGACAGATTTTTTATCGAAGTTGTCTTGTTCGGACGATTGCTCGATAGCTTGTTCGTTGTCCACCGGTTCGCCCTGCTCTATGGCTGTGTCTTTGTTGAGGCGGGACTTTGTTCGGCGTTTACGTTGCCGTTTTGACTGCTTTTCGAGGGATTTATCCTTCATAGCGTCCCGTTGCTCCTCGTCTTCATTTCCTTTGGGCGTATCCACCATGTATACATCATGGGATGAGGTTGTCCAGCATCCTATAGGTGCTGGTTCATTGTTGTCTCCTACATCGTCGTCCATACCGTCGATGTCTTCGGAGTCGAAATCGAGCACGTCGTGTAAGCTTTCGCCGCAAGGGCTATGAAGTGGGTGGTGGGTGGGCATTGAATTTCTTCGTCGTCCGTATCCCAACCTTCCCGACCGTAGTCCGGCCAGGGCTCTCCGGATAAAGAGAGAGACTTTAGTGAATTCAGGATGTCGCCAAAGGGCGAGTGCTGAAAGATGTCCTCGGTCGTGAACTCCATAACGGGCGCCCAATCGGATTCGATTGGCAAGGGCGCAGAGGGTTCGGAGTCCGGAGAGGAGTCCGGCTTCCTGGAGCCGAGGTCTTCGCAAAGGACTGGGATGGAGTTCGGCTCGATCACCGTAGAGATTGTAGCCCCCGAGGCGATGTCCAACCACTCGTCCTCGATCGGGGGATCCGGCTCCGGGTTAAGGGTCGGAGTGGATACTGGTGCGGCCTCCAGGGCACTGTTCGGCTGCAGAGCTAGATCATTCCCATCGAGACAGTGCGGCGCACCTGGCTGCGGCTCGAATCCGTCGAAGATCAAGTCTCCGCGGATATCGGCCGTATAGTTTATACTTCCAAATCTGACCTGACGGCCAGGGCGAAGCTTCGATCTGCTCCGATGGCCAGCGAATTGGCCCATGGTGCAAAGCCGCCAACACGAAGATCTGTCCGGGGAGAAAAGTCTCATCCTGGACCGCGTCGTTGTTGATGATCGAAGGAGCCATCGGGCCTATCGGTGACGACACAGAGGAACTCTCAATGAAAGCACCAATGTCGGTGTCAAAACCGGCGGATCTCGGGTAGGGGGTCCCGAACTGTGCGTCTAGGCAGATGGTAACAGGAGACAAGGGACACGATGTTTTACCCAGGTTCGGACCCTCTTGATGGAGGTAAAACCCTATGTCCTGCTTGATTAATATTGATGATGTGTGTTACAAGAGTGGATCTACCACGAGATCAAAGAGGCTAAACCCTAGAAGCTAGCCTATGGCATGATTGTTGTTCGTCCTATGGTAAAACCCTCCAGTTTATATAGACACCGGATAGGTTAGGGTTACACAGAGTCGGTTACAATGGTAGGAGATCTACATATCCGTATCGCCAAGCTTGCCTTCCACGCCAAGGAAAGTCCCATCCGGACACGGGACGAGGTCTTCAATCTTGTATCTTCATAGTCTTGGAGTCCAGCCGATGATGATAGTTCGGCTATCCGGACACCCGCTAGCCCGGGACTCCCTCACACACAAAAACAGTAAGGGTAAATATTGGGTTGTCTCCCAACAAGCGCTTTTCTTTAGTGCCTTTTTGCTTGGCATGATGATTTCAATGATGCTCACATAAAAGAAAAGAATTGAAACATAAAGAGAGCATCATGAAGAATATGACCAGAACATTTGAATCTACCCCACTTCCTATGCCTAGGGATTTTGTGAGCACATAATTTATAGGAACAAGAATCAACTAGCATAGGAAGGCAAAACAAGTATAACTTCAAAACTTTAAGCACATAGAGAGGAAACTTGGTATTATTGCAACTCCTACAAGCATATATTTCTCCCTCATAATAATTTTCAGTAGCATCATGAATTAATTCAACAATATAACCATCACATAAAGCATTCTTTTCATGATCTACAAGCATAGAAATTTTTCTACTCTCCACATAAGCAAACTTCTTCTCATTAGGAATAGTGGGATCACTAATTCCTAAAGTTGACACTCTTCCAAACCCGCTTTAGATGATAGTATTATTCATACTCCAAAAGATATAAGTGAAGTTCATGGAGCATTCTACAATTAATATAAACTGACCAATGTCCAAGCTCAAAATGTATGAGTGAAGCACACGAAGCATTCTATAAAACCATACTCAAAAGATTTAAGTGAGGCACAAAGAGCAATTCTATAAGATCATACTTAAAAGATATAAGTGAAGCACATGAAGAATTCTATAAATAAATCAAGGGATATCTCATACTAGCATGGTTCATAAAGGAAGAACAAAAAACACAAAGGACACAAATCATGTGAACGAAACAAAAACCAAGGTATACCGATAATTGTTGAAGAAGAAAGATGGGATGCCAACCAGGGCATCCCCAAGCTTATATGCTTGAGTATCCTTAGAATATTTAATTGGGGTGCCTTGGGAATCCCCAAGATTGAGCTCTTGCCTCTCTTTATTCTTCTCACATCGGTAACTCCTCGTTCTTCGAACACTTCATCCACAAAAAATTTTAACAAAAAAAATTTGTGAGATCCTTTAGTATAATAAAGAAAATCACTACCTTTAGGTACTGTAATTAACTCATTATTTATTTATATTTGTGTTAAATCTACTGTATTACAAATTCTCTATGGTTCATACCCCCCGATACTAGCCATAGATTCGTCGAAATAAGCAAACAACACATGCAAAACAGAATCTGTTAAAAACAGAACAGTCTGTAGTAATCTGGAAGTTTGGAAAACTTCTGTAACTCCTAAAATTATGAAATAAATTTGAAAATTTGAAAAACTTTCACAGAAGTAATTATCAAAAAGTTTCAGACCCATTTGACTCTCCAGTAAAAAATGTAAATTCATGCACTACAGCCAAAGTTTTTGTTTTTGTTCTGCACATAGTAAACAAGCAATCTAATCATCCTAAAACCAAAGCTTGGCACATTATTTTTATAATACAATGGATATATACAAGGGGATAATTATTTACAGAGAAACTTCCATGAAAAATTTTACATTGTTTCCGTGAGCATGAACACAAGTGCTCAAGGTCAACCCTCACTTCTTCAATGCATAACTTTCCAATCACTTCTCTTTTTGGAAAAAAACTTAGGCATGAGAGGCAAGTAATAATTTTTTTTGTATTTTCATTTTTTAAAATTTTTTGTATGTTTCACCCACAAATAAACAGAAACAAAAAGTAAAAACAAAATCTACTTAGTGAAGAAAGCAAACAAGCACACATGAGAATATGAACCCCACGCTATTGCTCCCCGGCAACGGCGCCAGAAAAGAGCTTGATAATCCCCAAGTGTAGGGAATCATCGTAGAAATTCCAAAAGGTGTAAGTGATAAGTATGGAGTGTCGAACCCACAAGGAGCTAAAGGTAAGATCAATATTCTCTCAAGCCCTATCTGCCACTGGTACGACTCTACGTGCACCGAACGTTTGCTTCCAACTAGAAACGAGAAATAAAACTACGTTGTGGGTATGAAGAGGATAACTTTGTATGATATCGGAGAGCTAAAATATAAAAGTAGGTGCTGTTATCATAAAGTTAGAATATATTACTAAATAATATAAATAGCGAGTGTGGAATAATGATGGATCGGTGTGCGGAATTGTCTTAGGCAATTGTTAACAAGACCGATAGTCGTCATTGCAATTTCATATGAGGGAGAGGCATAAGCTAACATACTTTCTCTACTTGGATCATATGCACTTATGATTGGAACTCTAGCAAGCATCCGCAACTACTAAAGATCATTAAGGTAAAACCCAACCATAGCATTAAAGCATCAAGTCCTCTTTATTCCCATACGCAACAACCCCCTTACTCGGGTTTGTGTTTCAGTAACTCACCAACCCACTATAAGTGAATCATGAACGTATTGCAACACCCTACAGTGGGAATCCCTCACGCTTGCGCGACACGGAGGACACAATAAGACAGCACCAAAATAAAACATACAACTCGTACCAATCTAGATCATCAATCAACCCAAAGACAAAGGATATCTACTCAAAACATCATAAGATGGCAACACATAATTGGATCATAATATGTGGCATAAAGCACCATGTTCACAGCGGGGTGCGGGAGAGTGGACCGCGTAAAAGAGATGAGGATGGTGATGATGATGATGTTGATGAAGACGATCACCGTGGTGATGATTCCCCTCTCGATGGCACTCCGGTGCCACCAAGAGAGAGGGGGAGAGGTTCTCCCCCTTGTGCTTCCTCCTCCATGGCTTCCACCCTCTGGTCCTTGGCCTTCATGGTGATGATGGCCCCTCCGGGATACTCCTCCATGGCCACCGGTGATGTTGGCCCCCTCCGGCATGGTGCTGGAGAGGGCCTAGATTGATTTCTCGTGGCTACAGAGGCTTGCGGCGGCGGAACTTCCGATCTAGGTTAATTTTCCGAGGTTTCTATATTTATAGGAATTTTTGGCGTCGGTCTCATGTCAAGGAGGTGCCCGAGCTGTCCACGAGGCAGGCCCACGCGCCCAGGGGGGTGGGCGTGCCCTCCACCCTCGTGGGCAGCTCGAGACTCTTCTGCCCAACTCCGATGCTCCGTGGTCTTCTTTTGGTCCATAATAAATCATAAAAAATTGGCACATCAATTGGACTCCGTTTGGTATTCCTTTTCTGCAAAACTCAAAAACAAGGAGATAACAGAAACTGGCACTGGGCTCTAGATTAATAGGTTAGTCCCAAAAAATCATATAAAATAGCATATAAATGCATATAAAACATCTAAGATGGATAATATAATAGCATGAATACTTCATAAATTATAGATACGCTGGAGACGTATCAGCTCTCTGCCCCTTCGTCTGTGGCCTCATGTTCTATTATGGGCTAGATTTTCATTATCTAGCTCCGGACTCCTTTCTTCACATCTCGGCGTTCATTGTCATGTGCGAGGCTTTTCTTCGTATTCCCCCACACTTTGGCTTATGGATCAAGGACTTTAATGTGAAGCCGAAGGTAGTCGACGGGGAACAAGCGGAGTGTGGAGTTGCTATGGTGAGAAAGCTCACCAATACTCCAAGGCTGCTTCACGGAAATTTCCAACCTATGGCAGCGGGACTGGTTTTATATCACTAATCCGAAAGGACCACGAACCCTTCAGCACTTCTTCGGCACGACACACAGAGGAATGTGGAGGCTATTCTTTGGGACCCGAAAGCAGTGGCTGGATATGACCAAGGACATCGGCCTTGACTGCAACCATCCGGATACCTCGGTAAGCACTCGACTCCTGAACACAACTTAGTTGTTTATCTCGTAACAATATACTGAGAAACCTATCTTCGACCAGGGCTGGATAATGAAGGCGGAACGAATTAGGTGTTCGGCCCCCCTTCCTGAAGACTCAGCTGATCCTGTGTTAACAAGGATGCTGGCTCCGGCGCCCTATCAAGTGCCGGCGAAGGAGGACAAGGAGGAGAGCAAAAAGGCCGAAGGCGGCCTCCACTCTAAAGGTACACCGGACGCTATATCTGGGGAGACTGGAACTCCCTCTTCTGAAGACGAAGGGGAAGGAGAAGCTGATATCTCTTCTCCCCACGGGAAGAGAAGGACCGCCTCCAAAGATTTGGCGGTGGAGGGTCCCAAGCGAGGGAAGATGTCCCTGTCAGGTGGTTCGGGTTTGGAAGACGACATAGCCGCGCAGTTCCTCCATAAGGACAAGCCTTCGGCCGAATCGTAAGTGAACAAGGGTGTTCTAAACATATCCTGTTCTTTTTCACGTTACAAGGGTAACATCTAAATTATATGTTTGCGGTCCGACCTGCAGTCTTCCTCAACAGTCCTCCTCCTCGGGGGATCTGCTTCCGGAGATGATGGAAAGCGAGACACCTCCACAGGCCTCCTCGCCCAATAGGTCAAACGACATAGAGGTGTCGTCCCGGAGGATCTCTCCCGATCAACAAGTGGTGCGGGGGACAATGAAGACAACACCGGGTCCGGGGTGTGCAGCCCCTACGGGGACCAACAATAAAGGCCCCGGACTATCCGGTTTACAGCTGAAGACGACCCTAGGGCCGAATGAACACATCCCTTTAAAGGGAGTTCATACTCCGGCAGCCGCTTCCAGGAATCCGGAAGCGCCGGATACATTGATGGACATGTTGCAAAATGCGTCCGTCTCAGAGGAACATCGTACCTTAATGGGTACGGTAGTTGAGAGGATTATGTCTGCGAGAAGCGGATTGAATGAAGCTTTCACGGGCCTCCTAAGAGGTTTTGAGGTATGCATTGTAATATCTTCAATTGCTCATGCAGAATACACCTGTGTATAGATAGTAGCCCTTGAGACTCTGGTTGGCGTCCAAAAGGGAGGTGATCAGAGGATCAAAAAAGATATGCCCGGGAAATAACCTAATTAATTTGAACACAGGCTGTTACGTCCATGGCCACTGCCCAAGCTACAGAAGTTGCAGATCTGAAGCAGAAACTTGATCTGGTGGATGACGACATCATTCTTATTAATAGGCGCTCGATGAGGCACAAGGTATGTTTTTGGGCAATCGGCTTATGCATAATAATACGAGCACGAAGCTAAGAATTATGTAGTGAGACGTGCATAACTGCAGATAGTGCTGCCGCGGTTGATACCCTTCGGGCTGAACTTGCCCGGGACAAGGAGCAAACCAGAGTGAATAATGCGGCTGCCAAGAAGGCATCTACTGAGCTAAAGACCGAACAGGCTGCTCGGCGCCAATGCGAGGAGAGAATAGCTACCATGGCGCAAGAGCTAAAGGATGCCACTAGCCGATGCAAATCACTCGAGAAGGATAACAAAGCCTAGACGGCCGATCTTGACAAGGCCTTACAAGAGGCGCGAGAGGCTCGATCCGAGTCAAGAGCAGCTCGGGAGGAGATTTGGCAAGCTAGGGAGATAGCGGCTGGTAAGCCCTTTCTATTACAGACTAAATTCGTCAATCCGAAGTATGCCGCGCTTAATCAGATGTGGAGTTTTCCAGACGCATTATTGGACCTGCCGAAGAGTGTCTCCGATGCGGCGCAATTTTTCCAAGCACAAGAGGGACGTTCAACGGAGAAGCTTTTCTAGTCACAATTCGGCAAGCCAAAGCATCCACTCTTGCTGAACAAACAGATGGCCCAGTGGGCCGAGCTCCACAAGATATCCGGAGCTTCCATGAAGGACGTCGTGGTCCGGCTGTGGCCGATGGAGCCAATTCCAAATAGTTATTTTGGCTTGGTGCAGCGACTTGTTGATGCGGTGTCGCGTATCAATGCCGTTAAGAGGTTGGCGTGCATTGAAGGTGCATGGATGGCCTTTGCCCGCGTCAAGAAGTACCGGGCAAAGATGAAGGCTGCCGATATTGCAGCAAAGAGTCCACCACAGGGAAAGGACCGTCACGCGCCAGTGCATTATTTTGAGGACGTCCTAGAGGGCGCCCACTTGATAGAGGGTCAGTGCTCGAAGTATATGATGTTCGAGTGAATGTATCGGAATTGCGATAACAATATTACAATATATTAAGGTCGTGTTACCTTTATGCCTTTTTTCCTGAAAGGTATTTCCTCCTGTGCGGCCGTTTTATGTAATCTGAAAGTTTGCCAGTCGTCGGCTTCAGCCCCCTCGCATATAATGCAGGGGTGTTCGGAATAGAAACTGACTACACTTGACCCAACGTGTTGGTCTGTGAAGGAGGTGTCAGTGCGGCGAACTAGGCAATCAGACTATAGGGCTTTAACACCTTCACTTAGTCATAGGAGTTTAACGGTGGGTCTACGATATAGCCCCTTGTATGTACGCGTTTATCCGAATACAGTGCGTTACATAGGTGACCGGAAGAACGGTCCTTCATGTAGTACGAAAGAAATTGCAAAAGATTCTGATAAGTCATCGAGTGGTTGACCAACTCTTGCCGCATCATGACAGTCAGTTTTCGGCTTTCTCTACTCAGGTGTTTGACCAGGTGAACCGGAAATACAATCGCAGTAGTTCTCCCTTTACTACCCTAGCTGATAGAGCGGAACGTAAGGTAGTAAGCACAGGAGCCGATCAACCCAACTATTGACCAAAGACATGATTCGGAGCTGATGCATATAAGGCCAAACTCGTGACGCTGAAGTACGCTAAAAAGTTGTTCGGACTTTTTGGCAACTCATATGGTGCCGTATCGAGCCCCTGGCAATTTTTGTCGGGGTGCGTGCGTGAAATAAACGGAGACACGAAATTTAGTCCTAGAAAAAGCAAATACTGAATACGGATTATGTTCACTGGAATCTGCTTGATATGTCAAATGCAATTGTTCAGATTATAACATCGTGGCCCAGGCCATTTGACATGCCAGGGGTCGATGGCTGAGGAAAGAAGGCAATTTACAGGTTTGAAATAAAGTGTTTGGTCTACAAAAAATCATTTGGACCTCCTGTCGCACGTCTACGCTGCCTTTGCCTCGGCGAAAAGATTCCTTAACAGGAATATCCTTTGGTTATTTATATGAAGCCGAACTCAGGAAGAGTCCTTGTAAGTCCGTAGGGTATATAGGCTTTGATTAACCTGTAGTAAAAGGTAAAAAAATACTTAGAAAAAAAGAAGAAGAAGGCTATAGGGGTGCGAACCGCATTGTAGGCCTGTCCGTATTGTGCCTCCGCCGATGGCCAAGGTATTTTATGTGCATAATGATGTATGCGTGATACAAACTTCGCGAGTATATGTGGCGAACAACGGAGGCCGAACTGCTAATCCAGCTCCGAAATTGATCGGTCCTGTGTAGTAGAGGCCGGCGGCTTAATGGCCGATGAGATGCGCGGTTTAATGAGGCCGCTTTGTATTTCGGCTGTAATAGCCGCAGTATGCTCCTCTGTACGAAGGGAGAGTTCCGTATTTCCATCTATCATGATGACGCCTCGTGGACCGGGCATCTTAAGCTTTAGATAGGTGTAGTGTGGGACCGTGTTGAAACGATCAAAAGCGGTCCGTACGAGCAGTGCATGGTAGCCACTGCGGAATGGGACAATATCGAAGATCAAGTTTTGCTTCAAAAGTTGTTCGGTGAACCGAAGACGACTTCCAATGTAAGCAAGCCCGTGAAGTGAGCTTCTACGCCGGGTATTGCTCCCTTGAAGGTAGTTATGGTGGGCTTGATGCTCATAGGATCAATGCCCCTTTTGCGGACAATGTCTTGGTAGAGTAGATTAAGGCTATTGCCGCCGTCCATAAGGACTCTCGTGAGATGGAACCCGTCGATAATTGGGTCGAGGACCATAGCTGCCGAACCTCCATGACAGATACTGGTTGGGTGGTCCCTGCGATCAAAAGTGATCGGGCAGGCCGCCCATGGGTTAAATTTTGGGGTGACCGGCTCTATAGCATAGACGTCCCGTAGTGCGCGCTTGCGCTCCCTTTTAGGGATGTGTGTCACATATATCATGTTTACTATTTTTACTTCAGGGAGAAATTGCTTTTGTCCCCCGGTGTTCGGTTGGCGAGTCTCTTCGTCATCGGTGTCACTGGGCGGCACCTTCCCCTTGTGTTCGGGATTGAGCTTGCCGGCCTGTTTAAAAACCCAACAGCTTTTGTTGGTATGGTTGGCTAGTTTATCGGGGGTGCCATGGATCTGGCAGGGCCGATCCAGTATCTTGTCTAGACTGGATGGTCCGTCTATGTTTTCCTTGAATGGCTTCTTCCTTTGACCGGGTTTGGAGCCGCTGAATCCAGCATTGACCACCGTGTCTTGCGTTCCATCATTATTGTTTCGACGCTTCTGTTTATTGCATCATGGCTTGCCATTGCCGTCCCGGGCTTCGGAGGTGCTCGGATCACTGGTGCTATTGCATCTACGAGCAAGCCAGCTATCTTCCCCCGCACAAAAGCAGGTCATTAGCGCGGTGAGGGCTGCCCTGGATTTTTGTTTTTCCTGGCCGAGGTGGCGGGCGAGCCACTCATCTCGGACACTATGTTTAAAGGCCGCGAGGGCTTCGGCGTCCGGACAATCGACAATTTGGTTCTTTTTAATTAAGAACCTAGTCCAGAGCTTCCTGGCTGACTCTCCGGGCTGTTGGACTATGTGACTTAAGTCATCGGCATCCGGAGGTCGAACGTATGTGCCTTGGAAGTTGTCACGGAAGCCGTCTTCCAAGTCCTCCCAGCTACCAATGGAGTTTTCGGGCATGCTGTTCAACCAGTGCTGAGCTAGTTGTAACACCCACAATGCGGCTATATCTCCCACTTGTCGGGGCACGACTTAGAGGCATAGCCGCATGGTAGGTTTGTCGCAACAGGGGTAATCTTCACACAATCCCATGTACTGAATAAGAAAGCGATAAAGAGTTGGCTTACCATCGCCACTTCACACAAATAACAAGTTAAACATACATCATCTAGAATACAATCAAGGTCTGACTACGGAACCAAAATAAAGGAAGACAACCCCAAATGCTAGATCCCCGATCGTCCCAACTAGGCGCCACTACTAATCAACAAAAAACGATCAAGTTCTTCATCGAGCACCCACTTGAGCTCAGTTGCGTCACCTGCACTGGTATCGTCGGCACCTGCAAATGTTTGGAAGTATCTGTGAGCCACGAGGACTCAGCAATCTCACACCCGCGAGATCAAGACTATTTAATCTAATGGGTAGGAAAGGGGTAGTGAGGTGGAGTTGCAGCAAGCACTAAGCATATATGGTGGCTAACATACGCAAATGAGAGCGAGAAGAGAAGCAACACAACGGTCGTGAAGCTAGAAGTGATCAAGAAGTGATCCTACAACTACTTACCCACAACCATAACACAAGAACCGTGTTCACTTCCCGGACTCCGCCGAAAAGAGACCATCACGGCTACACACGCGGTTGATGCATTTTAGTTAAGTTACGTGTCAAGTTCTCTACAACCGGACATTAACAAATTCTCATCTGCCACATAACCGCGGGCACGGCTCTCAAAAGTTTATACCCAGCAGGGGTGTCCCAACTTAGCCCATCACAAGCTCTCACGGTCAACGAAGGATATTCCTTCTCCCAGGAAGACCCGATCAGACTCGGAATCCCGGTAACAAGACATTTCGACAATGGTAAAACAAGACCAGCAAGACCGCCCGATGCGCCGACATCCCGATAGGAGCTGCACATATCTCGTTCTCAGGGCAACACCGGATGAACACTACGTACAGCTAAAACCAGCCCTCAAGTTTCCCCGAGGTGGCGCCACAAGTGGATCTGGTTCGGACCAACACTTAGAGAAGCACCGCCCGGGGTTAAAATAAAGATGACCCTCGAGAGCGCGAATCCCAAGGGAAAAGTAGGTGATGGTGAGGCAAATGGTAAAACCAAGGTTGGTCTTTGCTGGAGGAGTTTTATTCAAAGCGAACTGTCAAGGGGTTACCATAACACCCAACCGCGTAAGAAACGCAAAATCAAGGAACATAACACAGGTATGACGAAAACCAGGGCAGCAAGAGTGGAACAAAACACCAGGCATAAGGCCGAGCCTTCCACCCTTTACCAAGTATATAGATGCATTAATTAAAATAAGAGATATTGTGATATCCCAACATATCCATGTTCCAACATGGAACAATCTTCATCTTCACCTGCAACTAGCAACGCTATAAGAGAGGCTGAGCAAAAGCGGTAACATAGCCAAACAACGGTTTGCTAGGGAAGGTGGGTTAGAGGCTTGACATGGCAATATGGGAGGCATGATATAGCAAGTGGTAGGTAGCGCGGCATAGCAATAGAGCGAATAACTAGCAAGGAAAGATAGAAGGTATTTCGAGGATATGGTCATCTTGCCTGAGATCCTGCAAGGAAGAAGAACGAGTCCATGAAGAAGACAAACGGACATAGTCGAACGAATCCTCACAAACGCGACGTTACCAGAACTAACAAGAAGAAGCAACACCGGAAAGGAGCAAACAACATGGTAAACCAACAAGCATAAACATGGCATGATGCACAATCAAGTATGATGCATGTCCGGTTTAATGAGGCATGGCATGACAAAGTACAACAAACCACACTACAAATTAAGTGGATCTCAATATGCAACGAGTTATTTAGTTAGATCGCTCTTGTTTATGTTCGAAACACCACATTCAAGTTATTTAGTTCGCTCTTGTTTATGTACCCAACAATATTAAATGTTATTCAACATGGCAAGGGGTGAAGCATAAGTAAACTAACTATTTAGTCAAGTTTAAATGAGGCCGGAGCAACAAACAACAATTCCGAAAAATCCTCATGTCCATATTTTAGATTTGGTATTGTTCTGTCCTAAAGCATATTTTAATGTTGTTAAACAGTAAAGCAAAGTGCATCAAGTTAATCTATGCATTTTTCCACCCTATTTACATGTAAAGTTTATTTAAAATGGAGCTACGGTTAATTAGTTATGAAATAAATCATTTTAACATGGCATTTATGCAAATTATTTCAAACAGCACATTTAAACATTTTAAACATGGATGAGAGTAGGATATTATGAAACTAGATAAAATTCTAAGCATTTTGCGTATTTAAATCATTTTAATCCGATGCACGGTTGTGGAGTTATTAAATGCATGAACATGAGGGGTTTTCTGTAAAACGGTAAAACACTGGATAATGCTAAATTCGCAGATCTGGAAAAAAAACTACACGGGCCGAATCTGGTCCATTGTTGGGCTGAAAAAAGAGTAGGGGGCTCGATTTGGCGCTCACCCATGGGCTGAGGCCGGACGGCTATGCTCGGTCAACGCGGGCGCTGGAGGCGTCGGCCCCCTGGTTTGGAGCAGAGGCGCTGGGGTGTGCTCCTTCCCGAGCAGAACGAGTGGGGCGCCGGCGCGGCTTGAAGCACGAGTTCAGCGGTGAGGAAGAGATGGAGGCGCAGGGGACGGAGGGGCGCGGATCCAGGCGCGGGACGTCGTTCTCCGACGAGGTACTTGGCGGCGGCGGCGGCGGTGCTACGAGCCATCGGATCCGGCGGGGTTCAAGTCGGCAGGGGAGGCAGCGGCGCTTGACGCTCGAACTGGAGCAGGGAAGTAGAGGCACTTGGTGCAGCTGACGAGGCAGAGCAGATTCGGGAGGAGGTGGTCGCGGGCGGCCGACGGCGGGGAGGTCCGGGCCTGATGGTGGGGCGCGTGGCCGGCCTGCTGGCCGCCGGAGTGGGTAGGCGAGGAGGAGGCCCGGCGGCAGAGTTCCATGGGTGGCCTTGGGTGGTCTGCACGAGGAGACGAGGGGAAGGTAGCGGCAACGAGAGGACGATGCTCCTGCTGGTTTCCTGGAGAAGAGAGAGCAGGTAAGAGCGGGATCAGAGGGAACGGGAGAAGAAGACGGGAAGGAGAAGCAGCGAGCGGGGCGGAACCGTGACCGGAGTTGGAGACGGGGTGGAGCGGCGCTGGTCTCCGGCGAGGCCGGTCCGACGAGGCCGGTCCGACGAGGCACGGCGGGCGAAGGCAGGGTGCACAGGAGGAGCAAGACGCGTGGTTGGGTGGATCGATGGATTTGAAGATTATGGTGGTGGCTGACTGGTGAATCTGGAGGAGGCTGCGCGATTGGTCCAGTGAAGAAAACGAGGGAGGTGGGTGGCGCTGCGGATGCATGGATTTGATGGGTGGCGGCGGCTGATCCGAGGAGGGAGGAGGCTGTAGGTGGCGGAGGCTAGGGGGGACAAATGACCTAGTTTTTAGGGTTTGTCCAAAATGGACTAGGGGTCTATATATATACCAAAAGGGGATGAATTGGATCCTCCGATCGCGATCAGGCGGTTCAAAATAAATGGGTTAGGGAGTCCAAATAAGAAAAATAAGATGTTTTTAGGGACGTTTGGGGACGATCCGGACCCAATGGTGATGACTGAGCGGGTCGGGTTCGGGTTAGTTTCGGAAGCGCACACGAGGGGTCTATGCACTGTGAAGAAAGATTAAGCGGCCAGACGAGAGGGACTCAAAAGACCCAGTTGGTCTCAGAACGGTCAACGAAGGGAAGGGATTTGATGAGCTCAGAAAAGAGAGAAGAGAGCGGCCCGGTTGATCCGAGAGAAGGTCAACCGAGAAATGGAAGAAGCGGCAACTACGAGCGGATGCAAGTTTTATGAAAACATGAGAATGCAATGCTCATGATGACATGATGAATGCAACCAGCAAATAAAACACACGGCAACAACGAAAAACATAGAAGCCGTCTGGAGCGTCGGTCTTGGGGCGTCACACTAGTCCCTCGAGTTTTAGCGGGAGGTATTTGATGGCGTGAAGATCATTACCGCGGGCCATATGAATATGGAGAAGAAAATCCTCAATCCATACCGTGGGATCTGTTGTTTCATCGTATGATTCGATGTTTACGGGTTTAAACCCTTCTAGGAATTCGTGCTCCATTACTTCATCAGTGAAGCAAAGGGGGTGTGCGGCGCCTCTATATCGGGCCAGGTCGCGACGTAGCTCGGATGGATTCCGTCTACGGTTTTCGGCCCGGGCGTGATTATGCTTATCACGTCCGGCTATATAGCCGCCGTTGCGTGTTGGGGCACGCCCCCGCGATCCGTATATCGATCTGGTCTGACCTGCTCGACTGTCCAGGTCCTGTCGTAGGTCGTATGTATATCCCCAAGCTGTTATATATCTACCTTTACGGTGAGGTAGTACGGGCTGGTGTTCGGCTTGAGTTGCCGCTTTATCCCGGCCACGCGGTGGTCGGTCAGCCGCATTACGCGCTGATGGTACGGGCTCCAGTGCCTCGTCATCGAATTGAGGTAGCAATTTGCGCTTTGGGTAACTTTTGGTTGGGCGCTTGAGGCCGTATTCCTCGGCTGCCAGGACATGAGTCCATTTATCGTTGAGCAGATCTTGATCAGCTTGAAGCTACTACTGCTTCTTTTTCAGGCTCCTCGCAGTATAAGAAGAATTATCCTTACTGGTAGACAAATACTTGATACAGAAGGCCAGTAGCATTAAATATATTACAGGGTTGAGCTGAGGCTGCTCAACAATTTATTACAAACACGCCAATATTGTACATAAGGGCGGTCATGACACAAGGGCGTGGTGGCATGCTACTGACTCGAGATAAAAGTGGTGGTGGATATATCACAGTGGAGTGGATAACGTAACTCCTAAACTGGCAGCTCATCGAGCGTCGAAGTGAGGCTCGATGCATTTATTTGGGTAGCGGAAGCGGATATAATACAATGACCAAATCCAGGATCGCACGAGACCGATCGACTCTCTAGGCGCCGGACTCGCTATCGAACTCTTCATCCATGAGATCGCCTTCATCAACATCCGCCAAATCAATAAGCCGGTGAGTACTTTGAAAGTACTCGCAAGACAGTTCGGACATAAGATATAACAAATGCATGCATGAATGCGCCATGAGCAAATAACAATGCACATTCAAATATTAAGTATTGCACAACATGATATGTAAAAAGGAAGTCGGGCGGTAGTCCTCCCGAAATCCCAACAAACTAACAAAAACCAATCGGTGTCCGGAGCGACGTCAAGGGTAAACGAATAAATAATCATGTCATAGCCGGGCGCCTAAGCGACACCACATAAAGGGCTTATATTGAAAAGTAAATGACAAGCGTGCCACAGTCGGACGTCGGAGCGACATCGCAGAAAGGGCTTACATTGAAAGTAAATAACATGCGTGCCACAGTCGGACGTCTGAGCGACATCGCAGAAAGGGCTTATATCGAAAGTAAATAACAAGAGTGCCACAGTCGGACGTCTGAGCGACATCGCAGAAAGGGCTTATATCGAAAGTAAAATAAAAAGAGTGCCACAGTCGGACGTCTGAGCGACATCGCAGAAAGGGCTTAAATTTCATTATTCATATCTGATAAATTCACAAAGATATATTACTCATAGGAAATATTCAACACATAATAATAAACGGGTTAGTCCATCCAGAGGAATAAACACTTAACCGGACTTAACACTCATGTGGTTCACCGGAGTTTTTGTCACTGAGACCGATACTAACAAGATAAGTTGAACATAGTACTCGGATATGGATAATATGATTCAAAGGATATTGACTCTGCAGAGTTTGTACTAATTATCCACAGCCAACGGATTTCCATAGTCACGAGGACTAGTTCCGTTTATGGTATTTCGGTAGAAACACATCTAACCAGTACACACCCATCCCACCTCACGATGCGAGGAATCACCCTAGACAACGTACAAGAAAAACTTTGAGACGGGGAGATCACAACCTCGAATAGCATGGGATCAAATTTACATACGCGCGCTCTAAGGGGTGCCCCCCTCTCGGTCCCAACCGGAAACACCCATGCCCCCTCACCGGATGACTGGCTTTAATCCAGGGCCATGGAACCCTCATCCCGGCCTCTCTATTTGGTGTGTACCAGGAAAGCGGTTTGCAACTTACTAAGCCATATCCCTTGCGGAAAACATGTGGTAGTATAGGAAGGGAAACGGATGGAAACGTGACTTGATTCACGCTGAAACGGGAGTCAAATAGCCTGGCATAAGACTGGCATGCTACAACACTGCCATCTTACCCATTCTCATGCCAACACATGGCTATGCAAACTCATATCCAACAACATATGGATTTTCGAACTCACTTGCCTCAACTTTGCATGTATTATAACACTTATCGAAATGCTCATAAACATGCCATGTAACTACTTAATGCGAACATGCAACGAACACTCATCATATCAAAAGTTCAAACGTTTGCTTGCCTGGTTCGGATTAGTCGGAGTCTAGCTTGGCGAAGTTCGCGGTTCCGTCACCTCCTCCGGTATCTACGGTATAAGAAAATACGTACTAACGTAAATACCGAGAGTGCACAAAAACGTGTTCCAAATATTTTTCAAATAAATATGACAAAAAACTAGACAGAAAAATAAAGATGACAGAAAAATAATCAATCACACATCAGTTTCTGTTTAAAAGTTATAAAGGTTTTAATCCAGGGACTCATCTGTCATGAAACAGAAAGTTTCCATGGGCCAACTTATAAAAACAGAAAACGCTTCGGCTAAAAAGCCGTCAACTGCAAAGGAAAATGTATTCTGCCCGAAGGCGTTTTCAGAAAACTATTTGAATAAAAAGAAAATACTGACAAGGGGTCCCACCCGTCAGGTTTGAAATTTCAAACGGGGGAGAAACAGAGCTCGTCGGCGCCCGAGAGCTGCGGTGGTCGCCGGCGGCGATCGACGGCAAGTTGGGAGGATCGGAGAGTACCTACGTGCTAAGTGTGTCCTTCCGCATCAGTGGGTGGTGGTGGTGGTCGTCCGCGAGCACCACGTCGACGGCGGTCCTTGCTCCGGCGGACGGCGGCTCGGGTGGAGTTGGATCTCGTCGCGGAGGACTGCGGAGGTCAAATTGAAGCCACGGTTAGATCATTGGGTGCTCGAGGAGACTACCGACGAGGTTTGGGCGGCGGGGATGGCCTCACCAGAGTGGATCGAGCTGGTGGCCGAGGCGGATCGGGGCGGCCGGAGTTGGGGGAGGAGACCTCCTCGAGGTCCTCCTAGTGGCTTGGCGGGGTTCTGGTGGGGTGCAGTGGTGGTGCGTGCTCGAGGACGAGCTCGGGACTCCATTTTATAGGCGATCCGAGGTGGTTGCCGAGAACGGGGATCTCCGGCGATGGTTACGGCGGCGCGGTGCTTGGTCGGGGTGTTTAGGGGGTTGGGCATCAACGTGGAGGTCCACGGGCTCCGTTTAGAAGCTAACCCAGGTTGGATTTGGCGCGCAAGGATGGTTTCGACAGAACGGGGCGACGCGGGCCCGTCGGCGGCAGAGGGCGCCCCCTGTGCTTGCCGGGCTACGGCGACGGTGCTGCGGTGTGTGCTGGCATGCATGAGGCCATGCGGAGGGCTAGGGAGCGTTGGGCGGCGCAGAACGGTGTAGCGAGCTGGCGCTGGCTCTGTTGGCCGCCATGGGTGGCTCTGCCACTGCAGAAGCTGTCGGCGTCGGCGATGCTCACCGCCACCGACACCTGCGTCCGTCCAAGAGGGCGTGCGGTGCTCTGGTCTAGGAGAAGAGGCCGTGCGCAACGCGCCAGGGTGCACGGGTGATCGATGACAAGCCACTGACGAAAAACGACACTAAAAATAACTATGAAACTCTGAATTTTACTGAAAGTGTACAGGAACAGTGCCAGCCAAGTGTTTGATGAAATGATTCAAGCATGAGAAAAATTTATCTGGGGCTGATTCTTTGGTGTGGTGGTCTCTCAAAGCACCTGGGGGCTGCCTGAATTTTGGTGGAATTTTTGGAGAAAGGAGAATATGAATTTCACCAAAAATGATGAATCTGGTCCAAATTTGCAGAGGTTGAAACTTGAAAATTTTGAAAAGAGGAAGAGTGGATCTTGATGGATCTAGGTTGGGGGTGCTAAGGACTATCCAGGGAAGTTGGTTTGAGATCAAAACTCAAAAGAAATCAGGTACTTCCTTTGTAAATCATCTAGGCTTAGAATAAATGACAGAATTGTTTTGGGGAATAAAATAAATGAATTAAAGTCCGAAAATGGATTGAACTTGTTGGGACAGAATGTTTGGGTTGCCCCAAAGTGGAGGGAGGGGTTTTGGGAGAATTTACCACATGAGGCATGGTAAAACAATGGATGGTTTCAAACAAAAAAGTAGCTCCAAAACCCATAGGATTTCTTTTTTAAAAGAAAATAAATTCCAAAAAGATATTTGAGATGGGAAAAATCAGAAGAAAGGTTTTTAATAACCAAACACCAGGGTTGAAGAAGATACAAAAAACAAAATCCTTGCCTTGGGGAAAAGTATTGAGAGAGAGAGGTTTTAGGAAGGATTTAAATGACCTTCTTCAAATCAAGCAAGGTTTTTGTTGAAAATTTAAATAAAAAATTTTGGAGTGTCACAACACCTACCCCCTTAGGAGAAATCTCGTCCCCGAGATTTTAGCTGATCCTCAAATAATTGTGGGTGCTTTGTCCAAAGAAAATCCTCTCTTTCCCAAGTCGCTTCATTCTCGGTGTGACTGCTCCACTGAATTCTGAAAAACTTGATGGTTTTCTGTCGGGTCCTCCTCTCAGACTCCTCCAATATTTTTATTGGACGTTCCCGATAAGTGAGGTCTGGTTGCACGTCAATGTCTTCATGGGATACTTGCTTCTCTGGGTTGCTCACGACTTCCTCAATTGCGAGACGTGGAACACGTCGTGACATCGGATAATTCTTCTGCAAGTCTAGCTGGTAGGCTACCGTGCTCTTCGTGCCACTATACGGAAGGGTCCGGCGAATCTTGGTGCTAGCTTTCCTTAACCTTGAATCGCTATGGCCCCTCATAGGAGATACTCGTAGGTACACAAACTCACCGGGTTCAAAACTAACTCCCTGATGTTTTTGATCGTAATAACTCTTCTGTCGACTTTGGGATGTCTTGAGTCGATCCCTAATTATCTAACTTTATCTTCAGCCTCCTTGAGCATGTCTGGGCCGAAGATATGGCTGTCTCCGGTTTCTGACCAATTTAGCGGGGTACGACATCTTCGCCCGTACAGAGCCTCAAATGGTGCCATTTGCAGGCTGGCTTGGTAACTGTTGTTGTATGCGAACTCTGCGTCTGGCAAGCTTTCTTCCCAACTGGTTCCATAGGTGAGGACACATGCTCTCAGCGTGTCTTCTAGAATTTGGTTTACGCGTTCAGTTTGTCCATCAGTCTAGGGGTGGTATGCGGTATTAAACGCCAGTTGAGTTCCCAGAGCTTGTTGTAATTGATCCCAAAATCGGGAGACGAATTGAGTGCCTCTGTCTGATATTATAGTCTTTGGAACTCCATGTAAGCAGACGATACAGGAAAGATAAAGCCTGGCAAGCTTCTGAGTGGTGTGGGTTGTCTTCACGGGGATGAAGTGTGCCACCTTAGTCAGTCTATCTGTGATGACCCGTATGGCATCATTCCCGTGTCGTGACCGAGGTAGTCCAACAATAAAATCCATTCCAATTTCGTCCCATTTCCACTCGGGAATCTTATTTGGTTGTAAAAGTCCGGCCGGTTTCTGGTGCTCGGCCTTGATGCGTTGACAAGAGTCACAACATGCAATGAACGTGGCTATGTCCCTTTTTATACCGTGCCACCAAAAATTTTCCTGAAGATCCTTGTACATTTTTGTTCCTCCAGGATGGATTGAAAATGGGGCGGTGTGGCCTTCAGCTAAAATTTGTTGTTTAAGGTCCTCGATATTTGGTACGCAAAGCCTATCTCCGTACCACAATATTCCATGTTCGTCTATGATGAATTCTGAGGCCTTGCCCAAACTCACCTTCCGTTTTATGCCTTCAATGCTGGGGTGCCCATGCTGAGCTTCCTTAATCCTTTCTATCAGGGTACGCTGTATTTCCAAATTTGACACACTGCCTTCGGTGACCACCATTAAGTTGAGTTTAGCAAACTCCTGCCGAAATTCAGGTCTCAGGTTTGGTAGGTTGTCGTTGTCCGAGCTAGGGTTCCGACTTAGAGCATCTGCCACTACATTTGCTTTTCCTGGATGGTAGTGGATTCCAACATCATAATCCTTTACTAATTCCAACCAGCGTCGTTGCCGTAAGTTGAGTTCCGGTTGTGTGAAAATATACTTGAGGCTCTTATGGTCTGTGTATATTTCACAACGATTTCCAAGTAGGAAGTGTCTCCACTCTTTGAGTGCATGGATGACTGCTGCCAACTCCAAGTCATAAGTAGGGTAATTTTCTTCGTGCTTGCGAAGTTGTCTGGAGACATATGCGACCACCTTGCCTTCTTGCATCAATACACATCCGAGGCCCTTCCGGGATGCGTCACAATACACCTCAAAGTTCTTGTGTATGTCGGGCACAATTAATACTGGTGTTATCGTCAATTTCCTTTTTAGCTCTTGGAAACTTTTCTCGCAAACTTTAGTCCATTCAAACTTCTTGTCCTTCTTGAGTAACTGCGTCATTGGCTTTGCTATGGTGGAGAATCCTTCAATAAATCTTTGGTAGTATCCTGCCATTCCCAAGAAACTTTGCACGTCCGTTACGCTGGCTGGTGGTTTCTAGCCAAGTACGGCCTTAACCTTTTCCGGGTCTACAGCAATACCTTCTTGGGTCAGTACGTGGCCCAGAAAACCTACCTATCTTAGCCAAAATTCACACTAGCATAACTTGGCGTACAATTGATGTTTCCTGAGTTCTCCTAGTACAATTCGGAGATGCTCAGCGTGCTCTTCTGGTGTCTTGGAGTATATCAGAATATCGTTGATGAATACCACAACAAACTTGTCCATAAACTTCATAAATACTTTGTTCATGAGGTGAACAAAATATGCGGGGGCGTTTGTTAGTCCAAACGGCATTACCGTGAACTCATACAGTCCGTATCTGGAGGTGAAGGCTGTCTTGGGGATATCCTCTGTTCGTACTTTTAATTGATGGTATCCCGACCTTAAGTCAATTTTTGAGAAGACCTTGGCCTGAGCGAGCTGATCAAATAAATCATTTATCCGTGGCATTGGGTATTTGTTCTTGATTGTGACCATGTTAAGTGCTCGATAGTCTATACACAATCTCGTTGTCCCATCCTTTTTTGGCAAATAAAATTGGTGAACCCCAAGGTGAGGAACTGCTCAGATATAACCTTTGTCCAAGAATTATTTTATTTGCTTCTTCAATTCTACCAACTCGGATGGTGCCATTCTGTATGGTTTCTTGTAAATGGGGTGGTTCCGGTGCTAGCTCAATGCTGAATTCTATCTCTCGGTCCGGTGGCATGCCCGTAGTTCTTCGAAATACGTCTGAAACTCGCACACCATCGAACTTTGCTTAACTCGTAAACGCCCACCTTGTTCAACCTCGGTTGCTGGGATATTTGTCTCTTTGGCTGAAACTTTTATTGTCTTCCCGTGATGGTGGGAGAGAATTACGGTCCGTTGAAGCAGTCAATAAAACCTTTGTTGGTGGTTAACCAATCCATCCCTAGGATGACATCCATCCTTTATTTTCCAATACAATAAGGTTGGCGTGAAACTTCAATCCTTCAAATTCAATAACCACACCTTGGCAGTAACTCCGAGTAACTTGCTTAATCCTGTGGGACTTGATGATCATGGATTTTCCAAGGAAGCATCGAAAAATTATTTTGCAAAGCAAATCTCTTCGAAATGAACGAGTGAGAAGCTCCAGAATCAAACAAAATCATGGCAGGTATTGTGTTGACAGGGAACGTACCGAGTACGATATCCGGGGCGTTTTGTGCTTCCTCTCTGGTCACGTGGTTCAGATGACCCTTCCTGTGATTGTTATTGGGGTTGAAATTGTTTCGCTTGGGCGCTGAATTATTGCCACCGTTGTTCGGATTTGGGGTCGAGTTCCTTGGCTTGGGGCACTGCTTGGCATAGTGCCCTTCTTCTCCACAAGTGTAGCAAGTAACGTCTGGGCGATATGTGAACTCCTTGTCCCTTGCATGGAAATTCTTGATTGGGTGTGAAATATTCATCGTGGGTTTGTGTGTCCCACCTTTCTGAAATTCCGTCTTGCTTCGGTGGTTGCGAGCAAGAGTAGTCTGGTCCCTTTTTCGTTTGCGGAAATCCTCCAAGCTGCGTCTCTCATTTTCCAAGGTAATAGCCTTATCCACCAGCGTTTTGAAATCTGGGAAGGTGTGCACAACCAGCTAGCATTTAAGCGTGGGTGCCAGACCGTCCATGAATTTTTCCATCTTCTTGCTTTCAGTCATACGCTCTTCGTTGGCGTAGCGAGACAACATAGTAAACTGACTATTGTATTCTGACACCGTCATGGTCCTTTGTTTGAGGTCATCAAATTCTCTCTTCTTGATCTTCATAACACTTTTAGGGATGTGCGCCCCACGAAAACCTTCTTTGAACTCCTCCCAGGTTATATCACTTTCGTTGGGGTGCATGTGTAGGAAATTTTCCCACCATGATGCAGCTGCTCCAGTGAGATAGTGCGGTGCATATAGTACTTTCTCATGGTCTGAACACTGTGCAATAATTAATTTTCTTTCCATGTCTCGAAGCCAATCGTCGGCCTCAAGAGGTTTGTCAAGATGAGAAAATGTTGGGGACGCGTCTTACGGAGTTCGCATAACTTGGATTGCTGCCGATATCGTCCAATCGTGATTTCCCATATTGATGACTTGGTTCATCATTTCCTGATGTTGTTGCTGACTCTGTTCATAAAGGCGGCATACTTGGGTAAATGTTGTTTCACTGCCTTGTTGACTTGACTGCCCCTGTGTGAAATTGTTGCTTGGTGGTGTGCCATAATTTTCCTCTGGCGGATTTTGCATGGAGCGCGTCCAAGGACGAGACATTTTTCACTCTAGGGATATATTTTGTAAAACTCATAAGAAAAGAAATTGAGCCGCAAAAGTCAATAAATTCATAAATACGGGAAATTTTAAATGCTCCAAGATTTTTCAAGAGAATAAACGATTGCGCACGGAGAAGGACTGCTCATTACATATCTTACACGCAAGCAGTAATTATACAATACATCACTCAGGATATGCATACATATTCCTGACATGTTATTTAGGATAGTGCACTTCTCCCAGTTCCTACATGATGCGCAAACAAGCTACTTCTCACAACCTATGTACATATAAACATATCGTACAAGTCGGTACATCGCATGGGGGCTAAGCGTACTCAGTCGGAGATGGTAAGGATCTCCCTTGGCCTGCCGAGGGTGAGGCGCGGTGAGGCTGGGGACTCAACCTCCTCCTCGCTAATAGGCTCCAGACGTGAAGTGCTGCGCTGAGTTGATGGAGCGGGCGCCATAGGCGGAGCAAACTGGAGTGGGCGCAATAGGTGGTGCAGAACGAACTGAAGTGGGTGCAATGACTTGGTTGAAATCCTCAGTGGTAGGCAGGCGACGAGCAGTGGCGAGAATGGTAGGAGAATAAGATGTCGAGGACGAGACGAAAGTCAGCGGTGGTGCGGTGTGCAGGAGCTCCCTCCTGTTGGCGGCACAGCCATGGATCGAGTCCATGCGGCAGCCACAAGGTCGCCCACCAGGTTGTCGAAGGCTGCCTCCAGAGCCTGAGGTACTCGACAAGCATCTCAATAGCCTCGCCTCGCTCTCCTCCGGGGCAAGCGAATGAGTAGTGACAGTGTATGGCACGTGGCATGGAAGGTAGCGGTAGCGACGAGTCTTCATCGAAGGAAGAACATCTCGGAGACGAGCTATCGCTTCACGGGCAGCCATCTGCATAGCATGCCTCTCCGTAGGCATGGATCTCCCAAGAACTCAAGCGGCCTAACTCAACATGCCCTCCTTGAATTGCACCGCGCTTTGGTGCATGGTCGACCGACGTTGATCTTGTGCGGTAGGTGTGAAGATCAAGCGCCGACGGCCCCATCGCGACACTGGACGATGAAGGAGAGGAGCTTGACGAACCCTCAGCATCGCTGGCGAACACTGTGACTCACAGTCGTTGCCAGCCATCTACAAAAGTAGGCAAAAATTCTGAATGGTCAGATCATAAATTTATGCTGACTATCAGAAAATGACTACATTTGCAAAAATAATAAATAAACTCTATTATGCTAATAACCGATTAGCGATCGCACCTAGTGGCTTCCTACAGTCAGCCTGGCTCTGCTACCAAGTTTGTCACGACCGGCTTTTCAATAAAATACTTATTGAGAAACCGATCTTTAGGTCCCAGTATAAGAAGAATTATCCTTACTGGTAGACAAATACTTGATACAGAAGGCCAGTAGCATTAAATATATTACAGGGTTGAGATGAGGCTGCTCAACAATTTATTACAAACACGCCAATATTGTACATAAGGGCGGTCATGACACAAGGGTGTGGTGGCATGCTACTGACTCGAGATAAAAGTGGTGGTGGATATATCACAGTGGAGTGGATAACGTAACTCCTAAACTGGCAGCTCATTGAGCGTCGAAGTGAGGCTCGATGCATTTATTTGGGTAGCGGAAGCGGATATAATACAATGACCAAATCCAGGATCGCCACAGTCGGACGTCTGAGCGACATCGCAGAAAGGGCTTATATCGAAAGTAAAATAACAAGAGTGCCACAGTCGGACGTCTGAGCGACATCGCAATAAGGGCTTAAATTTCATTATTCATATCTGATAAATTCATAAAGATATATTACTCATAGGAAATATTCAACACATAATAATAAACGGGTTAGTCCATCCACAGGAATAAACACTTAACCGGACTTAACACTCATGTGGTTCACCGGAGTTTTTGTCACTGAGACCGATACTGACAAGATAAGTTGAACATAGTACTCGAATATGGATAATATGATTCAAAGGATTTTGACTCTCCAGAGTTTGTACTAATTATCCACAGCCAACGGATTTCCGTAGTCACGAGGACTAGTTCCGCTTCTGATATTTCGGTAGAAACACATCTAACCAAGACACACCCATCCCACCTCACGATGCCAGAATCACCCTAGACAACGACAAGAAAAACTTTGAAACGGGAGATCACAATCTCGAATAGCATGGGATCAAATTTATATACGACGCCTAAGGGTGCCCCCTCTCGTCCCAACCGAAACACCCATGCCCCCGACCGGGTGATGGCTTTAATCCAGGGCCATGGAACCCTCATCACGGCCTCTATTTGGTGTGTACCAGTAAGCGGTTTGCAACTTACTAAGCCATATCCCTTATGGAAAACATGTGGTAGTACAGAAGGGAAACGGATGGAAACGTGACTTGATTCACGCTGAAACTGGAGTCAAATAGCCTGGCATAAGACTGGCATGCTACAACACTGCCATCTTACCCATTCTCATGCCAACACATGGCTATGCAAACTCATATCCAACAACATATGGATTTTCAACTCACTTGCCTCAACGCTGCATGTATTATAACACTTATCGAAATGCTCATAAACATGCCATGTAACTACTTAATGCGAACATGCAACTAACACTCATCATATCAAAAGTTCAAACGCTTGCTTGCCTGGTTCGGATTAGTCGGAGTCTAGCTTGGCGAAGTTCGCGGTTCCGCACCTCCTCCGATTCACGGTATAAGAAAATACGTACTAACGTAAATACCGAGAGTGCACAAAAACGTGTTCCAAATATTTTTCAAATAAATATGACAAAAAACTAGACAGAAAAATAAAGATGACAGAAAAAGAATCAGTCAAAAATCAGTTTTTGTTTAAAAGTTATAAAGGTTTTAATCCAGGGACTCATCTGTCATGAAACAGAAAGTTTCCATGGGCTAACTTATAAAAACAGAAAACGCTTCGGCTCAAAAGCCGTCAACTGCAAAGGAAAACGTATTCTGCCCGAAGGCGTTTTCAGAAAACTATTCGAATAAAAAGAAAATACTGACGAGGGGTCCCACCCGTCAGGTTTGAAATTTCAAACGGGGGAGAAATAGAGCTCGTCGGCGCCCGAGAGCTGCGGTGGTCGCCGGCGGCGATCCACGGCGAGTTGGGAGGATCGGAGAGTACCTACGTGCTCAGTGTGTCCTTCCGCGTTGGTGGATGGTGGTGGTGGTCATCGGTGAGCACCACGTCGACGGCGGTCCTTGCTCCGGCGGGCGGCGGCTCGGGTGGAGTTGGATCTCGTCGGGGAGGGCTGCGGAGGTCAAATTGAAGCCGGGATTAGATCACTGGGTGCTCGAGGAGACTACCGACGAGGTTTGGGCGGCGGGGATGGCCTCGCCGGAGTGGATCGAGCTGGTGGCCGAGGCGGATCGGGGCGGCCGGAGTTGGGGAGGAGACCTCCTCGAGGTCCTCCTAGTGGCTTGGCGGGGTTCTGGTGGGGTGCAGTGGTGGTGCGTGCTCGAGGACGAGCTCGGGACTCCATTTTATAGGCGATCTGAGGCGGTGGCTGAGAACTGGGATCTCCGTCGATGGTTACGGCGGTGCAGTGCTTGGTCGGGGTGTTTAGGGGGTTGGGCATCAACGTGGAGGTCCACGGGCTCCGTTTAGAAGCTAACCCAGGTTGGATTTGGCACGCAAGGGTGGTTTCGACAGAACGGGGCGGCGCGGGCCCGTCGGCGGCAGTGGGCGCGCCTTGTGCTTGCCGGGCCATGACGACGGTGCTGCGGTGTGTGCTGGCATGCATGAGGCCACGCAGAGGGCTAGGGAGCGTTGGGCGGCGCAGAACGGCGTAGCGAGCTGGCGCTGGCTCCGTTGGCCGCCACGGGTGGCTCTGCCACCGCAGGAGCTGCCGGCGTCGGCGATGCTCGCCGCCACCGACACCTGCGTCCATCCAAGAGGGCGTGCGGTTCTCTGGTCAAGGAGAAGAGGCCGTGCGCAACGCGCCAGGGTGCACGGGTGATCGATGACAAGCCACTGACGAAAAACGACACTGAAAATAACTCTGAAACTCTGAATTTTACTGAAAGTGTACAGAACAAAGGCTGCCCAGTTTTTGATGAAATGATTCCAGCATGAGAAAAATTTATCTGGGGCTGATCTTTGGTGTGGTGGTCTCTCAAAGCACCTGGGGGCTGCCTGAATTTTGGTGGAATTTTTGGAGAAAGGAGAATATGAATTTCACCAAAAATGATGAATCTGGTCCAAATTTGCAGAGGTTGAAACTTGAAAATTTTGAAAAGAGGAAGAGTGGATCTTGATGGATATAGGTTGGGGGTGCTAAGGACTATCCAGGGAAGTTGGTTTGAGATCAAAACTCAAAAGAAATCAGGTACTTCCTTTGTAAATCATCTAGGCTTACAATAAATGATAGAATTGTTTTGGCGAATAAAATAAATGAATTAAAATCCAAAAATGGATTGAACTTGTTGGGACAGAATGTTTGGGTTGCCCAAAAGTGGAGGGAGGGGTTTTGGGAGAATTTACCACATGAGGCATGGTAAAACAATGGATGGTTTCAAACAAAAGAGTAGCTCCAAAACCCATAAGATTTCTTTTTTAAAAGAAAATAAATTCCAAAAAGATATTTGAGATGGGAAAAATCAGAAGAAAGGTTCTTAATAACCAAACACCAGGGTTGAAGAAGATACAAAAAACAAAATCCTTGCCATGGGGAAAAGTTTTGAGAGAGAGAGGAAGGATTTAAATGACCTTCTTCAAATCAAGCAAGGTTTTTGTTGAAAATTTAAATAATTTTTTTTGGAGTGTCACATGAAAGCTCGCGAGGTTTTGGTTTCCTGAGGGGTCCGCTAGTCCACCTGAGAGGGCCTCGCGAGAAGCGAGCGCTAGTGATGGGGAGGTGCACGCACAATGCATGTATGCCGCTGCCAGCCCCTGCTCGCGAGGTGCTCGGAAGGGGGGAGATAGCGGACGCAAATCAAAAAACAAAGCACGAATCCAGAAACTCACGAAATCAACACGAACGAGAAAGGATGCCCCCAAACTATTGCCAATGGAAATACAACTTCACTTTCAAGATCAAAGGCTGCAAATTTGAGCTACAGAAAAGAGGTTAAAAGCAAATGGCCGCGTCCGGCACCTAGCTAGTCTTCTTGTCTTCCCACCAGCGTGGAGCTAAGTGCTTTCACTGGCTGTGAGCATAGTCATTGGGGGACAGTGTCGACGGCCAGCGCGGAGCATGGTGCTTCCATTAGGACATGGGCGGGAGCCCCCGAGGCCCGAGGGTGGCACTCCGGAGACTCCGAGGCATGTACAGCCCCACTCATTATTATGTGAGAGTGTCACGAGCGGAGACCTTCACAGGCGTGAGCCTTGCGTCATATCGCCAGGCGAGGGGCCCGGCTTGCGCCGCCCTCGACCACCGTTGGGGCGTCCGGAAACCAGGACGATGCCAAGGGGCAAAGGGGACGCTAGCGGCACCCTCGGCGACCACGGGTCCTCTGCCGGGGGGAAGGCTCGCTAGTGCCTCCCCGACAGAGGACCTACCTCCGGGCGACACCTTGCTCCGTGCGATGCGGGGAGGGGCCTTGTTCCTGGCTCCTCCCACGCAGCCCCCAGTGCGCTTCCCCTGGTGGAAGGGAGGCTGCCATGCTGGGGCCGTCGTCCACCGCTATGACCTGATTCACTTGTGACCCATGGTTAGCGTAAGCCTGCTCCTGAGAGATTAGTGGTACCCTGCAGCTGTTGTCGCCGGCGGGGTCGGCGAGGCTCCCGAGTGGCTCCTGGAAGGTCTCAACTTCCAGCGTGTCCTCTTCCCAACCCGGCTCGAGGAATGAGCCGGGGTCATCCTCTGGCATGCACTACTGGTCCATCATGCGGGGCAAATAGGCCTCCGGAGCCGTCGTCCCGGAAACCCCGCCAAAGTGCCCCGCGCTCCACGCCATCGGGCCCAGCGCGCCGCCCCGAGGATGGAAGGGCAGCATCCTGCTGGGGTCATAGGGGGCAACGCTTGCGACGCCGCCCACCGGGGGAGGCACGGATGCGGCTGGGTGCCCGGCTCCACTGGTCGCGTTGCTGCCAATGAACCCTCCGGGTGCGCCTGAGCACACGGTCGCGGCGAGACCCACCATGCGATCCGGTCACAACTTGGGGCGTAGGTAGGGAGCAGAAAGGCGGCATACCCCTGGTCGCGGCGTCCAACAGCTCAGTGACGCGCTCCAGCAACGTATCCCGGCCGCTCTCTGCTAGTCGACACCGCAGCAGCTCCCGCGCCACTATGAGTGCGGCCCTCCTGTTTGCTTGCTCCCGTCGGGTGTGCGGTGCCATCGCTGCGGCGTAGCTCGAGGCCCTTGCGGCGGCCCGCGCGTGCCGCGGGGTAAGGGTGGAGGGCGTCGGACCGCGCCACCCGTGCCCTGCGGTGTTTGGCAGTGCGCGCGCCGCCTGGAGCGTGGAGTTGAGGTCTTCTTGGGCGGAGGATGCCGCTCGGACTGGCCAAGCTGCCCAGTGGTCGATGTTGGCCCTCAGGTCACCGGACATCGACACCGCGGAATGTTGGCGGGTCTGTTGATGGGAGAGAGGCTTCGGCGCACCCCTACCTGGCGCGCCAAATGTCGGATTTCGGGTTCTGGCAAAACCCTCAACGTTCGAACACTCGGGTGCGCATGAAGATCTCTCGCCCCCCCCCCCTAGCTCGCTCATTCACCACGATCTCAAAGCTCGGCATGTCGAACTCGAAGAACAGGGGAAACATGAGTTTATACTGGTTCGGGCCACCGATGTGGTGTATTACCCTACTCCAGTGTGGTGTGGTGGATTGCCTTATAGGCTGGGGATAAACAAGTACAAGAGAAGAACAGCCTTCTTGAGCTCGGTGAGCTTGTGTGGTAGAGGATGATCTGAATGATTTGTCCCTTGCTAAGGTGGTGGCTAGTCCTATTTATAGAGGCCCGGGTCCTCTCCCCAAATGTTAGGCGGGAAGGGATCCCACAACGGCCAATTTGTAGGGGGGCAGCTAGTACAAGCTATCCTAACAAAAGGTGGTCTTCGCCTGCCAAAGGCTCTAGTGGTGACGCCGTCGTGGGCTCCGCGATGACCTCCGTCCTGCTGGTCTTGGTCTCGTTGCACCGATATGGAAACCTTTGCCTGATGCCTCAGACCTCGCTCAAGGCTTGCCCCTTTAGCACCAAAGAGGCAACGGTACTCAGTGCCACGGGCGCCTCCTCGCCTTGGTCGTCAAGGCTCACGTCACGGGAACCTCACGAGGTGCCCCTTCGCCTTGATCTCTCTGCTCCTTGTGTGCTAGCCTAGCGAGGCTGCCATTGAGGAGGCCATGTGTCGTGCGCCTCACGAGGCTCGGCCCCTCGCGAGGGTCTTGAGTGTTTGCTGGTGAAGGTGGGCTGTACCAGGCCGCTGCAGGAGCCACGCTGTGGGCCGCAGGCAGGCAAGTCTGGGGACCCCCGTTCCAAGAACGCTGACAGTATTCTCTTTCTTAGTCCTGAAGATATGCAAGAGGCAAAGAAATCTATGAAAGAAAAGGGTATTAAAGTAGAAGATGTTAAGAATTTACCACCTATTGAAGAAATACATGGTCTTAATAACCCGACACAGGTAGTAAAGGTAAACTCTCTCTATAGATTTGATGTAGGTGATATTCCTCGAAATAAGTTTGCTAGCCAATGCTTGGATGAGTTTGATAATTTTATTGTTAAACAAGAAAAGTTCAATGGTTATGTTGGTAGACAATTGAAACATAATGCTTATATGGTTGACCACTTGAGTGATTATATGTCTAGAGTTAAAGGTGACCTTAAACATATTAGTAAACATGCTTCTATGGTTACCACTCAGGTAGAACAAGTGCTTAAAGCACAAGATAATTTGCTCAGTGAATTAAATAATAAGAAAAATGATAATGTTGTTAGAGTTATGACTAGAGGGGGTAGAATGACTCAGGAACCTTTGTATCCTGAGGGACACCCTAAGAGGGTTGAGCAAGATTCTCAGAGAAATAATGTTGATACACCCGGTCCTTCTAAGAAGAATAAAAAATGATATTGCATGCTTCTAGTGAACCTGTTGTTGACACACCTAAGAATCCCAATGATATTTCTATTTCTGATGCTGAAACACAATCTGGTAATGAACATGAACCTAGTGATAATGTTAGTGATGATGTCCATATTGATGCTCAACCTAGCAACAACAATGATGTAGAGATTGAACCTGATGTTGATCTTGACAACCCACAATCAAAGCGTTATGATAAGAGACTTCGTTGCTAGGGAGCACGGTAAAGAAAGAGAACCATGGGTTCAGAAAACCATGCCTTTTCCTCCTAATCCATCCAAGAAAGAGGATGATGAGGACTTTGAGCACTTTGCTGAAATGGTTAGACCTATCTTTTTGCGCATGCGTTTGACTGATATGCTTAAAATAAATCCTTATGCTAAGTATACGAAAGATATTGTTACAAATAAAATAAAGATACCGGAAGCTGAAATTTCCACCATGCTTGCCAATTATACTTTTAAAGGTGGAATACCTAAGAAACTAGGAGATCCAGGAGTACCAACTATACCATGCTCCATTAAAAGAAACTATGTTAAAACTGCTTTATGTGATCTTGGAGCCGGTGTTAGTGTTATGCCTCTCTCTTTATATTGTAGACTTGATTTGAATAATTTTACACCTACTGAAATATCTTTGCAAATGGCCAATAAATCAACTGCTATACCTGTCGGTATTTGTGAGGATGTGCATGTTGTCGTTGCAGACGTTACTATTTTAAAGGACTTTGTTATTTGATATTCACGAGGACGATAGCATGTCGATTATCCTTGGTAGACCCTTTTTGAATACTGCAGGGGCTGTTATTGATTGCAACAAAGGCAATGCCACTTTTCATGTTAATGGTAATGAGCATACGGTACACTTTCCGAGGAAACAACCTCAAGTCCACAGTATCAATTCTACTTGAAAAATTTCAACAATTACTATTGGAGGTTTTGAATTCCCTCTTCCTACTGTCAAGAAGAAATATGATATTCTTATTGTTGGGGACATGCATATCCCCGTTGAGGTAACCTAGTGTTATTCAAAAATTCTCCGGTTTCATGCGAGTCGGAAAGAGTTTGTTAACAAGACTTGATCAACCTTGTTAGTGGATTCCTTTTGATGAGCACGAGATGGATGAAGTTAGAAAGCACAACTCTCTGTACCCTCCTTTTACTTTCTGTTATTTAGATTAAATAATACAAAAATAGTATTTTCTATCTGTTTTCTGAATTATCCTTGCAATAAAAATACCCCTAAAATAAAAGTTCTCCAAATGTCTTGAAAATGAAATATGAATTTTTGTAGAATATTTAAGAATTTCTGGCATTGAGAACACAACAGGGGGGCCACCATTTGGCCACGAGGGCACAGGGCGCGCTCACCCCCTGGGGCGCGCCCCCTGCCTCGTGGGCCCCACGTGGACCCCCTCCACTTATTCCATCACCCACTCACTTCGTATTCCTCCAGAAAAATCCTCCCATGGCTCAAACCCGTGTTCTAGCTCATCTTGCTGCCATTTTCGATCTCTTTGCTCAAAGCTCCATTCACAAAACTGTATTGAGGGATTGTTCTTCGGTATGTGACTCCTCCAAAGGTCCAATTAGTTTTTTTTCTCGTGCTTTATTTATTGCAAATTTTTGCTGCTAAGGTCACCATGTTCTTGAGCTTGCATGTCAAATTTATATGGTCCAAAGTAGTTTTAATGCATGATATAGCCTCTAGGCACTTATGGGAGTAGTTGCTATCAATCTTGTTGAGTTTGGTTCACTTTTATTTCGAGTCACTAAAATTTCAGAAATTTTTCAGAGAAAGAAAAATGCATAGGAAAATGTACCAAGGTGGTTCCTCAAGGAAGCAAGAACCAAGGCTCGCGATACGTGAGTCGGACGATGAACCATCGAGGGAAGCTCAACTGCGGCCTTGTGAATTGCCGTCAGAGGAGTTTATGGTCCAGGCAGGCATCAAGGATGAATTTGACGCGTATGTGCGTAATGCTGATCTTGAGGACTTCGTGTCAGATAAGTGCCTACAGTACCACTACCTAACTGATTCCTTTGTGAGGAGGTTTAAATTTACATCCTCGTGCAATTCTCGCACACTGTTTTATTTGATCTTTATGATAAATCATATACCATGGACCTAGAAGATTTTAATACTGCTTGTAAACTCCCGCAGTGGAGCAATGTTAGTGAACCTCGCAAATCTGAATATAAAGACTTTCTTGCTACTATCATTGTGGGGGTATCTAGGGAAATCACACAAGCTACCATAGGGAGCATTAATTTCCCTTCCATACAATATTTTGCTCTCTTTATAGGTAAATGCATTAACAGTAAGGATGAGGCTTGTCACATATGCGTTCCAGATCTTAGTGTCCTCAAGAGTGCGGTATAAGGTGATAAACAATATAACTTGGGGGGCCATTGTTGCACGAAGGTTGCATCTTAACGGTACAAGTGGAGATTTGTTTGGGGGAATTTATGCAACTCCTGTAGCTAACTATCTTGGTGTACCCATACATGGAAATGATATGGAGTTGCCTCCTGCTTATCTAGATTATAGTGCTATGTGTCGTGGTTCTAAGTCTGACAGTAGAATGGGGGTATGTATGGAGAGGCAAGATCCTAGCTATGGAGTGGTTGTATACGCAAGATGGTTATGAGTTCAGGCCCTTCTCGGAGGAAGTAACAACCCTACGTCTCGGAGCCCGGAGGCGGTCGATTGTATTATGTGCGTATGAGTTACAGGGGTGCAAACCCTTTACACTGAGGAGGGGGTGGCTTATATAGAGTTTGCCAGACCCCTCCAGCCCTCAGTTATGCAGGGATTAAGGTACATAAAGATTGGGGGTTACTGGTAACGCCCCACATAAAATGCTATGATGACCATAAAGGCTACTTAATGACCGACCGTTGGTGTGCAGACTGGCTTTAGATCTTCTGGCGGTCGAGTGGTTGACTGATGGTCGAGTGTCTTCAGGTCCGTCGAGTGGAATCCTTCCAGGTCGACTGAAAGGTGTTTTCTTCAAGATATGTCCTTGGGGAGGGTATTTTGGACAGGTCCATGACCCTACCCTAGGTACATGACTTCATCAGTAGCCACGAATGGATCGAGGTTTGAATGGGGAAGGAGTTGAGAACTGTTCCGACCCACTTTTCGTGCGATGAGCACGTCCTGTTCTGGATCAATGAGCTTAGGTGACGGCTTCAACTTCTTTTTCAGTCGCCTTGATCCATTCTTTATATCCGTCGAGTGTGTTTTTCGTACTTGGAGAACTTCGAATGACAGGACGGAGGAAATCTTCTGTCTGACGATTTGCTCTGTGGCGCGCGGATTTAGCGGGATTCGAATTTTTGGGAAACGAGCGGGGCGGAGGAAGCCGCAGTAATCGGACGGGATAAGGCTGGGACGCCTCGATCCCCGTGCCACCTTTTTCGCCACGTATCGCGTGGGCGACTGTTGCGGGATTTGATAGGATCGCCCAGGCCTACCAGTCAGTCACTCGGAAGCAACCTCATATAAGGCCTCGGACGGGGGTTTTTGAACAGTGCATTCCCCTTTCCTCCTCCCTTCTCCAGATTCATCCGCCGCATGCGATTCCACCTCTGCGCTGCTGCTCCATGCGCGTTTCGCCGATGACAATGGTGAAGGACAAGACGGCAGCTTTGGAGAGGGCGAAGAAGGTGACGGCGAAGGCGAAGGGAAGAGCGACCAGTCGGGGCGGATCCTCGTCGAGGGCCGGCTTGGCGCAGGGCTGGATCCAGGGCGACTGGATCCGCTCGACGATCAGCCAGAAGGATCTCGACGACATGGCCAATGAGGGACGGATCCCCCATGGATCAGCGCGGCTCCCGAGGAAGGAGTGGGAGCCACAACCTCTGGAGGGTGAGTGTGTTCTCTTGGCCACCCATGTCGACCGCGGGTTTTCTCTGCCGCCTCACCCTTTTTTTCAGGGATTTCTGAACTTCTTTGGGGCACAACTTCACCACTTCACTCCCAACTCCATCGTGTATCTCGCTGCTTTCGTGTCTTTGTGCGAGAATTTCTTGGGTTGCCGGCTTCATTGGGGTCTTTTCAAGCACATTTTCACTTGTCGCTCCCAGACGGTGAAAAAGGCCAATCCGAGTGACGAGAGAACTCAAGTGATTCAGATGTGTGGGGGTCTTGGGGTTCAAATGAGAGGAAAAAGCTCTTTTCCAGCCATGATCTTACCCGAGTCAGTCCGTGGATGGCAGTCGACTTGGTTCTACTGCAAGGACCAGCCGACGCCTTGAGCGAGCCGACCGACTCCCTCGTTTTTCCATGGACCGAGTGAGCAAGCCATCTTCTCTGAAGGTGATCCCGGAAGAGAGGGCGCGGGTGAAGGTGTTGGTCGAACGAGTTGTCCAGCTCATCCGAGACGGGGTGACTGGCATGGATCTCCTGGAGGTCTTCCTTTGATGATGCATCCAGCCGCTTCAAGCCCGAGACCATCCGATGTGGTTGTACTCCGGCACTGAGGACACCACTCGGATCCACCCGGAGGAGATCGAGGATGCCATGCTGGAAAGATGTCTTGGGGGCATCACAGGAAACAAGGACAACCCTCGAGGGGCCAGGAGGATCCCTCCACTCAACCAGTCCTACGAAGTAGACAAGGTCCATTCCTGCATCTTTGATTGTGATCCTGCTTTCTCCATCTTGTTTGCTTAAATCGGTCGATTGACTTTTGTCTTGTTTGTCATCTTCCAGGACACCACCGAGATGTATTCGATGCCCAACGGGGCGCAAAGACCGGTCGAGGAGGAGGAAGGGAGTGGAGGCGAAAGCCAGGAGGAATGGCAATCTGATGGTGAGGAGGACGAAGATGACGACAGCTCCGGCGAAGAGGAGGAGGAGGAAGGGGAGGAAGAAGTCGACCCTCCCCGCATGGAAAGACGATCCAAGCTCACCCGTGACCCCGCGGTCGAGGGTGGCAAGGCTATCGCGCCTGTCGGGCAGTCAACGAAACGTCCTCGGACGACCTCTCCAGCGCCGACTGAAAAAGCGCCGAAGCAACCCCGAGCGACGCCATCAAAGCCGACGAAGGCTTTGCCCAAGATGAAGATGGCCATCCCCACCATTTTCCGGGTACAGCAGAACTTGTGTTTTCTTGTTCAGCATGGACATACTTTTGGTCGAGTTGTTGACTGATCAACTGATTTCCGAAATCTGCAGTGCTGCCACCTTCGAGACCTCAGCCAGGAACGAAGACCAGGAGATGGAAGATGCTATCACCTCTAACCTTGGTATGATCGCTGTAGTTTCGCTTTTGGTCGATTGGCTTTCCGTTTTTAACTTTGAATCTTTCTTGTAGTCCCTCCTCATGTCATTGATCTCCCTGATGATGATGATGAGGCGCCATTGAGGCGGAGGAGGACTAAGAAGGCGCCTGCTGGCAAGACTGCTCAGGTTGCATGAGTGCCTGAGGCGCTAGTTCATGAGGGTGGCAACATCACTCGGACTTCCGTGTCTTTCGTTGTGCCGCTGACGAGTGTCCGGCCTTCATCGTCGACTGCTGATCCGCCCTCCCTTTTCGCCACACACCACGTCCCAGAGGACCAAGTGGGTGCTGCTAAGGAAGCTATACGCCAGGTGGGGATCATGATGGAGCAAGTGAAGGTGGTCCGGGAGGCTAGCCAGGCGGCCTATGATGCCAGCTCAGCTCTTCAGAGCAATGTCCGGGTTAGTTGATCATCACCACTTATTCTGTTAGGATATGCTACCTGAAAAACTCTTCTTTCTGAAGATCTTCGTATCTGAACACCCACTGGGTGTGTCGATTGAATTTTTGGACTGGTGGGGGCACGCTGAGTGCACCCACTGGGTGTAGTCCCCGAGACTATGGTGGACTGCTGGCAGTTGACCATAGTCTTTATACTTTGAATTTCTTTGTCAACTTCTTCACTCGGTCTAGTCGGACCATGTCGAATGGAATCTTGAAATCGGTGGGGGCACGCTGAGTGCACCCATTCGGTGTAGTCCCCGAGACTATGGTGGACTGCTGGCAGTCGACCGTAGTCTGAAGAACTCTTTTTTTTATGATCCTGAGGCTGACTGCTGACAGTTAGCTGTGGTTTAGGGTCATATCCTTTTTGTCTCTTTCGGTCGACTGATCGAACCGAGTCGGTAGGACTAGTGGGGGCACGCTAAGTGCACCCACTGGGTGTAGTCCCCAAGACTACTGTCGAATATTTTGATTCGGTTGTAGTCTTAGAAACGCAATGATTTTTCTTAGTCACTCGGAAGTAACCTATCTTTGATGTCTGTCGATTGATTCTTCGCAGAAATCCTGCGAGCTTGTGGCTCGCTATAATGAATTGGAAAACAAACAGATCCAGCTCAACCTTGACTTGAAGCTTGCTCAGGAGAAGTTGCAGAAGGCGAGAGACGAAGCAAAAGGTATGGCTGGTGAGAACTTGACGACTGTCTTTGTCTTTATGTCCCTTCCTAATTCTGATCTCGCTGTCATTTTGCAGACAAAATGGAGGAAGCTCTGAAGAAGAAGTATCATGACCTTGCCGAGGCGCAGAAAACGGCTTTGAACAAAACCAAGCTCGCGGAAGAAAAGTTGTCTTTAGTCGGAAAACTTGAAGAAGAGAACGCCAATCTGAAAGTTGCTCTCGATGCGGCCAACAAGGAGGTTAGCCGACTGAAGAACGACAAGATAGCTCTGAGCGACAAGGCTGGCGAACTGGCGGGGAAGAGGAACGATCTAGAGGCTTATCTGGGAGGGCTCGCCAAGAAGTTATTCCTCATGCTTGATGGTAATTCCTCTTATCCGATTGACTTGTTATCACTGACTCATCATAGAACCATTAGCTTGAACTCGAGTTGTGTTTGCAGAATTCTGTCAGAACTTCGAGGAAGAGACTAGTCGAGTGGAGACAAGCCTGGACCCCATTAACTCCCCCGTGAAGGATGAAGCCGCCATGAATGTGCTCCGACTGGAGTCTCGTGTCGCTGCTGTCGTGGACTACCTCGCTCGACTGAAGGTTGCGGTGTCACGGATTGACTCGACACTCTGGCCCGGCGAAACACTTCAAAATGACCTCGAGTCTTTAATGACTCGATTGAATGACGTTCCAAGTCGAGTGTAGGAATGGAAAAAGTCTTCTACCAGATGCGGTGCCGATGTTGCTCTGTCCCTGGTCCGCGTTCACTGCAAGAAGGCGCGGGAGGAAAAGCTGGCGTCCATCAAAGTTGCCAATACCAAGAAGTACGACTTCCGATCTTTCATGGAGACTTTCATTGGTGCTGCCACCCGGATCACTGACGGGATTGACCTGGACCAGTTCGTCGCGCCTTCCAGTCCTCCACCTGAGGCGTAAAAAACTTCCATGATTCGTCTTAAATTTGCCTCGGAATGCCGAGTGATCTTGTAACCGATAAACTTTAACAGGCTTGATGCCTGGGTACTTATGCATCCGTAGGATGTTATCCGAACTTTACTTATCGTCAAATATGCTTCCATTTGCCTTCGAGTGAACTTTGTTCTTCACTCGGAATATACTTCAGTGCTTGAGGTGCAGCTCTGAGGTGAAAAATCCAGTCGACCTACACTTCCTTGTTCTTGCAGGTAGGGATGGAGTTCGGATTGTACTTATGGCGCAGCTCCGCAGGAGAAGGTAACAGTCGACCTGCACCTCGTCGTCCTTGCGGATCGGGATGGAGCGCACGTTGTACTTGTGGCGCAGCTCAAGAAGAAGGTAGCGATCGACCTGCACCTCGTCGTCCTTATGGATTGGGATGGAGCGACGTTGTACTTGTGGCGCAGCTCAAGGAGAAGGTAACAATCGACCTGCACCTCGTCAGTCCTTATGGATTGGAATGGATTTCGTGCTTAGGCGTAGTCTTGGACTGCAGCTAAGCCCCGAGTGGGAGGTTCGCTCTCCACTCGGTAGGATTTTTCAAACTTAGGCGAGTACTGGACTGCTGCTAAGCCCCCGAGTGGGAGGTTTGCTCTCCACTCGGCAGGATTTTTCAACTTAGGCGAGTACTTGGACTGCAGCTGAGCCCCCGAGTGGGAGGCTGGCTCACCACTCGGTAGGATTTTAAACACTTAGGCGAGTACTTGGACTGCAGCTAAGCCCCCGAGTGGGAGGCTGGCTCACCACTCGGTAGGATTTTCAGATACTTAGGCGAAACGGATTCGCAGCTAAGCCCCCGAGTGGGAGGCTGGCTCTCCACTCGGCAGGGATGTTTTTTACAAACTTAGGCGAAACGGGTTCGCGGCTAAGCCACCCACTGGGGGAAATTTCTCATGTAAACGAAAAGTAATAACAATCACTGGGAAAATTATAACATTCTTGTCTTTGATAAACTAACTACAGAGGTACTTTTATTACATCTCACCCGAGTGAGTACTTAAGTGTAAAAGGCGGAGCAGCTCCGCATTCAAGCTCGAGGCTCATCAATCTGCGATCGGCGTTGTAAAGATGGTATGCTCCATTGTGGAGAACTCTAGTGACGATGAAGGACCTTCCCAAGTGGGAGCGAGCTTGTGTGGTTTCATTGATCCACTCGGAGGACCATGTCTCCTTCTTGAAAGGTTCGGCTCTTCACATTTCTAGCATGGAATCGGCGCAAGTCCTGTTGATAGATGGTCGAGCGGATCAGGGCCATCTCTCTCTCTCTTCAAGGAGGTCGATTGCATCGTCGGGCTTGCTCCGCTTCATCTTGAGTAGAGTTCGACTCGGGGTGCATTGTGAAGCAGGTCACTCGGCGAACTGCTTCAGCTCCATAGACCAGAAAGAATGGAGTTCTCCCAGTCGACCGATTAGGAGTGGTCCTCAATCCCCAAAGAACCGACGGAAGTTCGTCGACCCACGCTCCTGCTGCATGCTCGAGATCGCGCATCAGTCGATGTTTTATTTCTTTGAGAATTAGACCGTTTGCTCGTTCTGCTTGTCCATTCGACTAGGGGTGAGCAACTGAAGAATAGTCGACTCGCGTGCCCTGAGAGGCGCAAAAGGCTTTGAACTTGTCGGAATCGAAGTTTGACCCATTGTCAGCGATGATGCTATCACGGAACTCCATATCTGAATATCAACTCTCGATGAAACCGATAGCAGTTGCGACGAGGTTCTTGATAGGTTTAGCTTCGATCCACTTCAGAACTTGTCGACCGCCACTAGCAGTGAGTGAAACCGCTTCTGCCAGTTCTCAGTGGTCCAATCATATCCAACCCCCAAATAGCAAAGGGCCAGACGAGTGGAATGGTCTTCAAGGCTGAGGCGGGTTTGTGTGACATATTGGAATAGAACTGACACCCTTCACACTTGTCGACTATTTCCTTTGCCATTTCATTTGCTTTTGGCGGTAAAATCCCGCCGGTATGCTTTAGCCACAATGGTCTGAGAGGGCGCATGATGACCACAGGTCCCAGTGGATATCATCAAGAATTATCGACCTTCTTACGGTATTATGCACTTCGGCCGACTCTAGTCGCTTTTTCTCTAAACTGTCCCTTGATCACGAAAAGGCCTTGGATCGGCGGACGATCTGTCGAGCCTCTTCTTCGTTCTCCGGGAGCTCTTTCCTTAGGATATACGTGATGTACGGCACTGTCCAGTCGGGAGTGATGACCACGACTTCCATGACCAGGTCGACCACAGCTGGGACTTCAACTTCAGTCGGATCGGTGGCACTTTTTGGCTGTGGGGCTTCTTCGGTGAAAGGATCCTCTTGAATTGATTTGTGTGGATGTGTTCCAAAACACATCACTGGAATAGCTTCCCTCTTGGACCCTATTTTCGCCAAATCATCAGCAGCTTGATTTTTCAGTCGGGGTACATGATGAAGCTCTAACCCCTCAAACTTCTTCTCTAGCTTCCTCACTGCATTGCAATAACCAGTCATGGTTGGACTTCTGACATCCCACTCCTTCATCACCTGATTAACCACTAGATCTGAGTCGCCATAAACCATGAGGCGATGGACGCCGAGTGAAATGTCCATACGCAACCCGTACAACAGTGCTTCGTATTCTGCTTCATTGTTGGAAGAATCAAAGTGAATCTGGAGCACATATCTGAGCTTATCTCCTCGGGGGAAACCAACACTACCCCAGCATCGGAACCATTCAGCATCTTGGAACCATCTTGGAGCCATCTTGGAACCATCTGAGCTTATCTCCTCGGGAGGCTGAATCTTGGAACCATTCAGCATCTTGGAACCATCTTGGAACCATATGGTCCAGTGCTCCGAGTGAACTTGAGTCGGCAATTGCTGTTCGATGCACTCGGCGATGAAATCTGCTATTGCTTGGGACTTGATGGCTTTCTTTGCCTCAAACTTGATATCAAGGGGAAGGATATCAATCGCCCATTTCGCCACTCGACCAGTTGCATCTCTCACAGTGCAGAATCTCGACAATGGGGCGTCGCTGACGACTGTAATGGAATGGTCAGAGAAGTAATGAGCAACCTTCTTCGTGGTCATGTAAATCCCATAAACAAGCTTCTGATAATGAGGGTATCTTTGCTTTGATGGGGTCAATACTTCAGAAAGATAATATACCGGGCGCTGAACTTTGAAGGCTTTTCCTTCTCTTCCCACTCGACCATAAGTACTGTACTGACGACTTTTCATGTGACTGCGATGTAAAGCAGCAAAGGCTCTTTGCTGATTGGGGCAACAAGCACCGGCTGGGTGGAGAGCAGAGCTTTTAGCTCTGCAAACGCTGCATCAGCTTCGGGACTCCACTCGAACTTGTCTGACTTCTTCATCAGTCGGTAAAGAGGCAATGCCTTTTCACCGAGACGAGAGATGAATCGACTTAAAGCGGCCAAGCATCCAAGAAGCTTCGGACATCGTGCACGCATACGTAGGCGTTTCATTCGGAGTATAGTGCCAACTTTTTCTGGGTTGGCGTCGATTCCTCGTTCGGAAACGAGAAAACTGAGTAACTTTCCGCCAGGAACTCCGAATGTAAACTTTGATGGATTAAGCTTGATATCATACCTCCTGAGATTGGCAAATGTTTCAGCAAGGTCAGTCAACAGGTCGGAACCTTTCTGTGACTTGACCACAGTATCATCCATGTAAGCTTCCACATTCCAACTGATTTGTGTGAGCAAACACTTCTAAATCATCCTCATGAATGTGGCTCCGTCATTCTTGAGGCCGAATGGCATGGTGACATAACAGAAGCACCCGAATGGAGTCATGAAAGCTGTTTTGATCTCATCGGGTCCATACAGACGGATCTGATGGTAACCGGAATAGGCGTCTAAGAAAGACAACCGCTCACATCCCACAGTCGAGTCGACTATTTGGTCGGTGCGGGGGAGGGGAAAATGATCTTTCGGGCAGGCCCGATGGATATGTTTGAAGTTGATGCACATGCGAAGTGACTTGTCCTTCTTAGGAACAATGACGACATTGGCGAGCCACTCAGAGTGGTAAATCTCTCGGATAAACTCTGCTGCTAAGAGCCGAGCCACCTCCTCGCCAATGGCCTTTCTCTTCTGGACGCGGACCGTCGAAGATGTTCTTTGACAGGTTTGACTTTTGAGTCGACTCATAGACGATGCTCAGCCAGTCCCCTGGGAACACCCGGCATGTCAGCAGGCTTCCATGCGAAGATGTCCCAGTTCTCACGGAGGAACTGTATGAGCGCTTCTTCCTATTTGGAGTCGAGTGTTGTTGAGATGTGAGTCGGAGCAGCATTGGGATCGGTCGGGTGAATGTGAATCGGTTTCGTCTCACCGGACGACTGAAATGCTGACTCCATGGTGGGCTTCTTGGCTCGCAACAAATCACTTGGATCTGTAGTTTTCTGGTACACTTGCAGCCTTTCTGAAAACACTCTTCTGCTTTCTTCCGATTGCCAATGACAGTGATCACACCTTTGGGGCTTGGCATCTTCAGTTTGAGGTATACATAACATGGTCGAGCCATGAAATGCGCATATGCCAGCCTCCCCAGAATAGCGCGATAAGCGCTCTGGAAATCCACGACCTCGAAGGTCAGCTTTTCCTTACGAAAGTTCTTGTAATCACCAAAAACCACATCAAGAGCAATTTGGCCGAGTGACTCAGCCTTCTTTCCAGGAATGACTCCATGGAAGCTCATGTTGCTGTTGCTGAGTCTGGACATCGGAATGCCGATCCCTTTCAACGTCTCTGCATACAGTATGTTCAGGCCACTGCCACCATCCATCAAAACTTTAGTTAGTCGAGTGCCTTCGACGACTGGGTCGACCACCAAAGCATGCCTCCCAGGGGTAGCTATGTGTGTCGGGTGATCAGACTGGTCGAAGGTGATGGCGGTCTGCGACCATTTCAGATAACTGGGTGTCGCAGGAGCGACCATGTTCATTTCCCGGTTGATAACTTTCAATCGACTTTTGCTTTCAACGTCAGCAAAAATCATCAGGGTGGAATTGACCTGGGGGTATCCACCGTCACTATCTTCCTTGTCCTCAACTTTTTCCGACTCCTCCTTATCCTTGGGCTGCTTCCCCTGGAACTGCTGAATCAAGAGCCGACACTATTGAGTGGTATGCTTTGGGTAAATGAGTTTACCCTCTTCGTCTTTCTTCGTGTGAATGTGACACGGCAAGTCCAATACATCATTTCCATCTTGGTCTTTCACCTTCTTGGGGTTCCAAGGTCCCTTGGATTTCCCTTTGAACTTTCCTGGAGTCACGGCCAAGGCTTCTCCAGGAGCAGCTGGCTCGGCTTTTCGCTTCTGCTTCCGACTGGAGTTCCCTCCCTCGGTTTCATTAGCGGCTGACTTGTACTTGCCACTCCGGAGCCGATCCTCTTCTTCACCATTGGCATACTTGGTGGCGATCTCCATCATTCGACTCAGGGTCATGTCTCCGGTCCGACCGAATTTCAAGCTTAATTCTCTGTTCTTAACACCTTCCTTGAAGGCACAGACTGCCTGATGATCAGATACATTCTCTACGGTGTGATGCAAGGTGATCCATCTCTGGATGTAATCCTCAAAGTTTCATTCGACTTCTGCACACACGATTGCAACTCTGTCAACCCTGCTGGCCGTTTGCAAGTTCCTTCAAATGTCCTGACAAACACTCGGGCAAGATCTTCCCAAGTGTAAATGTTGCTGGGTGCTAACTGATTCAACCATGCTCTGGCCGAGCCCTCCAACATAAGAGGTAGGTGTTTCATGGCCACTTCATCATTGCCGCCGCCAATCTGAACAGCCACTCGGTAGTCCTCAAGCCAAGTATCTGGCTTGGACTCACTGGTGAACTTATTGACTCCAGTCGCCAACCTGAAGTTGGGAGGAATCACCGCGGCCCTGATGGCTCTGCTAAAACACTCTGGTCCTGAGACGTGTACTCTGCTGCTGGCGGGCACATTTCTGTCATGGCCTTCTCGGTGAGCTATGTTCCTGTCGACCAAGCCTTGAACGATGATGGATCTCGCATCAAAGCCTGGTTCCCTGGGGTCGACTGGAATCCTTCACCCAACACTGTGCTGGCGTTTGTCATCTTGCTGTCGAGGCACATATGACCCACCCCTTGGGGGAGGAGTGGGAACTCGACGTCGATCATCACGATCGAATCGGTCCTCATACTGATCACGCCGGCCTCCATGTCCCTCACGCATCGGGGGCAATCTTGGGCTATGAGCCGACTGGACTGTATTAGCAGCGACGGATCTGCTGTGAATCCTATTCCGCGACTGCGATACACCTGAATTTTGATCTCCTGCTGCCCGGAGTAAATCTCTGATCTGTAGCAAGCCTCTGCCAGCCTCTGACTGGGAAGGCTGAATGGACTCTGCTATACGAGCTGCAGCTACTAGATTCTGAATTGGAGTTCGGTATACCTAAGTCGGTTGTGGAAAGAGTTGACGTCGACTGGACGACGGGGCCTGTTGTTGCGCTCATTCGTCGAGCACTCGCTGGAGATTTTCCAGTCGAGTGCGCTCAGCCAAGTTGGCCAAACGTGCATCTTCTAAGGCACAGGCCTCGGGGGTTTCTCCAATGATAGGAGTATGAAGCGCATCCATGTTCCGGCGGCGAAGCTCCTCTCTCTGCAGCGAAGTGAGGGGCTCGTGTTGATACTCTTCGTGAACCTGCGCCGGCTCGCCCCCGCCAACGCCTCCGTCGGCGCGGGGGAAACCAGGAGGACTACGTGGTCCGTCGACCATCAGAACCTCCGCCGCTGGATCGCTGCTATCACACTTGGATGCAGTCTCTGCGGAGCCAGTCGATAGGTCGAACAGGCCGTATAGGGATTCGTCGGGCTCGATTGTCGCGACTTGGGGAGTGGCCGACTGGCGGGCCACCGCGTGCCTCACCCACCGTTGAAGCCTCGACCGACCAGAGCGCTTGCGCTGGCGAGAGACTGGGAGGGAGGACGGCACAAGAGCCGACCAATATTGGGTCGACGGCTACCGCAGGAGGACCCCGCGGACGCACGCGCGAAAATGCGTTGCCCCGCGGACGGGGAGTGCGTCGACGTCGAGTGGAGCCTCCTGCAACCAAGCGGAATCATCGGCGATGAACGTGAGCGCGCCGAGACGGATCTCGCAGCCCTCAACCAAAACTCCACCTGAAACCATGTTGAATGGGATCGGAAAAACTGTAACTTCTCCAACAAGTTGCTAAGAAACCTGCCCCACGGTGGGCGCCAACTGTCGTGGTTCTAAGCCTGACAGTACAATGGGGCGTAGGTATGGAGAGGAAAGATCCTAGCTATGGAGTAGTTGTATACGCAAGATGTTTATGAGTTCAGGACCTTCTCGGAGGAAGTAACAGCTCTACGTCTCGGAGCCCGGAGGCGGTCGACTGTATTATGTGCGTATGAGTTACAGGGGTGCGAACCCTTTATACCGAGGAGGGGGGTGGCTTATATAGAGTTCGCCAGACCCCTCCAGCCCTCAGTTATGTAGGGATTAAGGTTCATAAAGATTGGGGGTTACTCGTAACGCCCCACATAAAGTGCTATGATGACCATAAAGGCTAGTTAATGACCGACCGTTAGTGTGCAGACTAGCTTTAGATCTTCTGGCGGTCGAGTGGTTGACTGATGGTCGAGTGTCTTCAGGTCCGTCGAGTGGAATCCTTCTAGGTCGACTGAAAGGTGTTTTCTTCAAGAGATGTCCTTGGGGAGGGTATTTTGGACAGGTCCATGACCCTACCCTAGGTACATGACTTCATCACTGTGGTTTGCCATCAGTTTCTTGAGAGGAATGAATAGTTCCTCCAGTACCGGCTAATCTTTGACAGACAGCGCACTATCCATGTTGCCCTCCCTGCTCCTACTTTCTTTAACTTTCAGGCAAAAAGGATATATGTTAGAACCAGGGAGGAGGCGAACGAGTTTGAGAGGAGGACGGAGGAAGCTCGCCTCTAAGCTGCAGCTCTTCAGGCAGTAGCTGCTGCATCTCAGTACGACCCCAGCTACGATTTGGATATCCGCCAGGCCAGCAGTGGCCATAAACCAACTTAGGCCAAAAGCCTAAGCTTGGGGGAGTACGTATTTCTCACCGACATTACATTCATGTTCACACACTCATTCTAGTTTTCGGTGCTCATACTTTTTCATTGTACTATCCATGCTAGTTTATTTTCTTTTCTAAGCCTTCTTCTTGTGTGTTTGAAAAGGCTTAAGAAAAACCAAAAAAAATAGTTGTAGCTTTTAGCTAGTTTACTTTCCATGCCTTTAGTAGTAGTAATTAAAAGAAAACCCAAAAAGATTTCTTGTTCTTCTTTTGCTTGTTGGGAGCTTTCCCGTGTAAATAGTTTTATTTCTTTTCTTATTCTTTGGGGGTCGAGAGGAGAATACCATGATGAAAATGTTGAGTGGCTCTCATATGCATTATTGTTGATTTAACCAAGAGCCCATATTACCTTGTCTTCTCCCTTGTATTGAATGCTTGCATATTCCAGCTTAGTCCAATGCACTTGCACTATTATTATTATCCACACCGTTCGGTCGTGCGAGTGAAAGGCAATAATGACGATATATGATGGACTGAGTGAGATGAGAGAAGCTGGTATGAACTCGACCTATCTTGTTTTTGTAAATATGATTAGTTCATCGTTCCTGATTCAGCCTATTATGAACGAATCATGTTTGCAATGACAATTAGAGATTATAGTTGCTCATGCCATGCTTAATTAGCTAGGAGCTTATAATGGTTTACCTTGCGTGCCAACATGCTATGAAAATGGTTGTGATGTGGTATGATAGGGTGGTATCCTCCTTTGAACGATTCGAGTGGCTTGACTTGGCACATGTTCACGCATGTAGTTGAAACAAAATCAACATAGTTTCCATGATATTTATGTCCACGGTGATTTATATCCTACTCATGCTTGCACTCATTGTTGATTAATCTTAATGCATGTTCATGACTATTGTCGCTCTCTAGTTGGTCGCTTCCCAGTCTCTTTCTAGCCTCCACTTGTACTAAGCGGGAATACTCCTTGTGCATCCACTTCCATAAAACCCCAAAGTTATTCCATATGAGTCCACCATACCTTCCTATATGCGGTATTTACCTGCCGTTCCAAGTAAATTTGTATGTGCCAAACTCTAAACCTTCAAATGAAATCCCGTTTTGTATGCTCGAATAGCTCATGTATCAACTAGGGCTATCAATATCTTCCATGCTAGGTGGGTTATTCTCACGATGAGTGGACTCCGCTCATCATTCACGAGAAAATGGCCGGTAACCGGGATGCCCAGTCCCATTCTAAAATCAAATCAAAATAATTGCAAACAAAACTCCCCCAGGATTGTTGTTAGTTGGACGGCACCCGTTGTTTCGAACAAGCCATGTATTGATGTTTGTTCGTGGTGGGGGAGTATAAACTTTACCATTCTATTTGGGAACCGCCTATAATGTGTGTAGCATGGAAGATATCGAGATCTCTTGGTCGTTATGTTGACAATGAAAGTATGCCACACAAAATATTATTTATCTCTGTTTCAAAACTCGAGCTCTGGCACCTCTGCAAATCCCTGCTTCCCTCTGCGAAGGGCCTATCTATTTGCTTTTATGTTGTCATCATCCTCTTATTAAAAAGCACCAGTTGCAGAGCACCACTGTCATTCGCATGCATTGCTATTAATTTACATTGAGTATGACTGTGACTGGATCTCTTTTACCATGAATTACAATGTCTAGTTAGTCCTTGATCTTCAGGGGTGCTCTGCATTTATGTTTTGCGGTCTTAGAAAGGGCTAGCGAGATACCATCTTATTATATCATGTTATGTTTGTTTTGAGAAAGTGTTGTCATCCGAGATTTATTATTATTGCTCGCTAGTTGATTATGCCATTGATATGAGTAAACATGAGACCAAAATGTTATTGTGAATATGGTTAGTTCATAATCCTTGCTGAAAACTTGAATGCTGGCTTTACATATTTGCAACAACAAGATCAAACAGAGTTTGTAAAAGTTTTTCTTTATCACTTTCAGTTTGTCAACTGAATTGCTTGAGGACAAGCAAAGGTTTAAGCTTGGGGGATTTGATACGTCTCCAACGTATCTACTTTTCCAAACACTTTTGCCCTTGCTTTGGATTCCAACTTGCATGATTTGAATGGAACTAACCCGGATTGACGTTGTTTTCAGCAGAACTGCCATGGTGTTATTTTTGTGCAGAAGTAAAAGTTCTCGGATGACCTTAAAATCCACGAAGACACGTATTGGAATTAATGAAAAATACTGGCGAAAGAATCAGCATCAGGGGGCCCACACCCTGTCCATGTGGGTGTAGGGCATGCCCCCCTGGGGCACGCCCCCTACCACATGGGCCCCTGGGACTCCACCGACCTCAACCCCAACTCCATAGATTCACTTTCGGGGAGAAAAAAATCGAAGAGAAGGATTCATCGCGTTTTATGATACAGAGCCGCCGCCAAGCCCTAATATTCCTCGGGAGGGCTGATCTGTAGTCCGTTCGGGGCTCCGGAGACGGGAATCCGTCGCCAACATCATCATCAACCATCCTCCATCACCAATTTCATGATGCTCACTGTTGTGCATGAGTAATCCCATCGTAGGTGTCAGGACCCCGATCCTAAGTCACACCGATCTAGCATGTAACACATCATATCACTTTGCGGCCTCACGCACGGTATTCCCACGGGTGCCACCTTACCTGGCCCGGGACCGTTCGCGCCTTTTGGCTCACGTATATGATAGTGTCGCTAGCATCCATATGACAGAGAACCCGGGCCGACATGACTAGTCATGAACCCAAAGTGGCACTAACTTACGGGGACAGGCATACATGAATCAACATCGAGCATGTAGGTCAGTAGCGTGCGAATCCGGGCTGTAGCACTGGGCTAACAGGACTCTGGTAAACCGGGCTGTAGCAGGCTAGGCAGACTCGGATGTCACCGCGACATTTCCCGAAGGACCGACACAGAGCAAGTGAATCACATGCCGCCACCAAGTGTTCCGGAGCAGTAGTCTTTGGGCTAGCGGGACTCCGGTGAACCGGGCTGTAGCGAACTACTATGGCTCATGGAAGCACAAGACTACATTTCCCCATAAGAGAGGCTGCCAAGGATAAACAACTAGGTTGTCGGATCCCACACATACCAAGCATTTCGATCATACACACAATATGCTCGATATGTGTAAATACAACATGGCATCACAACAAAACTCTACGACTCAAAGTATTTATTCATTAGGCTCCGAGGAGCGAGATATTACAAACATGGGTCTCATGACCCAACATTCAGAGTATACAAGTCAAAACACATGCGGAAGCTTAACATGTCTGGGTACAGACATCTACAAATGAAAAAGGCTGAGAAGCCTGACTATCTACCAGATCCTGCCGAGGGCACAAGATCGTAGCTGAGGTATCAAGCTAAACATCGAAGTCCACACGGAACTACTAGCGAGACTGACGTCTCTCTGCAAAACATAAAATAGGCAAACGTGAGTACAAATGTACCCAACAAGACTTACATCAGAACTAGCTACATATGCATTAGTATCAACAAAGGGGGCGGTGGAGTTTGACTGCAGCAAGCCAGCTTTGACTCGGTGGCTATCCTAAACTACGATTGCAAGTAACTCTTTTGAGGTGGCGCACACGAGTCCACATATTCACCATATCAATACGCCACTATGGATCTGCTCCCGTCTCCCTACGAGAACGCCATCCATAGCACTCACGCTTATATTGCGCATTTTAGAGTATCCACTTTCACTTGTCTATGAACTGTACAGGCAACCCAGAAGTCCTTTATCGTGACACGGCTATTCAAATAGATGATGTTAACCCTGCAGAGGTGTACTTCTTCACACACACTCTCGCCACTTACCACCATGTACACGTCGTGTATCTCGGAAACCTTCAAGCGGAAGCCTGGCGAGGGAGTCGGCCATGACCTGACTAACCACACAAGTCTCTAGTCCAGGTTTATCGCCTATTCGGGTTCCATCCGCAAGGAGATCCGGCCGGGGTGTCGCTCACGGCCCCAAACGATGTGTGCAGGGTTCCCAAGCCCACCTCGACATATGGATCTACGCTTGGTACACCGTGCCACGGTGCCTAGTCTGTCCCAAGCCCACCTGTACCGGGTGCCACTTGGTAGACTACTAACACTACCTACAAACACCAGAAACTAGTTGCAATTCCTGGACAGAGATCAGGTTGATTAATAATTCGAGAGGGGCACTTAAGCCTTCCAATGCGTGGTAGTAACTGTTCATGGATCACAAACACAGAACTCGGTTCCTGAGGACGGTTTCAATGAGACAACCCACCATGTACTCCTACATGGCTTCTCACCGCTACCTTTACCAAATCGCGTTCACACACTTAGCTCTCAACAGCAGGACATGTTCACCACATTCCAATTCATTCCCGATGAATCAGGCCCGACTCAACTCTAAGCAATAGCAGGCATGAAAAACAAGCATGAATGAGTAGGAACATCAGGGCTCAAACAACTCCTACTCATGCTAGTGGGTTTCATCTATTTACTGTGGCAATGACAGGTCATGCAGAGGAAAGGGGTTCAAGTACCGCATCATGTAATAGTTGAAACATTCTTGTCCTAATGCAATAAAAGAGAGCAGGAGCGAGAGATTGGGATTGTATCGGAAGGAACAAGGGGGGTTTGCTTGCCTGGCACTTCTGAAGATAGTATAGCTCTTCATCGGTGTCATCGATCTCATCGTCGGAACATACGTCTATCGAGGGGGAACAACCACCGGCAACAGAGAAGTAACACAATCAATGCAATGCACAATATGATGCATGATCATGACATGGCAAGATGTTGTGATTTGAGCTAATGCAACTAAAACCAGATTAAATGAAGTTGGTTTGAACCAAGGATTCAAATTCAACTCCATATGTGATATTTAAATGCCACTTATTTGATTTGACCTAATCAGCAGGCATAAGTTGTTCAAACATGCATGATAATGCCATAAACAGATTCTTTGGATTTTTCTGATAATTTTTCATATATGATTTATTTCATTTGGAGTTATAGATTATTTTCTATGATTTTTACAAGTTTTAGACATTTTTTGGAATTTCTAATTATTTATAATTAAACTAATTCCAAAAAATGAATTGCTGCGTCAGCACTACATCAGCATGACGTAAGCGAGTCAACGGGGCAGCCTAGGTCAAACTGACCAGTGGGTCCCGCGTGTCAGTGATTAGACTAACTAACTTAATTAAATTTAACCCTAACTAACTTGGTTAGCCGGGCGGGGCTCGCATGTCAGTGAGCCAGGGGAGGTCAAACTTCTGGTCAGCTAGGTCAAACTCGCCGGAGTTGACCCGCGTGTCGTTGCCGGCGACGCCAGAGACGGCGGAGGGCGTCGGAAAAAGCTCCACCGGTGACCAAATCGATGGCTGAGAGGCTCTACGTGATTCTGGAGCTCGTCCGTGTCTTGTGGTGCACGCAGCAGCAACTCAGGTGACCTAAATCGACGATGGTGGCAACTTGCACGGCGGCTGGAGTTCGGGCGTGCTCATAGGTAGCGCTACAGGGCACAGCAGGGCGAACCCGCAAGTGCTACGGGTTCCAGGAGATGCTCTGAACATGAAGACGCGCTCATATGCAAGCTCTAGTGGCTGCAGCGGCAGCGGTGACATGGCCGGCGGTGATGAGCCCTTGGGCTCGATGGTGGAGCTAGCTAGGGCGCATAAACGGCAGAGGAAAGAGAGGGGGAGGACGCAGCAGCTCACGGGGAGGATGGTGAGAGGGTCACAGGCTCGGGAAGGCTTGTCGTCGTCGGAATCCGGCGGCGATCTCCTATGGCGAGGAAGAAGATGAGGTCGAGGGGACGCTGCGTCGGGATCTTCCGTCGCGTGGGCGTAATGAAGAGGACGAGGGAGGCATGGCAAAGCTCGGGGGCACGTCGGAGAGGCGAGGGGGTGGCTGTGGTAGCGTCGGACGGTAACGGCGGCGACGAGCTCCGCTCGGGCGCGTGTGGGGAGAGAGCAGAGGAGGGGAAGGGGTCCAGGGGAGAGGGGAGCGGTGCAGGGGGTGTGTGGCGTCGTCTGGGCGCGTTGAGTAGTAGCCAGGTAGGCAGGAAGGGAGGAGGTGGCCGGGCGCGCGGCGACCATGCGCCCAATCCTTCTGGCGCGAGCTAGAAGAAGACAAGGGGAGGAGGTGGGCTGGGCCAACAGTGTTGGGCTGGTTGGGCTGCACAGAAGCTGGGCCGGAGGTGAGGTTAGGTAAGTTTCTGTCTCTGTTTTATTTTCTTCTCTTTTATTTTTCTTTTATTCAATTGCCACTGAATTCAAATTCAAACAAATTGATAACAGTGCCGAACCCCCTGGATATTTTAATGATGGACTTCTCCACATATACATAAAATATCTCAGGTCATTTGAAAATATATTCATTATATATTATGAATATAACTTCAAATCAAATAGCTATTGGTTTAAATTCAAAGTCCCAAAAATAATTCCTTAAAAATGTTCTTAAATTTCAGTTTGATATATAGCTCTTGCCAAAATTCTCAAACATTGCAAAAGGACATCTTGGAAACAAAGAATGAGATTTCCAAGGTTCTTTGCCCTTCTTTTATTTAAGTTTTTTGAGGCTTCCACTTTCCTCAATTCCAAGTTTCAGAAATTAGACATGATGCATGAGTGCTCTATCATGCAACTAATACAAGCAATATTCTGGGGCTGTGACAGTAGGCTTGCTGGACGGTGATGGGTTGGATGAGATTTACAATGTAATCGAGTTTGTTTTGTTAGGGTTTGATCCCTAGTATCCATTATGTTCTAAGATTGATGTTGCTATGACTTTGCTATGCTTAATGCTTGTCAGTAGGGCCCGAGTGCCATGATTTCAGACCTGAACCTATTATGTTTTCATGAATATATGTGAGTTCTTGATCCTATCTTGCAAGTCAATAGTCACCTACTATGTGTTATGATCCGGCAACCCCGAAGTGTCAATAATCAGGACCACCCCTGGTGATAACCATAGTTTGAGGAGTTCATGTATTCACTAAGTGTTAATGCTTTGGTCCGGTACTCTATTAAAAGGAGGCCTTAATATCCCTTAGTTTCCAATAGGACCCAGCTGCAACGGGAGGGTAGGACAAGAGATGTCATGCAATTTCTTTTCCATAAGCGCGTATGACTATATTAATAATACATGCCTACATTACATTGATAAACAGGAGCTAGTTCTGTGTCACCCTATGTTATAACTGTTGCATGAGGAATCGCATCCGACATAATTATCCATCATTGCTCCATTGCCTACGAGCTTTAAACATATTGATCTTTGCTTAGTTACTTTTCCGTTGCCACTGTTACGATTGCTACAAAAACTACTATTGTTACTTTTGCCACTGTTGCCGTTACTTCCATACTACTTTGCTACTAAATGTTTTGCTGCAGATATTAAGTCTTTCAGGTGTGGTTGAATTGACAACTCAACTGCTAATACTTGAGAATATTCTTTGGCTCCCCTTTGGTGGAATCAATAAATTTGGGTTGAATACTCTACCCTCGAATACTATTGTGATCCCCTATACTTGTGGGTTATCACACGTAGTCAACCTGATTGACGGCGTCAAGAGGGTGGAAGGCCAGCGCCAGGACTAGGAGCTCTGCTTCTCCTTGCCGCCCTTGATCCGTACCTGAAAACAATTCCACTTAAGTTAGAACTGCGGCAACTATCATTGTAATATAACTTGCTACGTTTTGAACTGAATGCATGCTATCTTCATTGTTTGATCCCCCTTTTGTATGGTACACACCCTACGCATTACAGGGAAAGTCTTGCTGGTGCGTGCACCCTCGCCGCGAGCGCTTTGAGGACGGATCCTTGGTAGCCTGCTGGGGGTTCCGCTGCCGGCAAGGCACCTTGCCGTTTCTAGTGTAGCCACTTGAGCCGTTGAGCGGACTCGAAAAGGGGCAAGGGCGCAACCAAACCCGACAAGGTTCCTTTGCGTGCAGGTTTTCCTCATACAAGAACCGAGACCATTCGAGGAAAATAAACCAGATATAAAAAGGAATTTACTCAAAGTCTTGTGACTTAGCTTTTTTTGCCGCATTCTCCTTTGCAAGCTGATGGTGTTGCCTATTTGCATCCACGCTCCCTATTCCCCTCGGCAAACTTGTGCGCAAGGGGACCTTATATCCTTTGTGAACAGTAAACAAGAGAAAATAGGAATGCGGAGCCATGGCTACTCATTAGTTCTTGCTGGCCTTGTGCATCTTGGGAACGACGCCGTGGCTCTTCCTGTGGTGGCGTCCGGGGTCACCAACGTCGCGGCGCTGCTTGTCGCGCATGACTTGGGAGGACTGTAGCACGGACGCAGGCGGGGACGCCTTGGAGGTTGCCGCGCCGCCCAAAGGCAGCATGGCTCCAGACGGACTGACCGCCATGGTCCCCTTCTCCTTGGGAGCCATGGTGATCGATGAAATGATGTTCTAACCGCTAGATCAGGTTTTCAAAGCTCTCAGTGCCCCCTACCTGGCGTGTCAAAGATGTCGGGGAAACGACACCTATGGGACCACGGGGATCCCTTCTACGGTTTGGCAGGGAGCTAGGGCTAAGCAAAGAGCAGATATAGTTATCGACACCACGGGTCTTTACCCAGGTTCGGGCCACAGAGATGCGTAAAACCCTAGTCCTGCATTGTTGTGTATTGAGTGTTCTTGAGCTTCGGCTCGCTGCTGTGCATGCAAGCTGGGCCGAGAGGTCCAAAAAGCCGAATCCTCCTCCAGTACGCTGTGGGCCTCCTTTTATATGACCAAAGGGGCTGCCACAGTGGCATACAGGAGGTGTAAAGTAACTACAGTGTATGCAGGAGCTGTAAACCGCCACAGTACACATACTTATCTTGGTCATCCAAGGACAAACGCATTAAATGCGCCGCTTACGTGCCCTCTAGCTTTATCGGCGGTGGGAAGAGGGTCCGTCCCATCCGTTGCCACCCTGACCTATCTCGACACGCGTCCATGCCGATGGGGCATGCAGCGCCAAGTTGGCTGGCCAGCTGCTACGCTGGAGAGGTGGCAGGGTCTTCACGAAGATCTGCATGTCACCACGCAGGTGCTTGCCAGGCTGGCAGGTCAGCCCTTGTACTGGAGTGGTGACTGGGCAGCTGAGTCTGGCCACGGTCTTGCCGATATCCCCGGCAAGGATCCTGTCGGGGCCTCGTGGGCATCCTCGACAGGGATCTTGCCGGGGCCTTGTGGGTGTCCTCGGCAGGGATTTTGTCAGCGTCTCGTTCTTCTGAACTCCACAAAGATCTGCACGCCACTACGCGTGTGCCCTTGGGTTCTGGTCTTCAACATTGTCGATGGTGTTAGAGCTCTCAACCACAAGGGTGGTGCTCCATAAGTCATCTCGGCAAGGACCTCGCCAGGGTATCGCAAGCCGCCCCGGCAAGGCCTTTGCCAGGGATCCAACTCGTCCTTTGTTCTCTAACTTTGCTGTTTTCCTGCGTCTTGTATCTGTCTCTGCTCGTCCTCTGCATGCCTTGCCGCAGAGATGGCTGTGACTGCCCGTGCACAAGTACGCGGGGCTAAAGGCCCCAAACTTTAGTACACCGACAAATACAGAAAAAGGATGGCATGATATAATTCACATATATGACGCTTGTCTAAACATCATGGCATTGCATAATTCACATACATAATGCCTTGCAACAAGATAGCATTGCATAATTCACATATATAATGTCTTGCAACAAGATGGCATTGCAAAATTCACATGCATGGTAATTAGACACTAAACAAGTGGCATTCACACAAAGCATGTCTAAACTAAGCAAATGACATGCCAATGCAAGACACCATATGCACGATATGAGCAATATAACCCTGCCAAGTTAGAGCATGCACCTCGGGGGGGGGGGGGGCGAATAGGACTGGTCATCTGTCTTTGAATCCTCCTTTGAGGAGCAATCTGTAACCAGCAAGACATGCGCTTCGTCAGATAGCATTGTCTGCTATGAAGACCTTGTTTCCACCAGATTTTTCCTTACCGTGTCGAATGGCTGATGCACAGGAAGATTAATTGAATGTACTACAATTGTTGACAAATTTAATACGCAATAAAAAATGATCGCATGATATAATTGTCATATAAGATGACTGGCTAACCAGGGTGGCATTGCAAAATTCGCATATATGATGCGTGGCTAAACAAGATGGCATTGCATGAGTCACATATACGATAAAGAAAGTAAACAGATGGCATTCACACAAAGCATGTCCAAACTAAGCAGATGACATATTTGATGTATAAAGTAAGTAATGCAAGGCACCATATGCATGACATTACCAACATCAGCATGCCAAGTTTGAGCTAAGACCTCAAGGGGTAAATAGGAGTGGTCTTCTCCTTCTGAATCCCCCTTAGAAAAGTTATCTTCCTCTTGATTACAATCCAAGATGGGTGGAGGGGGGCTGCCTTTGCGCCCACCATGGAGCAACGTCTGCATGAAATTTTATTGCCACGCAAGGCTCGTCTCTTTTGCTCTACAGGTTCAGTTCCATTGTGTACAATAACTGGCATGCATAGGAATAAAACAAAGTGAGATTATGTAAGGAGTGCACGCACAAATCTAGAGTGATGGTAGCAAACTGTAGATAGACCCAAAACCAATGATAGCAGGCAGATAATAGCTTTAGTTAAAAAATACAGATAATAGCTCATTTAATGTTTGTTTCCACCAAGCATGAAACTCATAGTAGACACCCGAGATTAACCAGATATTAGACAAATAGTATTGATTATTGCCCCAATATGTACCCCACAACCATTTAAAAACTCAAGTTTGAGCATTATGTTGGACCTGACTTGGAGTCTAATAGGTGAACGGGATGATAAAGTAGCATGTCATCATACTAAGCGATGCATAACGTAACCAGACAGGAAAGAGTGCGACCTCTCTTGCGGACCCATGTAGTCCTCAAGGTCATCTGCTGAGTTGATGATGGTAATGCAGTTGTCGTGGCTGCCAGCGACGGGGAAGAAGGTCTGAGCCAGTGAAAGATAGTATGGAAGACGGATCCCTGTTGTGGTGAACCCTTCCGTCGTTGGAACAGCTGAGCTGGGGTGGAACACAGCACAGCAGGAGCGGGACAAACCACACAAGGTTTTCTTTGACACAAATCTGTAACAGAAGTAACTGTGTAAGGGCTTGTTTGAATTTGAGGACTCTAACAATGCAGGGATAGGAAATACACATGAATAGGATAGGAATGCATGTGCAAAACATATAATTTAAAAACACAGGATTTCTACCAATCTAGATGTTTGGTTCACAAGAATTGGAAGATCACAGGATGCAAAGAAGCATGATGAGATTAAGTCAAACCACAAGAAAATGTACGGTTATAATGCTATTATGCTACTATCTCTTAGTCTTGTGCTTCATGAATAGGAATTTGAAAAGGAGGACAAGTGGGTATTAAAATTCCTAGGTTTTTCTTTCAAGGAGACACTAAAGGAACAAATCCTATAGTTTTCCTTTCCTCCATTCCTTTGAACCAAATGCATGAATAGTAGTACCATAGGAAACTTTCCAATTCCTATCTTTTTTCCTTCACTTTTCCTTTCAAGCACTCGCGAGTCTAGTAGGCAGGCTTGAGCAGGGAAAAGCCTACTCTCAAAAAATGTTTTTGTGCTACTTCTAATACTTTGGACCCAGGCCACTATCCTACTAGCTCAACTCCCAGGCCCATCTACCAATGCACAGCTGAAACACGCAGAGATAAATAATGATGGCGTTCAAGAGAGTCCATCATGGATAGCTAAGTTGCCCGGTACCTCACTACTTGTCATATAGTAGGAGAAACTAATCGTATTTCGCGTTACTACGTGTGCTCAGTGGACAATATATATAACATGTAGAGTAAAAAAAGAGATGCAACAAGTGTACAACCTCATCGGCGAAGCCATATAGATCCCAGCATGATTGGGTTGGTCGGTGAGGATGCTCCGGCTGATTGGCTTTCGGAGGAGGGGAAGATGATCTTAGGCGTCTGGAGAGATGGAGCCTGGGGTACTGCTCTGCTGTGATGGAGGGTTTCATCGTTGGAGCAGCTCCGGTGATGTGTACAACGGCGAGGCTGAAGCAGGACAAGAGAAACAACGTTAACCTGAGTGGAATTCTAATAGCATCTCCAATAGATGACGTAAAATACATAACCACAAAGTGCAAGATGTAAAATACGTCAGCCGCTCATCTCTGAACTTAACTGTCGAAACTGAATTTAACTATCGAAACTAAGTTTAACCGTCGAAACTGAATTTTACTGTCCGGACGAACTAGTAGCAGAAAAGCAGTAGCAGCAGCAGCGCGTGCCAGAGTCGGGGCAGCTGGTCATGTAGCAGCATCTTGGGTAGTAGCTGTAGGGGCTCGAGGGAGAGAAGGATTTGCTGCTCGTGAAGCAGCAGCGCACACAAGAGTAGAGTAGCAGAAGAGCAAGAGAAAGAGCGAGAGCAACAGCGCAAGCAAGAGCAAGAGCGAGAGCAGCAACGCGAGCAAGAGCAAAAGCAAGAGCAGACCAGGCAGGGGACCGAGAGCAAGAGCAAATCAGCAGCGCAAGCGAGAGCCCAAGCAACAGCTCCTACTGATGTGGACATCGTCGCTGAGGGAGCGACACCATGGAGGAAGTGGTCGACGCTGCTGCCGTGGATGGAGCCGCGTCATGTCGGCTCAGGACCGAGCACTGGCAGCACCGTGAGATCGAATCAAGAAGAAAATGTGGCAATTAGTGTAGAACCTCTTTGGTGGCGCTGATTAGGCCTCAGCTTCATCCGAGGAATCGGTGATGATGCTGCTCTTCCGGTGGTGCAGGTGAAGACGACGGTGTGGGAATGGAGGTGGCATGAAAGACGAGGGGAACGTCGGGGCAGCTCCTTAGAGGTGAAGGGGGGTGGCAGTGACGCCCCTGATTCAATCATACACTAATCATGCACGCAAACGTGTACGATCAAGATCAGGGACTCACGGGAAGATATCACAACACAACTCTAAAAACATAAATAAGTCATACAAGCATCATAATACAAGCTAGGGCCTCGAGGGCTCGAATACAAGTACTCGATCATAGACGAGTCAGCGGAAGCAACAATATCTGAGTACAGACATAAATTAAACAAGTTTGCCTTAAGAAGGCTAGCACAAACTGGGATACAGATCGAAATAGGTGCAGGCCTCCTGCCTGGGATCCTCCTAAACTACTCCTGGTCGTCGTCAGTGGGCTGCACACAGTAGTAGCCACCTCCGGTGTAGTAGGAGTCGTCGTCGATGATGGCATCTGGCTCCTGGGCTCCGACATCTGGTTGCAACAACCAGGTAGAAGGGAAGGGGGAAAAGGGGGAGAAAAGCAACCGTGAGTACTCATCCAAAGTACTCGCAAGCAAGGAGCTACACTACATATGCATGGGTATATGTGTAAAGAGGCAATATCGGTGGACTGAACTGCAGAATGCCAGCATAAGAGGGGGATAGCTAGTCTTATCGAAGACTACGCTTCTGGCTGCCACCTCTTGCAGCATGTAGAAGAGAGTAGATTGAAGTCCTCCAAGTAGCATCGTATACATACCCCTACCCGGCGATCCTCTCCTCATAGCCCTGTTAGAGAGCGACCACCGGGTTGTATCTGGCACTTGGAAGGGTGTGTTTTATTAAGTATCCGGTTCTAGTTGTCATAAGGTCAAGGTACAACTCCATGTCGTCCTGGTACCGAAGATCATGGCTATTCGAATAGATAAACTTCCCTGCAGGGGTGCACCACATAACCCAACACACTTGATCCCATTTGGCCGACACACTTTCTGGGTCATGCCCGCCTCGGAAGATCAACACGTCCACAGCCCCACCTAGGCCAGCAGAGAGGTCAAGACGCGGTCTAAACCTAAGCGCCAGGGTTGCAGGCCCATCGCCTTAGCACACCTACATGTTGCGTGGGCGGCGGAAGCAGAACCTAGCCTAGAAGGCGTTCCAGTCCAATCTGGCGCCCGCCACTCAGTCGCTGACGTTAAGAAGGCTTCGGCTGATACCACGACGCCGAGTGCCCATATCTTTCCCACGTAGTTGGTTAGTGCATATAGACCAAATGGCCAGACTTAGATCAAATACCAAGATCTCCTTAAGCGTGTTAATGATGTAATTGCGGATGCCGACCAGGGCCAGGCCCACCTCTCTCCTAGGTGGTCTCAACCTGCCCTGTCGCTCCGCCACAAAGTAATAGTCGGGGGCCGTCAGGAACCCAGGCCCACCTCTACCGGGATGGAGCCACCTGCCCCTTCAGCCCCCATCTTCTAACAAAGATCATAAGTAATGTAACAAGATAAAGTATATAGATATGCCCGTGATCACCTCCGAAGTGATCACAGCCCGATAGTATAGCATGGCGGGGCGGACAATAGTGTAGGCCCACCGATGGAATACTAGCATTCTATACTAAGCATTTAGGATTGCAGGTAAGGGTAACAACTGTAGCAACAATGACAGGCTATGCAGCAGAATAGGATTAACCGAAAGCAGTAACATGCTACGCTACTCTAATGCAAGCAGTATAGAGAAGGAATAGGCGATATCTGGCTATCAAAGGGGGGGCTTTCCTGGCTTCTCTGGCAAGGAGTGATCGTCAACACCGTAGACGAACTGGGGGTCGCCGATAGTCTCGCGGTCTACCGGAAAGAAGTAACGAAAGGGGAACACAATAAATAACAGAGCAATCAAAGCATCACAAAGTGTAACATGGCATTACGCGGTGCTAGAGTTGACCTAACATAGTAGTAGGTGTTACTGGCGAAGGGGGAAAACATCCGAGAAAGTATCCCCGGTGTTTTGCATTTTCGGACAGAAGAACCGGAGGGGAAAGTTGCATGTTTGCTATGCTAGGGATGTGTGGTGGATGAACGGGCTGCGTATCTGGATTCGTCTCATCGTTTTGAGCAACTTTCATGTACAAAGTTTTTCCATCCGAGTTACGGATTATTTTATATTAATTTCCAAAGTTTTATTAATATTCTGGAATTATTTATTATTCCACATTAAATTTGAAAAAGCTATGTGTACCCAAGTGTGTACCCAGCAAAGGCTTACAGGTGGGTCCAATGGGTAGTTGACTGTTTGACCAGTCAAAGTTTGACTGGTCAACAGGGTGTGGGGGACCCACATGTCACTCGAACAGATCTTTCTTTTTTTAAAAATATTTTTATATTACACAAGGTTTAGTTTATCTTTCTTCTAGGGGGTTTTCTGCTAAAATGGGGTTAGGATAATTAACCAGGGGGTTTTATTGCTAATGGGGGGGTTAGCCCAAGATCTAACAGGGCCGGCCTATCTAGCAGGGAGCCCGCCGGCTGGGCTCGCAGGGACGGCGACCAGGAGCTACGCAGCCGACAGCAGGCGTGCATGGGCGTGGCACGAGAGCGGGCCTCCCGGGCGGGGCGGCCAAGATTCGGTGAGTGCAGCAGCGACAGGAAGCAGCAGTAGAAGGCTGGGCGGACAGAGCAGATTCGATGAAGCAAGCAGCAGCAGCAGAGAAGGAGCGAGCAGCAGTGCGGCCATAGCGCCGGCAGCAGCAGAAGGGGCAGCAAGGGGTGCGGCCAGGAGTGGTGGGGGCGCGAACGGGGCGGCCGGGAGGCGCGGGAGCACGGCCACTGGCGGTGAGCACGCTGGGAGCAGAACTCCGACTATGGCAAACACGGACGAGCACGGGAGCGGCGGTAAAACGATACAGATAGAAGGGATAAGCACAAGAATCGGTCGCGGGACTCACCCCGGTGCTCGTGGACGAGATAGGGAGGTCGGGGAAGCTTGGGAGGTGGCGAATCCGACGATGAACGGCGACGACCGTGGCAGGGAAGACGGCTCGATCCACACGTCATGTGCAGCTCCGGTTGAACTGATGCATGGGGATGACGGAGTCGACAACGAGGAAGTCCCTGGACGACCTCCCGGTCGCCGAGGAGGCCAGTGGCCGCAAGGACGGCGACGGCGCGTTGACGACAGGTCGGACACAAGGTTCAGACGAGAAGCGCGAGTGGGAGAGGGGAATTTCGGGGCTAGGGTTCCAAAGGGGTCGCGGGGTTCCTCTTGTAGGCGTCCATGGGGGAGCTGGATGCTCAACACGTGGAGATCCCCGGCCATGGACGTGCTCAGATCGTCCACGGGGTGTGCTGTGAACAGGAAGAAGTGGATGACGTGAGTTGGGTTGTGCCTTGTACTATCCATGGTGGGCCAAGTGCACAGGAGACTTTCTTCTTTCTTTTCTTTTATGTTTTCTATTTCTGTTTTATTTCTAGTTCCTTTTATGTGTCGTTTTATAAAATATAAAAATAGTCTCTAAGTTAGCATTACTAAATATAACACTGCCACTACAATTTGGTTATCCAATAGAAAATAGTTTAACATTTTATAAATTATAAAAGGCATTCAATAATTGTTTTGCTGTTGTTTTATTTATTTTAAAGCATTTAAGCATTTTATAACAATGTGGTTTCTTCACCATATTTACTTATGAATTATTTGGCACAGCCAGAACATTTTAGTTTCAATATTTAAAAATTGTTGTTGTTTGCCCTTAATTGAAATTTGAATTTGAACCGGTTCTGAACTAACGCAAGATTAGCAACAGTGATCGTGGTGATGTGGCATCATTAGCAGAGAATTATTGTAGCTTAATTATTCGGGCGTCACAATTCTCCTCCACTACAAGAAATCTCGCCCCAAGATTTAAGAGGTGGAGAACGGAGAAAAGGTCTGGTTACGAAATTCTAACGAATCTTCTCGGTCTTGGTTGCTCTTCTCAAAGAGGTCGATCCATAGCATTGATGTCTCCATTCCTATGCATCGATGCATCATGATGAAGTTGTTGTTCTTCCTTCGGGATCTTCACCGTTCTTACGAAAGGATAAGAGGGGGAAAACTCTATAAGGACGGATTCTAACAAAATTGTGCATCGGACGGTTAGCTCAGGGGAAGAAGCATAAGTATCTCTTGAATTGAAACTTAAGAAGATATCGAGAGCAAAATAAGAAGGTTCCTGAGAAGTTTTGAGCGGATAGGCAATCGTTCGATGCTTGAAACAAAGTGTAAAAGGGGTCCAAAGCAATGGGAATAAGTTTTATGTCTGATACCAGAATTGATGATATCTCGGAAGGTGGCTCGTGAATTACATATGAGGCCACGCGCGAGGAATAACTTTGGAAATAGGAGGGTGTACAGGAGAGTCAGGTTTCGATCCTGTGGAACTGTGGGTTATGGGCCCACCATGTGGGTTAAAAGTAGGAAGGGCGTTGACATCTTGCACAGTCATGTAAGCAAGGCATGTCAGAGGTTAGTCTGCCGGTTATGTCGACAACAACATCGGTACCAAGGGCGAGGTACGAAGAGAACCATTTTTCCTGCTCGTTGAACGAGGTGGACCAATAGGCAAAGTTCTCATCCATCGGTGGTTATTGGAATGTCATCAAAAATAGTAACAGGGTTACACGAGACAGGATGGTACACCGAGGTGTTTACCTAAAGAGGGAATTACCACTGCTCAGTTAAGTATATTACAAGAAAGTTTGAAAAAAACAACGGAAAGGAAAATGTGCTTAAACACATATATCAGGGGTATATCCTTCCCAAAGTCAAGCAGAGGATGATATCCAAGACAGGATATAAAGTAGAAAACCCTTCAGATAAGAGGAGAGAAATTTCATGACATTACCAATACAACGGTGTTTGGGTAATTTCAACAAGAAACATTTAGCATGGTGCTTCAAATGTTCTTATTGAAAATCGAAGTACCATAGACATGCTTCGAGATAGCACTGACGTGGTCTTCAAGGAAAGGTTAGATCTTGGATACACAAAGGATCCAACAGGATCAACTTATAGAATAAGTCTTACAATTTCCTCACGAAAGAATGATTAACCTTGCCAAAAAGGAAACTATAACAATAGGTCCATCGGCCAGGTGTGCTAGGCATGACATCACCTTACTGGGTCATATAAAGACCAGTGTTATAACTCTTGGAAATATGTCCCAACCATCATATCTGACCGAGATTCAGATCTGATTGGTGTCAGGATACCTTAGACTCAGGATGCCCGAAAAGAAAAGGTGCAACAACAGTTGATGCAAGGACATTTTAAGATTCTCGGGAAATGAACCTTGGAAGCAAGTTCCAAAACCAGACTTCAGCATTAAACCAAGGAGAGGATGAGGAGGTGGCTGATGGACTCAGCGACATATCATCGAGATTTCCAAAGGGATGGATTTCCACAATTATGTGAACAAAGAGATAACATTTGCCAGATCAAATGATATAAGGAGATATGCTCGAGGAAAACATACCCAATTAAAACATTGGTTGAAAGGTGCACCCGAATATGGGCTGGGTTGCACGACCAATGTCGGAATGGTGATTCAATAATCAATAGCCTAAGAATGAACGGCCGACCATTAACTTCAAAGCAAGAGGGTTGCTAGAAGGGCAGAATCCAAACAGCACCGCTCACTTGTTGGTACCCCTGTTGGAATCAACACGAGGACCCAAGAAAGAATGGTGATGGCGAGAAGCATCACTGTAACAAGAATTCTTAAGAGGTGGGGCAATTCTCACAACATCCTTGACATAAAAGATGGCAATACATCAAGGTAGAACATAATACAAGCTCGAAAGCAAGTTGCATCCATAACATGAACAAATTTGTGATGAAAGTAAGGTAAGGATGTTGGCGATGGTAACTCAAATTACCAAGGGACGAGGATGACACTTGTCATCATGAATTCGATTGATATCCTGGAAGGAGCCAAAAATTGTTGATGATGATCACGACAATTGTTTTCGAGAGGCTCCACGGAGAAGCAATCGAACAACGACTGCATCAAGCAAAAGGACCGATGCAACGAAAGATTATTTGAACCACATATATGACACAAACGGAATCAAGTTTGTGGTTCGAGGTGAAAAGATAAGACGAGGAAATCGACGTAAGCTTAGCTTATATTCGAAAGCTGTGCTCCGAGAATAAGGACCGGGTGGCACAGTTAAACTATAGCACGATAACGATATAGTTGATCAGGCTAGGAATGACTTGATCGGGTACAAAATTGTACTTAAATAAGATTACTAAAAGTTGTTGAACCATAGAGCAGACTTGGTTCAGTTATCGGTGTCTTTGAGTGTTTAATAACTCAGAGCCCATGAAAAATTGTAATCAGTGAGAATGTAGTACTTGATGAAGAATTCATAAGAAGTTATGCAGTTCCAAGATAATCTCGAGATACCGGGGGGTAATACTCGACGACAGATCAAAGTAAAGGTTGGACTGGGGTATTGATCCGTAGAAGACAAATATTTAAACTTGACCGAGAAATGGAATCAAAGAAGAACAATATGGTCGGAACCATAGCTGTAAGGGATCCAATTTAATGACACCGGAAGAATTACCCAAATGATTAAATATTTTGCAAGAAGCTTCCATGATAAGTTCCACATTGGGTCCATGGGCATGAACACGTTCAAGGTTGACTCCCACTTCTTTAATGCATAACCTTTCATTCACTTCTTGCCTTCAACGAAGTTGTGGTGTTGAAATTTTATCTGACATAACACCAGTAGAGTATGACACGTAGTAGTTTTCGGGTTCACACAGATTAGAAAAAGGCATATACTCAACCCATCGGGGCATCTTAGAAACATATGCCACAAACTTGAGGAGTAATTATCACCAGCTCGAAAGTAGAGCATGGTTGACAAACCAGAGGATACAATTTACCAAAGGCATTATATACCCGTGGAAAGGCTCACAAGGTTATTGAATATGAAGGACGGTGTCGGATGAAATCCTACAATGGATCGGGCGATCCACAATGGAGCTGATGTGAGTATCGGTACTCAATCAGAGGAAGAAAGAATGCACGGGCATCATATTATAGAACATCTGAATAATTCGATACTTAGATAACAAAGAAATTTTGATTTCCAAAACAAACGATCAGAAGCAGACACTCTGATCAAGGATGGATAAGTTGGCTAGACCAGAGGCACAATTGACGACAAATAGTTTGGTCGAGAACCAGCTCATGTTCAAAATGACGCCTGAGCCGGAAAGATAATTTAGAAGGGTTGATTGATGATTGTGTGCATTCGCACACATGTTGAATCAATAGGATCAAAATGACGGTGTCAAAAAATACTAGTGAATATTGCTAGTGATATGGGAGCATCCATAATGTAAGCATACAAGTATTTGCAGAGCAATAGTTTGAAGAGGAGGCTCAGAAGGTCGGATGGTATTTCAGAGTATCTTATGAAGCATAAGAACAACTGGAGATTAACAGATACTCAATAAGTGCGAGGAATTTTCAATAGGGGTATTCATGTGGTAAAGAACTGCAAGGCAGTAAGCTTAAAGGATTTTCGGAACAACGGAGAGCAATTTAGGGCATCTTGTAATAACAAGAGCAACTGAGGATGAAGGTATGAATGACAATTGTAGGTAGTTATCCATAAGGGTATATCGGTGGTAGGGGATTGTAAAGTCGATGGGCACAAGGGTCTCGGGAAAACCTCGGAGAGTATCTTCAGAATCTTCTGGTGCAGCAAGCGATCATCTAGAGTGAGGGGCTCTCCGGGAGAAAGTATTTTCGAGAACCTAAAGTTAGTCTTTTTAGCAAAATCATTTAACCCGAATAGAAGAGAGATCAGAGTCCCAGAGTATAGACAAGGACTAAAAGATCCTAATACCACCCAATGGCGACGTGGGCCCGTAAGCCACACAGCCATGTTAGTAAAAAGTTTTTCAATGACTAGAATCGACTTCGGCCAAGGAGTTGGAAAGGGGGATTCCTACAGGCAGTTGGCTATGATACCAACTTGTGACGCCCTCGATTCAATCATACACTAATCATGCACGCAAACGTGTACGATCAAGATCAGGGACTCACGGGAAGATATCACAACACAACTCTAAAAACATAAGTAAGTCATACAAGCATCATAATACAAGCCAGGGGCCTCGAGGGCTCGAATACAAGTGCTCAATCATAGACGAGTCAGCGGTAGGAACAATATCTGAGTACAGACATAAGTTAAACAAGTTTGCCTTAAGAAGGCTAGCACAAACTGGGATATAGATCGAAAGAGGCGCAGGCCTCCTGCCTGGGATCCTCCTAAACTACTCCTGGTCATCGTCAGCAGGCTGCACGGAGTAGTAGGCACCTCCGGTGTAGTAGGAGTCGTCATCGATGGTAGCGTCTGGCTCCTGGGCTCCGACATCTGGTTGCGACAACCAGGTAGAAGGGAAGGGGGAAAAGGGGGAGAAAAGCAACCGTGAGTACTCATCCAAAGTACTCGCAAGCAAGGAGCTACACTACATATGCATGGGTATATGTGTAAAGAGGCAATATCGGTGGACTAAACTGCAGAATGTAAAGAGGGGGATAGCTAGTCTTATCGAAGACTATGCTTCTGTCCGCCTCCGTCTTGCAGCATGTAGAAGAGAGTAGATTGAAGTCCTCCAAGTAGCATCGTATAGCATACCCCTACCTGGTGATCCTCTCCTCGTAGCCCTGTTAGAGAGCGACCACCGGGTTGTATCTGGCACTTGGAAGGGTGTGTTTTATTAAGTATCCGGTTCTAGTTGTCATAAGGTCAAGGTACAACTCCATGTCGTCCTGGTACCGAAGATCATGGCTATTCGAATAGATAAACTTCCCTGCAGGGGTGCACCACATAACCCAACACACTTGATCCCATTTGGCCGGACACACTTTCCTGGGTCATGCCCGGCCTCGGAAGATCAACACGTCACAGCCCCACCTAGGCCAACAGAGAGGTCAGCACGCCGGTCTAAACCTAAGCGCACAGGGGTCTGGGCCCATCGCCCTTAGCACACCTACATGTTGCGTGGGCGGCCGGAAGCAGACCTAGCCTAGAAGGCGTTCCAGTCCAATCTGGCGCCCGCCACTCAGTCGCTGACATTAAGAAGGCTTCGGCTGATACCACGACGCCGAGTGCCCATATCTTTCCCACGTAGTTGGTTAGTGCATATAGACCAAATGGCCAGACTTAGATCAAATACCAAGATCTCCTTAAGCGTGTTAATGATGTAATTGCGGATGCCGACCAGGGCCAGGCCCACCTCTCTCCTAGGTGGTCTCAACCTGCCCTGTCGCTCCGCCACAAAGTAATAGTCGGGGGCCGTCAGGAACCCAGGCCCACCTCTACCGGGATGGAGCCACCTGCCCCTTCAGCCCCCATCTCCGAACAGTATCATAAGTAATGTAACAGTATAAAGTATATAGCATATGCCCGTGGTCACCTCCCGAAGTGATCACGGCCCAGTAGTATAGCATGGCAGACGGACAATAGTGTAGGACCACTGATGGAATACTAGCATTCTATACTAAGCATTTAGGATTGCAGGTAAGGGTAACAATTGTAGCAACAATGACAGGCTATGCAGCAGAATAGGATTAACCGAAAGCAGTAACATGCTACGCTACTCTAATGCAAGCAGTATAGAGAAGGAATAGGCGATATCTGCTGATCAAAGGGGGGCTTGCCTGGTTGCTCTGGCAAGGAGTGGTCGTCAACACCGTAGTCGAACTGGGGGTCGCCGACAGTCTCGGGGTCTACCGGAAAGAAGTAACGAAGGGGGAACACAATATATAACAGAGCAATCAAAGCATCACAAAGTGTAACATGGCATTACGTGGTGCTAGAGGTGACCTAACATAGTAGTAGGTGTTACTGGCGAAGGGAGAAAACATTCGGGAAAGTATCCCCGGTGTTTCGCGTTTTCGGACAAATGAACCGGAGGGGGAAAGTTGCGTGTTTGCTATGCTAGGGATGTGTGGCGGACGAACAGGCTGCGTATTCGGATTTGACTCGTCGTTCTGAGCAACTTTCATGTACAAAGTTTTTCCATCCGAGTTACAGATTATTTTATATTAATTTCCAAAGTTTTATTAATATTCTAGAATTATTTATTATTCCACATTAAATTAGAAAAAGCTATGTGTACCCAAGTGTGTACCCAGCAAAGGCTTACAGGTGGGTCCAATGGGTAGTTGACTGTTTGACCAGTCAAACTTTGACTGGTCAACAGGGTGTGGGGGACCCACATGTCACTGGAACAGATCTTTCTTTTTTTAAATATTTTTATATTACACTAGGTTTAGTTTATCTTTCTTCTAGGGGGTTTTCTGCTAAAATGGGGTTAGGATAATTAACCAGGGGGTTTTATTGCTAATGGGGGGTTAGCCCAAGATCTAACAGGGCCGGCCTATCTAGCAGGGAGCCCACCGGCTGGGCTCGCAGAGACGGCGACCAGGAGCTGCGCAGCCGACAGCAGGCGTGCGTGGGCGTGGCACGGGAGCGGGCCTCCCGGGCGGGGTGGCCAGGATTCGGTGAGGGCAGCAGCGACAGGAAGCAGCAGCAGAAGGCTGGGCGGACAGCAGCAATTCAGTAAGCAGCCGCAAGCAGCGCGGGAGAAGGAGCAGTGCCGCGGTGCGGCCACAGCGCCGGCAGCAGTAGAAGGGGCAGCAGGGGGCGCGACCAGGAGTGTTGGGGGCACGAACAGGGCGGCCGGGAGGCGCGGGAGCGCGGCCACGGGCGGTGAGCGCGCCGGGAGCAGAGCTCCGACTATGGCGAATATGGACGAGCACGGGAGCGGCGGTAAAACGATACAGATCGAAGGGATAAGCACGAAAATCGGTCGAGGGGCTCACTCCGGTGCTCGTGGACGAGCTAGGGAGGTCGGGGAAGCTCGGGAGGCGGCGAATCCGACGATGAACGGCGACAGCCGTGGCAGGGAAGACGGCTCGATCCACGCGTACGGTGCGGCTCCGGTTGAACTGATGCACGGGGATGACGGAGTCGACGACGAGGAAGTCCCTGGACGACCTCCCGGTCGCCGGGGAGGCCAGTGGCCGCAGGGACGGCGACGTCGCGTTGACGACAACTCGAACACGAGGTTTAGACGAGAAGCGCGAGTGGGAGAGGGGAATTTCGGGGCTAGGGTTCCAGAGGGGTCGTGGGGTTCCTCTTTTAGGCGTCCAGGGGGGAGCTGGATGCTCAGCACGTGGAGATCCCCGGCCATGGACGTGCTCAGATCGTCCACGGGGTATGCTGTGAACAGGAAGAAGAGGATGAGGTGAGTTGGCTGTGCCTTGTACTATCCATGGTGGGCCAAGTGCACAGGAGACTTTCGTCTTTCTTTTCTTTTATGTTTTCTATTTCTGTTTTATTTCTAGTTCCTTTTATGTTTAGTTTTATAAAATATAAAAATAGTCTCTAAGTTAGCATTACTAAATATAACACTGCCACTACAATTTGGTTATCCAATAGAAAATAGTTTAACATTTTATAAATTATAAAAGGCTTTTAATAATTGTTTTGCTGCTGTTTTATTTATTTTAAAGCATTTAAGCATTTTATAACAATGTGGTTTCTTCACCATATTTACTTATGAATTATTTGGCACAGCCAGAACATTTTAGTTTCAATATTTGAAAACTGTTGTTGTTTGCCCTTAATTCAAATTTGAATTTGAATTGGTTCTGAACTAACGCAAGATTAGCAACATTGATCGTGGTGATGTGGCATCATTAGCAGAGAATTATCGTAGCTTAATTATCCGGGCATCACAGTGGCTGAAGCGGCGGGACGACGATATCGACGATGGATCCTCATCAGGTGCGGTGGATGAGGGATGTTGAGGTGTTGCTGTGGATGACGTCGTCGGGGAAGAGGCTTCGGCTGGGTGGTGGACGGAGGAGGGTGTGGGGCTTCGCGGGTTTTCGCGGCCTCAGTGCATGAATGGGAGGGGGAACCATGGCTTAGGGACGTGCTTGTCTTAAATGTGGGGTAAGTTACGAAAGTACCCCCACCGATTTGAGCTAGGCGGTTCTTTCGTTTCAGGGGTATCACGGGCATTTCGTGTGTCAGGATTTCGCAGGAGGTGGGAGTTTTCGCGCGCGTTGTAATTTTGGGATAGTAAGGCGCGGGTTGAGATGGAGGGAGTTTACGGAGCACAACGAGACAAAGATATATCTTAAATATTCCGGGGTAACAAGGCGCGGGTTGAAGAGGCAGGAGTTTCGCAGCACGATAGACATAGATGCTAGCTTGAAATTTCAGCATAACAAGGCGCGGATTGAAATTTCGGGAGAACAAGCTTAACGTGTAAAAAAACACAATTCGTACCACATCACTAGATAGAACCATGTCCCATTTTACTATATTACTAGAAATGCTTTCAAATACAACAACAAAAAAAGTAAAATAAATCGGGACAACAAACATAACGTGTACAGTACCAAATCAATTAGCACTTCCCTCAATAATAAAAAACCAATTTGTGTTGTCTAGCATATGGACTAAATTTTAGTACATTTTCCCTGTTTGAATGGGATTGTACTCGGGTTAGTTATACAACCATCTAAATATTATCTTCACAACACATGACATGAATATAGGAGTAGTAAATTCCAATATAAATACGAACTACATGTACATACGATCTCAAATTCAAATATACGTATCCATTTTATGTTGAATTCAAATCATAGTACATGTATGCTCTAGCTAGATGTTTGGAATCTAAACCATGTATGATACAACGTACAATGTGTTTAACACGCACAACACACACACACACACACACACAAACACCATTCAGACTAGTAAGGTACACGTGCATTGCACGCATGAGATTTGGCAACCAAATTATGAATAAACTAGAACAATGCCCGTGCGTTGCTACGGGTAAACATAATTTTATGACATAACTTATTGTGTGAATGTGTTTCTTTTCGTCAAGAGGTTGGCAACTGTGAAACAAAATTCTCTCTTATGCTCCATCATCATCCCTGAGCTTTGTTCTAGTTCATACGACTCCCTGAAAAAGTCCACGTTGCCTCATGTCGCATATTATCACATCTAGTACTGCCCAGTTCGGCATTATAATTCATAATTCGAGTTCAATATGATTCAACAGAAGCTAATTAAAAGAACATGTCATGTTCAACCCATATGAACTACACAATACAATTTGGATACAAAATATAGAAACAAATTAATATCGATCTACAAATTGACATATCTTCCCTGCAAGAGGGAATCCCCAGCTGTGATAATGAAGTCATAGAGGCAGCTGATGCCTTCCTATGTGCCAATTTTAGAGCCATAAGCGCCCCTTCTAATAAATGTGAATGGAAGAGAAAATGGTTGATTATTTCTTACCTACGTTGCTACGGATGACAATTCTAGCAGATGAATCAAACAATGATCAAGTGAAATGGATAAAGTTAATGAAACCTTTAAGAGTGAAAACTATGATATAACCCTTGATATTTGCCTTTCCAGGTTGGTGTAGGTCGGACACACATTGTCCAGGAGCACCACGATGGTGGTTTGCTCGATCGGCAAGTGCGTCAAGAGCTCGCTGTTGTAAAGCTTGAGCATGGCTGTGGAAATCTGCAGTAGGAAATGATTTCAGCAACATGATCTATCTGCAACAGCTGTAACAGTACCTATGATTGTGGTTAGATGTTTAATTTCGTGCCATAGTTACTGATAGTGAGCCATACTTTGTAACCCGCAGAAGTACCTACTTGAAGCCGATCGCATAAAATCCAGGACTGGGCGTTGTGAAGTACAATTTTGTCGTTGGCTAAAGCAAATCCACATGTCAGTATATATGTATTCTTCAGATTCAGATTTCACAAATACTATCAATCTTTTGAGATTTGATCATGCAAATAGTATCCAGATGCGTACTAAAACTAAAAAAGATCCTGAAATCATCTGACCAAAATCCCCAAGCATTACATCTTTTCATCATCCGCAATTCAAGATCATCCACGAAACAAACTCTTCTAAAGGATAAGAATTCATAAAACCAAAGCATCGTATTTCTCATAGATCTGAAAGAAGAAAAAGAAAAGACCAACAAGTGCAGAATGGAACGAGAGAATAAGCTCACCTGGACATGATGCCATTGAGCATGTAGTTGCATCTCTGGATCGACCACCTTTCTTATTATTGTGGTGTGGCGCTCCATCTTCACCGTACGGTCCTGCTGCGCAATCCATCCGCGATCCAGCACCGCCCCGCCGCCACTGCACGCGCTCCATAAACACCTTGTTCTTCTCATGTAATCTCTTGGTCGCTTGTCATGCAAAATTAGCATCGTGTTCTCCTCGAGCAGCATGCTCAATGGTGGCTTTTCCTGATCATACCCATGATCTATGTCGCCGCCGCCATGTGATATTCGACGACATTGACGCAACTCTAGTGGTCCTCATGGTGCACCGAGCGCGCACAAGGCGACTCGCCAGCACGTCCATGGCCTTATTTGCGCGGTAGTCCTGCAAGGTGTCGCGTGGATGTCGTGGGCAGAGGTGGCCATGTATGCGTCGAGTCCTGTGGGTCGGCGTTTGGAGAGATGTGGCTGAGGGCGACATCGGCGGCTCTAGGGCCATGATTCCCGGGCGCCGCGCTTGGCGAGGTTGAGCTACGCGTGAGGCTGAGTCATCGAGTGTTGTAAGGGCTGAGGAATTAATCTTTTTGTGAGATTAAAGGAGTGAGGGGATTCTGATCAGATCATGTGAAATGCAAAATTGGGAGGGTTGAGTGGATTGCGAGATTAAAGGGTTGAGAGGATCGCAAGAATAAGGGGGCGAGAGGATTGCGAGATCAATTTTTCGCCTTGGGAGGAAAGTGATCAGTATTTGCTGGGTTTTTTTATCGTCATTGATTAGCTTGCCAAAATCATGTGAAATAGGAAATCGGGAAGGTGGAGCGTACGTAAGGAGGGGTGGAAGAAAAGGTTGGACGAAAGATTTGACGTAAGAGGGGAGAGGGAACCTTACTTTTCTTTTAGATAGTAGAGATACCACATTATAGCATGTCAGCTTTGAGTCATATATGCATGATGTAGATGTCTGTTTAATTCTTATAGTTCATCTCATTAAAAATCATTTAGTTTTTTTATAAAAAAGCTAATTTATTTTAAGATTCATGGAATTGTGTGTTGTAAAGCATAAAGTAAAAACAAATAATGGCAATTCATGTAAAAAAATTAGGGCAATTATGATACGGAAGATTCTAGAACAAAGGAGAAGTGCCTGTGTTTTGAGGTTTGTGCATTATGCTTAAGTTCAACTATGGAGTCTTCTAGATTGTACATGTGGCAAAATCTGGTGGAATGTAGATGATATCCAATGGCCAGTAGTGCTTGGATTTGCCATCTGTGCACAGTCAGATTGGCTTCATCCAACGATATATTTCAAAGTTATTCGCACACTATATAGGGGTATAGATATAGATATGTGATGCGAAAGCCACCCATCATCTCCAATTAGAACAGTGTGTCCACGCACGGATGCAATGTGGCCAAACAATGTCTGCCATCGGTATCTCAAATTCAAATCAGTCTGACCTTGTTCAATGTATATACAGTATAGCATGCTCATTTCCAAACCACGGCGCGCATATCTCAGTTATATTCATGCATGCATGGGTTTGAAACATCATGATCTCTTATTCAAATATTTGAATGCAACTTTACATTGATTATGACTTCACCTAGTCTTTTACACCCACACAGTCATCTTCTCTTTATAATTGTACCACTAACTTTCTCTCGTGCATGCATGCACACACACTACCACTCGGCATTATCCATCGCACACATGCAAGGGCTGTTTGGTTTCTAGCCACATCTTGCCACACTTTGCCAGACCTCACCTTAGGCAAGTTGGACCAAGTTAGGTAGGTGTTTGGTTCTAGTCACACCTCAGGCAAGAATTTTTCAATGATAAGTGAGTGCCACATGTCATGACACAAAAAGTGTGGCAAGATTCCCTTAGGCAAGCCAAAGTGTGGCTAAAGATTTGAGCAACTCAAGTTAGGCAAGTGTGGAAATTGTGGCAAAAATAATGTGGCAGTATATGGCAAACATAGTCACAATCCAAACAGCCCTGCAATCTTTTTCTTCAGGTAGGTCTCCCATGCATGCACACACACAGCTCCCCCTCTTCATCATTTCGGGAATTCTTTATCTCACGTGCATGCGCAATGATCGATGTTCCTCTATGTGTGTGTGTATATAGCTAGGTCTTTCCCAGTTTTCCACACAAACTGATTGATCTATATATCTAGTGAGGTCTCACCCTCTTTCCCATGAACACATCGATCAATCTATACCTCTCTATATATGATTACATAGCTAATACACCCACATTAATAATATAACCAACGTCCCCCTCTCATCATCCATGCCTTCCGCTTCATCTCTCAGACGTGCGCACAGTGGCGAAGACAGGGGCAGCAAGGGCCCTACCCCCCTAAACGTCACTATATATTGAGGCTAATATGAATGTGATTAGTATATCAATTGCTGGTAGAATGGTTTAAGTTGATGAATTGGCCCTCCTAGTAAAGGATTAGCAATGCTTGGCCCCCTAGCTCATTTATTGTTCATAGCTCCGCCGCTGCGTGGAACCATGCACGTTCACGCCCCCTCTCTTTAAATATTGATCTCCCACTTGTGCACTCCTTCATAATCTCCCTCCACTTGGTCCCTCGCACCATCTTCCAGCCCCTCACCAGATTCTGCCACATGTACAATCTAGAAGACTCCATGGTTGAACTTAAGCATAATACACAAACCTCAAAACACAAGTGTTTCTCCTTAGTTCTAGAATCTTCCGTGTCATAACTGCGCAAACTTTTTTTCTAGTTGAATTGCCATTATTTGGTTTTACTTTATGCTTTACAACGCACAATTCCATGAATCATAAAATAGATTAATTCTTTTATAAAAACGAATTGATTTTGAATGAGATGAACTATAAGAATTAAATGAACGTATACATCATGCATATATGACTCACAGCTTACATGCTATAGTGTGGTATTTATTCATAATTTGGTTGCCAAATCTGATGCGTGCAATGCACGTCTACCTTACTAGTACTTCCAGTATGTGCAAAACACGTAAATTAGAATTCCAATGGAACGCTACACAGTGTCTATCCCTTTTTCAGTTCATAAAGCCATGTGGCACATGTGGAGGCATTGTCGCGACCTCCTTGTGTGGATTAATCACAGTGACGTGCTGCTGGTTCCAGAAGAATGTACTCGTCATCTCTCACACACACTGGCGGTACATGCACAAAGCAACGATGTGAACGCACGCACTCAATCCCTTGCAGTGTCAGTGCAACAAACCCTGGGTCTGTTGCCCAACTGTGCACTGGCACAAGATCAAGATTGAATCACCAGCTTAAGTCAAAGATTGAAGAACCAAGAGAGTTAGAGAACCAACATGCAGCACAGAGGAACCAAGATCGAGCCTGAGGAGCAAGATATCGGTAAGAGAAGGGCCTCCCTTGCCGGGCAGGCGAGCCCGGCAAGGGGCAAGACCACCACCATAAGCAAGCAATCAAGAGTCCCCGGCAGAGCATGCCGGGGCTCGCGGGGGCATAACCACCCCACCAACCACTCAAACACGACTCACGTCGTCGATCAGTGCGGTGTCGAGCCGCAAGGTGATTAAGTGGCAGCCATTCACCACATGGCAGTCGTTTCCTATAGAAGAAACCCGCAGATGACACTCGTCCTGCAACATGTCAAGGGAACAGGTGCGGAGCTGGCAAGATAGCCCAGCAGGCCTTCCCGGGTGACCAGTGATGTGACACTAAGCGGCGCATTTAATGCACCCTCTCAGCCCACAGAGTTAGGTATGATAGCACTGTTCGCTATCATATCAGGGGATAATGACCAATTTGCCACTGTGGTAACACCTCAATCTATAAAAGGACGCCAATGGCAGTCGTAGGAAGGGTTGGAAAGTTGAGGAACCCATGCCACCATACGCGCGTAGTTGCTGCGGCCCCTAGGCAAACCCTGCCGGGCAAGTGTACTACACGCTACCACACTCATTCCACCATCAATCCACCAAAGCAGGAGTAGGTTCTTACACCTCGTGGCCGCCCGAACCTGGGTAAATTGCTTGTGTGTTTCTCACAGCGCTGCCAAGACGCTGTTCTGCTTTTCACAAGAACGCGCCCCGGGACGGGGTCCCAGACTTGCTCGCTCATGCTCCACGGCGTGGCTCCACTAGCGGACATATACGGACCACCTTCACCAGCGAACACTCAAGACCCTCGCGAGGGGCCAAGCCTCGTGAGGCGGACGACACAAGACCTCCTCGGGGGCGGCCTCACCCGGCCGGCTCGCGAGGGGCGAAGAGATCAATGCAAGGAGCACCTCGCCAGGTTCCTGTGACGCAAGCCATAACGACTGGATCCAGGTGGGCACCAGGTGGGCGCCAGCGCGCGCAGTGTCCTCGTTTCCTCTTTGGTGCTAAAGAGGTAAGCGCAGGCGAGGAGTCCCGAGGCGTCAGGCAAAGGTTTCCATATTGATGCTACAAGACCAAGACTAGATGGACGGCAGGACGGAGGTCACCCTGGAGCCCAAGATGGCGTCACCACCAGAGCCTTTGGCAGGCGAAGACCACCTTTAGTCAGGATAACTTGTACTAGTTGTCTCCCTTCGAGATTGGCCGTTGTTGGATCCCTTCCCGCTCAATATTTGTGGAGAGGACTAGGGCCTCTATAAATAGGACTAGCCACCACCATAGGAGGCATCTCATCTTGGATTGGAGCCATTCCATCCATAGCCACACACAAGCTCACCAAACACAAGAACACCTTTCCTCAGGAGGTTGTTCTTCCCTTGTAACTGTCCATCCCCAGCCCCAGAGGCAATCCACCACACCACACTAGAGTAGGGTATTACACCACATCGATGGCCCGAACCAGTATAAACTCTTGTGTCTCTCGTTCTTTGGTGTTCGTCGAGCTAGGCCTTGCGATCGTTGCGAGAGCGATCTAAGGAGAGAGAGACCTTCGTGCACACCCTAGTGTTCGAACCTCAAGGGATTCCCGGAACCCGAAATCTGACATTGGGCGCGCCAGGTAGGGGTGCGCCGAAGCTTTCCTTCCATCGATCCACGCTCCGCCACCGCAGTGCCTTGCTCCCATGGCCGGCGTTGCTCTTCCGGCTACGATGACGGATGCCCATGGTGGAGTCAGGGGGCTCAGAGCCTTTGCCCCTGCCTTGCGGCAGGTGCGGTGGCCGCCCAAGTTCAAGCCGGAGATGCCGCCGCGTTATGACGGCGCGGCGGACCCGTCGGCCTTCCTGCTGGTGTACGAAGATGCCGTTTTGAAGGCTGGGGGCAATGACAAGTTCATGGCCAACTAGCTCTCCATGGCTCTCGCTGGTGCACCGCGCGCCTGGTTGCTCAACCTCCCAGAGTCCACGGTGGCATCCTGGGAGGAGCTGCGTAGCCTCTTCGCTGCGTGCTTCGCGGCACCGGCGCCCCTCGCTGTTGCGGCCCTCCTCGGCGGCTTGCAAGCGCCACCCTCGGACCGTCACGCCAAGCCAATCTTTCGCCAGATCGGCGCCGCCTCCGCGTGGCAGGGGGCTCCCCCGGGTTGGGCGGCGCCCAAGGCCGACCTGACCTTCGACGCGGGGGATCAACTTGTCACCACCGTCGGCTCGGGCGTGCTCCCAATGCTTTGCGCGCCCACCATCTGCAGCGTAGCCCTCACCAAGACCCTCGTCGATGGTGGCGCCGGCCTCAACATGCTCTCTGTGGAGGCTTTTAGCCTCCTTCACGTACCGCTCGAGCGGCTCCGCCCCAGCAAGCCCTTCTCCGGGGTCGGCGACGGCTCCTCCAGTCCCCTGGGGCAGATCCATCTTCCCGTGACCTTTGGCACCCGCGACAACTACCGTACAGAGTTGTTCGACTTCGACATCGCCCTCATTGGCCTTCCGTACAACGCCAACCTTGGGTACCCGGCTCTAGCTCAGTTTATGGCGGCGACCCATCCGCCTACAACCTCATGAAGATGCCCGGGAGCAAAGACGTCCTCACTATAGTTGGAGATACCAAGGAGGCTCTGATGGCGCTCAAGCTTGCCCTCAAGGTCGCCGCAACGGCGCGACCAGCCAACGAGGCCACCTCTGGAGTTAAGGAGACCGCGCAGGCCAAGAAGAAGCAGTTGTTCACTCGAGATCGGGCAGAAACCAAGCAGGTGCCGGTCGAGGAAGATGGGTCCTCTGGAGCCACCTTCACCATAGGTGCCAACCTCGACCCAGATCAAGAGGAGGCATTGGTAAAGTTCTTGGACGCAAACAAGGAAGTATTCTCCTGTGAGCCCAAACAGCTGGTAGGGGTCCCAAGAGGGGTGATCGAGCATCACTTGAAGGTGTGCACCAATGTGCGCCCTGTGAAGCAGAAGGCACAGCGACAGTCCACGGAGAAGCAGTCCTTCATCGTCTAGGAAACCCGCAAGCTGGAGGCAGCAGGTGTCATTCGCGAGGTTCGGTACCCCGAGTGGCGGCGAACCCCGTCGTTGTGCCAAAGAAAGGCGGGAGGGAGCTCATGTGTGTTGACTTCACCAACCTCAACAAAGCCTGCCCTCAAGATCTATTCCCGCTTCCACGCATCGACCAGATCGTTGACTCCACCGCCAAGTGCGACCTGTTGTGCTTCCTGGATGCGTTTTCAGGCTATCACCAGATCAAGATGGCAGTAGAGGATGTGGAGAAGACGGCCTTCCTGACCCCTTGCGGGGTGTACTACTACACTTGCATGCCTTCGGGCTGCGGAACGCGGGTGCAACCTTCCAACGGCTGATGCACATCGCCCTGGGCCAGTAGCTCGGGAGGAACGCTGAAGCCTATGGTGACAACATTGTGGTGAAGTCTCGGGAGGCGAGAACTTTGATTCAGGACCTGGATGAGACCTTCGCGAGCCTGCGCCAGGTAGACTTGCGGCTCAACCCAGAAAAGTGTGTTTTGGTGTCCCCCCCCCCCCGGCAAGCTGCTGGGCTTCCTCGTGTCCCACAGGGGGATCTAGGCCAACCCAGAGAAGGTCAAGGCGATTGAAGACTTGAGCCCACCACAAACCCTCAAGGAGATGCAGAAGCTTGCCGGCTGCGTGACTTCGCTGGGACGCTTCATCTCCAAGCTGGGAGAGCGCGCCCTACCATTCTTAGCTGATGAAGAAGAAGGGCCCGTTCGAGTGGACCCCAGAGGCTGACCAAGCGTTTCAAGACCTGAAGAGATACCTGACCAGCCCTCCGGTGATGGTGGCGTCCGCCCTCTCGAGCCCTTGGTGCTCTACCTCGCCGCCACTCCTTACTCAGCCAGTGCGGCTCTGGTGGCGGTTCGGGAAGAGCGCCATGCCAAGGATACGTCGTGCTGAGCCATGACCCCGACCAGGGCGCCCTTGGGCCTGCAGAGGCCCCAATTGGCAACCAGGCTCCGGAAGTTTCATCGCCTCAGGAGGCGCCTCAACCTCCGACAGACGCAGGCCCCGTCAACGTGCCAACCCTCGTCGAGCACCTAGTATATTTCGTCAGCACGGTAGATGCAAGGGCCCGAGACCCCATGCCTCAGAAGCTCTTGCTCGCGCTTTTGGTGGCCTCGCATAAGCTATGGCACTACTTTCAAGGTCACCCAATCAAGGTCGTCTCGGCCTACCCACTAGAGAGGGTACTCAGGAGCCCCAATGCTGCTGGAAGAGTCGCCGAGTGGAATATCGAGCTGCAGGCATTCTAGCTGGAGTTCAGCACAACCCGGGTCATCAAGGGAGTCGCGCTCGCCGACTTCGTGGTAGAATGGACGGACCCCCGGAGCTTGAGGCAGGCGAGGATCGATCCGTCTCCTGGGAAGTGAAGCGCCAGATGGCTGTGTTACGTATTTCGATGGCGCATTCGCGCGCCAGGGCGCGGGGACTGGAGCAGTGCTCATTTCACCCACTCAGGACAAGCTCTACTACGCCATGCAGCTCTGCTTCCAGCAGGGCGAGAAGGTCTCCAACAACATAGCGGAGTACGAAGGCCTCATAGCTAGCCTCAAGGCTGCTGTGGCCCTAGGAGTGAAGCGCCTCACCATGAGGGGCGATTCGCAGCTTCTCGTCAACTTCTCCAACAAGGTATACGAGCCGAGGGATGCGCACATGGAGGCATACCTCGCGGAGGTATGCAAAATGGAAAAGCATTTCTTGGGCTAGAATTGTAGCACGTGCCCCGTGGCACCAACAAGGAGGCCGACGACATCGCCAAGAGAGCATCCAAGTGACTACCCCAAGAGCCTGGCGTCTTCGAGGAGCGGCTCTTCAAGCTGTCGGCAACACCACCACTTTCAAGGCCGGCGCCGCCTCGGGAGGAGCTCCCCCAACCACCTGCCTCGGGAGCCCCGAACTGCGGCCCAACCTCGGGAGCGTGCCTACTCTTGGCACTCGAGCCTCGGGAGGGGTGCTAGACCAAGGAGTTCAAGGAATACCTGACACAAGGGACGCTGGCCGAGAAAGAGGAGGACACGGAGCGCGTGGCCCAACAGGCCACGGTGTACTGCATCCAGGACGGTGAGTTATACAGGAAGCGGCCGAATGACGTTTCCCTGCGTTGTATCTCCAGGGAATAGGGGAAGGAGCTGCTAGCTGACATACACGGCGGAGACTGCGGGCACCACTCATCGTCACGAACCCCTGTTGGCAAGGCGTTCCGCAGCGGGTTCTACTGGCCTACGGTGCTCAACGACACGACTGAGCTAGTGAAGTCCTGCGAGGCCTGTCAATTCCACGCTAAGCAGATCCATCAGCCAGCTCATGGCCTCCAAACCAGTCCGCTCTCGTGGCCATTTGCAGACTGGGGGCTGGATATCTTGGGCCCATTCCCTCGAGCGCCTGGGGGCTACCGCTACCTCTACGTCGCCATCGACGAGTTCACCAAGTGGCCAGATCCGCGGTCAAGTTCATCAAGGGTCTCCTAAGCCGGTTTGGGGTCCCCAACCGCATCATCACCGACAATGGCTCGCAGTTCACTAGCAATCTCTTCATGACATATTGTGCTAACCTTGGAACGCAGATCTGCTATGCTTCGGTGGCACACCCAGGAGCAATGGTCAGGCCGAACGCGCCAACGCGGAGGTCCCGAGAGGACTCAAGACCAGGACCTTCAAGAAGAAGCTCGAGGCATGCGACAGGGGCTGGCACGATGAGCTCCAGTCTGCTCCGGGTGGCAAGATACCAGCAGGCGCTGCGGTGGTATCACTGTCGTAGCGTCTGCTCCAGGACGCTCGAGGTGGGCGACCTCGTCCTAAGGCGGGTGCTCTCCAGGGATGGGCTGCACAAGCTCTCGCCCATGTGGGAGGGCCCATTTAGGGTCGCTCACGTCTCCAGGCCCGGCGCCGTGCGCCTGAAGACGCAGGACGGGGTCCCTATCCAGAACGCCTGGAACATCCAGCACCTCTGGAAGTTCTACCCATGAAGAAAGGCCCAGCGCCAGTGAAGCAAGGCCCAATGCCTGTGAAGGTCTCTACTCGTGACACTCTCACGTAATAATGAGTGGGGCTGTACACGCCCCACAGTCTCGAGAGTGCCGCCCTCGGGCCTCGGGGGCTCCGTCCCACGTCCTAGTGGCAGCACTTAGCTCCGCGCTGGTGAGAAGACAAGAAGACTAGACTAGGTGCCGGACGCGGCTTTTCATTTGCTTTCCGTAGTTGGCTTGCCCCTCTTTAATGAAAATTTACTTTCTGGTGTTCCCTTCCGGCTTGGTTCTGTCGCCTTTTGCCTCCGTTTCTGCCTTCGGTTCCTTGTTTTGACCTGTACTTTCTCTCGCATGCCTCGCGAGGGGGCTGGAAAGGTGCCCTCGTGAGCATTTTTTCTGTTTTTCGTGAGGCACCCTCATTCGAGCTCGCAAGCTGGCGCACCTCTCTCAATCCGTGCCCCTTGGGTACCGCGACGTGAAACGCTGGGTCATGGCCAGTGGCGCCTGCGACCAGGGCTCGTAAGAATAAGAGTGTCCTAACGAATTTTTGCAGTTCCTAGACGCCTCCCAGGCCAAGGAGGCCTCGCCAAGTACTGGGAAATGCGCGCCTCACGAGGCAAAAACTACTTCGAGCGTGCCAAGCTAAGTTATTTCTACGCGCCTACATGAAATGTTGATGCTGCAACGTGACACAGGAACAATAAACATAGCATAGAAACTTGGAAACCATGGTTCGTTGCACGCCCCTACGGGGCCCCATCCTTGTCTTTCTCTTAATGCAGGAAGAAAACAAAGAACGAAACAAATGTGGCGTGTGTCCCTGCAGCAGCTCGCGAGGATGGACCCATGGCACTCTCCTGAGCTCAGCCGGACCCCTCCTCGCGCTTCACCAGCGCGTGGCCACGAGACGACCCGCTGCCAACCTCGAAGCAGGCGCGGCGGCTGGTCGTAGCCGCCGCTGCTGGAGCTGTCGCCGGAGGGAGAATCGCCACAGCTGGGCGAGCAGTGGCCAGCGCCGAAGGCAAGACCATCCTCACCCTCGTCACGACCGTCGCCAAGGCCAAGCACCTCGCCACCGTCGTTGTCCTCGGGACAGCACCTGACGTGGCGGCCGTCTTCTCCGAACACCCTCACGTAGAGGGTCGCGTTGCCGTCGTACTTGAAGTGGAGGGTGCACCGCCGCCTGTGGCGCTGCTGGGCAACGCCTCGCCAGCCATGAGCCAGGGCTGCGTTGCTCGCGACAGAGACCTCGACCGTGACCCATGAAGCCTTGTTGTAGCAGTCGTCCGCCTGCAGCCAGAGCCCGCCTAGACCCATGGCCGGCAGCTCGCCAGTAAAGAAGCGTGGGAGCTGAAGCCGGGTGCCGGCCGGGTTCTCAGACCACATGACGAACTCCGACAGCACCTCCGCCGAGTGGAAGCACGGCCGGGGAGGCCGTGCGACCATGGCACGCCTCCCTTCATCGACGGGGCTGCCACGACCTGGGCAACTCCCACCACGCGAAGAGGCACCATCGCGGCCGCGAGGGGCCATGGCGGGGGTCGCTGTGTGCTTGCGGGGACGGCCGCGCCCCCTCTTGGGAGGCAGAGAGTCGGGCCCCTCCTGGCGGGCCTTCCCCTTCTCTATGGTCGAGAACATCTTCGCAGTCCCCATGGGAGTCGCTGGAGTAGGAAGAGATGGCGACGGGGGATCCGCCCCTCCTCATTTATAGTGGGAGAAGGCCAACCGGCGATCCCCACGATCACAGGTAATGATGATTTTTCTCTGCATGCAGCAGGGACTTGTCAAGCTGGCTAGTTGCTGAGGCAGCATGGGGAAGCGGAGACGCCCACGTCCAATCAATCGCCACGCGTCAAGCAGGGCCGCAGGCTGTTGGGGCCCGGGGTGCTCCGCACTTGCCCTTTGGCTTCGCCTCGAAGCCAAGTCTGAGCGTGCCTTGGGCCCGGGGGCTACTGTCGGCATCCTAGGAACGGAGGTCCCCAGACTTTCCTACCTGCGGCCCACGGCGTGGCTCCACTAGTGGCCCTGTATGGCCCACCTTCACCAGCAAACACTCAAGACCCTCGCGAGGGGCCAAGCCTCGTGAGGCGGACGACACAAGACCTCCTCGGGGGCAGCCTCACCAGGCCGGCTCGCGAGGGGCGGAGAGATCAAGGCTAGGAGCACCTCGCGAGGTTCCTGTGACGCAAGCCATGAAAACTGGAGCCAGGCGGGTGCCAGGCGGGCGCCAGTGCGTGCAGTGTCCTCGTTTCCTCTTTGGTGCTAAAGAGGCAAGTGCAGGCGAGGAGTCCCGAGGCGTCAGGCAAAGGTTTCCATATCGGTGCTACAAGACCAAGACCAGTAGGAGGGCAGGACGGAGGTCACCATGGATCCCAAGACGGTGTCACCACCAAAGCCTTTGGCAGGCGAAAACCACCTATAGTCAGGATAACTTGTACTAGTTGTCTCCCTTCAAATTTGGCTTTTGTTGGATCCCTTCCCGCTCAATATTTGGGGAGAGGACCAGGGCCTCTATAAATAGGACTAGCCACCACCATAGGAGGCATCTCATCTTGGATCGAAGCCATTCCATCCATAGCCACACACAAGCTCACCAAACACAAGAACACCTTTCCTCAGGAGGCTGTTCTTCCCTTGTAACTGTTGATCCCTAGCCCAAGAGGAAATCCACCACACCACACTGGAGTAGTGTATTACACCACATCGGTGGCCCAAACCAGTATAAACTCTTGTGTCTCTCGTTCTTTGGGGTTCATCAAGCTAGGACTTGCGATCGTTGCGAGAGCGATCTAAGGAGAGAGAGACCTTCGTGCGCACCCTAGTGTTCGAACCTCAAGGGTTTGCGGAACCCGAAATCTGACATCGCCCAACCAGCAAGGGGCCACCCAGTCCCATAGGTGGCCGCGGATATCCCGCGACATCTATGGCACACCAGGTAGGGGGAGTGCTTGCGCGAACCTGAAAACGTGTGTAGCGTGTCATCTTCATCTTCAACGACTCCATCGAGCATGGCTCCTAAGAAGAAGAAGTCCGGCCCTTCGGCCCATCCGCCCACCTTGAAGGCTCCATTGCCCGCGACCTCTAGTGCCTCGGAGGATGCGGGGGCGAGCGAGGACGTGAACGCTACTAGGGGCGTGGTTGGAACAGGTGGCGCCATCGCCACTCCCCCTGCGGCCGACACGGGGGCTGAAGACGCCGGAGGAAGACAACATCAGCAACGCCTTGGCGTTCATGCTCTACAAGTTGCGGGCGAGGGGTTCACTCCGAGAGCACCCTTTCCCCCCACCGACGAGCACAGCCACAGCAATGGCGCTCGGTCCGGGGTGAACCATTGCCCTCCAGCCACCCCCTCCACGGGAGCGACCGCGGCCCTGCCTCCTCCCGGAGGAGTCGACCAGACCGCTACGCTCGACGGAGCTGCTGACCCTCGAGCACCGCCGCCGTGCGACCCCGCTACCCAGGTGGTCATCCCACAGCAACGTGGACGTGGCACCCCTGGCGTCACCGCCGCTGGCACCTCAGGAGCCGGGCGACGGTGCGGTCGACGTCATCAACATTTAAGCCAAGCACATCCACGGAGGCTATGGCTCGAGTTCAGTTGCTACTGAGGTTTCTGCCAGCAGCCGAGCAGATGGATGAATGGCGTGCCACTATCCAGAGCCTGCTCAGTTTCTTCGAGGCTGGGGGATCACGGCGAGCTGGCCCGCCACGACCTCCCCAAGCGACAACAACCGCCCGTACTGCTGGCCAAACGGAGGGGGCCATCTACACAGTGCAGTCCCCACCACGGCAACCGACGCGGGCACAGCTGAATCAGGACCCCGAAGATGTCTCAATGGCCTCTTCCGACCCTCAAGCACGTCCAGGCCAACGTCGAGCCTCGAAGGATAGGCGGTGGGGAGACGCGTTCGTTGTCATGGATCGGCGCCACGACGACCTCCGCCAGACCGACGGGCGCGACGACCTCAATGTCGATGAGCCTGCACTCGGTGTTGCCGGGTGCCTACCTTTCGAGGTCGGCTGCCCTGCCTTTACACGAGAACTGCGGCAAGTCTGTTGGCCGTCCATTCGCACGTTCAAGCCAGAGATACCCGAGAAATATGACGGGAGGCTGAACCCGGCAGAGTTCCTGAGCATCTACACCATCGCTATTCAGGCTGTCGGGGGAAGAGACGAGAAGGTGTTCACCAACTACTTCCCGTTGGCCTTCAAGTCGAATGTAAGATCTTGGCTGATGCACCTGCCGGAGAACTCCATTTCGTCATGGGCAGATCTGTGCCATGAGTTCATCGGCGCTTTCACCGGTGGCTACCAAGAGCCCTGCAGGCCCAGCGACCTGCAGCTTCTCTAGCAGAAGGAAGAAGAAACCCTCCGTAAGTATTTACAGAGATTCAGTAAAGTTCATAGAAATATTCCAAATATTCATCTGGCAGCTGTTATAGCAGCCTTCCAGTCCAATGTGCGCAACCCTTTCATTTGTTCTAAGATGAATGTGTGGTTACCCAAGACTGTGAAGGAACTATACACACTGGTGGATAAGTGTGCTCGGATGGAGGAAGGAAGGAAGTTGCCCAGAGAGGAGGATTGCATCAATTTTGATTCAGAGGATGAAGATGAATCAACCAGTCAGAGAAAGGGCAAGAAGCTTCAGACACCCCGAGACTGACGCTTCAGGCGCCTTCCATGTTTTCGTTGTCGCCGTGTGTTTTATTTGTTTGTTGCATTTCATCATGGCATCATCCGCATTGCATCGGCACTCGTTGCCGTCATTGTTTTTAAAACTTGCATCCGCTTGTAGTTGTCGTGTCCCCTGCCTTCGTTGACTGTTCCGAGTCCCATCGGGTTTTCGCTTCCCTCTTGACCGTGACCGCCTAACCCCCTTTTGCGTACTTGTCTAAACTTCCCCGAACTCGATCCGGGCAGTTGTCACCCTTGGATTCAGATCATCCCCAAACATCCCTTAAATATCTTTGGTCTCTCAGTTGGACGCCTGATGCGGAGCATCCCTCGCTCATCCCCATGGACGTGCCTACATCTCCCTCAACTCCACTAGGACCCATGACAAGAGCCCGAGCTAAGGCTATCGAAGATAAGGTGAATTCGCTCCTCTTAGAACTCCCTCTTCCTACTCACGAGACATGGCTACTACCTCATTCGGAGACTCTATGTGTAATCAGGTACATGGAGGTGAGCCAAGGATCAACTACTTGCAAGAGCCAAGACGGCGAGGACTCCAAGCATATTGAAGAAGAAGAAGAGATGCTGCTGAAGGCACAGGCACCGGACGTCCGGAAACGGTCGGACGACCGACGAGTCCCACGACCCGGACGACCGGACTCTCCGGACGTCCGGCACTTTGCCACCCGAACCAAAACTACGAACGACCGAAGCCTCCGGACGTCCAACCGACGCACGACCGAACCGAATCTACGGACGACCGACAACTTCCGGACGTCCGGACTGTCACGAAGCTCCGGACGACCGACCCTCTCCGGACGTCCGACGCGCCCACGCCAGAACTGATTCTACGGACGCTCGAGCCCGTCCGGACGTCCGAACCGTCTCGAGCCTCCGGACGTCCGACGCCTTCCGGACGTCCGACACCTGTGTGTTGACTTCGTTTGGGCCGCAGCCCTTGTACCCCTTCGCCCCCTAGACTATATATACTCCTTCTTCCCAAACTTTCTAGGGTTAGCTTTGGTTTAGCTCATGTTTGTGTGAGAGCCTTGCTCATCCACTTGGTTACTTCTCCTTGGAGCTCAGGACCTCTACGGAGAAGATCCCCCAAGCGGATTCAAGACCCCCTTCTAGGGTGGACCCCATCAAGACCTCCTCTCGGAGAAGAATGGCTACTCATGTATCCTTACCTTTGTTGATTGTGGATCATATGTATCTCTTTGTGTTCGGTGATCTAGCACTTGTGTGATTGATTCCTTGTTGGTTGAGTGATTTCTCTCTCGTTTCCTCCGTATTCCCCTTTGTGCTTCCACGTGTTCTTCGTGATTCCCCGTAGGATCCACTCCAAACGTGAAAGATCGTCCACATAGGGTTCCGCCCTACATCATCTTGGTATCATGAGCCACGTTGATCACGTTTTTGGAGCCCCTACACCTCTTTTTCTAGCTTGATTTTGTTGTTTTCGTCCTAATTCTGAAAATTCCCCACCAAAAATAGCCCCAATTTTTTTTTTGTGATTTGTTTGTGAGTTGTGATTTTGTTGGATTTGGTCCATGGATTTCAGTTGCTACGTGTGGATCTAGCTTTTCCCTCCTTCCCCAACCTTTTCCATCCACCAAATCACTCGATTTCGACCTCACCATTTCGTTCTTCCCCGAAATCTCGCTGTTCTTCCCGAGCCCGATTTTTGCCCAGTCTCCGGACGACCGGAAACGGTCGGACGTCCGACGAGGTCCGGACGACCGTAAAGGTCCGGACGTCCAGAAACCCCGATTTAACCTGAACTTTGTCAGTTCGCCACCACCTCAGCCCAACCTTCCACCGCATCTTCCAAAACCACATACACCCATCCTCCCCAATACATCCCATGACGATTTTACCACATTTTGGTCCTTGAGATTTTGAGTTGTGGCTTCCGTATCCTCTTGTGTTTAGGCTATCTAGGTGCGGTTTGATTTCATCATCACCACGGCTCAACTTCGCAAGGGTCTCATCATCGCCAAGGACGGTAACTTCGACGACGTCTTTGTCATACCTTGCAATTGCATTGATACCCACATGGCCTTATTTTGGCGTAGCTTACCCATCGATACTAGCCATTGAGTATTGCCGGCAACGTGAATTGTGCACATTAGTGATCATAGTCCATAGCATACATAACATACCACCGAGGTGCATATCTTGGGATCCATTTGTGTGTCACAAAGTTGTCATAGCATACACAATTGCTATCTTGGTCCGTGAAGTTTTGCATGAGAAAAGAGCTCAAAAGTGAAAGAGCCACCCAAGCTTTTAAGCAAAGAGGAAAGATAAGCAAAGAGCTTATGAGCAAGAACCATAGCATCATACTACATTAAGATTGTCATATTGGATCATCTTGGGTCATCGCACCGAAATACCATACATATAGCATACGTGGAATAGAGATAGTTGCATTTTTGCATAGTAGGTTGTGCACAAGTTCCGTCTCCGCCTATTGTGCAATCGTGCTAGCGTCTCTCTAGTATTGTGCAACAAGAGCATTTTTGTGGATTCCACATTTTGGCTCACTTTTGGTTTACACAATCCCACTTATCTATTTGCGTGTGTGTTTCCGTGTACCACTATTTGCTTGGTCTACTTGTTGCATTTGCAAATTTGTGTACCTTTTCCAACATTGACGCTCACTTACAATTGCATCAAATTTTGTGCCACCATCCTCACCAAGCTCCACCATAAGCTTTTATTTGTGTAGGTGTGAGAACCGACAAGGATTGGTACCAATAGTGCTATTTCATTGTCCGCATTTGAGTGAACTTGATTCATCATCAACATCGATCAAAGGTACATTGGTATAAGTTCTTCTCCTTCTACCACTCACATTTTGGCTGGGAATGATGGATAGGCCAAGTACTTCTACCAACCCACTCTTCATCGAACAAGATGACGACATGTCATCATACGTCACCAAGAACCACCTCTTTGGTGCACAACGAGTGTTGCACCAAGAACAACAAGCAATCAGCGACCGCATCGACAATCTCGCAACCGACTTGCGACTCTTTGAGCAACGTACAAGAGACTACTTCGACAACAAGTTCGACGCTCACAAGCAAGAGAATGATGCAAGAATGGACGAGATCCGCGCCTTGATGAGAAACCGGCATCATTCCACTTCTTCATCATCAAGACGGAGCCGCTCGAGTCGACACTCCGACGACACCTTCTACGACTCAAGTACACCTACTTCGAACACTCTTCGTCGTGCCGCACGTCAAGACCATCATGCATCTCGCAACCCGCTACATGACAAGCATTCACAAGAGAAAGTTGTTGAGCAAGTACCTCGTCCTCAATCAAACCAAGACGCTTTTGCTCAAGCTCGAGAACGACAACGACTACTACGCCAAGAGGAAGAACGAGCGCGTCTACACCAAGATGAGACGCCAAGGCTCAATGTCTTCAACAACAACAACGTGAAGCACAAGCTCTTGAGGCGCATTGTGCCCTTCAAGAATCAAGTCAAGCCTTCGCCAACTGCAATCACGAACGGCGCAATCAAGAGGAAGCCCTTCGAGAAGAAATCCAAAAGAGGAACTACCAACCTCATGGACAACGTCAAGTTCCTCAAGCTCCTCCACAAGCTCATCAAGCTCCACTTCAACCTCAAGTTCAACAAGAGCAAGTTGATCATGGTCTTCCTCCACGCCAAGAGCAACATGAAGACGATTGCAATCCACGTCAAGGGTGTCATCATCAACATCGACAACAACACAATGAAGAGCAACGCTACGGCAAGCTAAAATTCACCATGCCCAAGTTCAATGGAAGCAATGACCCCTAAGACTACCTCTCATGGGCATTGAAGGTTGACAAAATCTTCCGGTTGCACAGCTTCGATGAAGCGAAGAAAATCGCTATGGCATCACTTGAGTTCCAAGACTATGTGCTCATATGTTGGGAACAAATCTTTGAGCGACGACAAGCAAGAGGTGGACCTCCAATCACCACTTGGGCTCAAATGAAGGATGTCATGCGAGCACGATTTGTGCCAACCTACTACAACCGCGACCTCTTCAAGAAACTCCAACTTCTCAAGCAAGGAACAAAGAGTGTTGAAGAATACTACAAGGAAATGGAGATAGCCATGATTCGCGCCAATGTCAAGGAAGATGATGAGCAAACTATGGCACGTTTCTTGAATGGACTCAATCATCCCATCAAGAAGATCGCCGACTTCCAACCATACTCCACCCTCATCGAGCTAGTACATCAAGCTACAATAGCGGAACGTCAAGTGCAAGATGACTTCAAGTACGCCAAGTACTCATCCAAGACCTACGGCTTCTCCAACAACCAAGCTTCAACACCTCCTCCAACATCTATATCAACGAAACCTTCTACAAACAATGATGACAAGTCGAGTTACAAGAGAAATTCGACAAGTTCAAGTCATCCTCCTCCTACTACAAGCATCCTAAAGCCGCGTGCTTCATCATCTACTCCGACCGATGAGACCATCAAAACAAGTTCCTTCAAGTGTTTTACTTGCGGCGGCCGAGGCCACAAGTCCTACGAATGCACCAACAAGCGCACCATGATCCTCAACGATGACGGCACATATGACTCAATGAGTGATGAGGAGATGAAAGCCCTTGAGCAAGTGGCCATGCACCGCCGAGTGAACGAAGATGAAGATGATCAAGTCTTTTGCGATGAGGATTCGAGCCCCGCTCTCGTTGTCTCCAAGGTCTTGACTCTTCAACATCAACAAGAAGACGACCAAAGATGCCACATCTTCCACACTAAAGCCGGCATCAACGGAAGGTCCGTCAAGGTCATCATTGATGGAGGAAGTTGCCACAACTTGGCAAGTGAAGAACTATGTTCCAAACTTCATTTGGTCAAGAGGAAGCACCCGCACCCCTACAAGGTTCAATGGCTAAGTGATTCCGGCACTATACGAGTCGAGCATACGGTCCAAGTCTCCTTCAAAATTGGTGCTTATGAAGACAAGTTGGAGTGTGATGTGGTCCCAATGACCGTTTGCCACCTACTTCTAGGTCGACCATGGCAATTCGACCGTGGCGTCATCCACAATGGGCGCACCAATCACTATAGCTTCAAGATGAAAGGGAAGGAATATGTTCTACGACCTATGTCTCCTAGTCAAGTGATAGCCTACAAGCAAGCGACCATCATAGAGACAAAAGTGAGAAAGTGATCCACCAAAAAGTGAGTGAGAGCCACAAGCCAAACTTGAGCGCCTCTTCGCCTAGAGAGAAAAACCTCATCCTATTTGCCACCAAAAGTGAGATGAGAGAAGTGTGTGAGAACCCATCTAGTGTGATGCACTTTGTCCTTGTGTGCAAGGATGGAGACCCAACAACTAACACCTCTCATGAGCTACCTTTAGTGTTTAAATCTCTTTTGCAGGAATTCCAAGATATTTTCCCCGATGAGCTACCTCCGGTCTACCTCCTCTTCGAGGCATTGAGCATCGAATCGACCTCATCCCCGGCGCCTCTACCAAACAAAGCTCCATACCGAGTCAATCCCAAGAAACCAAGGAGATTCAACGCAAGTACAACAACTCATCGACAACGGTCATGTACGTGAAAGCCTAAGCCCTTGTGCCGCTCCTGTTATACTTGTGCCTAAGCCCGATGGAAGTTTCCGCTTGTGTTCGATTGTAGACCTATAAATGCTATTACTGTCATATAGGCATCCCATTCCTCGCTTAGATGATATGCTTGATGAACTTAGTGGAGCCAACTTTTCTAAAAATTGATCTAAAAGTGGCTATTATCAAATCCGCATACACGAGGGTGATGAATGGAAAACTGCTTTCAAAACCAAATTTGGTTTATATGAGTGGTTAGTGATGCCTATGGGTCTTTCGGAGGCTCCCTGTACTTTCGTCGTCCTTATGCATCATGTGCTTCGTCCTTACATTGGAGTCTTTGTTGTGGTTTACTTCGACGATATTCTTGTGTTTAGCAAAACAATGAAAGAACATCTTAATCATGTTAGGGCTGTTTTGCAAACCCTTCGCAAGGAAAGTCTTTACGCAAACATGAAAAAATGCACATTTGGTGTTGTCAAAGTGGTTTTCTTGGGTTTTGTAGTATCCTCAAAGGGTGTCCATGTTGATGAATCTAAAATTGAAGCAATTAAAACTTGGCCCCAACCCACCAATTTGCAACAAGTGCGTAGCTTTCTTGGTCTTGCGGGTTTTTATCGTCGCTTTGTGAAAGATTTTAGCATAATTGCCGCTCCTTTGCATGCCTTGAGTAAGAAGAATACTCCCTTTGTTTGGGGAACTTTGCAATCAACCGCTTTTGATGAGCTCAAGTCTTTGATTACTCATGCTCCCATTCTTGCTTTGCCCAATTTTGACAAGACTTTTGAGGTTCATTGTGATGCAAGTGGTACCGGAATTGGCGGAGTTTTGATGCAAGAAAAACGAGCCATTGCTTATTTTAGTGAAAAACTCTCCGGTGCTCAACTTAATTATCCCATCTATGACAAAGAATTGCATGCTTTAGTGCGTGTGCTACATGTTTGGGAACATTACCTTAGACCTCATGAGTTTGTCATCCATACCGATCATGAAACACTTAAGTACCTCAAAGGTCAAACTAAGTTGAACAAGCGTCATGCAAAATGGAGTGAATTTATTGAATCTTTTCCTTATGTGATCAAGTACATTAAGGGTAAAGAAAATGTAGTTGCCGACACACTTTCACGCATATGCATGCTTGTCACTCAACTTGAGTTGAATGTTATTGGGTTTGAGCACATCAAAGACTTGTATGCTAATGATCCATCTTTTGCTATTCCTTATGATAAGTGTTTGACGCATACTTCTTGGGAACAATATTACATCAAGGATGATTATCTTATGAGAGCTAACAAACTATGCATTCCCGAGTCTTCTCTTCGTTTGCTACTTTTGCAAGAGGCTCATGGAGGCGGACTCATGGGACACTTTGGACGTGACAAGACATTCGCCACGCCTCCAACAACTACTTTTGGCCCAAGATGTTCCATGACGCCTCACGCTTCACCAACCGTTGCTCAACATGCCGCAGCTAAGTCTAAAGCTCAATCCCACGGTCTTTACATGCCCCTTCCTATTCCTTATCAACCTTGGGAAGACATTAGCATGGACTTTGTACTTGGTTTGCCTAGAACTCAAAATGGAAAGGATTCTGTGTTTGTTGTTGTGGATAGATTTTCTAAGATGGCACATTTCATTCCTTGCAACAAGATAGATGATGCTTCACATGTTGCAAATCTCTTTGTAGGAAATCTTGCGACTCCATGGAGTACCAAAGACAATCGCTCCGATCGTGACGCCAAGTTCTTGAGTTACTTTTGAAGACCCTATGTGCCAAGCTCGAATCAAGCTCTTGTTCTCATCGGCATACCATCCTCAAACCGACGGCCAAACGGAGGTGACGAACTGCACACTATCCACTCTACTTCGTGTCTTGATCAAGAAGAACATCAAGGAGTGGGAAGCATGTCTACCCATCGCCGAAATACGCCTACAACCGTGCAAGACATTCGACTACCGCAAGTCCCCTTCGAGGTCGCTTCACGGCTTCAACCCATTGTCCCCATTGGACATTCTACCTCTTCCTCTACAAGAGCGCACCAACATGGATGCGAGTGCACGGGCAAGCTACATCAAGAAGATGCATGAGGATACAAGACAAACCATCGAGCGCCAAGTACAACGACTAGTGACCAAGCTCAACGTCAACAAGCAACCCATGGTCTTCAACATTGGTGATCTAGTGTGGCTACACCTTCGCAAGGACCGCTTCCCCAAAGAACGCAAGTCCAAGCTTGTAACACCCCGGATGTAGCTTTCCATATTTGTAACTCCAACTCTTGCCATTTTCGGCATTGTGATATGATATTCCCTCCGTGGTTGGGTTTTTTCTTCATTTTGCATTTTGTCCATGTCATGCATTTCATATCATGTCATCATGTGCATCTCATTTGCATACGTGTTCGTCTCATGATTCCGAGCATTTTCCCCGTTGCCCGTTTTGCAATCGCACTCCTATGTCCCCCAAGGCCCCTTTTACATTTTTCCGTGAGCGGGTACTAAACTTTCTCGGAATGGATCGAGGTTTGTCAAGTGTCCTTGGTACACCACCGGTAGACCACCTGTCAAGTTTCGGGTCATTTGGAGCTCGTTTGGTACTCCAACGGTTAACCGCACCCTCGCAAATGCCTCTTTTAAGTTGCAGCCCAACACCCCTCCAAAACAGCCCAATAACCCATCTAAGTCACTTCCATGCTCTTCGTCGTCGGATCACGATCGTGTGGAAAACCGACCTCATTTGGAGCTTCCTAGCTCCTCTACCTATAAATATGCATCTCCTCCAACCGCAAACCCTAGCGGAATTCCCCCTCCGAGCCACGGACACGTCCGGACGGAGCGGACGCGTCCGCCACCGCGCCCGACTAATCCATGCCGCCACGTGGGCAGCCATACCACATCGCCAAGCCTTCCATCATGGCCCGCTTGCCCGTGGCCGCCCTCCTCCGCCGCCGTCCGGCCCGTGCCGCCCGCGCCTCCCGGCCCGCACACAGACTAAGACTGCCCGCATGCCAGCCATTGCCACGCCACCGCCCCGATCAAGGCTTTTAGCCGGCGCCGGCGCCCGGCCGACGCCGCCCGCGCCGCCCCCTCGTCGTCGGCCGCCTCCACCGTCGCCTCCCCCGGCCTCTCCTTCCTCCCTCCGGCGAGCCGCCGCGCCGGATCTGAGATCCAAAACCGAACGGTTGACTTTCTCCTCCCCCCGAAATCGCCCAAGCCATTATTCTGTGATATTTTGTTGCATCTTCAACGCATCATAACTTTGCACTCGTTGCTCCGTTTCGTGCGTGTAATATGTCAAAATGTTTGCCTCGATGAGTAGATCATTTCATATCATTGCATCATTTTCATTTGAACTCATCTTGATGCCCGAAATGCTGTTAGAATAGGGCTATGTGATGTTAGTTTCTGTTTCTTAACAGAACATGCACTTTTGTCATTTTTGCCATGATTGATGTGTGCACCCTATGATCTTGAGTCCTACATGTGTTTCGTAAATATGCCATGCCATCTTTACAGGGTGTATGCCATGTATTTTTGTGGTCTCTGTGGTGACTAGCACAAGCATGCAAACTAGGCTTCATGATGTTGCTGATTTCAGCCCTGCTTTCTTGATATTTTTATGCCATGTTAACTTGATGCTACAGAGAGTTCCATGCATATTTTGAGATACTTCAGTAAGGATGTTTTGAACATATGGTTATGCTATATCCATCCATGCCCTTGTTTGCAATTATGGAGTACCATAGCTTGAGTCAATCGAGCTCTACTTTTGCTATAAAATGTTTCCTGGCAGATTGTTTACATGTTATTCAATTTTTTCAAGGTTGTTGTAGTTGATCTGTGTATGCTATGATGTTGTTCTTGCCATGTATAACTTCTATGCCATGTCTTCTTGATGTATATATGCTTAGTTTATCATGAGATGCTCTGTAGTGAGTGCATCGAGCTCTTAAACATGCCTACTTGTTATCTGTTATTGCCATGCCCTGTTGCTGAATCTGTTAACGAAACTTGCTATATTGACATGGGTGTTATTGCCTTTTCTGATCCTTTTTGGCTCATGGTCAGTAAGGAACTTTTGTTCTATGCTTTGAGTAGATTCATGCCATGCCTTGTTTTGCTATTATAAGTTCCTGTAGCATGCTGTTTTCTTGCTCTGAACATTGCTTCCTGATGCTGATTTTGCCATGTTCAGTAATTTCACTAAGTCTGTGAAGCTGTTATATTTTGCACTTTTGCCATGCTTGTTTGGACCTGTTATCGTGTGTTTTAGCCGTAGCTCAGTGCTCATCTTTTGTCAAGCATCTTGAGTAGATCACTGCCATATACTTTGTTGGTACATTTGGGTGCAGTAGCTTAATTTCTTATTGCTTGCTATGTGGCATCATGTTGTTAATGGCAGATTTGTGTCATTCTTGTTTTGCTTGTCATTTGCAAACCGTGCATCCGATTCCGGTGATCTTTATATCGATTTCAACCGAAATCATCTCACCTTTCCAGTGGCATACTTGGTTTGCCAAGTTGATGCCTGGTTCATCATTTTCCCTCTGGAGCACGCATATGCATTGCATATCACATCTCGCATATCATGCCATATATTGCATCATTTTGTTTGTGCATTGCACCGTGATTTATTGTGGTTCCTTTTTTTGTGTTCTTGCTTTGGGTAGAGCCGGGAGATGAGTACGTGAACGAGGAAACTGTCGAACGCTTACGAGGATCAAGCTTTCGACAACTCTGAGAACTTTGCAGGCAAGATGACCATACCCTTAGAATCACTTCTATCTTTGCTTGCTAGATGCTCGCTCTTTTGCTATGCCTATGCTGCGATGCCTATCACTTGCTATATCATGCCACCCATATTGCCATGTCAAGCCCCTAACCATCCTTTCCTAGCAAACCGTTGTTTGGCTATGTTACCGCTTTGCTCAGCCCCTCTTATAGCGTTGCTAGTTGCAGGTGAAGCTGAAGTGTGTTCCTTGTTGGAACATGGAGATGTTGTTCCTTGTTGGGACATGTTTACTTGTTGGGGATATCACAATATATCTGCTATAATTAATGCATCTATATACTTGGTAAAGGGTGGAAGGCTCGGCCTTATGCCTGGTGTTTTGTTCCACTCTTGCCACCCTAGTTTCCGTCATACCGGTGTTATGTTCCTTGATTTCGCATTCCTTACACGGTTGGGTGATTTATGGGACCCCTTGACAGTTCGCTTTGAATAAGACTCCTCCAAAGAAGGCCCAACTTTGGTTTTCCCATTTGCCACCTAAGCCTTTTTCCCCGGTTTTCGCGAGCCCGAGGGTCATCTTTATTTTAACCCCCGACCAGTGCTCCTTCGAGTGCTGGCCCGAACTGAGCTGATTGCAAGGGGCCACCACGGGAAACTCGAGGCTTGGTTTTACTCGTAGCTAGTCTCATCCGGATGTGCCACGAGAACGAGATATGTGCAGCTCCTATCGGGATTTGTCGGCACAATCGGGCGGCTTTGCTGGTCTTGTTTTATTGTTTGTCGAAATGTCTTGTAGTCCGGGATTCCGAGATCGATCGGGTCTTCCCAGAGAAGGAATATCCTTCGTTGACCGTGAGAGCTTATAATGGGCTAAGTTGGGACACCCTGCAGGTATTATCTTTCAAAGCCGTGCCTGCGGTTATGAGGCAGATGGGAATTTGTTAATGTCCGTTGTAGAAAACCCGAAGTTGACCTTAACTAAAATACACATCAACGCGTGTGTAACCGTGATGGTCTCTTCTCGCGGAGTCTGGGAAGTGAACACGGTGTTGGAGTTATGTTTGACGTAAGTAGTTCAGATCACTTCTTGATCGCTACTAGCTTCACGACCGTGCCTTGCTTCTCTTCTCGCTCTCTTTTGCGAATGTAGCCACCATATATGCTAGTCGCTGTCGCAGCTCCACCTCACAACTCTGTCCTTCCTATAAGCTTAAATAGTCTTGATCTCGGGTGTGAGATTGCTGAGTCCCGTGACTCACAGATTCTACCAAAACAGTTGCAGTGCCGACGATGCGGTGCAGTGACGAACCGAGCTCAAGTGGGAGTTCGACGAGGAACGTGGTCGTTACTATGTGTCTTTTCCTGATGATCAGTAGTGGAGCCCAGTTGGGACGAACGGGGATCTGTGTAGCATTGGGGTAGTCTTCTTTTATTTTGGTTCCGTAGTAGGACCTTGAGTGTAATTTGGACGATGGATGTTTATTTATGTATGTGTGAAGTGGCGACTGTAAGCCAACTATGTATCTCTTTCCCTTATGTATTACATGGGTTGTGTGAAGATTACCTCACTTGCGGCATTGCTTTCAATGCGGTTATGCCTCTAAGTCGTGCTTCGACACGTGGCAGATATAGCCGCATCGAGGGCGCTATAAGTTGGTAATCGAGCCATCCCGACTTAGGAGCCCTCGCTGATTGTTTGTCAAGGCGTTGTTGAGTCTAGAACAAAAATGTTTTGATTCTTAGGATTATATATATCGGAGAGTAGGATTCTTTTACTCCCAGTCCTTCGCTCGCTCGGTGAGGTTTCCGACGAGAAGTTTTGACTCTCCTCTCCTCAAATTTCACTAAAAATTTTTTAGGATCACGCTGGTATCTTGGAATCGCTTCGATGGTTTTGTGACGAGAACATTGTTCTTGGTGCCTCGACATTTAGGGGTTGTGGCGGTGTCCCGGGAGTTGAGCTCCGAGGTGTTGTCGTCACAATTTTATCGTTGCAGTTCTGGAATACCTGAGATTTGCCGACATCGAAAATCTCTTTTGTACAGTTGTTGGTGAGATAACCCCGATAACCTAGTACTTGGGCGAGCTTGGGAGTATTGCCATGACTCGTATAACGGATGCTTTTCGAAGGTCGAGGTACACGATTTCCGAAGGTTTCTTGGTTATGTGTTGACGGATGGATACAGCTGGATCTAGGTATTGTTAGTTTGGGTGATATATTTTGTGTCCCCTGTATCCCCAACACCAGATTGCTTAACCAGAAAGTTTCGGGAGTTTATAGGTGGGTTTCAAGTAGCTCTTAGCATTTCATCCCGCAGATATTTGGTTTGTGATTGGGTAATCCTTACCACTTATTTGTTCCAGTCGTACCTTGTTATTTTTTTTCATCAACCCTTAATCAAGTGGCTTCTCACCTTAATGGACGTGTGATGTTAGCTTTTGGAATTCATTCCTTCATCCTTGTTCGAATGTTTATTGTGAAGACTATATGTTGCAATTTCTATCCGTTGATTCAACTTGTCTATCTGTCTACCAAAGTGCTAACGGATGTCACCCTCTTCAGGATGGCTCCGCCAACGCGTCTGAATCCGGATCATGATGATGGGAGTCAGTCGAACCCTCCACCTCCACCTCCGCCTCCGGAGGCATGGCAAGCTATCATGGCAGCCACCAATGCCAACGCTCAGATGATTTTGCAACTCTTGCAAGAGCGTACCCAAGGGCAAGGCAATCAAGGAAATCAAGGCCAAGGCAACAACCAACAGACTTTGCTACCCTCAATCAGTTCCTCGCTAATCAGCTGAAGTCTTTCAGTTTACGTGGTCGAGGCAACAGACGCCGACGATTGGCTTGTGGACATCTGCAAACATTTTGAATGTAGCAATGTCGACACGAGGACTTTGTCAAGTTTGCTTCGCTTCAACTCAAGGACCAAGCTGCTGAGTGGTTCCAGAATACAAAGATTCCAGAGGAGGTTGTGTCATTACAGGATGAGTTCCGCCGAGACTTGAGCTCACCACATTCAAAAGTGTTGTTGAGAGCAAGCGTGAGGAGTTCCGCAATCTCAAGCAAGGCAACATGTCTGTGTATCAATACAATATCCAGTTCGAAACTCGCCGCTTTGCTAAGCAAGACGTCCACGATGAAAAGAGTATGATCTATCAATTCAGAGGTGGTCTCGGAGAAGATCTGCAATTAGCTCTCGTGCTTTTTGAGCCGTAAAAGTATGATGAATTCTACAACATGGCACTCAAGCAAGAAGCTGCCCAGCTCAAATGTGAGGCTTCTAAGAAGAGAATCAGGGATGCAGTTCAGTCTTCTTCTTCCTCTCAAGTGGCAGCTAAGCAGCAAGTTCTACCTTCCTCCTCCTCCGTTTCGTCGGCCTTATCGCAGAAGAACTCAGGTGGTCATGGATCTTCCCACCCACCCAACCCAAAGCTATCGTAACAAGTCTAATTCTCAAGCTCCAAGGTCATATGCTCCTTACCACCGTCCGCCTCGAGGTGACTTGCAACAAATGTCGTGAAAGGTCACTATGCTAACAAGTGCTTCAACCAGAGGCGCCTTCCGCCTCCTCCTCTGTGAAATCTTCCAGCAATGCAAAGGTCAAGCATAATCCAAAGCATGCCAAGGTGAATATGATGAATGCAGCTCAAGCGGAGGAATCTATCGATGTGATAATGGGTAATCTCTCGCTTAATGATATTCTGCAAAAGTCTTATTTGATACTTGGTGCATCGCATTCTTTCATGTCATATCCTTTTGCATCAAGCACAATTTTGACACAGAGGAATTACCTAAAGCATTGCAAGTTATTTCTCCAAATAAGCGTTTGAGCTCTAGCATGATGGTTCCAATGTCGGTATCAAGATGGGCGACTATAGATTTCTGCTAAACCAATTGTCCTTGGTGACTCGGATATTGATCTTATTCTTGGGATGGATGGCTTTCAAAGCACAAAGCTCAGCTTGATTGTGCTGCCGGGAAATTCAATTGACTCACTCTTCTAATGATGTGATCATCTATGCCGCTCGTGATGAAACCATTCGGTTGTTTTCTCTCAATGAGAAGGGCGAATTGATGCTATCTCTCGATTCCATCGCTTGTGAGTACCAAGATGTCTTTCCGTAAGAGCTTCCAGAATGCCTCCTCACCGCCGCTTGAATTCGTTATCGATCTTGAGCCCGCATCGAACCCGCTTTGCAAGCGCCCATACAAGCTTGGACCTGATGAGCTGAAGGAATTGAAGAAGCAGCTCGATGAACAAGAGCGTCTGGTTTGATCGGACCGAGTTCATCTCCTTGGGGTTGTGGTGTTCTTTTGTCCGACGAAGGATGGCACGGACCGACTTTGTGTCGATTACCGTCCATTGAATAAGAAGACTATCAAGAACAAGTATCCACTTCCCAACATCAATGAGCTTTTCGAGCAACTCAAAGGTGCTAAAGTGTTCTCCAAGCTTGACCTTCGATGGGTTATCATCAAATTCGCATTCGTGAACAAGATATTCCCAAGACAGCATTCGAGAACAAGCTTTGGTTCTTATGAATATACCGTCATGTCTTTCGCCTTGTCAATGCTCCTCCAACATTCTCTCGAATGATGAACTTCATCTTCAACCCCTACACCAATGAATTCGCCTTGGTCTATCTTGATGATATTTTGGTCTTCTCCAAGAATAAGAAGGATCATGCCAAACATTTGCGATTGGTGCTAGACAAGCTCGAGAGCATCAATTCTATGCTGAAGTTTTCCAAATGTGAATTTTGGCTTGATGAAGTGCTTTATCTTGGTCACATCATCTCCGCCAAGGGCATCGCTGTTAACCCCGAGAAGGTGTCTGCGGCTGTGAATTGGGAACCTCCTCGAATGTCAAGCAGCTCCATGGTTTTCTTGGTCTTGCAAGCTATTGTCAAGATTCGTTGAGAACTTCTCTAAGATTGCAAAGCCTCTTTCCAACCTCCTCCGAAGCATGTGAAGTATGTCCGGTCTCCCGAGTGTGATGTTGCTTTCAATACTCTCAAAGAGAAACTCGTCACAGCTCTGCCTTGACTCCTCCCGATGAATCCAAGCCATTCAAGTTTTCTCGTGATGCTTCTCTTCAAGGTCTCGGTGTTGTGTTAATGCAAGAGAAGAGAGTTGTGGCCTATACCTCTCGTCAGTTGAAGCCCAACGAAAAGAACTACCCCACTCACGATCTTGAGTCGGTGGCAGTTGTCCATGCATTAATAACTTGGAGACATCTCTTGTTGGGAAGGAAAGTGGACATTTTCACCGATCACAAGAGTCTCAAGTATATCTTCACTCAACCCAACCTGAACCTCAGGCAAACTCGATGGGTCGAAATGATTCAAGAGTACAACCCAAGTATTGAATATACCCCGGGCAAGGCCAATGTCATTGCAGATGCTTTGAGCAGGAAGGCTTATTGCAACAGTTTAATCCTCAAGCCCTTCCAACCGGATCTCTGTGAAGCTTTCCGCAAGCTGAATCTTCAAGTTGTTCCTCAAGGCTTTCTTGCCAACCTCGTAGTCTCTCCTACTTTGGAAGACCAAATTCGTGAGGCTCAACTCCTGGATACCATGGTGAAAAAGCTGAAACGTGGTATCGACAAGGGCATTTCCAAGTACAAGTGCTTCCACATTGATGACAAAGATACTCTTTTCTTCGAGGACCGGATTGTGGTTCCAAAGGGTGATCTGCGTAAAGTCATTATGAACGAGGCACACAATTCCCTTCTATCCATTCATCCTGGAAGTACAAAGATGTACCATGACCTCAAGCAGTCATATTGGTGGACTCGAATGAAGCGAGAAATTGCTCAATTCGTGAATGAGTGTGATGTCTGCAGAAGAGTGAAAGAAGAACACCAACGACCAGCTGGTCTCCTCCAACCTCTTGCTATTCCAGAATGGAAGTTTGATCATATCGAAATGGACTTCGTGACTGGATTTCCTAAGTCCAAGCGTGGAAATGATGCTATCTTCGTTGTCATTGACAAGCTTACTAAAGTGGCTCATTTTCTTCCTATCAAAGAATCTATCACAGCAGCTCAGTTGGCAGAGCTATACACCTCCAGGATTGTCTCATTGCACGGCATTCCACAATTGATATCTTCAGACCGTGGCAGCATCTTTACCTCCAAGTTTGGGGATTCTTTTCAGAAGGCCATGGGCACCAACATTCATTTCAGCACAGCTTTCCATCCTCAAACAAGTGGCCAAGTCGAGCGAGTCAATCAAATCCTTGAAGATATGCTCAATGCTTCTGTCATTTCCTTCGGTATGAAGTGGGAAGATTGTCTTCCATATGCCGAGTTCTCCTACAACAACAGCTTCCAAGCGAGTTCGGCAAGGCCACATTCGAAATTCTCTATGGCGAAAGTGTCGACTCCTCTCAATTGGTCCGAGATGTGAACGCCAACTTCTTGGCAACGACTTGATCACGAAGTCAAGAAATGTGCAAAGTCATTCGTGAGAATCTCAAAGCCGCGCAATCGCGCGGAAAAGCTATTATGATGACAAGCACCGTGATGTGGCTTTTGAAATCGGAGACCATGTCTACCTCCGCGTCTCTCCAATGAAAGGCACTCGTCGATTCGGTATCAAAGGGAAGCTTGCCCCTAGATACGTGGGTCCTTTCAAGATCATTGGCAAAAGAGGCGATCTCACCTATCAACTTGAGCTTCCGTCCAACTTCGCGAACGTGCACGATGTGTTTCATGTGTCACAGCCGCAAGTGCTTCAAGACTCTGAGCGCACTATCAACTTCGAAGAAATTGACCTTCAAGAAGACCTCTCTTATCATGAGCACCCCGTTGCTATTCTTGAAGAAACCGAGCGCAAGACTCGCAACAAGTCAATCAAATTCCTGAAAGTGAAGTGGTCACACCATTCCGACCGAGAAGCCACACAGCGCGAGGATCACCTCCGCTCGAATATCCGGAGTTCTTTTCAGTCCTAGATCTCGGGCGAGATCCTCTTGTAGTGGTGGAGTGTTGTAACACCCGGATGTAGCTTTCCATATTTGTAACTCCAACTCTTGCCATTTTCGGCATTGTGATATGATATTCCCTCCGTGGTTGGGTTTTTTCTTCATTTTGCATTTTGTCCATGTCATGCATTTCATATCATGTCATCATGTGCATCTCATTTGCATACGTGTTCGCCTCATGATTCCGAGCATTTTCCGTTGCCGTTTTGCAATCCGGCACTCCTATGTCCCCGGCGCCCCTTTTACATTTTTCCGTGAGCGGTACTAAATTTTCTCGAATGGACCGAGGTTTGTCAAGTGGCCTTGGTACACCACCGTAGACCACCTGTCAAGTTTCGGTCATTTGGAGCTCGTTTGGTACTCCAACGGTTAACCGCACCTCATAAAGGCCTCTTTTAAGTTGCAGCACAACACCCCTCCAAAACAGCCCAATAACCCATCTAAGTCACTTCCATGCTCTCCGTCGTCGGATCACGATCGTGTGGGCGAAAACCGCACCTCATTTGGAGCTTCCTAGCTCCCTCTACCTATAAATATGCATCTCCCCCTCCAAATCCGGGCAAACCCTAGCGAAATCCCCCTCCGCGCCGCCGGACACGTCCGACGGAGCCGGACGCGTCCGCCGCCAAGGCTTCGACCAATCCAATGCCGCCACGTGGCAGCAGCCATACCATCGCCAGCGCCTCCACATGCAGGGCCCGCTGCCCGTGGCAGCCCTCCCGCGCCGTCCGGGCCGTGCCGCCCGCCGCCCTCCCAGCACAAGCGCCAAGACTGCCCCACATTGCCGATCAAGGCCACGCCGCCCCCGCCCGCTGCCGCCGCCAAGGCCGGCGCCAGGCGCCCGCGCGCCATGCCGCCGCCGCCCCTGTCGCCCGCCGCCTCGCTGTCGCCTCCCCCGGCTTCTCCTTCCTCCCTCCGGCGAGCCGCCGCGCCGGATCTGAGATCCAAAACCGAACGGTTGACTTTCTCCTCCCCCCGAAATCGCCTAAGTCATTATTCTGTGATATTTTGTTGCATCTTCAACGCATCATAACTTTGCACTCGTTGCTCCGTTTCGTGCGTGTAATATGTCTAAATGTTCGACTCGATGAGTAGATCATTTCATCTCATTGCATCATTTTCATTTGAGCTCATCTTGATGCCCGAAATGCTGTTAGAAGAGGGCTATGTGATGTTAGTTTCTGTTTCTTAACAGAACATGCACTTTTGTTATTTTTGCCATAATTGATGTGTGCACCCTATGATCTTGAGTCCTACATGTGTTTTGTAATATGTCATGCCATCTTTAAAGGGGTGTATGCCATGTATTTTTGTGGTCTCTGTGGTGACTAGCACAAGCATGCAAACTAGGCTTCATGATGTTGCTGATTTCAGCCCCTGTTTTGCTGATATTTTTATGCCATGTTAACTTGATGCTACAGAGAGTTCCATGCATATTTTGAGATACTTCAGTAAGGATGTTTTGAACATATGGTTATGCTCTATCAATCCATGCCCTTGCTTGAAATTATGGAGTACCATAGCTTGAGTCAATCGAGCTCTACTTTTGCTATAAAATGTTTCCTGGCAGATTGTTTACATTTTATTCAATTTTGCCAAGGTTGTTGTAGTTGATTCGTGTATGCTATGATGTTGTTCTTGCCATGTATAACTTCTATGACATGTCTTCTTGATGTATGTATGCTTAGTTTATCATGAGATGCTCTGTAGTGAGTGCATCGAGCTCTTAAACATGCCTACTTGTTATCTGTTATTGCCATGCCCTGTTGCTGAATCTGTTAACGAAACTTGCTATATTGACATGGGTGTTATTGCCTTTTCAGATCCTTTTTGGCTCATGGTCAGTAAGGGACTTTTGTTCTATGATTTGAGTAGATTCATGCCATGCCTTGTTTTGATATTATAAGTTCCTGTAGCATGCTGTTTTCTTGCTCTGAACATTGCTTCCTGATGCTGATTTTGCCATGTTCAGTAATTTCACGAAGTCTGTGAAGCTGTTATATTTTGCACTTTTTCCATGCTTGTTTGGACCTGTTATGGTGTGTTTTAGCCATAGCTCAGTGCTCATCCTTTGTCAAGCATCTTGAGTAGATCACTGCCATATACTTTGTTGGTACATTTGGGTGCAGTAGCTTAATTTCTTGTTGCTTGCTATGTGGCATCATGCTGTTAATGGCAGATTTGTGTCATTCTTGTTTTGCTTGTCATTTGCAAACCGTGCATCCGATTCCGGTGATCTTTATATCGATTTCAACCGAAATCACCTCACCTTTCCAGTGGCATACTTGGTTTGCCAAGTTGATGCCTGGTTCATCATTTTCCCTCCGGAGCACGCATACGCATTGCATATCACATCTCGCATATCATGCCATATATTGCATCATGTTGTTTGTGCATTGCACCGTGATTTATTGTGGTTCCTTTGTTTGTGTTCTTGCTTTGGGTAGAGCCGGGAGACAAGTACGTGAACGAGGAACCTGTTGAGAACGCTTACGAGGATCAAGCTTTCGACAACTCTGAGAACTTTGCAGGCAAGATGACCATACCCTCGAAATCACTTCTATCTTTGCTTGCTAGATGCTCGCTCTTTTGCTATGCCTATGCTGCGATGCCTATCACTTGCTATATCATGCCACCCATATTGCCATGTCAAGCCCCTAACCATCCTTTCCTAGCAAACCGTTGTTTGGCTATGTTACCGCTTTGCTCAGCCCCTCTTATAGCGTTGCTAGTTGCAGGTGAAGCTGAAGTTTGTTCCTTGTTGGAACATGGAGATGTTGTTCCTTGTTGGGACATGTTTACTTGTTGGGGATATCACAATATATCTGCTACAATTAATGCATCTATATACTTGGTAAAGGGTGGAAGGCTCGGCCTTATGCCTGGTGTTTTGTTCCACTCTTGCCACCCTAGTTTCCGTCATACCGGTGTTATGTTCCTTGATTTCGCATTCCTTACGGTTGGGTGATTTATGGGACCCCTTGACAGTTCGCTTTGAATAAGACTCCTCCAAAGAAGGCCCAACTTTGGTTTTACCATTTGCCACCTAAGCCTTTTACCCCGGGTTTTCGCGAGCCGAGGGTCATCTTTATTTTAACCCCCCGACGGTGCTCCTTCGAGTGCTTGGCCCGAACTGAGCTACTGCATGGGGCCACCACGGGAAACTCGAGGCTTGGTTTTACTCGTAGCTAGTCTCATCCGGATGTGCCACGAGAACGAGATATGTGCAGCTCCTATCGGGATTTGTCGGCTGTCGGGCGGCTTTGCTGGTCTTGTTTTATTGCTGTCGAAATGTCTTGTAGTCCGGGATTCGAGACTCATCGGGTCTTCCCAGTAGAAGGAATATCCTTCATTGACCATGAGAGCTTATAATGGGCTAAGTTGGGACACCCCTACAGGGTATTATCTTTCGAAAGCCGTGCCCGCAGTTATGAGGCAGATGGGAATTTTTAATGTCCGTTGTAGAAAACCCGAAGTTGACCTTAATTAAAATACACATCAACAAGTGTGTAACTGTGATGGTCTCTTCTCGGCGGAGTCCGGAAGTGAACACGGTGTTGGAGTTACGTTTGACGTAAGTAGTTCAGATCACTTCTTGATCGCTACTAGCTTCACGACCGTGCCTTGCTTCTCTTCTCGCTCTCTTTTGCGAATGTAGCCACCATATATGCTAGTCGCTGCTGCAGCTCCACCTCACAACTCTGTCCTTCCTATAAGCTTAAATAGTCTTGATCTCGCTGGTGTGAGATTGCTGAGTCCCCGTGACTCATAGATTCTACCAAAACAGTTGCAGGTGCCGACGATGCGGTGCAGGTGGCGCAACCGAGCTCAAGTGGGAGTTCGACGAGGAACGTGGTCGTTACTATGTGTCTTTTCCCGATGATCGAGTGGAGCCAGCTTGGGACGATCGGGATCTGTGTAGCATTGGGGTAGTCTTCTTTTATTTTGGTTCCGTGGTCGACGTTGAGTGTAATTTGGATGATGGATGTTTATTTATGTATTGTGTGAAGTGGCGACTGTAAGCCAACTATGTATCTCTTTCCCTTATGTATTACATGGGTTGTGTGAAGATTACCTCACTTGCGGCATTGCTTTCAATGCGGTTATGCCTCTAAGTCGTGCTTCGACACGTGGGAGATATAGCCGTATCGAGGGCGTTACAAAGCTTATTCCTAGAGCCGATGGACCTTTCAAGGTGCTAGCACGCTACAACGACAACGCCTACAAGATCGACCTACCTCGAGACAAGTACAATGTGAGCGACATCTTCAACGTCAAGGACCTCGCACCTTACCATGGAGATGAAGCTTTTGATCCGAGGTCGGATCTCTCACAAGGGGGGGGGGAGATGATGCGGAGCATCCCTCGCTCCTACCTCATTCGGAGACTCTATGTGTAATCAGGTACATGGAGGTGAGCCAAGGATCAACTACTTGCAAGAGCCAAGACGGCGAGGACCCCAAGCATATTGAAGAAGAAGAAGAGATGTTGCTGAAGGCACAGGCACCGGACGTCCGAAAACGGTCGGACGTCCGACGAGTCCCAGGACCCAGACGACCGGACTCTCCGGACGTCCGGCACTTTGCCACCTGAACCAAAACTACGGACGACCGAAGCCTCCGGACGTCCGACCGACGCACGACCGAACCGAATCTACGGACGACCGACAACTTCCGGACGTTCGGACCGTCACAAAGCTCCGGACGACCGACCCTCTCCGGACGTCCGACGCGCCCACGACAGAACTGATTCTACGGACACCGAGTTCGTCCGGACGTCCGGACCGTCCCCGAGCCTCCGGACGTCCGACGCCTGTGTGTTGATTTCGTTTGGGCGCGCCCTTGTACCCTTCGCCCCTAGACTATATATACTCCTTCTTCCCCAACTTTCTAGGGTTAGCTTTGGTTTAGCTCATGTTTGTGTGAGAGTTTTGCTCATCCACTTGGTTACTTCTCCTCGGAGCTCGGGACCTCTACAGAGAAGATCCCCAAGCGGATTCAAGACCCCTTCTAGGGTGGACCCCATCAAGACCTCCTCTCGGAGAAGAACGGCTACTCGTGTATCCTTACCTTTGTTGATTGTGGATCATATGTATCTCTTTGTGTTCGGTGATCTAGCACTTGTGTGATTGATTCCTTGTTGGTTGAGTGATTTCTCTCTCGTTTCCTTCGTATTCCCCTTTGTGCTTCCGCGTGTTCTTCCTAATTCCCCGTAGGATCTACTCCAAACGTGAAAGATCGTCCACATAGGGTTCCGCCCTACATCAACGCCCATAGCCTATTTTTCTCGACCGTCTGATTTCGATCGGAGGGACTAGTTAGCCCATAACCAACCTATATAAACAATCTAACCCTATACCAACTCCCTAATTTTCCTCACCCCACCGCCAAACCAGCTCCACCTCGGGATCCTCCCCGCAGTTACCTGCGCAGCCACTTCTCTCCTCGTTTTCAGCCACCACCCAGTTCACCCCGGACTCCAGATCCATCCATCCAAACCGTTGGATTGAAATCAAACGTCCAAGAGGTGCCCCCTGCAGCTCCCGCAGCCACAGCCTCCTCGATCTGATCTGGATCAGGAGAGGAGCACCCATCCCGCTCCTCGTCGCCCCGTCGCCGCCTCCCGATGCAGCTGCTTCCCCGAGCTCCCTCACATGGCGTCCATGGCGCCCGGGCTCTTCCTCAACCCCGCCATCTTCAGCCTCGTGACGTCCAAGTCGCCATTTGCCCCCTCGACATGGCCTCCTCTGCCGCCCTTGTTGCGAGTCGCCCGGATTCGTCGGACCCCTGCTTCATCCCCGTCGTCGTGTCGCCGACATGCTCCAGTGATCCGTAGGCCGTCGCCATGCCCTGCCTCTCCTTTCCTTCTCCTTTTCTTCTCTCTCTGACTTGCGTCACGCCGCCGCCGTTTTGCAGAGGCCAGCGCCGCCGCCTGGAGCTTCTCCGCCGTCGGAGACCTTCGCCTCGTCTGCATCACCGGTGCGTCTCCGCGGTCAGACCTCCCCAGGCCCTCATCGCCGGCCTCCCTTGCTTCTGCGTGTGGGAACGACAACGACCAGCGACAACTCCCCTCGCCCGTGGGTTGACCTCCAGCCCGCTCGATCCCCTGCTTCACGAAACGCGTCGCGGCCTCGATCTGTGGTTCAAGGCCGACCGCCCCAACTGCCCAATCTGAGCTGGCTCGCCTCCCCGCCAAGGCCCCTCAAACCCAACCCAGCCACCTCCTCCTCCACCGACTAGGCCGAGCCCATGGTGAGAACCAGCAGCCCCGCTAGCCCTTTGACCTGTTGCAGATTCGGCCCGTGTAATGTTTTTTCGTCTGGACGGATTTAGTAATTATTCCAGAGAACGCCGTTTTACAGAAAAGTCCCTAGTATTCATGCATCTAATAACTAATTAACCATGCATCATATGTAAATAAATTATATATGTAAAATGCGTAGAATTTCATCTAGTTTCATAATACCCAATTTACATCCATGTTAAAATGTTTAAATTGTGGTTTGTATTTAGTTTGCATAAATATGTTGCTTAAATTGTTTAATTCATAACTAATTAACCGTAGCTCGTTTTTAAATAAACTTTATATGTAAATGGGGTAGAAAAATACCTAGTTTAACATGGTACACTCATCTTGCATGTTTAACAACTCTAAAATATGGTTTAGGGCAGAAAGTACCAAATTCATAATATGCACATGGGAGTTTTCCGGAATTATTGTTTGTTGTTCCGGTCTCATTTAAACTTGCCTAAATAGTTAGTTTACTTATGCTTCACCTCTGGCCATGTTAAGTAACATTTAATATTGTTGGGTACATAAACGGGAGAGAACTAAATAATTAAATGTGGTGTTTCTTCAATATGCAACTCGTTGCATATTGAGCTCCACTTAATTTGTAATGTTGTTTGTTGCACTTTGCCATGCCATGCTCATTAAACCGGACATGCATCATACTTGATTGTGCATCATGCCATTTTATGTGATTGTTGTTTACTATGTCGTTTGCTTCTTTCCGGTTGTGATTCTTCTTGATAGTTCCGGTTACGTTGCGATTGTGAGGATTCGTTCGTCTACATCCGTTTGTCTTCTTCATGGACTCGTTCTTCTTCCTTGCGGGATCCCAGGCAAGATGACTATTACCCTCGATATCACTTCTATCTTTGCTTGCTAGTTGTTCGTTCTATCATTATGTCGCGCTACCTACCACTTGTTTATCATGCCTCCCATATTACCATGTCAAGCCTCTAACCCACCTTCCTAGCAAACCGTTTTTTGCCTATGTTACCGCTTTTGCTCAGCCCCTCTTATAGCGTTGGTAGTTGCAGGTGAAGTTGAAGCTGGTTCCATGTTGGAACATGGATATGTTGGGATATCACAATATCTCTTATTTAAATTAATGCATCTATATACTTGGTAAAGGGTGGAAGGCTCGGCCTTATGCCTTGTGTTTTGTTCCACTCTTGCTGCCTTAGTTTTCGTCATACCGGTGTTATGTTCGTTGATTTTGCGTTCCTTACGCGGTTGGGGTTATGGGACCCCCTTGACAGTTCGCTTTGAATAAAATTCCTCCAGCAAGACCCAACCTTGGTTTACCATTTGCCTACCTACCACCTATACCTTTTCCATCAGTTTTGTAGACTCAAGGGTCATCTTTATTTTAAACCCCCGGGCCAGTGCTCCTCTGAGTGTTGGTCCGAAACAGACAGCCTGCGGGGCCACCTCGAGGAAACTTGAGGGCTGGTTTTCCTCTTAGCTTGTCCCATCCGGTGTGCCCTGAGAACGAGATACGTACGACTCCTATCGGGATTTGTCGGCACATCGGGCGGTCTTGCTGGTCTTGTTTTACCATTGTCGAAATGTCTTGTAACCGGGATTTCGAGTCTGATTGGGTTGTTCCGGGAGAAGGAACATCCTTCGTTGATCGTGAGAGATTGTGATGGGCTAAGTTGGGACACCCCTCCAGGGTATAAACTTTCGAAAGTCGTGTCCGCGATTATGTGGCAAATGGAAATTTGTTTATGTCCGGTTGTAGAGAACTTGAGACATGACTTAATAAAAATGCATCAACCGCGTGTGTAGCCGTGATGGTCCTTTTCCGGCGGAGTCCGGGAAGTGAACACGGTTTGTGTTATGGTTGTACGTAAGTAGTTTCAAGATCACTTCTTCATCACTTCTAGCTTCTCAACCGTTGCGTTGCTTCTCTTCTCGCTCTTACTTGCCTATGTTAGCCGCCATATTTGCTTAGTGCTTGCTGCAACTCCACCTCATTACCTTATTCTACCCATAAGCTTAAATAGTCTTGATCTCGCGGGTTTTGGGATTGCTGAGTCCTCGTGACTCACAGATACTACCAAAACAGTTGCAGGTGCCGATGATGCCAGTGCAAGTGATGCTACCGAACTCAAGTGGGAGTTTGACGAGGACCTTGGTCGTTACTATGTTTAATTTCCTGATGATCAGTAGTGGAGTCCAGTTGGGACGATCGGGGATCTAGCATTTGGGGTTATCTTCTTTTCTTTTGGATTTGTCCGTAGCCGGACTATGTGTGTAGTCTGAATGATGTATGAATTATTTGTTCATTGTGTGAAGTGGCGATTGTAAGCCAACTCTATTTATCCCTTTCTTGTTCATTACATGGGATTGTGTGAAGATGAACCTTCTTGCGACAAAACTTCAATGCGGTTATGCCTCTAAGTCGTGCCTCGACACGTGGGAGATATAGCCGCATCGTGGGCTTTACAAGTTGGTAATCAGAGCCATCCCCGACTTAGGAGCCCCCTGCTTAATCGAATCGCTGACGTTGTTGAGTCTAGAACAAAAATGTTTTGAGTCTTAGGATTATATATATCGGAGAGTAGGATTAGTTTTACTCCTTAGTCCCTTCGTCGCTCTGGTGAGGTCTCCTGACGTAGATGTTTTGTCTTTCCTCTCCTCAAAATTTCACTAATTTTTTTAGGATCATGCGGGTATCTTGGGATCGTTCCGATATTCTTGTGACAAGAACATTGTTCTTGGTGCCTCCTGACATTTAGGGGTTGTGGCAGTGTCCCGGGTAGTTGAGCTCCGAGGTGTTGTCGTCACAATTTTATCATTGCAGTTCTGGAATACCTGAGTTTCGCCGACATCGAAAATCTCTTTTATGCAGTTGTTGGTGAGATAACCTCGACGCCACCCAGTACTGGGGCGGGAGTTCGGAAGTAGTGCCATAGCTTGTATAACAGATGCTTTTCGAAGGTTGAGGTACACGATTTCCAGAGTTTTCTTGGTTATATGTTGACGGATGGATACAACTGGATGTAGGGATTGTTAGTTTGGGTGAGATATTGTGCTTCCCCTGTATCCCCAACACCAGATTGCATAACCAGAAAGTTTCGGGAGTTTATAAGTGGGAATTCAGGTATCTCGTAGGATATCTTTCCAACAGACACATGATACGATATGGGATCTATCATATGTTTGTTTCCGGCTTATTCTGCAAGCCAAATGCTTTATTTTTTGTTTTGGTTTGTGGTATTCGAGTTGCTTCAATGCCAAGTGTTGATTCCATACCTTTTCCAAGCGGTATTCTCATATTTCTATGGGAGTGCTAATCTTTTCGATCATCGAGGTTGTCATGTTATTTCATTTCCAACCGGCGTGCTTCTCGTCAAGTCGATCCGATCATTTCAACATTCGCGAGATCAATACTAAGTTTTCTCAACGGTGTTTATTCCATCTGCCCCAAATTGCCTTTGTTTTCCCGCCCTCCCACCCTTTTCTTCAAGGACTCAGATTTCTTAATCAAATATCCTTTTATTGATGGCAAGTCTCTCCATTCTTTTCCGTTAATGTTCTTATCCGGTGATTCTCAGGAAGATGCTAAGGAAGCTACAAGATCATCATTCATCGTTCTTGTTTTTTCTTCTCCGGTGGATTCTTCAAGCCTTCGGTGTTGAGCATATTCCTTTCATTTGTCCAATGCTTTCTCATGCCGGTGCACCTCTTAATTATTCACCTCCCTCTATTTTTTCTCCGGAGTGCTTAAGATTACCTCAGAAGATTCAAGTTTCTATTCTTAATCCTTTCTAGCTATCTCGAGGTTGTTATCTCTTTTGAGCCATTTAATTCTACCAGCGCAATCTTTCTTTTGAATCGTTTAATGGTGTATCTTTGAGTGGGCCCTAACCCACAGGTCTTTTCCCAGGATATTACCTTACTCTTCTAATTTTCCCGGAGCTATTCCCAAATTCTTTTTGAAGTTTGACGTAAGAATGAATTTCATCAGTCAGATGTTTTCCAAGATCGCTTTCAAAACATTGTCATCGTTGGTTCATCATTTCCATTCTTCATTGTTCCGGAGTGGCTCATCAATTGCCATGGTGGTTCTCATCATCATTTGAAGACCGAAGAAGAGTTTCTCTTCAATATTATCCGTTCTCTCAGATATGCGTGGTTCTAACTTGTTGCCAACCTCACATAATTATTTTCGATCGCGAGAATTCTTTTCACCCATCCAAAGCAATTCAGGAGCCTTTTCAGTTTGATTCTTCAGAGCCCATCATCTCAGAATATTTATTCGTTTTCACCTTTCAACTCTCGCTCATCAATTCTCCTAAATTGTTGTTTCTCCATTCATCTCCAAATCTTACCGGTGCATCGCTCAAGTATTCTCTAATCAGCTCGTGATCTATTCATTCACTTGTATCTAAATTGTCTCAAGCATCTTCATTCATTTTCCAATTTTTCCTGGTGATGCGTTCATTTTCTTCATTCGTTCTTGTAATCCTTACGGTGGTATGCCCAACATTCCTCTTCGGTTGTTATCATACCACTTCATTCGTTCTTTCCAAATCTTATCGGTGGTTCGTGGAAGACCTTCCCAAGTTGCGCTATTTCCCTCTTCAATCTTTTCAAGAAGAATAAGTGGCATGCCAAATCCATTGCTTGTCATCAATTTAAATTGGTGAAGGATATGCGTAATGTAATTCTTATTATTGTTTCATCCAAGTGATGTAGTTTCTTCTTTCCAGAGCTGTTCATCATGTCACATTTCTCAGTTTGAGATGCTTCATCTTTTCTTTTCCGGAGTTCCAAGTTTTCCGCATTATCTCGTCGCGAAGCTCCATCTAAATCATCGCAAGGCTTCACCTTGTGTTCTGAACTTCTCTTTCTTTTTATCATCCTTTCATTATCGGAGTTCTTCATGGAGGCTCTACATGGTAGTTCGTCAAGGTTTCCTTTCATTCTTCAATTGTTCTTCAAGATTTCTTTCGGAGTTAAGATCCGTCAAGCTATACTCTAAAATAAACATGGTGTTCAACACATGTTTTGTTTTGTGAAGTCCAAGCATTCTTCATCATGCATTCTGAAGTACAATTCGTTCTACCTTATCATTTGAGGTTGTGTTATGTCATTATTGACAATTTGAGTTCGTGTTTCATGATTCACATGTTGTCAAGAATGAGATGTTTTAAATCCACCAATCTCTTCGTTGGAGTTATCTTGTGTCATGTTTCACCTAAAGCCTTCCCTAAGGAATGTTGCTATTATGGTGCTTATCAATGATCCAAGTTTTCTCCTATCCTCTTGGTGAAAGAAGTTTTTCATCGCCTTGGTGCTCTCACTCAAATCAATGGCTTCCTTTAGTGGCCGTTTGTCACCTCATAATGTTGAGAAATTTCCATAAGCCCACTATAGGCTTATTCTTTTTGTTGTTGGTTTTCCGACAACTCCGTTCAATCCCTCTTGTCAGGATGCTTTTCAGATTCAATTGTGGTAGAAGTTGTCTTTTTCTTCTCCGTTCTTTTCTTTCCAACGATCTAGCTTCTACTCTTTGTTCCGGAGGCGTTGTGTTGTTGCTCACTTCAGCCAATCATCTCGTTATCTCAAGATCATGTTCTTTCCTTGCTTATCCATTTAACCGGAGTGGTTACATGTCCTTTCTTGTCGCTAGAGCTGTTCATTCATGTCTTTGCAACCCAAAGGTTTTGGCAATGTTCCTTGTTCCTCTTTTCTAACAGAGTGTTTTCAACTTTGTTCATCTTCGTTGTATTCTTTTCTCGAAATTGCTTAACCTCTCAAGGTTCTTTGCTATCACTCGTTTCTACAAGAAGCAACTTTGTTTTACCTCTTCCTCTTCCGATTCTCTTTGGTGCCATCCTAGATCTCGGGACAAGATCTCTTGTAAGTGGAGGAGTGTTATGACGCCCCGAGACCGATGCTTCAAACGCCTTCTGTCGTGGATTTGTCACGGCAGATGTCCTTAGTGTCGGGACTTAGTCGTGAGGCCAACGCATCTATGTAGTAGCTTGAGAGGGGTTGATCGGGACGAGAGACGCGACACACAACACAAGGATTTAGACAGCTTCGGGCCCCGGGAAACATCATCCGGAATAGCCCTACATGCTGTTTGTGGCTTGGTCTCATTATGCTCATGAGGGAGTCGCCGCATAAACCGGCTCTCCTCTTAGATGTGTCTAGCCCTAGAGATTATTTTCTTCTCCCTTGCCTGTAGCTTGTCCCTCTTTGGGGAGCCCTGCCCCTCCTTATATATGTTGAAGGGGCGGGTTACATGTGGAGTCTTATTAGGATTAGGACTAGTCTATCTCTAATACAAACCGGATACAAGTCCAGGTCTTAACTCCTTGTAAGGTAAATATTCTTCACGCCTTTCCTCTTAAACCGGCCCACCATAGCGTGATCCGCCTTCCATAAACCGCCTGGGCCACCGGTCTTGTCACTCCTCGACCCGCTTTGCCGGATTACCAATGAGTCGTGAACCGCAGGTCCAAACGGGTCGCCGGTGAACCGCCAAGTGTCAGCGGGGTCTCAAGTAAACCGCCAAGTCCGGCCGGGTTATACTTCCGGCCGGTTTACACCGCGGGGTATATCCCTGACATTAGCCCCCAAGTTTAGCTTGGATTTATCCATGGTAAACTTATGCTGCAAAATAAACAAAAGAACCAATTTGACAGGTTGTGCTCCGGGTTAAGAATTCTTATAAACCGGCACTTGATCATCCTTAATTCCTTGTCATTTCTTCCTTCTAAAAAATCCGAGTCAATAGACCAGTTTCATAATCAATTTGCTTGCAGAAGATATTTTGTAAATAAAGAATCCATTTGAATTGGCCTTGAATGCTCTGAATTGACAAAAATATTGGTCTTCAAATATTCAACTGATATTCAGCCGGTCTGAAGATGTAAAACTTGCCGGTTTAATATTACCAAAATTGCCGGGTTATAAAAACTGATAATTCCGGGTCATGATTGTTGCCAACGCCGGTTCATGATTGTTGCCAACACCGGTTCATGATTATTGATGACGCCGGGTTGCAGACACAAGGTCGTAATGATTGGTGACGCCGGGTCAATCCGGTTTTCTCAAAATAGAGACTTTGAAAATAGTTCTTCGATAATAATATAATACCTGTAGCCCCCAAGTCTTGAGCAGAACAAAGTGGTGGCTTAAGACTTGCTTCAATATAAATACTGCCACTTAAGAAGAAATCCATGCTGTTCACCCCATTCACTTAGTAAAAACTGAATACTCCATATTATGTAGCCCCCAAGTGCCTGGTTGTCATGCTTGCATCAACCTGGGACTTGTAATTGTCTTATACTCATAAAAACTTCAACCAGTGTAGCCCCCAAGGGCCGGGTCATTATGCAATAATGAGCAGGGACTTTTGTAAGTATAATCATATAGATTCGAGCAATGATGTGTAGCTCCCAAGGGCCGGCTTAGTAAGATAATATTGAGCTGGGACTTGATATATACTTCAATGAAAATAACATCATATGATGTAACCCCCATCATGGGTCTTGAATCCACGTCCACAAGGTTAAGAGCCTTGTGCTTTACCAACTGAGCAGTAGACCCTTCAATATAATGAATAAAAAGCTTTGTACCTTGAATTGTTGACAGGAGCAATTGGTAGCCCCCAAGGGCCGGCTCATTATGATGTGATGAGTCGAGTCTTCAATAAGGCCAATAAAAATGACTTTCCATTAGCCCCCAAGTGTCATGGTGCATGCTTGCAGCGACATGAGACTTGCATGTAATCTCAATTTGAATAATGTAGCCCCCAAGTGCCGGTTCGTAAGCCTGCAGCGACTCGGGACTATCCCCTCCATTGTAGAATAAATCATATCCATTGATAAAATAATAGCCATTGCGCTGAAGCGACTTTGAAAACCTCAATCATAATATTGGTTATGATAACCATAATAAAAATCCAGCCATGTTAGCTATTAAAGATTTGAATAATATACCAAATGATTTATAAGCGCATGATTCCAATGGCGCAATTCAAATATATACTGACGACTTATAGTCCAAAGCCAGGCCGGGTTAATAAACACCGGATAATTTATCATCATACTGGCGACTTATAGTCCAAATTCAGGCCGGTTTAATAAACACCGGCGATTTACCATCATGCTTTATTCAACCTGTTTCTGCATACAACAAGTTTACAGTGTCTTGGCGGTTTACCGCCGGACCGGTCATAATGCCCAACATATAACCCGGGTTTATAACCAAGGCTGCACTTAAGAATAATCAAATATGAAATATATCATACCTGTGACATTGAATCACATCGTTGGTTTACCAACTTTTCGTAGTAAGGGTGATAACCCAAATCTTGAGTATTATAACTCCCCTCATATTTTGTCGGTTTGTAATAAAATCGTGCCGGGTTGTAATAAACACCGGATGATCATCCTGGCGACTTATAGTCAATGCCAGACCGGATTAAGAAATGCCGGTTCATAATGGATTATGTGCTAACAGCTGATAACTGTAAGCCATGCCGGGTTAAGAAACACCGGGTTAATGAAATGACTTATAGTCAGGCCGAGTCAATGGACGCTGGTTTACCTTAAAACCTTACCAAAGGAGAAAAAACTTTGACAAAAAGCAAATGAAAAAACTTGTAGTCGAGGCTTTTCAAGGGCTGCCAGGCCCAAATTCGAGGCTTTTCATGGGCTGCCAGGCCGCTGAGTTAAACCATTTTGACAAAGCCTTTTAAGATGGCCTCCAACTAACCATTCATCGTTTTAACTTTGACAAGTTTAGGGTCTCAATGAGAGTAACTGTCAAACGTTCGACGGGTCATGCCAGGATTACCTGGATAGGAGTGGCTTACTTGATGAAGGCAGGTTAACCCGGGGTTTTAGGTGAATACACCAGGCTTCCAAACCGTGGGTCGATACCCGGTTACAAGGGTCCTTTCAAACTCTTTGGTATTTTACACAAAGAGCCCCCAAGTAACTTTGTGAGCTGTGCTCAATGGGTGCCTATGTTTGAGTCGTGCTTTGAGCAATAGAACTCTCTTTGGCCCCTTGGGTGTGAAGCTCCCAAGATGTATTGTGGCATGATAGCCGGATTAATGGACAGAACTCCGCTTTGTCAGCTAAAGCCCCCATGTAACCAATAATATGATAAGCCAATAAGGCGGGATACCCATGTTTGAACCGCGCGTCAGGGCAGCAGGTCCTCTTTGGCAACCTTTAACTTTTTGCAAGAGATAAATTCTTCTTGAACCGGGATTTGAACCGGATATTGAGAGCTTCAAAGCTTTGTGGGAGACATCTTTCCCTTGAACCGGATTTTAAACCGGAATCTTCATTTTCAGCGGGAAATTTTCTGATGGCCTTTAAACTCGGAACTTGCGAGAAGTTAATTCCTTTTTGAACCGGACATTCTTAAACCGGATTGGAGAGCTTCAGAGCTTTGTAGGAGAATAGATTTCTCTTGAACCGGATTGTAAACCGGACATTTGAGAGCATCAGTGAGACTGACTTCCCTTGAGACGGATTGTAAACCGGAATCCTTTCTGAGGACCTGGAACTTCTTCATTGAGCTAGGATTTTGTAACCGCCATATACTTTCTAAGCCGGAAATTTTCTGACGGCCTTTAAATTTTCATGAATATAACAGTAGCCTCCGAGACCGGGTTATCCTTCCCTCCATCGTCCTGGGGTTCTCAAATTTGCTAAAACTGGCAAGATTTGCTGAGTCATGTCACCGTAGCCCCCGAGTATCAAAGGTGACTCGAGGAGTTGGCTTGAAACTCTTATATTTAACTGTGATATAAACCGGCATAACTTGTATGTCGTTGGTGTTGATAGCACGATGTGAATCCACAGAAGGTTGAGGTGACTGCGGCGGGTTATAAATGATCCCGTATGAGCCGTGTCAGCAACTCGGCCAATGGTTCCTTCCAACCGGCTAATTGAAGTTAACCAAACTGTAGTGGCGGCGACTTGTGTGCCTGCCCAGTGAGCCATCCAGTGCCGACGGCGGTTTGATAGTATATGATAAGTTGCCTCCATTTTGTTGAAAGAAAAACCGGGCTACCCAAGCTGTGACTTGCTCATACTCAATAAACAGATCATGCAGACAGGTGCGGCTCGGTATGTTGATGTAGACCAGGCCGCGAGAGATGGACAGCAAAGATGACCGCGGCTTCAAAGACGGCACAGACAAATGAATCGGCCGCGGCGTTGTAAATCGGCGTGGACGGGCAAATTATCCACGTCATATTGATGCAAACCGGTCTGCAGAATGGCGGTTTGCACATATATTCATCGAGCTTGATGGCATGATAAAATACTTAGCGCATCTATAATGGCGGCGCGAGTTATACATCCATGACATAGCCATAGCTTCTGCAGTGAACAATTGTCCTGCATAAACAATATTGCAGACCAAGGCAAAGGTAAACTTGTTCTTTGACAAAAATAATATGTGCTAAAAATATATTTTAGATGGATATCACCTGATGTGTCCAGGCCAAAAATAATCCGCCATGAAGTTGATGATCACTAGGTGAAACTGAATCCCTCCCGGGTGAATTGGCCGTGGGAGCAAACAGATAAACCGGCCACGGCGTTTGTAAGCCGGTGCGGACGAGCAAGTTGTCCTCCACGTTGTAAGCCGGTGAGGACGCGTGAACCGGCTGCGAGGGCGGACAAGCGAGTCATCCATGGCGTTGTAAGGTGGTGCTGACGGGCGAGCCGGTCGGCGCGTTGATGTAAACCGGACCGCAGGGGCGACGGCTGTATATAACAACACTATACGGCAGAGTGGTTGTTTTCGAATAATTAATAAATATTGATAAAAGTAAACTAGATGGAGATCACCTGATATGTTAAACCGGAATTTATTCACCGCGGAGTTGATGATCACCGCGGGCGAATCAGCCGCGGGAGCAAACGAATGAACCGGCCGCGGCGTTATAAGCCGGTGCAAACGAGCAAGCTGCCCTCTGTGTTGTAAGCCGGTGTGGACGCGCGAGTCAATCACAGGCGCAATCCCGGCTTGTGGATGTAGACCGGGGCGGTGACTTGCTCACGATCCGCTCTAGAAGAACGGCACGGCAAGCACTAACGCAAAAATAATATTGGCGCACTTCTCATGCGACACCCTTTTAACAAATAATGGTCCTGCGAAAAAATACCACGCACTGCAGTAATCGCTTCTCAAAAATTTGATATGTACCGATAAAATACACGTAAAGGATAGCACCGGTATTTTTGCGGATGTCATACCGGACAATGCATAGTGCTGCTTTTTTTTTACAACAGAGTTGATTGGTTCTGTGTCTTCTAGTGCCTGAGCTCTCCACATAACGCGGCCGGTACTTTTTGAGCCGGAATTTCTGTAACTAGAACTTCTTGATAATCCGGCCGGAACCTTTGATAATCCGGAACTTTTGAAACGAAACCTCTTGATAATCCGGCCGGAACCTTTGATAATCCGGAACTTTTGAACTGGAACCTTTTGATAATCCGGCCGGAACTTTTGATAATCCGGAACTTTTGAACCGGAACCTCTTGATAATCCGGCCAGAACTTTTCTGTAGCCTAAGTCGGAACTCTTTGATGACTCGGACGGAACCTTTCGGCGATTCTGCTGGAACCCTTCGGCGATTCGGACCGAACTTTTCGTCGAGGCAATTGGAACTCTTTTGGTGATTCGAACAGAACCTTTCGTCAAGACGGTCGGAACTTTTCAATGAACCGGCCCGAACTTTCCGACGAGCCGACGGAACCTTTTGATGAGCCTGATGGAACTTTTCGGCGAGCCAGCAGGAACTCTCCGACGAGTCAGTCGGAACTTTTCAATCAGTTGGGCGAAACTTTTCAATTTCTGGAATAGCGCCCTCCAAGAACTCATCACCACCGTGCGCAGGCCCCACGGTGGGCGCCAACTGTCGTGGATTTGTCACGGCAGATGTCCTTAGTGTCAGGACTTAGTCGTGAGGCCAACGCATCTATGTAGTAGCTTGAGAGGGGTTGATCGGGACGAGAGACGCGACACACAACACAAGGATTTAGACAGCTTCGGGCCCCGGGAAACATCATCCGGAATAGCCCTAAATGCTGTTTGTGGCTAGGTCTCATTATGCTCATGAGGGAGTCGCTGCATAAACTGGCTCTCCTCTTAGATGTGTCTAGCCCTAGAGATTATTTTCTTCTCCCTTGGTGGTAGCTTGTCCCTCTTTGGGGAGGCCTGCCCCTCCCTATATATGTTGAAGGGGCGGGTTACATGTGGAGTCTTATTAGGATTAGGACTAGTCTATCTCTAATAAAAACCGGATACAAGTCCAGGTCTTAACTCCTTGTAAGGTAAATATTCTTCACGCCTTTCCTCTTAAACCGGCCCACCATAGCGTGATCCGGCCTTCCATAAACCGCCCGTTGGGCCACCGGGTCTTGTCGCTCCTCTGACCCGCCTGCCGGATTACCAATGAGTCGTGAACCGGCAGGTCCAAACGGGTCGCCGGTGAACCGCCAAGTGTCAGCGGGGTCTCAAGTAAACCGCCAAGTCCGGCCGGGTTATACTTCCGGCCGGTTTACACCGCGGGGTATATCCCCGACACCTTCCATGTTTTCATTGTCGCCGTGTGTTTTATTTGTGTAACGCCCTGAGTCTGATGCTCCAGATGCCTTCCTTTATTTTAGTTGTTGACGTGTGTTTATTATGTTTGTTGCATTATCATAATTATTTTTGCATATTTCATTCCTATATGTTTATGCCATGCTCATGTTGAGTGCTTTGTCATATCTTTGCTTGTTGCACCATGCTCATCTCACTTGTTATGTTGCATTGTGCCATTGTCACTTTTTGCTTCTTGCATCATGTTCATATTTAATTGTATTGTATTGTGCCATATTTGTTCGTTTGCCATGTTCATCTCACCTTGTTATATGCTTCATGTTTTTTATGTGCCTCTTGTCATTTTATTGCATTGTATCATGATCATCATGCCTTGGCTTGCATATTCAAGTTTTGTTGTGTGATCTTGGGTGAACCCCTCTTCTTCTTATCTCCACCTCTCCTTTTTGCACCATGCACACACCAACAACCGTTCATCAAGTTCACCCAAGTTTCTATCCCATCCAAGCATCTCCTTTTCCCTTTCTTTCAATTATTTCTCTAGTGGCATTTTCTGCTCCAGATTAATGTTCACTATATTTCTATATTCCCTACGCCATGCCAAGACCACCTCCTCCAGTTTTCAAGTCTTTTGGAAGTGTTTTGGTTGGGCTAAGGATTTATTCAAGCTTGAATTATTTTCAAACTTGTTTGAATTTGCAGTCTCTAAAAATTGCCAGAGCATTTTATTTAATTTGTGCATATTACCAGTTCTCCAGGAATATGTTTTCCCCTTCCTAATTCAACTCCTACCCCTGGCCATTTCCCTCTTCTATTATGTGGATTGTTTATTTATAGAAAGAATTTAAAGCAGGAACAGGCCGTACCTGGGCGCTGCACTTGGGCCTCCTCCTTCCTGGAGCCCAGCCAGCGCCAGCGTGCCCCTGCTCTCCCTCTCGCTGGTAAATCCTACGTGGATCACCTAGGCGACCCCACCGGGCGGTCTCTCTCTTCCTCACCTTTCTCCTTCCTCTCGTTTCCTCCTCTCCTCACAGTAAAAAACCCCAGGTCGAGCGCACATGGCCACGAGGGCAGCCCCGACCACGCACCTCCCCCTATAAAGCCACCCCTCGGTGTCCTAGGGTTTCCCCTTCTCCCTCTCGATTTCCTCCTCCGCCGCCAGTCAGGAGGGCAGCTCCTCCCCGCTCCATCTCCTCCCTGCAATCACCATGGCCGGCCCAAGAAAGAGCTCATCACCGGAGTAGGAGCATCGCCGGCCTCCCCTCCGTCGACCCCGAGAACCGCAGCACCTCCCCAAGTCCGTTCTGACGCCGATCCAAGCCCGAGGACGCCTTCCCCGACGTCCTCTTCTTCCCCTTTGTCTTCTTCTTCCCGGATCAAAGCTTTCGCCAAGTCCCTCTACTTCCCCTGCGTCCTCTACATCACGCCCGGAGATAGCGTGCGCGCCGCGAGGGTCTTCTTCCCCGATGTCTTCTTCTTCGACTACAAGCAGGGCCAGAGCTGTCCACCCCAAGGCCGACGCGATCGCCTTCCTCACGACCTCTTCTTCCCTGCGTTCTCCGCTTCACGGACACCGCGATTCAGGTCCCCAAGCCGTCTTCACTGCTTGTCCGACCGCCCTGCCAACGAATTCGAGCCCCTCGTGAGCTCCTCTCGCAAACCCGTCCTTTTCCCTTTCAAATTCGTGCATGTAGGCGTCGCTCTAGTCGAGATTGTGCACGACCACCATGAACGAGTTCGTGGAGTTTCTGTTGTTTTCTTTTGCGAGCCCGTGGTCTGTTCCTGCGTGAGCACACCCGCACCCTCGCTTTGTTGCTCTACCACATGCACCTTGGCACGTTTCCGCACCCCCGCCGACCCTCCGCAACCATAGCAAGGGTTGCTGCTGGCGAGTCCCCGTGCGCACGCTTCAGTTTTGGTCCTGGTCGCGATGAGCACATGCATTATCTTCTGTCGATCCCCCTTTGCATCACGAACACATAGCTAGCCCAGTGGCTAGCGCAGCCAGTATCCATCCAAGGGGTCTGGGGTTCGAGTCCCAGCAGCCCCAATTTTTGCTCTGTTTCCTTTTATTTTTCTGCACACACACACTCAGCTGCTTGGCCAAATCTCCTCCTAGGCCGCTGCACTGTGTTGCATTCGGCTCGCGTAGTTTGTTTTTCCTTCTCTGTGGTTTTAGTATTTTCCAAGCGCATGCATAATTACATTACTGCCACTGTTTTGCAATATTAATAACTAAAGATCCATGCATCCAAATGAAACATGTCATATATGCATCTTGCTCAGTTTTTTATGTCCTTTAACAATATGCAACTTTCATCCCTGTTAAAACTGATTAAAATTGCTGTTTGCATTAATTTGCATAAATGACATGTTAAAATAGTTTATTTCATAACTTAATAACCGTAACTCCAAATTCAATGTTCTTTATATGTAAATGGGCTAGAAAGATGCATAGATTAACTTGGTGCACTTTCTTTTGCTGTTTAACAACTTTAAAATTATGTTATAGGAAGAACAGTACCAAATTCGAATATTGCATATGAGGATTTTCCGGAATTGTTGTTTGTAATTTCCGGCCTCATTTAAAATGCCTAGATATGTAGTTTTGTTGTGCATAAACTCTTGCCATGTTAACAACATTTAATATTGTCATGCATCATGCTTGGTTGTGCATCATGCCATGTATATGTGTAGTGTGTTTACCTTGTTGTTTGCTTCTTTCCAGTTATGCTCCTTCTCGTTAGTTCCTGTTTCATTGCGATCGTGAGGATTCGTTCGTCTAGCTTGGTTTGTCTTCGTGGCTTCATCTTCTTCATGGACTCGTTCTTCTTCCTAGCGGGATTTCAGGCAAGATGACCGTCACCTTGGATCTCATTACTATCATTGCTATGCTAGTTGCTTCGTTCTATCGCTATGCCGCGTTACCTACCACTTGCGTATCAAGCCTCCCAAATTGCCATGAACCTCTAACCTTTGTCGCCCTTCCTAGCAAACCGTTGTTTGGCTATGTTACTGCTCTTGCTCAGCCCCTCTTATAGCGTTGCTAGTTGCAGGTGAAGATGAAGATTGTTCCATGTTGGAACATGGATATGTTGGGATATCACAATATCTCTTATTTAATTAATGCATCTATATACTTGGTAAAGGGTTGAAGTCTCGGCCTTATGCCTTGTGTTTTGTTCCACTCTTGCCGCCCTAGTTTCTGTCATACCGGTGTTATGTTCCTTGATTTTGCGTTCCTTACGCGGTTGGGTGATTTATGGGACCCCTTGACAGTTCGCTTTGAATAAAACTCTTCTAACAAGGCCCAACATTGGTTTTATCATTTGCCTCACCTATGCCCTTTTTTTTCCCTTGGGTTTCCGGAGCCCGAGGGTCATCTTTATTTTAGCCCCCACGGGCCGTGCTCCTCTGAGTACTGGTCCAAACCGAGTGATGTCCGGCGCCCCCTAGGCAATCAGGGTCTATGCCAACCTGACGTCTTGCTCATCCGGTGTGCCCTGAGAACGAGATATGTGTACCTCCTATTGGGATTTGTCGACACATCGGCCGGCTTTGCTGGTCTTGTTTTACCATTGTCGAAATGTCTTGTAACCGGGATTCCAAGACTGATCGGGTCTTCCAAGGAGAAGGAATATCCTTTGTTGATCGCGAGAGCTTATCATGGGCTAAGTTGGGACACCCCTGCAGGGTTTCAAACTTTCGAGAGCCGTGCCCGTGGTTATGTGGCAGATGGGAATTTGTTAATATCCGGTTGTAGTAAACTTGAAGTAAACTCTTCTAAAATACACCAACCGGGTGCCTAACCGTGATCGCCTCTTTTCGGGTTGTTCGAGAGGAGAACACGGTTTCGGGTTATGCTTGACGTAAGTAGGAGTTCGTGATCACTTCTTGATCATTACTAGTTGACGACCGCTTGCTTTGCTTCTCTTCTCGCTCTTATTTGCGTAAGTTAGCCACCATACATGCTTAGTCGCCGCAACCTCACCACCTTACCCCTTCCTAACCCATTTAGCTTTGCTAGTCTTGATACCCATGGTAATGGGATTGTTTGAGTCCTCGTGGCTCACAGATTACTACAACACCAGCCAGTGTGTGTGTTTGCGATGATCATGATGTGAGAGCGATGTTTACTTGTTTTGGAGTTCTTCTTCTTCTTCGTCGATCTTGTGTTAGGTTCCCGGCCTGGCACTGGCTAGCGGTGGTGGATGTCGCTTGAGTTTCAGTTTATGTTTCATCCGTAGTCGGATGTTGTTCTCATGTATATTGATGTATTCTTGTGGCATTTGTATGTCTTGGATGTATCCCCACTATTATGTAATGTTGTTGTAATGATATCCACCTTGTAAAAGCGTCTTCAAGATGCGCTTCTATCCTTGGTGGGACCTTCGAGTTCCTTTAGGATAGGGCCGCATCTTGGGCTTGACAATTTGTTTGTTCCATTTCATCATGGCATCATCCACATTGCATCGGCACTCGTTGCCGTCATTGTTCTAAAAACTTGGATCCGCTCGTAGTTGCCATGTCCCCTGCCATCGTTAACTGTTCCGATTCCCATCGGGTTTTCGCTTCCCTCTTGACCGTGACTGCCTAACCCCCTTTTGCGTGCGTGTCCGAAACTTCCCCGAACTTGACCCGAGCAGTTTTTACCGTTGGATTCGGATCATCCCCAAACATCCCTAAAATATCTTCGGTCTCTCAGTTGGACGCCCATAGCCTATTTTTCTCGATCGTCTGATTTCGATCGGAGGGACTAGTTAGCCCCTAACCTAATCCCCTACCTATATAAACAATCTAACTCTAGACCAACTCCCTCGTTTTCCTCACCCCGCCGCCAAACCAGCTTCACCTCGGGATCCTCCCCGCAGTCACCTGCGCTGCCACTTCTCTCCTTGCTTTCAGCCACCACCTAGTTCACCCCAGATTCCAGATCCATCCATCCGAACCGTTGGATCAAAATCCAACGTGCAAGAGGTGCCCCTACAGCTCCCACAGCCACAACTTCCTCGATCTGATCTGGATCAGGAGAGGAGCACCCGTCCCGCTCCTCGTCGCCCTGTCGACCCGTCGCCGCCTCCTGATGCAGCTGCTTCCCCGAGCTCCCTCACATGGCGTCCATGGCGCCCGGGCTCTTCCTCAACCCCGCCATCTTCAGCCTCGTGACGTCCAAGTCGCCATTTGCCCCCTCGACATGGCCTCCTCTGCCGCCCTTGTTGCGAGTCGCCCGGATTCGTCGGACCCCTGCTTCATCCCCATCATCGTGTCGCCGACATGCTCCAGTGATCCGTTCGCTGTCGCCATGCCCTGCCTCTCCTTTCCTTCTCCTTTTCTTCTCTCTCTCACCTGTGTCGCGCCACCGCCATTTTGCAGAGGCCAGCGCCGCCGCCTGGAGCTTCTCCGCCGTCGGAGACCTTCGCCTCGTCTGCATCACCGGCGTGTCTCCGCGGTCAGGCCTCCCCAGGCCCTCATCGTCGGCCTCCCTTGCTTCTGCGTAGGGAACAACAACGAACAACGACAACTCCCCTCGCCCGTGCGTTGACCTCCAGCCCGCTCGATCCCCTGCTTCACGAAATGCGTCACGGCCTCGATCTGTGGTTCTAGCTTCGACCGCTCCAACCGGCTCAACTGCGAGCTGGCCTGCCTCCCGCGCCAAGGTCCCTCAAACCCAGCCCAACCACCTCCTCCTCCACCGACTAGGCCGAGCCCATGGTGAGCAACCAGCAGCCCCGCTAGCCCTTTGACCTGCTGCAGATTCGGCCCGTGTAATGTTTTTTCGTCTGGACGGATTTAGTAATTATTCCAGAGAACGCCGTTTTACAGAAAAGTCCCTAGTGTTCATGCATCTAATAACTAATTAACCATGCATCATATGTAAATAAATTATATATGTAAAATGCTTAGAATTTCATCTAGTTTCATAATACCCAACTTGCATCCATGTTTAAAATGTTTAAATTGTGGTTTGTATTTAGTTTGCATAAATATGTTGCTTAAATGGTTTAATTCATAACTAATTAACCGTAGCTCGTTTTTAAATAAACGTTATATGTAAATTGGGTAGAAAATGCCTAGTTTAACATGGTACACTCATCTTGCATGTTTAACAACTCTAAAATATGGTTTAGGGCAGAACAATACCAAATTCATAATATGCACATGGGAGTTTTCCGGAATTATTGTTTGTTGTTCCGGCCTCATTTAAACTTGCCTAAATAGTTAGTTTACTTACGCTGCACCTCTGGCCATGTTAAGCAACATTTAATATTGTTGGGTACATAAACGGGAGAGAACTAAATAATTAAATGTTGTGTTTCTTCAATATGCAACTCGTTGCATATTGAGTTGCATATTGAGCTCCACTTAATTTGTAGTGTTGTTTTTTGCACTTTGCCATGCCATGCTCATTAAACCGGACATGCATCATACTTGATTGTGCATCATGCCATGTTTATGTGATTGTTGTTTACTATGTCGTTTGCTTCTTTCCGGTTGCGCTTCTCCTTGATAGTTCCGGTTGCATTGCGATTGTGAGGATTCGTTCGTCTAGATCCGTTTGTCTTCTTCATGGACTCGTTCTTCTTCCTTGCGGGACCCCAGGCAAGATGACCATTACCCTCGATATCACTTCTATCTTTGCTTGCTAGTTGTTCGTTCTATCGCTATGTCACGCTACCTACCACTTGTTTATCATGCCTCCCATATTACTATGTCAAGCCTCTTACCCACCTTCCTAGCAAACCGTTTTTTGGCTATGTTACCGCTTTTGCTCAGCCCCTCTTATAGCATTGCTAGTTGCAGGTGAAGTTGAAGCTGGTTCCATGTTGGAACATGGATATGTTGGGATATCACAATATCTCTTATTTAAATTAATGCATCTATATACTTGGTAAAGGGTGGAAGGCTCGGCCTTATGCCTGATGTTTTATTCCACACTTGCTGCCTTAGTTTTCGTCATACTGGTGTTATGTTCGTTGATTTTGTGTTCCTTATGCGGTTGGGGTTATGTGACCCCCTTGACAGTTTGCTTTGAATAAAACTCCTCCAGTAAGGCCCAACCTTGGTTTTACCATTTGCCTACCTACCACCTATACCTTTCCCTTGGGTTCTGTAGACTCAAGAGTCATCGTTATTTTAAACCCCCCCTCCCCCGGGCCAGTGCTCCTCTGAGTGTTGATCCGAAATGGGCAGCCTGCGGGGCCACCTCGGCGAAACTTGAGGGCTGGTTTTGCTCATAGCTTGTCCCATCTGGTGTGCCCTGAGAACGAGATACGTGCGACTCTTATCGGGATTTATCGGCACATCGGGTGGTCTTGCTGGTCTTGTTTTACCATTGTCGAAATGTCCTGTAACCGGGATTCCGAGTCTGACCGAGTTGTTCCGGGAGAAGGAATATCCTTTGTTGATCATGAGAGCTTGTGATGGGCTAAGTTGGGACACCCTTGCAGGGTATAAACTTTCGAAAGCCGTGCCCGCGGTTATGTGGCAGATGGGAATTTGTTAATGTCCGGTTGTAGAGAACTTGAGACATGACTTAATAGAAATGAATCAACCGCGTGTGTAGCCGTGATGGTCTCTTTTCGGCGGAGTCCGGGAAGTGAACACGGTTTGTGTTATCGTTGTACGTAAGTAGTTTCAGGATCACTTCTTCGTCACTTCTAGCTTCTCGACCATTGCGTTGCTTCTCTTCTCGCTCTTATTTGCGTATGTTAGCCACCATATTTTCTTAGTGCTTGCTGCAACTCCACCTCATTACCTTATCCTACCCATAAGCTTAAATATTCTTGATCTCGTCGGTTTTGAGATTGCCGAGTCCTCGTGACTCACAAATACTACCAAAACAGTTGCAGGTGCCGATGATGCCAGTGCAGGAGATGCTACCGAACTCAAGTGGGAGTTCGACGAGGACCTTGGTCATTACTATGTTTAATTTCCTGATGATCAGTATTGGAGCCCAGTTGGGACGATCGGGGATCTAGCATTTCGGGTTATCTTCTTTTCTTTTTGATTTGTCCGTGGTCGGACTATGTGTGTACTCTGAATGATGTATGAATTATTTGTTCATTGTGTGAAGTGGCGATTGTAAGCCAACTCTATTTATCCCTTTCTTGTTCATTACATGGGATTTTATGAAGATGACCCTTCTTGTGACAAAACCACAATGCGGTTATGCCTCTAAGTCGTGCCTCGACACGTGGGAGATATAGCCGCATCGTGGGTGTTACATGAAGGGAATGAAGAGGAAACCAGTGAGCAGGAATTTCATAAGGCCACTGACGCCCTATGTATTGATGGAGGTGCATCTTTGCACACCTCTCATCACCAACTCAAGCGATGTGCACAAGAGGTCAATGTTGTGGAACCAATGCCAGAGGCCCGGAAGCCGCTCAAGTGGTCCCACACGCCCATCATCTTTCATGAGGAGGATCACCCTGGCCGCACCATAGAGGTAGGGTGTTTGCCATTGTTGGTCTCCCCAACAATTTGCAACCTCAAGGTCACAAAGATGTTAGTGGATGGCGGGGCGGGGTTGAATCTGATTTCCCCAGCAGTCATCAACAAGCTTCAGATAGGAGAAGAAGAGCTAGAAGTCACTGGCACGTTTCAAGGAGTTAATTCCGGCAGGAGCCATCCCAAGGGAAAGATTACGTTGCCGGTGACGTTCGGGGGAGAACTGAACTATAAGACTGAGAAGATTGTGTTTGATGTGGTTGATCTCCCCCTGCCGTACAATGGGATTCTGGGACGGCGCGGCCCTGGCTAAGTTCATGGCAACATCACACTATGCTTATAACACTTTGAAGATGCATGGGCCACTGGGAGTCATCACTATCCCGTCAGATGAGAAGGATGCAATTATCTGCGTGGACAAGATATACTGGGATGCAGTCGCAGCAGAGGCTGTGGCAGCAGCACCTCCCGCCAAGGAAAGCAAAGGAAAGAAGAGGGATTGTAGGACCTCCGGCATGGAGTTCGGGAAGCGTGCCCCCTCTGAGTGCACGACACCCGTAGATGACGTGCCGGAGTGTTCCAACAACAAGAAATCCAAGGTTACCGCACCCCAAGTGAAGAAGGTCCTGGCAGGGCTGGCTGGCATTGATGGTACTTTTACTATCAGCGCCACCCTAGATGACAAATAGGAAAGTGCGCTCGTTGCCTTCCTTCAGGCAAATATCGATGTGTTTGCCTGGCAACCATCTGATATCCCCGGTGTTCCCAGGGAGGTAATCAAGCACCACCTTGCTGTCTTCCCACATGCCCGACCTGTCAAGCGGAAAGTCCGGAAGTAGGCCTTGGAGCGGCAACAATTGATTGTCGAGGAAATCAAGAAACTAGAGGGTGCTGGCTTGGTCAGAGGAGTACTGCACCCTACATGGTTAGCAAGTCCAGTGGTGGTCCAGAAGGTGAATGGGAAATGGAGGCTTTGCATTGATTTCACAGATCTCAACAAGGCTTGCCCGAAGGACCAATTTCCCTTGCCGTGCATCGACCAGATCATGGATTCCACTTCAGGTTGTGATTTTCTCTCCTTTATGGATGCATACTCCGGATACCACCAGATCTTCATGTCCAAAGAAGATGAGGAGAATACATCGTTCATCACTCCGCGTGTACGTACTGCTTTGTCCGTATGCCTTCCGGATTAAAGAGTGATGGGTACACTTTTACAAGAGCAGTCCAGATTGGTTTTGAGCCACAATTGGACAGAAATATAGAACCCTATATGGATGACATCATGGTCAAAACCAAGGATAAGTCCACCCTTATCCAGGATTTGGAGGAGACATTTGCTAATCTATGCAAGATCAACTTGAAGCTTAATCCGGAGAAGTGTGTATTTGGTGTTCCCTCCGCCAAGCTACTTGGATTCTTCGTGTCCCATCGGGGGATCAAAGCCCTCCCCGACAAGAACAAGGCCATTGACCAGATCCAAGCTGTCGGATGTGGGGTTCCGGCAAACCCTAAGGTTCGAACACTGGGGTGCACGTGAAGTCTTTCCTTCGTACCGATCTACGCTCAAGCTCGCTAAGATCTTGCGGACGAACTCGCCGAACTCACAACACAGAAGAAGACACGAGGTTTATACTGGTTCGGGCCACCGTTGTGGTGTAATACCCTACTCCAGTGTGGTGGTGGATGGATTGCCTCTTGGGCTGATGATGAACAAAGACATGGGAAGAACAACCTCCCGAGGTTGAGGTGTTCTGTGGCTAGGCTCTCGATCGGATTGGATCAAGCTAAGATCGATCAGATCGATGCCCCACTGTGGGTGGCTAGCTCTACTTGTATAGGCCCCGGTCCTCTTCCCAAATATTGAGCGGAAGGGAGCCAACAACGGCGGGCAATTTGAAGGGGACAGCTAGTACAAGCTATCCTCGACAAAAGCGGTCTTCGCCTGCAAAAAGCACTGGGATGACGCTGCCTTGGGCTCCACGATGACCTCCGCCTTGCCGCCCTCCTGGTCTTGGTCTTGTTGCACCAATATGGCAACCTTTGCTCGATGCCTCGACACTCTTCGCCAAGGCTTGCCTCCTTAGCACCAAAGAGGAAATGGGACGCTGCACGCACTGGCGCCCGCTTGGCACCCGCCTGGCACCGTTCGTCATGGCTTACGTGACGAGTGCCTCGTGAGGTTTGCCTCGCCTTGATATCTCCGCTCCTCATGAGCCTCGCTCGGCTAGGGCCACTCCAGCCGAAGTCTTATGTCGTCGCCTCGTGAGGCTTGGACCTCGCGAAGGTCTTGATGACTTGTTGATGAAGGTGGGCGACGGCCCCGCTGCTTAGCTACCGCCAGTGGCCGCAGGGAGGCAAGTCTGGGGACCCCCGTTCCCAGAACGCCGACAGTAGCCCCCTGGCCCAAGGCGCGCTCGTTCTTGGCTTCGCGGCGAAGCCACGGGTCAAGTTCAGAGCGCCGCGGGCACCAAAAGCCTGCGGCCTCGGTTGACGCATGGCGGTTGATTGGACCTGGGTGTCTCCGCTTCCTCATGCTGCCTCGGCAACTACACGACATGACGAGTCCCTGCGACATGCAAGGAAAACCATCATTACCTGCGATCATGGGAGACGCCAGTTGGCCTTCTCTCACTATAAATGGGGAGGGGGGCGGAGCCCCCGTTGCCCATCTTCTCCTCGCTCGCTTGCTTCGTCCTCCTCGCTCTCCTTCTAGCAGCAATGGCGCCCATTAGAAGGTTTTCGGCCGAAGAGAAAGGGAAAGCTCCCCATGACAATCGAGAGCCACTTCCACCGAAGAAACGAGCGATCCACCGCCGTGACGAAGCGGCGTTGCAAGTGGTGACGAGGCCTTGGTGCGAGCGGCCTCCACCGGGGTTCCTGCTCCCCTTGTACGCCCGAGCAGTCGTCTCAGGAGGACGGAGTGGCGAGCAGCACCGCCCGCGCCGCGTCCAGGGTCGTTGTGCCACGACGCCACGCGTCGTCGACCCTGGGGTGCACGCCGCTGACTCCTCGCGCGAGTTGGTGCTGTGCGCGCCGATGCCTCCATGCTCCTGGATCCGCTTCCCGCGGTTCTTCTCCGACGTGATGCCGCTGAGGGGGCCACTCGAGCTCTGGCTGCAACACGCCGACTGCAGTGCCCCGAAGACCGGAGCGGAGACCGAGGCAGTTCCCACCGGCAAGATCTTCATGACCCCTGGCTGGGGCGAGATCGCGCGGGTTTGCCGTGCGTGGGGGGCCCTTGCGATCCACTTCGAGTACGACAACGCCTCCACACTCTTCTTCAAGGTCTTCGACGCGGAGGGCCGCCGCTTGGAATGCTGCCCTGGAGGGGAGCGTCAGGTCGACGTGCATCCCGCCCGCGAGCACTCCAGCAGCAGCGGCAGTTCGTGGGAATCCGGCAGCTCTCCCGAGCTTTACGAGACTCCGGAGACGAGCGACGGCAGCTACGTCCCTCCGAGCTCTCGCCGTGCTCGGAGCAGGGCCGCGGCGTCCGGTAGCCGCCGCCGCTGATCTGGATGGGGTTGGCGCCGGCCTCCCGTGGACCACTGTTGATGATGGCGTCTGCCTCGGGAGGGTGTAGATAGGATTCCTCTTAGCAACAGCTTTTGTTCCCCGCGAGAGATCGCGAATCACCCTGTGGGGGCAAGTAAGGGTCTGTAATGTCTTTCTTGTTCATCTTCCTTGTTATAAGAATTTGGTGAACGCATGTCCTGTTAAGGCTCGGTCCCTCCCTTTCTTTCCTCGAGATAGCTTGTTGCTCTACGCTGACAGGTCCTGGTCCCAAGGCGGCTACAGCCGTCGCTGGTATGCTAGGTCGCGTGCCGTGGTCAAGGCCAGGAGGTGCGTGGCCCGAGGTCCAGTAAGAGCCCTTGAGGCGTGATGCTCAGGAGGTCCTCCTTAGCGCTCAAACGGCCATGGTAAGGAGGGAAAGGGAGTTGACGTGTCCGCAATGGTGTTGCGGCAATGCGTGAGCGACCATTAGGCCTAAACACTTAGCCAATCTGGGTGCAAGACTTATCTTGTTGATTTCGTGGCGACTCGCGACGTTGCGCTAGGGTTGTGAGCCAACTTGTGCGGCATAGACAGGTTGGCCCATACGAGTTTCCCTTCCGCATGCTCTCCTTCGTGCTCTACGTCCTCAGGTCCCGGCCCTTGAGCGAGCTCAGCCGCCGCTGGTATGCCAAGTCGCGATGCCGTGGTCAAGGCAAGGGGGTGAGGGCTGGAGAGCCAGTAGGAGCTCCTGAGTCGTGATGCTCAGGACCCCCCTTTTAACGCGCAAGCGGATCGCACGAAGAAAAGGAGACTCGCGGTACCATCTGCTATCCTTCCCTCGGGACTCCTATGAACAGGCACAAGAAGGAGCATGGTTGATCATTACAGTTGTTAGCTCATCGCTGGTTGCTCTGGGTGAGGTGAAGGCACCGAGGGCCTGGTGATGTGACGTGTGCGGCGCGTGCCGCGAGCCAGAGCTCGGCCACTCGGATTTGTCGGACATGGCAGGGACGGACCCATGCACCAGCGCCGTGCCTGTGTGAAGGCTCCGGGGGAGGCGATGATGGAGCAGGCGATAGCCGTTGGCAGGTTAAGCATAAAAGGCATATTGACTTGGATAAATGCAGGAAGGTACATGTGTAGGATCGAAAGTATGTCTAGAGGGGGGGGGGTGATTAGACTACTTGACCAAATAAAAACTTATCCTTTTCCCAACTTTAGTCTTTGGCAGATTTTAGCTAAGTTAGCACAAGTCAAGCAATCTTAACACAATTCAAGCAAGCATGCAAAGAGTATATGAGCAACGGAAAGTAAAGCATGCAACTTGCAAGAATGTAAAGGGAAGGGTTTGGAGAATTCAAACACAATTGGAGACATGGATATTTTTGTCGTGGTTCCGATAGGTGGTGCTATCGTACATCCACATTGATGGAGACTTCAACCCACGAAGGGTAATGGTTGTGCGAGTCCACGGAGGGATCCACCCACGAAGGGTCCACGAAGAAGCAACCTTGTCTATCCCACCATGGCCGTCGCCCACGAAGGACTTGCCTCACTAGCGATAGATCTTCACGAAGTAGGCGATCTCCTTGCCCTTACAAACTCCTTGGTTCAACTCCACAATCTTGTCGGAGGCTCCCAAGTGACACCTAGCCAATCTAGGATACACCACTCTCCAAGAAGTAACAAATGGTGTGTTGATGATGAACTCCTTACTCTTGTGCTTCAAATGATAGTCTCCCCAACACTCAACTCTCTCTCTCTCTCTCTCTCTCAGGATTTGGATTTGGTGGAAAGAAGATTTGAGTGGAAAGCAACTTGGGGAAGGCTAGATATCAAGATTCATATGGTAGGAATGGAATATCTTGGTCTCACCACAAGTGTAGGTGGTTCTCTCACAGAAAATGTGTATTGGAAGTGTAGGTTCATTCTGATGGCTCTCTCCACGAATGAATAGGAGGTGGAGGGGTATATATAGCCTCCACACAAAAACTAACCGTTACACATAACTTGCCAAACTCGGTGGGACCGAATTGATAAACTCGGTCAGACCGATTCAGCAAATCTAGTGACCGTTAGGATTTTCGGTGGGACTGACATGCAACTCGGTAGGACCGATATGGTTAGGGTTAGGGCATAACGTAATCTCGGTGACACCGATTACACAAACTCAGTGGGGCCGATTTTGGTAATAAGCTAACCAGAGAGTTGGTCAGGAAAACTCGGTGGGACCGATTCGCTCATTTCGGTGAGACCGAAATATTACAAAAGGGAAACAGAGAGTTTACATTGCAATCTCGGTGGGACCGATCGCTCATCTCGGTAGGAACGAAATGTTACGAAGGGAAACAGAGAGATTACAATCCCATCTCGATGAGACCAAGATCCCTATCGGTGAGACTGATTTGCCTAGGGTTTGTGGCAGTGGCTATGATATCTGAACTCGGTGGCGCCGGATAGAAAAAATCGATGGGGCCGAGTTAGACTTTTGGTTTAGGTCATATGTGGATGTGGGAAAGTAGTTGAGGGTTTTGGAGCATATCACTAAGCACTATGAAGCAAGAACCTCATTAAACAACACATCATCCCTCCTTGATAGTATTGGCTTTTTCTATAGACTCAATGTGATCTTGGATCACTAAAACATAAAATGTAGAGTCTTGAGCTTTGAGCTTGAGCCAATCCTTTTATCCTTAGTATTTCGAGGGGTCCACTTTTCTCATCCATGCCATGCCATTCATTGAGCTTTTCCTGAAATATTTATCTTGGAATAATGTTAGCTCAATGAGATATATGTTGTTAGGAATTACCAAAACCACCTAGGGATAGTTGCACTTTCAACATGCCACTGGGCCTGGCCCGAGCGGCTTGGGGATGATGCAGCCTGAGGGGCGCCCCCAGCAAGGTAAGCTAAAGACTTAAACAAGAGGGATACATGCCACAGGGACGGACCCACGTGACCTGGGAATGATGCAGCCCGAGGGGCGCTCCCAGCTTAAACGAACTTGGAAGATGTCACCTGGTTCTGTAGACGAAGTAGAGTTGATGTAGCTAAAGCAACGCGTTGAAGGGACGACTCCTCATGAGCCACTGGGACCCTGAGCCTCGGGAGGCTCTGGGGGCTCAGGGGGTTCCCTGAAGAGCGTCTCCATCTCCTCCTGAACGGCGCAGATCCTGGCCTCCTGACACGCCAGGACCTGCCGCAAGTTGCGTCCATGGGCCGACGCCATGCTTGGCAAGCCGAAGGGCATGCGAACGTAGCTGTGTGGTGGGCCCTCACAGCGGCCCACACGTGATGGCCAGAAGCGCTCCTAAGATGCAGCCCTGTTGAGCCCTGGGACATCGACGGAGAGACGCAGCCCGGCATCCTCGCCCGGATGAGGTGCTGCGCCCTGTGTTCGGCTGTGGCCGCGCATCGCTCTTGCTTCTTGCAACTCTTGGGTTGTCTTGGTGATGAATTCCTGGGTGGTGGGCACTCCTTGCCCTGTGTTCTCCTAAGGGAAACGTGCCATGAAGCACGCCTCCTAGTGGTGCCCAAGCGCCTCCCTCGTGCGGTTGGCAAGGTCTGAGGCCCTCCAGAAGAGAGCCCCCGAGCCCTGCCCGAGGAGGGCGCCGGGCGCGCCTTCCTATGCGATGGAGGAGGCGCCCCTCGGACGGGCGCTGATCCGGACGAGGCTCCTGATGCGTTGCCACCTCCTTGCGGTCCTGAGCGACGCAGCAACTTCTTCTTGGGGACGGTCTCCGGAGGGCCTTCACTTCTGCTGTCGGGGTCGTCGATTGCTGCGGCTTGAAAGCGCGCTCAAGAGATCACACCGCATCCCTCTCTTCACACAGGACCGTGATGATTCGTCCGCTTCCTGGCATCTTGAGAATGTTGTAGCCGTGATGAATGAGCGCCATGAACTTGGTCAGGGCTGGATACCCGAGGATGATGTTGTACAGCAGGCGGATGTGTGCGACGTCGAAGTAGATGAGCTCGGTGCGGTAGTTGTCGCGCTTGCCGAAGGTGATGGGCAGGCGGACTTGGCCTATCGGTGTGGTGGAACCATCAGTCACTCCTGAGAAAGGCTTGGTCGGCTGGAGCTGCTCATAGGGCACTTGAAGGTTGTCGAACGTATCGACGGACAGGACGTTAAGCCTTGTGCCACCGTCGATGAGAGTCTTGGTGACTTGCACATTGCTGATGACCAGGGAGAATAGCATAGGGAGTGCGCCTGCGGTGGCTGCGCACTTGAGCTGGTCTGCCGAGTTGAAGGTGATGGCACATTGGGACCACCTGAGTGGGCGTGTGGCCTCGAGCTTGGGGAGCGCAGCGTTCACCTCACGAGCGAACTGTTTGAAGATGCGCCGAGAGGCTGGGGCTTGCGCACCGCCCAAGATGCAACCGATCGCACGCAGCTCCTGGAAGCCCCCAGCCCCCTCGTCCTAGTGGTGGTCGTCATTCCTTCTCGGTGGTGGCAGCGGGGGAAGACCGGTGTTGCCCTGGGGGCGATCCTCACGAGGCGGGTCTCTCCAGGCGCCCTAACGAGGTTGGTCCTGCCAGCGGTCCTCACGAGGCCGGTCGCGCCACTCCTGGCGCGGGCCACGGTCTTCCCAGCATCCACCTCCATGTCCTCCTCCACGGCCGTAGCCCCGGTCATTGCGCTCGGGGCGTCGACCGTAGCGTCCTTCTCGTATGGCCCTGAGCTCTTGGCAGTCGCTGGTGTTGTTGGTGTTCAGGTTGTGGAAGGCGCAGAACGGCCGATTGTTCTTGGACAACTCAGGCTGGTCTATGCCTCTCTTGGTGTCGGGCTCCGCTGCGAGCACCACTGCCTCCTTGCGCTTCACGTCCTTGGCCTTGGTCTTCTTCTCCTCTGCTGCTGCAGCTGGTAGTTAGAGGAGAGAGAGAGTCGCCCCTCCTCAGCTCTTGCGCACTTGGTCGCCAGGTTGAACAACTCTTGAGAAGTGCCGAGCTCCTTGTGGATAGCCAGCTCTTCCTTCATCTTGACGTCACGGACACCGTCGGAGAACGCGGAGATGATGGCCTCGTCCGTGACCTTGGGGATCTTGAGGCGGGTGTTGTTGAAGCGCTGGATGTACTTCCAGAGAGTTTCTCCTGGCTGTTGCTTGACGCGGCGCAGGTCGCCCACCGCCTGGTGGGCGGTCGCGAGTGCCCTGGAAGTTGGCGATGGAGCGGTCACGCATCTCGTCCCAGGAGGAGATCGAGCCGTGCTGCAGGTTCAGGGGCCAGGAGCGGGCCCCGTCCTTGAGAGCCATGGGGAACCAGTTCGCCATGACTTTCCCGTCGCCGTTTGCCGCTTTGATGCTTAGCTCGTAGAGCTGCAGGTACCCCACGGGGTCTGCGGTGCCGTCGTAGCGAGGAGGCAGGTCTGGCTTGAACTTGCCTGGCCAGGCGACGCTACGCTACTCGAGGGTGAAGGCGCTGCAGCCGGCTATGGTTGTCGGGGCCTGTTCAGGGGTGGTGCTTGGTCTTGACGGGGTTCACGCTGCGCTGCTGCAGGCGGTGCGCGGTCTTGACGAGGTGGCGCGGGGAGCGCGGGTGCGGCCTCTCGCGGCCGAGGGATTTATTGGCAGCTTCTTTCTTCACACGCGTGCACCGGGCACGGTGGATCACGCCGCGGAGGTGCACGCCTTGGTGCCAAGGCACCATCTTGGGGTCGAGGTGGTGGAGGCACGCCATGAGCTCTGCCCTCCGCGGCTGGTTGAGGGGGAGGCAGAGAGTTGGACAGCGCTGGAGAGCCCCCTGCAGCGCGGACGAGCTTGGCGACGCGGTCGAGCCACTCCTCGTAGACATCATCGACAGGGCGATAGCGGAGGAGCTCGTTCGCCGTGATGAGAGCGACCCATGCCTCCATGGGAGCGCGGTGTGCGCGGGACGAAGAACCAGCACGGGCGAGCGACGGAGTAGCGGTGCGGCCATCTTGCCGCACAGGAGGATGCAGCTAGGACGCCTGCTTCTCATTCCCCGCCGGGCCGGTGGCAGCGTTGGCGACGGGAGACGGAGAATGACGAGGTGGCCCGCCTACAGGAGCCGTCTGAGCGACGTGGGCGGAGAGGGCAGTTCGACGCCACTCGAAAGACGGCGAAGGCCCGCCATGGAAACGACGGAGCGACGGAGCAACGAATCGATGGAAGAGAAACCACGCCGCACCCCTACCGGGCGCGCCAAATGTCGGATGGGGTTCCGCAAACCCTTAAGGTTCAACACTAGGTGCTGCTGTCTTTCCCTCCTACCGATCTACGCTCAAGCTCGCTAAGATCTTGCGGAAGAACTCGCCGAACTCACAACACAGAAAGAGACACGAGGTTTATACTGGTTCGGGCCACCGTTGTGGCGTAATACCCTACTCCAGTGTGGTGGTGGATGGATTGCCTCTTGGGCTGATGATGAACAGTACAAGGGAAGAACAACCTCCTGAGGTTGAGGTGTTCTTGCGGCTAGGCTCTCGATCGGATTGGATCAAGCTAAGATCAGATCAGATCAGATGCCCCTACTGTGGTGGCTAGCTCTACTTATATAGGCCCTGGTCCTCTTCCCAAATATTGAGCAGGAAGGGAGCCAACAATGGCGGGCAAATTTGAAGGGGGACAGCTAGTACAAGCTATCCCCGACAAAGCGGTCTTCGCGTCATGAAAAGCACCGGATGACGCTGCCTTGGGCTCCACGATGACCTCCGCCTTGCCGCCCTCCCCGGTCTTGGTCTTGTTGCACCAATATGGCAACCTTTGCCTGATGCCTCGGTACACTTCGTCTGTGCTTGCCTCCTTAGCACCAAAGAGGAAATGGGACGCTGCGCGCACGGGCGCCCGCCTGGCACCCGCCTGGCGCCGTTCGTCATTGCTTACGTGACGAGTGCCTCGTGAGGTTTGCCCCGCCTTGATATCTCCGCTCCTCATGAGCCTGCCTGGCTAGGCCACTCCAGAGGAAGTCTTGCATCATCCACCTCGCGAGGCTTGGACCTCGCCAAGGTCTTGATGCCTTGTTGATGAAGGTGGGCAGACGGCCACGCTTAGCCACGCTGTGGGCTGCGAGTAAGTCTCTGGCGACACCCATTCCTGAACGCCAACACAAGCACCAAGGACAGTTAAAGATGTAAGGTGCTTGACGGATGCGCTTGCGCTTAAGCAGTATTCATTTCAAGTTCTGTCGAAAGCGTGCTCTGCCGTTTTTAAAATATTGAAGAAAGTAGGGCCTATTATGGACCCCTAAGCGGATGCAAAGATCAGAGGGAATTCAAGGCTCACTCTATTGTCTCAGGCTTCACCTTGGTTTCACCCAAACCCCAAGAGCCATTATTGCTCTACTTGGCGGGAACCAACCAAGTGGTCAGTGCAGCCTTGGAAGCACAGCGAGAAGTGGATAAGGCAGAAAGTGGCCAGATCACGGCAGAGTCAGAAAAGGATCAGAATAGCAATCAGCACGGCAATGAGGGCAAGCCAAGGATGCGGCAAGGAAGAAAGTGGTGCAGGGCCCAGTGTACTTCGTCAGCTCCTTGTTACAAGGGGCTAGATCAAGGTACTCTGGCGTGCAAAAGTTAATCTTTGGCCTTATCATGGCCTCAAGGAAACTGTGCCACTACTTCCAAGCCCATGAGATCACGGTTGTCACTCATTTCCCGTTGCAAAGGATACTTCAAAACCCTGAGGCCACCAGCAGAATAGTGGAGTAGGCTTTGGAGTTATCCAGTTTTGGTTTGAAGTTTGAGAGCACGTCAACTATTCAGAGTAGGGCACTGGCAGAGTTTATTGCAGAATGGACGCCAACCCCTGATGAGGAAATGAAAGAAACAGCTCTCCCCGGCAAGGAATCACCCCAAGAATGGATTATGTATTTTGATGGTGCTTTTTCCCTACAAGGTGTGGGGGCTGGCGTACTTCTAGTTGCCCCCTCCGAGGAGCACTTGAAGTAAATCGTCAAAATGCACTTTGCCTGGAAAGAACCACCAACAATACAGCTGAGTATGAAGGGCTCCTTGCTGGGCTCAGGATTGCAGCAGAATTGGGAATTAAGAAGCTGATCATCCGAGGAGATTCATGGATTGTGGGGAGACAAGTCAACAAGGATTATCAAAGCCCATTGATGGAAGCATACGTTAAGGTAGTGAGGAGACTGGAGGAGCACTTTGATGGCTTACAAACAGAGCACGTACCCCGTGCAGAAAACAACATAGCTGATCACCTATCAAAGTGTGCTGCGCAGAAGTTTCCTATGGAACCAGAAACTTTTGTTCTCCATATCTCTCAGCCCTCACCAGCCACAATGGCCTAGAAAAGGAGAAAGTTGGACTATGGTAAGCCTCTCCCGGTTGAGCCGTCCGTTTTTGGCAGAGACCCTGCCGGAAACAGCTCCTCACAGCCTGCCGGACCACCCCCTCCAGCCGGGCCTATGGACCCCGCGAACGAGGCTGGTGCTCCCGCAGCAGAGGAGGTGCCGCTAGTCCTTGTTGCCGAGCACCAGGCTCCAACTTGGGCGAGGCACATTGTCCGCTTCCTCCAAACCGGAGAACTCCCTGGCAACTAAGATGAAGCTAAGAAAGTAGCCCGGAGGGCCAGTATGTATCAGTTTTTCGATAACACTATGTACTGAAGGAGGCCCAACGGTGTGAAATTGAAGTGTGTTTGCCGGGAGGATGGAAAGGAACTGCTGGCTGAGATTCACAGAGGAATGTGCGGCTCACACATTGGATAAAGGGCATTAGTTTGGAAAGTGTTCCGGCAAGGATTCTATTGGCCCACAGCCCTCCAAGATGCAGTTGAGCTCGTCACGACATGTGAAGCCTGCTAGTTCCATTCCAAGAGAACACACATGCTTGCCCAAGCCCTTCAGACAATCCCTCTATCATGGCCATTTTCGGTCTGGGGGCTAGATATCCTCAGCCCCTTCCCCCGATCAATCGAGAGCTTTGAATTCTTGTTCGTTGCCATCAACAAGTTCACAAAGTGGCCGGAAGTGACTGCCATGAGAAAGGTGACTGCTCAGTCAACTATCAAGTTCTTGACAGAATTGGTGTGTCGTTTCGGAGTTCCGGCAAGGATCATCACTGACAACGGCACCCAGTTCACGAGCCACGCCTTCATGCAATATGTTCATGCCCTCGGATGCAAGACCTCATTCGCTTCTGTGGCACACCCCCGGAGCAATGGCCAAGCTGAGAGGGCAAACGCTGAAATGCTTCATGGACTCAAGACAAGAACTTTCGATACGATGCAGAAGCACGGCAGACAGAGGATCGACGACCTGCCGGTAGTTCTCTGGTCCCTCACAGCGACCCCTAACCGAGCTACCGATAGACTCCCTTCTCCCTGGTTTACGGGGCAGAAGTAGTTATCCCCACGAAACTCATTTACGGATCCCCTCGAGTGCTTTCCTACGATGAAGTAGCATAAGATCAGCACCGGCATGAAGACGCTGTGCTACTTGAGGAGAATCGTCTCCGGGCTGCTACGCATGCTGCACGCTACCAGCAAGCCCTGCGTCGCTATCATAGCCGCAGGGTTCATGCCCGGTGTTTTGAGGAAGGTGACCTTATCCTTAGGCGCGTTCAGTCCGTCAAGGGTACAAACAAGCCATCACCAAAGTGGGAAGGCCCTTATTGGGTGGTACGAGTCACCAGACTTGGTGCAGTCCGTCTGGAGACCTGGGATGGCACTCAGTTGCAAAACTAATGGAATATTGAGCATCTCCGTAAGTACTACCCGTAAGGCACGAGGTTGTCGGGCACTGCCCGACAGCCACCCTTTTGTACAGGCCTTGCCTCAGCTGCATGTAACCCCTTGTACAAAGCCGGGGCGATGAACCCGTGCAAGAGAAAATCGGGGATGGAACACCGTTGCAAAACTCATGGAACATTGAGCATCTCCGTAAGTTCTAACCGTAAGGTGTAGAGGCTGTCGGGCCCTGCCCGGCAGCCACCCATTGTACATGGCATCGCCGAAGTTGCATGTAACCCCTTGTACAAGCCGGTGTGATGACCCCATGCAAGATAAATAAATAAGCGCTGTAGGGGGGCCCCAACTAAGATTGCATGCATGCACGAGCACACCCAGATCACTGCATAAGCATTTCATGAGCATTTGCATATGCATATAGATAGGATTGCATTCTGCATTCATTCTCATCTACATGGAGTTGCAGGTCCCCGCCGTGAACTTGACCCCGACAAAGGATGAGAAGATTGCACGGCGCAGCGATCCCCGGCAAGCCAAACAGATAAGTTTACCTCTTGCCCATTAGTGTTCTGTAAAGCTTTGACTTTGCATGAGAAAACCTCGCCTCTCTCTTGAAACTAGTGTTCCCATCCATGACTCGAACGTTGCTTCAGTCAGGATGGTCGTAGTAGCCTTTGGTAAAAAGGAGCTAGCGAGGGGCTAGCCCCTCTGTCTGTTCCCTCGTAGACGTAGCTCTCCGGTAGACAAAGAGGGTGCCGGTAGGATATCCTGCCGGGAAAAACTCGTTTATTTTTATTAAAGAGGCACTCCACCTCTGCATGGACATATACATGAACGGGTTCCCGGCAAGGTTCATCTTTTTCATTCATATGCTAACACAAGTACAAGCATTACAAAACACAAATATGGACTCGAGAGATTACATTATTTGAATTAAAATTTAGCAATTGCCTGCCAGTTTAAGATTGAAAAAAGATAAAAACCAAATAACCCCTCTTTTCCTTTCTCTGCTCCTCTTCCCCAGGATACTAGAGCAAGAGGGGAAGGAGAATAAAAGGGGCATTTGGGAGAGGGCGGCGACGAAAGGACCAGCGGAGCGGTCGTCCACCGCGGTCCGCAGGTGGCGTGCACCTAGGAGCTGTGCAAGGTGACGAGCAAGGACCGTCGCCCCTCCCCGAACGAAAGTAATAGGGGGAGAAAAGGGGGAACGGGCAGAGATGGTAGCGGCATCACCCGCAATGGTCATGCAACACTACCATCGCCTCGGCGGACCGGAAGGTGTGCCTCTCGTAGACAACAGCCCCAAGACCTCCGGGAGGGGCAATGCTGGGACTACCAATGATCTCCAGCTCTGCCTCCCGGCCGAGCCTTGAAGAGACCAACAGATTCACCATGTCAAGGACCAGGCTCACTCCCCAAGCGCTAGCACCAACATGGGGAAACAATTGCCCCAAACATGAGCCCGGGGGCTGGCCCCAGGCTCTTCTCTTCGGCATCACCGGTGGAAGCAGAGAACGACGAAAGAAGAGGAGTGCAGAGATGGACGACTCCGCCCTCCTCCACCCCTCCCTTTTATAGGCCGAGCGGGGGAGGGCAGCTGCTCCATCAATGGGTGACCACCGCCCTCCTCTGCCAACTCAAGGCTGGCAGACCTTCTCCACGATGCTCTCCCACACCACACGCCTCTGTTACCTACCCCGAGCAATGCATGCAACATATGTGGCCAAGGATAAGGGCGCGCCGTGGGAAGAGTAAATTGGCAGTTTCTACCCCGTGCGTTAAAGTCATTCACGGGCCATCACTTGAGCGGCCCCACCATTATTAGCTTTACACCATGCGCAGGGTACCCGTAAACTGGCCCGAAATCAAGACTAATGAAGCAGCAAAGGAAACCTTAAGGGGCCACCCCTTCAGCGATCCTGCCTATGCACTTATTAGGCCCTACCCCGACGATGCTCAGCAGCGCGTTCGGGGCATGCCCGGGGGCTTCTGTCGGTGCAACAAACCCTGGGTCTATTGCCCAATGTGCACAAGTACAAGAACAAGATTGAAGCACCAGCTTAAGTCAAAGATTGAAGAACAAAGAGATTTGGAGAACAAACATGCATCCCAGAGGAACCAAGATCAAGCCAGAGGAGTAAGATATCTGCAAGAGAAGGGCCTCCCTTGCCGGGCAGGCGAGCCCGGCAAGGGGCAAGACCACTACCAGAAGCAAGCAATCAAGACTCCCTGGTAGAGCCTGCCGGGGCTCGCAGGGGCATAACTACCCCACCAACCACTCAAACACGACTCATGTTGTCGATCAGTGCGGTGTCGAGCCGCAAGGTGATTAAGTGGCAGCCATTCACCACATGGCAGCCGTTTCCTATAGAAGAAACCCGCAGATGACACCCGTCCTGCGACATGTCAAGGGAACAGGTGTGGAGCTGGCAAGATAGCCCGGCAGGCCTTGCCGGGCGACCAGTGATGTGACACTAAGCAGCGCATTTAATGCACCCTGTCAGCCCGCAGAGTTAGGTATGATAGCACTGCTCGCTATCATATCAGGGGATAATGACCACTTTGCCACTGTGGTATCCCCTTACTCTATAAAAGGAGGCCCATGGCACTCGTAGGAAGGGTTGGAAAGTTGAGGAACCCAAGCCACCATACGCGCATAGTCGCTGCAGCCCCTAGGCAAACCCTGCCAGGAAAGTGTACTACACGCTACCACACTCATTCCACCATCAATCCACCAAAGCAAGAGTAGGATCTTACGCCTCACGGCGGCCCGAACCTGGGTAAATTGCTTGTGTGCTCTCTGCCGCGCTGCCGCAGGCTGTTATGCTCTTTGCGCAACGCGACGTCCCCTCGCCGAACCAGCAAGGGGCAACCCGGTCCCATAGGTGGCCGCGGATATCCCTCGACACGCACACACACACACACACACACACGGGTACACGGTGGGATGCATTTTTGATTGAAGATCCACCCCATGTGATAATTTGACACGTGTAAAGTCCTTCACATCATTGATGGTCAATTAACACAGCGCATGCAAATTGAGTGGACGTGAGGGAGGAAGTAGTTGAGAAAGACATTACTAAGCCACTGCGTGCATGCGAGTAGTTAAATCATGGGTTGCTACTTCCATTTGTCTCCTTCGTATTTTGTGCCAGTTTTGACCATATTTTTAAGTAACAAAATATTTATGCATGTCATAAAAAGTGGCACAGAAAAAGGGGCCACTAAACCAGGACGCAGGCAGCATGATCAATTTTTGCATGGGCTATGTTGGTGGCCTTTGTATCTAAATATGGACAGAGTGGAGTAGTACTATCTTTATCTTAGCCTCGTCGGGCTCTCCCAGCGCCTAGGCTCGCCTCCCCGTCTCGCCCATCGGATCCCGCGGGATACCCTCTCGCGGTGGCCCACAACACTGCCACCTTTGAGCAAAACCCACATGTGTTTTAGAGGGGATCCATTTCTCTGGAATCATAGATCGGTGGCGCCGGAGGACATGCCAGGGCTGCATTTCAGGTGTTGGGCAGCAACGGCAAATTGAATCGAGGAAGCATCACATCGATTGGAGAGAAGTTCGAAGGAGCTGCGCCTGGTGTAGCACAAGGCAGAGGCGCGACATGCATCGGCTTGGTATGACATGTATGACCAGTTACATCACTGACTTGTGCGACCGCATTTGAGAAGTAGTACATGAAATTTGTGTTCCAGGAAACTCATCGATACCCATTTCAGGCCTCCAAACCAAAACCATCTAATAATCTTTAGCTTGTTCCCATCACATTCCAAAGTGTATAGTATAATTAAGTGCAAACCTGCTCACACCTAGTACACGTATCAAACTTGAACGTGTTCCCACTATGCAGGTTTTAGTACTAGTGGTAGTACTAGGTTATAAAAAGGGGAACTAGTACCTAGCCAAAAATCCTCTACCTCTTCCTCCTCATAAGTCTTTCTTGTTCGTCTGTCCTTACCATGGCCGTTTTGCAGAGCTCTAGGTCGAGAACTACTCGTAACAAGGGAGCGGCAACCAAGGCCATGAAAAAAAGAGGGCTCGCCGCCTGGCAGAGACCTCGAAAGATCTCTCACGGAAAGGCGAGGGCTCCCAGGAGCGCCCTAGCCGCGGAGGCGAGGGATCATAAGAGAGCCCTAGCCGCGGAGGCGAACATGCCGAGTTGGCGGCGCTGGAATCGTTATCCCTCGACAACATGCCCGATCAGCTCAATAAGCAGGAGGAGTTCATCGATGGCTTGGTGGAGGTGCTGAAGGAGAGCCTCGGCGACATGCCCGTTGAGCTCAATGAGCAGGGGAGTTGACCGCCGGCTTCGTGATGCTGCTGAAGAAGAGCATTGCCTCGGATATGAAGGCGACCAACAAAATCCTGCAACTTCAGGAGGACAAGGCGAAGCTCCGCCATGAGCTCGACCTGCTGAAGGAGGAGAACCCTGGCTGGAAGAAGCTGCATGAGAAGAGTAGTTCCTCGATGTAGATGCTGCAGACCCTCGTCATGGAATAGAAGGAGGAGTTGGCAAAGCTCCACATCGAGCACCCGGTTGCTGTCAAGGTACGTAATGCGGCCGTGGAACGGATGATGAAGGTTCACATTGAGAAATCCCGCATCATGGATAGAATGAAGAAGATGGCGGAGGAGATGCGCGAGGAGATGGAGGTCGTGGAGATGATGAAGAAGCAGTTACGACTCCGTGGCCAGCAACCCTTCATGTAGTTGAGAGAAGCACCCCAGAAGTGTGTGTGTGTTCCTTCTTTGGGGGGTAATCTTCCTTCTTCTTTTGCTCGTGTGTTTCTTCTTTTGCTTTGGGTGTTCCGCCGCATGTGTTATGTTCTCTGTGAGGCATGAATAGAACAATGCTAACTATGAGTGGCGCTGTGGGATCGATGACTAGCAAATTAGATCATTTTTTATCTCCATATCGCACTGGGCTGCCGTGTTTCGTGCTCCTCCGTCGTACTAGAATTCCTGTGGAAAACTTGAGTATACCGCACGGTTCTTTGCTCCTCCTCAGGTCGCCAGCAACATCTATACGAGCAGTAAAATCACAAGGCCCCGCCTTCTAGTAGTAATAAGCCGTCAAATCACAAAGGCCCCCGCCTCTTGTGAAATCGACCAAGCGAGACTGCCCCGCCCTCTAGCCTTTTAAATGTATACGTTTGTACAATAGTAGTATCGTTGGATTGCGCCATGGAGCAAAACTAACAAGATGAAATTAAAGAAAAAGGTGGTACATATAGAGAGCGCTCGACGCCAAATTATGCATATAGTACTATTAAAAAAGCTAGGGTTTATGGTCTATTAAAGATATTTGCATACCGATTTAATTCCTGGGTTTTTATTATTTATGTGACTAGTTGTGTCTCACTACTCAGTTTTGCCATTAGAAGTTACAACTACTCAATAATGCCATCGATCCGTGAGATGCTTGCTAAAAAATGCCATCGTTCCGTTAGATGTTCGCTCAAAAATGCCGTTAGACATTGTTATTTTCACGTCAAACCCATTGACCATGTTATATGAGAAAAATAAGCCTAGACCCACATGTCGATTATCTCTATCTCACAATGATAACTGTGGCCCCGCTTGTCAGGAGTAACCAAGTGAATAATTTTACAGGAAAATAAGAACGTTGTTGGGATCAAGTAGGCCCCACACTTTAATGTACTGTAATGAGATAGAGGGAGAGCTGGCATGTTGGTCCATAGGTATTTATGTCATTATAACATGGCAAAAGAGATTTGAGTCACAATAATGTTGTCTAGCACAACACACCCCTCAAATAAAACTAAGCACCCTGAAATTCTTTGACAACTAAACTGCTGGCTATATGATGTTGGCCATATATATTGTATGTAGATAATGTGAAGAAACGAGTGGTAGTACTACCAACTACAAGATGAACTATAATAAATACTAGTATGTACGTACTGAAGAGTTAAAGTAACGCGAAGGAACATAACATAGTTCTGCTGGGGGGTCAGCACAACACACCCCTCAAATACAACTAAGCACCCTAAAATTAAACTAAGCAACTAATCCGGTAGACACTACATTAGAACAACCATGAGCAACGACACTGCCACCTTACTCAGACTCCTCTTTCACGTGCTCGACTTTGTCCTTGTCCCTCTTCCTCTTGGCCGATACTTCTTTGCTTGAACCGCACACTTGGCTCTTCATCTTCATCCAACCCTTGTAGATATTGAAACAAAGGTAGGCATCCATTGCCGCATACTAGATGTGGTGTATATCTAGTACATTCCACTGCCATGCATGATGATGAAACGTGGGCGGAGGTTTCTTCAGTTTACCATACGAAGGATGAACCATGGCTCCTGCCAGGGTCAGCATTGAAGGATGACGGGAGGACACCAACCCATCCTTCTGGAGGTCGAGGGGCTCGCCTACAACGAGGCCTATCTGATCTAGGAATGTTTTGTCGTTCGTAAAGTCTACAGAAACAAATTTGACTACGCAGCCTGCGAGGAAGTTCTTAAATTCCTCGCACTCAATGTCGGCATGGCATATGTGGTAGACCAAGCACAAGTCATGCAAGCAAACTTGGATCACGACGGGCTTCAGCTTCTCTTCCTTCTTTAGATTCTTCTTTTTGTCCAGGACTGTGGTGTACTCAACATCTAGCCCAGTGACCCACTCATCATTTGACTTTTCGAACATGCGTCTGAAGCGAGCAAGGCATCCTTTCACCGTCACGGTAGAACGGGTGTAGATGACGTCGAACTCATTGCCAGTGATGGTTCCAACCTTGTACTCACCGCTGATCATGGAGATTTGGGACGCCATGGATTTGGGAGGAGGGTTATGATTAGTGGAACTGCTGTAATGTGAAAGGACGGGACGACTAGGAGCGAACTGCGGTAAAGTTAAAGGACGACCGGGGATGAGTAGGAGCGAACTGCTAGTGGTTTTCCGATTGTAAAAATGCTGAGTGGGACGCGCGAACGGCGGGGTCGTGGCTTGCACGGTGGATAAATGGATTCATGCACAGTACTATGGGGGCCCAATTAGATGTCATGTCTACTAGATGCCCAATTAAATGGCTTCATGCATCAGTGTGTTCGCATGTCAAGCGTTGGGAAAATTATAGGTGATACGAAGCTTTCCATGCTCCCATGATACGGGCTTCCGAGAGCCCTTGGATCTGAGATCGAACGGTTGCATCATGTGATTCTAGACCTATGGGTGAATATCCTGTCCTGGAGGGTTATTCTGCAAATTTTCAGCAACTTAGCATGTGATCGTTCAATCTCAGATTCAAGGGCTGTCAGCAGCCCATATCATGGTCACGCCTACCACGACCGTGGCCTCGCTCACGCGGTCGTGCCCTTGGAGATTTCAGACGGCTATAAATGACCATTTTTTTTGCCTACTTTGCATGCATGAAACTACTTCCTCCGTCTAGGTGCCTTAGGCTATCTGATGTTGGCATGTTATACATAGCATCACTTAGTCACTCATACAACAAGGTTAGCTGTAAGGTTGGCTATAAGAGTAAAAAAAAATACTTCTCTCTATCTCTTTATTTGTACTCCCTCCATTGCAGTTTACCTAGGTTGTCAATTTTATCACCATAATATAAACTATATAACACAAAAATTATACTATTTTGAAATAGAACATCTAAAGTATATGAAGGTTGGTCAAATTGACGACCTAGGGGTACGTGCACACCTTGTAAACTGAGAGAGAGGGAGTAGTATTTATTGCATTTGCCAAAAGGAGTAAGGAGTACAGTACTTGGCACCTGTATACCATGGAGGTGGTCAGGAATCGGGTGACTCACGCCGGTCGTAGCGCCGCAGTTAAAATGATAATGGCAAGTCAAATCACAGGGCCCCACCTGTCTAGCAGTAACTAGCCATCAAATCACACAGCCCTATGTTTGCAGCAGCTACTCCCTCATCTTCTCGCCTCTTTGTCGAACCGACTAGGCGGAACTGCCTCGCCTACCGTGCGGGAAAAGCTCCGCCCTCGACTTTTAAATATAATTTTGTATCCATGGACTGCGCCATGGAGCAAAGCCTCAAGAAAACAGCGGTACACATGTATACAACATGCCCGTCGTGTTCACGTCGCACCCCAGATGGTCAGCCGGTCTGGCACGCCGCTCTCTGAATGGAACGCGTGTCATATTGCGTTTGCACACACATGTGGGACCGCAATTGAGAACCGACCATAGGCACAATTCCCGGCCCCGCAAGTCGGCTGAGTTAATAGAAGAGAGAGACGAGGATAGTACTGGAGCAGTGTTGTACAGATGTCGGTGCCTGGACAGTCCCTGCATGACACGGAAGATCAGTTCGTCCATGCATGTGACCAGACTCCAGCAGACGGCTGGATTGGCTATCGTCTACATATCATGCCGGCTGTATTGTATAGGGTTGTAATTTGGATGAGAAATAAAAAAAAGGTTTCTTGCCATCTCGCAATATTAGGTGTCATGTGCTTCGGATCACTGTGAGCGTTAAACAGCGACAACTGAGTTCCTCCAAGGTGCTGGCCATAGGGGGCACAGGCAAGAAGACTATCGGCTGCCATCTAGGTCAAGACAGCTGTTTTAATTACGACATATATCGATGGACCCCTTTTCTACGAGTTTACTGTTAATTTGAGCTTTGATCCTCGTCTAGTTTGTCCGTCGGGATTCATGTTGTCTCCTTCGGTCAGTGAGGTTATGGTTTCTTGTCATGTGGCATTTTTTCGTGTTATATGTTCATCTAGTGCTTCAGATCAAAATGACGACAACTACACCTCCGGGGCACGTGCATGAAGACTTGTCGACAGTCATTGACGAGGTCAAGCCGGCTTTGGTAGATAAAAGAAAGCCACTCCACTATATAGGCAGGAGCCTCCGCGCTTGCTTGCTAGTGTTGCTCTCTTCACACTGTCTCGTCATCTCCAGATCTAAACATGATAGTGGTGGCCACACTCTCTCTTTGCTCACCGCTGGTCACAGATCCAGCCGGATCCTCTCTGCCGGGGAAGGTGAGAAGGTGCAATGTTCACGCGGTCGTCCTAGGCGACGACTCTTACCCACTGTCGGCGCGTCTCGATCAGCGTGCCTTGTCGTTCTCTCCCACGCAGCACCAGCTAGGGAGGGCCTACGACCCCTTCTTCCTCACCGTCATAGTGTGGGCAGATCCAGCCTCCCACCGCCCACCTAGCGACATCCAGGTGACCCTCAGGTATAACTTCTTCGAAACCGGCCTTGCTCTACTTCCCCAGCTCCTGACGTCGCTGCATTTGTATATTTTACTATTTCTTAGGCCCCCTTGTAGATAGGATCGATCGGCTGTTCGAAAGCCACCTAAATTTTTACTGTTAAGAGGTAAAACTAGTTCATGCAGTCGAATCTAGCAGTACTTGGTTCAAACAGGGAAGAAAGGGGGTGGGCGGTGGGGCAAGATTTGTTACCTGAGTCTAGGACTTGGTGGAAAGAGAAAATAATGGGGGCAAAAAGTAGCAGAGACTGGCTATCCAACTGGTCTCTTTATCTAATAGGGAAATAAAGGGAAACGCAGTACAAACTCAATATAAACCAATCTATTGGTTGAAAAAGGAAAGAAAGTGGGGACTGGGGGACAAGTCAACAGAGTATGTCTAGCACTAGATTTGCTAGCCTCACACAGTATAAGGTGGCTATTCCGAACAAAAATGGGACCAACCTAGATATCCTGTTTTGATGTTTGTTGCCCCGAGCCCCTCTTATGTAATGCCACTGGTAAAATGTACCAGTCGTACTGTTAAAAGTAAGGACATGGTAAACCAATGTTGTTTTCAATGTAATATGAATCAATGGCGTTGTTTTTCATGTCCTGCAAAATTTCCCATTAATATAAGTTGTTTCTTTTCATTAGAAAAGCAACTATTCTGGTTCGCCTACTCTCCCGTGCCCAAATACCAACTCTTTAGCAGCTGTTAATGTAATGTTGCTGGTAAAATTAAGCAATGGCGCCATTAAAGTAATGTCGCATTTAACAGTTGTTATTGTTAATCCTAATGCCCACACTAATATCTAGCAATGCTGCTGCTTTTGAAATTGCTACTGTCCTTGTAGGACCGCCATTTAGATAAGGAACATGCTTCTTTTCATTTGATGTATGTTTCATCACTTGTTAGTCACCCTCCTTTCCACCTTTTTGTGCAAACAAAGATATACATTTCACACTTGATCTTAGTTGAAATGCACAAATGATATCCAAATTATCGTTGAACATTCCACGAGCTTCACGACCAACCTTGATGTTGCTCAATTTTATTGCAAGTAATGAAGAAGAAGCTGCTAGCTCATCGGACATTGCTTCATTTTAGGTGAACTACACAAAAAGGTACCATGAATTGAATCTTCCATGTTGGTGACTGGTGTCATCCCTTCTACGATGGCGTTGACTACAGATATGGTTCCCATCATGAGGTATGTTCCTTTTTGGTCTGACCGTTTGCCAAATATCCTGCATGTTGAGTCCGGTCTTGTGCTACTGTTTTGGCACTGCCATGATAAAGCAGTAATGTTATTAATTTGCACCTTAATCTAGTGGCACTATTAACTTGAGGCAATGTTTTGGCACCGCTAGTGCCACTGATTTTTTTATATCGAAATAGAGGGTTTCCTACGATTTCATTAAAGAAACCCAACCATAGAGAACCATTATCCGACAACATCTCAGTGTAAACGGGCAGTTATGCAACTACTATTAGAACTGATTGAGTACTAGCATGAGACAAATTCGCCACATAAGCTAGGCAGGTGGGGGGACGCAAAACCAGCTCAACCAAGTTTTGATTACAACCCAAATGCTACCACAGAAACATTAGGGGGGAAAATAGGGACTGAAAGAGTCAGCTTCAGCATCCCAGTCTAAGCACCCCCAGCCTCCATCCTTGTGACGCATGTTACACCTCGCTTGCCACCTGCTCGACCCTAGTGCCACGGATAAAATGAATTAATAATACAGTTAAAATAGAGCGAGTGTCCTCTCTATCATTTCATTTCCAATGTAGATAAAGAAAGTTCTTATCTTTGTTAGTATATGTTTCATCAACTAGTCCCATTGTTAATGTTGAAGTGTTTCTGCAAACTGGGGTGCTTAATTTTAGTTGACCTGCACAAAAATAGAGATTGGAATGTCTCAAGGCCCCTCCTTGTACTACCGCTGTACACTGATGTTCATCCATGGAAGAAGGTGTATCGGGGAGAATTGGGTCGATTTCCAGTATGAATCCTACCGTATGAGGCGTCGCAGGGCCCATCTCGCCCTCGCAGGATGGCATACTATGATACTATCGCAATATTTTCTTCTATTTATTAGTGTATGTTTCATAAACTAGTGCCATTATAATCTAATCACGCTTTTTCATTATCCGTGTAAACAGGGTTATTCAGCTGCATTTTGGTGGAACTGCACAAATGTACGGATGAAACCGGCATATATGCAGAGTGTGAGGTGTCCCAAGTAAAAATTGCCGACACCAACCATGCTCCATCTAAGAATTGGCATCCACCACCACTAGTGGCATGTGTGGCGCTCTCTGTGGACGAATCTTTCTCGGCAGTAAATCCTCTAGCCAAATACTAGTAGCTTATATTGGCACTTTTCTAGGGAGTACTCTTTTCTGAAAGAAGCACCAATCTATTTTTCTTTATTTGTACACAGTGTCACAACTTTGTTTTTGGTCCAGAGCTATTTTTAGGGTGATTGGCATAGTACTCGAAGACTGATTGTAAGCATGATTTTCATTAGCCGTCACATTGATTGTTAGCATGAGCAGATGGAAGATTCGGTTAGTGTGAAGCTTACCTTAAACCCTACCGCCGCCGTTGAAACGAGGCGAGCGTCGAGGGAACCATGGAGAACAGTGGGGAAGCGATGTCGCACCGTCCAGCCTCCTCTTGCGGTGGGAGAACGAATACTCCTATGGCTCCGGCTGGCTCTGCACCCTCACACGAATGGCACATCGTACTTGATCAATTCGTTATCCTCTGGATGCTCGACCTTCGACCTGTACGCCCACCACCTCCGCCTAACTTTCATATCGAGGGGGTGGTTTTGCAATGGAGAAGAGGGAGAGGCGAGACGGTGGTCTTGCAATGGAGAAGAGGGAGAGGCGAGATGGTGGTCTTGCAATGGAGAAGAGGGAGAGGCGAGACAGTGGTTTTGCAATGGAGAAGATCGAGAGGAGAGGGGGTGGTTTAGCAATGGAGAAGAGGGAGAGGCGATATGGTGGTTTTGGAATGGAGATGATGGAGAGGAGAGGAGGTGGTTTTGCAATGCAGAAGAGGGAGAGGGGCATGAGACAGCAATTTAGGATTGGACGAGAGGGTCGGCGCGCTATGACTGGACCAAAATCAAAATCAATTTACCCTTCAATTAAGAAAGCGACCCCACATTAACTAGTCTCCCTTCTATTATGGATCATAATTGACCATGATTTTCACAAATAAAATATATGTTATACGTTGCAAAAATAAAATAATTTGAAAGTACATTCAGATACGAACCAAACGATACAACTTTTTGTGACATGCATTCACTTTTTGCTTGTCAAATACAGTACATGGTCAAAATTTGGCCCAAAATATACAAAACAAAAAAATACTTCCAAGACCGCTGCTCCTCTCCACTTAAACCGCCGCCGCTCCTCTCCTGTTCCAATCTAAATCCAGCGCTGCTCCTCTCCTCTTCCATTTCAAAACCACCGCCCCTCCTCTCCCGTTCCAATCAAAAACCAGCGCCGCTCCTCTCCTGTTCTAATCCAAAACCAGCTCCGCTCCTCTCCTCTTCCATTCAAAATCACCACCGGCGAGTGAAGGTTTTGTGGAGAAGTAGATCGATGGAGGAGTACAACCGATACATGTAGATCGATGGAGGAGTACAGCCAATACGCTAGGATGTTGGAGATATAGTCTTGGTTTGACAACAGGGACCAACTAGCAGCGATGGCGACATCCATGGCCAAATATCTGCAACAAAGCGAAAAGGCAGTGATACTCCCGAAGGGAGTCGTGCGGGAGTACATGGAGCAAACAGATTCACCGAATCCGATCATGAGGCAGCAGTGGTGGGAGTATCGATCCAAGATGGAGCATCCACCAGAGATTGAAGGATCGAGCATCTATAGGGTGCCGTTTGTGAGGGTGCCGTGCTAGAGCAAGCCGGTGGAGTCTTCGTCGACCGAACCCAACTATAAGAGGAGAAGAGAAGTTGGCCCGACGATGCTTCCCCCATCCTCTCCCTCGTCGTTCACATCGTCTCACGGGGCGTCTATCTGCCACCGAGGAATTGGAGGGGACTGCCCCCCAACCCAATAGTCGGGCAGGTTGTGAATTCTCAGGAGGAGCTTAGGGTTGTCAGTATTTGGAGGTTGTGAATTGTGTTTTGTGTTGTGTATTTTCAGAGTACTTTCATATATGAATGTATTTTGATCGGATTTTGAGTATTGAGCATATGAAGTATTTTATGAATTCTAAAGATCTATTTTAGCACTTAAAAAATGTAGTTTCATATAAAAGTGCAGCCAATGTGATTCTTAGAGAATAAACTGCAAGTTTCAGTTTTAGATAAGAAAATGCAAGTTTCAGAGGCAGAGCATTTATTAACACACACTTTTCAAACAGGGATAACATCATGTTGAAAGTTTTATTCATGGTCGAAAATGGAACTACCAGCCAGTTAACATCATGTTGATCAACATTCATGCATAGCACATATTCATATGATGGAGAGTCAAAAAGTATGCTATTTTCAAAATGCCCACACAATGTCGAGTGTGCAAAAAACAGAGAAAATGAGGGACGAAGTTTTGGCAAGTGTTGGACGTGGTGTGCGTAGATGACAATGGGGTCCCACATGTCAATAATGGCTGAGGTAAAAAAATTGGAGATATTTTCACTACATTAGGTGGAATCGAACCCGGGCGGAACGGTGGTCGGGTAGTGTCACTTGGTCACTGGACTAGTTCAGCAGTTTAGGTAGAAATAAGGCACAACATCTACCATAACTGTTGCATGCCTTCCCCGGCTCCAGTGGTTTGTTCTCGTCCTCCACCTTTGTGCACTCGCCGCGGTGCCGCATGCTGAACAAGCGAGAGGAATCTGGAGAGGACTGTACGTGGAGAGGCGGACAGTCGGGACCCACCAGGTCTATGGCCGTACGCAAGCAAGTGCCTCATTGAAAAATACTTCCTCCTAATGATATACTAACATTGGGGCCCACGGGTTTGTCAACATAGTTACATTTTGTTTTGAGGTGCTTCAACATAGTTACTAAAGGAGATAAATTTACAACGAAGCCGGGGAGCTGGCAGGTATCATTTATTATCAGTGGACTAGCAAGTATCAGCTGGATTGTGGGATGCGTCGTCTAGTCTTTCTTCTTTAACATGCGCAGCCCACGACATGCCAGTTTGTATTTTCTTGAGGGTCATCATGTATCAACCAGCCTATGGACCTCCCATGCTAGGTTTTATTTTTCTTAAAACATCCGCAGCCCAACTTATGTATTTTGTTTGAAGAAAACACAGAGGTTTGTTCTATTTTTCTATATAAGAATAGGAACGCCAGATCCAACTTATGTTTCCCTTCTAATGATATTATATATATATATTTATATTATTTTATATGTTATTATACATTATTTTTATTGTCATCATATATTATTGTTAGGGACAATTCCACTTCTCACTACAAAAAAATACACTTCCGTGATGATAAGTGTTTGTCACAGTAGGTCGCGTTTTTTTTCATGCATGTACATCCATGACAAATTTATGACAGAATCAAGATAGTCATACCTATGCTGTCATAGAAGTGTTCCATGACATTACCAAAATTATCATCACGGAAGTGTCCACTTCCATGACGATAAATCGCGCGTCACAGAAGTGCTTTCGTCAAGGGTGACCGACACGTGGCATCCACCGTAACGGAACGCCGTTAAGCTATCGGGTCGGGTTTTGGATCCGATAACCCATTAATAGCCCCGACCAATGGGGATTTTCCACGTGTAAAATCATCATTGGCTGGAGGAAACACGTGTCGGCTCATCGCTGGGACAGATGTCATCCACTCATTGGACAGAAGGCGCCTATGATACGTCGACACGTGGCACGACCCAACAGAGGCCCATTCCTGTGAAAAGGCCGGCCTATTTGACTTGGTCAAAAGGTGGCGGGCCGGCCCATGGAAAGCCTGTTAACGTCCTGTTCGCAGATAGCCCATTTACAGCCCGCTAACCCAAGGCCCGTTACGCCCTATTCGAATTAGGCCCAGTAGCGTCATCTGGGCCATCCAATATGATTCCAGCCCGTTTTCACTTCTGGCCCATGTATGGCCCATGACGTCTTTCGGCCCATATGAGGCCCTATGTAACTCTTGGCCTATTAACGGCCCGTGGTGAAACTGGCCCGTAATGAACAGTGTATCACTTTACACCCATTAACGGCCCATGGTGAAACTGGCCCGTAAAGAACAGTGTATCACTTTATACCCATTAACGGCCCGTTATTCCGCTAATGCTTTCAGCCCATGTTATCTTTCGCCTTCTCGAGCCCATTTATTCTTGGGCTATTTTCCAACATTCGCTTACTTATGGCCCGTTCGCTATTTTCGCGCTAGGGCCAAATTCAGCCCGTGGTTACAGTCGGCCCGTTTGTGGTCCGTTAATACGTTGAGACGTTTTCATATCGTCATCAAATATGGCCTATTAACGATGGCCCGTTATGGTCGGCCCATGAACGGACGATTCCAACTCTAGCCCGTTTACGGCCAGAATGCGGTCTGTTTGGCCCATGTTTGGCCAATCGATCATACGACCCGTATAAGGCCCATTGATGATACGGCCCGTAGAAGGCCCATTTTTTCTACGGCCCATAGAAGGCCCATTGTTTCTACAGTCCGTAGAAGGCCCACTGTTTCTACGGCCCGTAGAAGGCCCACTATTTATACGACCCGTAGAAGGCCCACTGTTTCTACGACCCGTAGGAGGCCCAGTGTCACTACAGTAAATATTAGCCCATGGTTATTGTGGCCTAGTTTTAAAAAATAGGTTATTGCAGCCACTAGCAAACCGCAGAAAAAGAACTGCATTGACTACAAGCAAACAAATAAACAAGACAACAAGGAAATAAATAAGCAAGCAACTTACACTAGGCTATCACGGCTATTACATATATTACATCCATCGGGCATCAAAGTTCGCCACCAAAGCAAATATAGGGAACACAACAAGATATAAATGCCGCAGACAAAACAAGTCCGAACTGAAACCACTTCGAAGAGCTCAAGAAACAATATCCTGGTACCCATAATGTCGGCAAAATGCTTAGCAAGCTTATTAACTTTCTCTTGTTTGGCGCTTAAGTCCTCCAAATATTGTCGTTGCACGAAAAGTATGCATCTGAATTCTGCAGGACTTCCTTAGTCCTTCGACTTCGTCGATAACATCTCGATCGATGTCTTTCAACTTGAAGTTGAGACTCAAGAAGTCGAACTGATTCAGCAACGAGTTCAAGAGTCTGGTGCCAGAGTGGTAGCCAAGAACTCGAACACTACATCAAGACCGGACTTTGGGGATGTCTCACTGTCTTCAATATAGTTTTTATCAGCTTTCTTGAAGACCAACAGGGATGTCTCACTATCTTGAACCTTATCTGCATTACTTCCTTTACCATTGCATAACAAGGTACTCTTCTCCAATATTTTATCCGTGTTCTAAAAGAGAAACAAACAAACACATCTCATGTTTACAATGTAGTATATGAAACTCATTTTGGTAAACCAGTTCAATAGTAAGGTGGACAGGATAACAACATGAAACAAACATATATCTATGTAGTATGGTTAGTGTATGGTCTATATCATTCTAGTTTATGTTGCCAAATCAAGATAGATAAAGTTCGAATCATATCTATTTAAGACAAAGCAGCATAGACAGAATATAAGTGTGGGAAACTACACAGCAATAACACCACTTGTAATGTGCATGGCATGAGAACATAACTGTTTATTCAATTGAAACTGAAATCAACATAGAGCAAGTTACAACAGCAAACAACCAAACACGTTGGAGAAACAGGTTTAAAACATACCTGTTGCGCCATTGGAGTTTCAATTGCATCCTTCAAATTTGAAATTAGTTGGTATCAGTAAATACAGTGATGCAAGAGCAAAGTAGTATGAACCGTAGCTACGAAACCTGACCTGAGAACAGTTCTTCTTCTGCTTTAAGCGTTGACTTCGGGTTCGGAGAGGTGGTCCTCGTGATTTGGGCACTGCAGTTGCCTTACTAACTGCTCGTGTTTGGGTGCTCTGTGGTGGAGAGGTGCTGTGTCAACGGGAACTGGGTGTCTATCTGCTGGGGTTGGGATTAGAAGGGGTGTAGATGGTTCTCTGTCCAACTGGTTAGGGGTACAATCTGCATGAGTGTGGGTTATGTGTGGTGGGGCTGGTTCTTGGGCAAGTACAACCGTGGCTCTATCTGCATCGACAGTAGCACGATCTTTTCGAAGACCGTGTTTTTACTCCCACAGATATCGCCATCACTCCCTCCAATTGAAATGGCTGATAAACAAGAAAAGTAATTGAATGTACAGACATTGTAAGATAGACAGTGCAATGGATAGTAGGGAAGAAAACAGGGCATGAAATAATTCACATTTATGTTGTCTAAGCAAATGTAATAGCAGGACATAATTTCACATATATGATGGCTAATTAAACAGGATAGCATGACACAATTTCACATGTATGATGGCTAACTAAGCAGGATAGAATGACATACTTCAAAATATGATGACTATGTAAACAGGATGACATGATATAACTATACGATGTGTCTATTAAAGTGGTTGGCATGCCATAAATCACAAACATGCCGTCGATGGAAACATGATGGCATGATATAATTCACGGATAGAATGGCATAATTTAAAATATGATGACTATGTAAACAGGATGAGATGATATAACTATATTATGTCTTTAGAAAATGGGTTGGCATGCCATAATTCAGATACATGCTGTCTATGTAAACATCATGGCATGACATAATTCAAATATATGATTTATATACTAAGGAAGTGAGCAGAGGGCAATCGCATATATGATGTGTCAACTAAGGAGATGTCATTCAATATTATGTATATGATGTAAAAACTAAGCATTGCAATAAAACATATGCATTATATGAGTAATATAACCCTGCCAAGTTTGAGCAAACACCTCAGGGGGATAATAGGACTGGTCATCTGCCTCTGAATCCTCCTCAAGAGCTATCGTAGAATCAGCAAGATATCTGCTTCACGAGTAGCATTGTCTGCTCAAGACCTTGTTTTCACTCCAGATTTCTCCATCACCAATTCAAACGGCTAATGCACAGGAAGAGCAGTTGAATATACAAACATTGTCGACAAAAGCAATGAGAAATACAAAAAAAGGACGGCATGATATAATTGACATATATGACGCTTGCCTAAATAGCATGGCATTGCATAATTCACATGCATAATGCCTTGCAATAAGATAACATTGCATAATTCACATATATAATGTCTTGCAACAAGATGGGATTGCATAATTCACATATATGGTAATTAGACACTAAACAGGTGGCATTCACACAAAGCATGTATAAACTAAGCAAATGACATAGCAATGTAAGATACCATACGCACGATATGAGCAACATAACCCTACCAAGTTAGGGCATGCACCTCGGAGGGGGGGATATGACTGGTCATCTGTCTCTGAATCCTCCTCTGAGGAGCTATCGGTAACCAACAAGACATGCGCTTTGTCAGATAGCATTGTCTGCTCTGAAGACCTTGTTTCCACTCAAGATTTTTCCATGACCATGCCGAATGGCTGATGCACAGGAAGAGTAATTGAATGTACTAAAATTGTTGACACATTTAACACGTAATAAAAAAATGATGGCATCATATAATTCACATATAAGATGACTGGCTAACCAGGGTGGCATTGCAAAATTCACATATATGATGCCTGGCTAGACAAGATGGCATTGCATGATTCACATATACGATAAAGAAACTAAAGAGATGGCATTGACACAAAGCATGTCTAAACTAAGCAGATGACATCTTTAATGTATACAATAAGCAATGCAAGGCACCATATGCATGATATTACCAACATCAAGATGCCAAGTTAGAGCGAAGACCTCATGGGGTAAATAGGAGTGGTCTTCTCTTCCGAATCCCCTCGAACAGTTATCTTCCTCTTGATTACGATCCAAATGGGTGGAGGGGGCTGCCTTTGCGCCCACCATGGAACGACGTCTGCATGAAATTTTATTGCCACGCAAGGCTTGTCTCTTTTCTCTACATGATCAGCTCCATTGTGTACAATAACCGGCATGCATAGGAATAAAACATAGTGAGATTATGTAAGGAGTGCATGCACAAATCCAGAGTGATGGTAGCAAACTGTGGATAGACCCAAAACCAATGATAGCGGTAGATAATAGCTTTAGTTAAAAATACAGATAATGGCTCCTTTAATGTTTGTTTGCACCCAACATGAAACTCATAGTAGACACCGGAGATTAACCAGATAGTAGATGATAGTACCGATTGCTGCCCCAATATGTACCTCACAACCATTTAAAAACTCAAGTTTCAGATTAGTTTGGACCTGACTCGAGTCTAATAGGTGAACACGACGATAATGTAGCATGTCATCATATTAAGCGACGGATAACGTAGCGACATGGAAGAGTGCGACCTCTCTTGCGGACCCGTAGTCCTCAAGGTCATCTGCTCGATTGATGATGGTAATGCAGTTGCCGTGAGCTGCGGCGTGAGGGAAGAAGATCTAAGGCGGCGAAAGACAGTCCGAGAGCGGATCCTGCTGTGGTGAACCCTTCCGTTGTTGGAGCAGCTGAGTTGGGTGGAACACAACAATAGCAGAGCAGGACAAACCACACAAGGTTTTCTTTGACACATATCTATAATAGAAGTAATTGAGGAAGGGCTTGTTTGAATTTGAGGATTCTAACAATGCACGGATAGGAAATAGACAGGAATAGGATAGGAATGCACGTGCAAAACAGAGAATTTTAAAACACACGATTTCTGCCAATCTGGGTGTTTGATTCACAACAACTGGAAGATCACAGGATGCAAAAAGCATGGTGAGATTAAGTCAAACCACAAGAAAATGTACGGTTATAATTCTTTTATGCTACTATCTCTTAGTCTTGTGCTTGATGAATAGGAATATGAAAAGGAGGAGAAGTGGAAATTAGAATTCCTACGGTTTTTCTTTCAAGGAGACACTAAAGGAACAAATCCTACAATTTTCCTTTGCTCCATTCCTTTGCGCAAAATTCATGAAAAGTAGTACCATAGGAAACTTTCCAATTCCGATGTTTTTCATTCACTTTTCCTTTCAAGCACTGGCGATTCTAGTAGGCAGGCTTGAGCAAGGAAAATCCTACACTAAAAAAATGTTTTTGTGCTACTTCTATTACTTTGGACCCAGGCCACTTCCATACTAGCTCAACTCCCAGGTCCATCGAAAATGCACAGCTCAAACGCGCAGAGATAAATAATGATGGCGTTCAAGAGAGTCCATCACGGATAGCTAAGTTGCCTGGTACCTCACTCCTTGTCATATAGTAGGATAAAATAGTCGTATTTCCCGTTACTACGAGTGCTGAGTGGACAATATATATAACATGTAGAGTAAAAAAGAGATGCAACAAGTGTACAACCTCTTTGGCGAAGCCATGTCGATCTCAGCTTGATTGGGTTGGCCGGTGAGGATGCTCCGGCTGACTTGGATGTCGGAGGAGGGGAAGAAGATCTTAGGCATCTGGAGATGGAGACCGAGGTACTGCTCCGCTGTGATGAAGGGTTTCGTCGTTGGAGCAGCTCCGGTGAGTTGTACGACGCCGAGGCTGAAGCAGGACAAGAGAGACAACGAACAACATTAACCTGAGTGGAATTCTAATAGCATCTCCAATACATGACGTAAAATACATAACCACAAAGTGCTAGATGTAAAATACATCAGCCGCTCATCTCTGAACTTAACTGTCGAAACTGAATTTAACTGTCGAAACTGAACTTAACTATCGAAACTGAACTTAACCGTCGAAACTGAATTTTGCTGTCGAAACTGAATTTTGCTGTCGAAACTGAACGTACTAGCAAGGTGAGGCTACACGTCGGTCGACTGACTTTTTCATCTCTGGTCAGTCGATTTTGCAGCCATTGGATATGAAATCAAGGGCCTGCGGTTCATCTTCAACCTCCACCCCCCTGAGCCGCCAGCCACCATCAGCCAAACAGCAGCCCCCTGCCGCCCACGGCCGGCGATGCGCCGCCCCGCCCGCCCCGAAAACACTCCCCACCGCCGGTCCGTCGCCGCCCCGACCATCCCTCTAGGCCCCCCCGTGCCGAGCTTTTTCTCCGGCGATCCCCACGCCACCGCCCCGCTAACGCCCCGCCACCGCCGGCGACCACCGCCCCCATCCTGAACCCTAAGATAGATAGTGGGTTACCTCTCCGGTGAGCCCCCCTCCCCGCTGCGGCTGGTTCTTCCTTCACCCCGGCGAGCCCACACCACACCCTGAAAATTGACTGACCCAAAAGTCGATTCAGTCGACTGAAGTGTAGCTAAATCGGAGCAGCATCGCAAGCAAGAGCAAGAGCGAGAGCAGCAGCGCGAGCAAGAGCAATAGCAAGAGCGGACCAGGCAAGGGACCAAGAGCAAGATCGGAGCAGCAACGCGAGCGAGAGCTAAAGCAGCAGCAGATCCTACTGATGTGGACGTCGCCGCCGAGGGAGCGACACCGTGGAGGATGTGGCCGGCGATGGCGCCGTGGATGGAACCACGCCGTGTCGGCTCGGGACCGAGTGCCGGCAGCACCTTGAGATCGAATCAAGAAGAAAATGCGGCGATTAGTGTACAACCTCTTTGGTGGCGCCGATTAGGCCGCAGCTTCATCCGAGGAAACGGTGATGATGATGCTCTTCCGGTGGTGCAGGTGAAGATGGCGGTGTGGGAATGGAGGTGGCGCGAAAGACGATGGGAACGTCGGGGCAGCACCTTGGAGGTGGAGGACGGGGTGGCTGAACCGGCGGGACGATGAGATCGACGATGGATCCTCATCCGGTAAGGTGGATGAGGGACGTCGAGGTGTTGCTGTGGACGACATTGTCGGGGAAGAGGCTCCGGCTGGGTGGCGGACGGAGCAGGGTGTGGTGTTTGGTCGCGGGTTTTCGCGGCCTCGGTGTACGAATGGGTGGGCGGATGGGATGGCAGTGGGGAACCATGGCTTAGAGACGCGCTTGTCCGAAATGTGGGGTAAGTTATGAAAGTACCCCCACCGATTTGAGGCGGTTCTTTCGGTTCAGGGGTACCACGGGCATTACGCGTGTCGGGATTTCACAGGAGGTGGGATTTTTCGCGCGCGTTGTAATTTCGGAATAGCAAGGCGCGGGTTGAGTTGGAGGGAGTTGTCGGAGCACAACGAGACAAAGATATATCTTAAATATTTCAGGCTAACAAGGCGCGGGTTGAAAAGGCGGGAGTTTCGCAGCACGATAGACAGAGACGCTAGCTTGAATTTTTGGCATAACAAGGCTCGGCTTGAAATTTCGGAAGAACAAGCTTAACATGTACCCGAAAGAAGACAATTTGCACCTCAACACGCACAACACACACACAAACACCATTTAGACTAGAGTAAGGTACACGTGCATTGCACACATGAGATTTGGCAACCAAATTATGAATAAATACCACATTATAGCATGCAAGCTTTGAGTCATATATGCATGATGTAGATGTTCGTTTAATTCTTATAGTTCATTTCATTCAAAATCATCTAGTTTTTATAAGAAAGCTAATCTATTTTAAGATTCATGGAATTGTGCGTCGTAAGACATAAAGTAAAAACAAATAATGGCAAATCATGTAGAAAATCATTTGGGCAATTCTGATACGGAAGATTCTAGAACAAATAAGAAGTGCTTGTGTTTTGATGTTTGTGCATTATGCTTAAGTTCAACCACGGAGTCTTCTAGATTATACATGTGGCGAAATCTGGTGGAATCTAGATGATATCCAACGGCCAGTAGTGCTCAAATTTTCCATCTTTGGACCATTGGATTCGCCTCATCCAACGACCATCTTTCAAAGTTAAAGTTACCCGCACAAAATATAAAAAAATATAATATATAATATATATATATAGGGGTATAGATATAGATATGTGATGCGAAAGCCGGCCATCATCTCCAATTAGAATAGTGTGTCCATGCACGGATGCGACGTGGCCAAATGATGTCTGCCATCGGTATCTCAAATTCAAATCAATCTGGCCTTGTTCAATGTGTATACATTACAACATGCTCGTTTCCAAACCACACCGTGCAGATCTCCGTTATATTCATGCATGCATGGGTTTGAAACATCAGGATCTCTTATTCAAATATTTGAATTCAACTTTACATTGATTATGACCTCACCTATTCTTTTACACCCACACAGTAGTCTTGTCTTTATAATTGTACCACTAACTTTCTCTCGTGCATGCATGCACACACACACTACCAGTCGACATTATCCATCGCATGCATGCAATCTTTTCTTCAGGTCGGTCTCCCATGAAGGCACACACCCACACACATCCCCTCTCCATCATATCGGGCATTCTTTATCTCTCACGCTGCATGCGCAACGATCGATGTTCCTCTATGTATGTGTGTATATAGCTAGGTCTTTCATAGTTTTCCACACAAACCGATCAATCGATATATCCAAAGGAGGTCTCACCCTCTTTCCCATGTCCACATCGATCAATCTATACCTCTCTATATAGGATTAACATATATAGCTAATACACCCACATTAATTATATATCCAACGTCCCCTCTCATCATCCATGCCTTCCGCTTCATCTCTCGACGCGTGCACAATGGCGAAGAAGACAAAGCGTGAGGGCCCTGCCCCCTCCCCTAACATCACTATATATCGAGGCTAATATGAATGTGATCATTAGACAATTTCTGCTAAAAATGGTTTAAGTTCATGAATTGACCTCCTCATAAAGGATTAGCAATGCTTGGCCCCTAGCTCATTTATTTTCATGGCTCCGCCATCATGCAACAATAACAGCATTTGTTCGCCTCTCTCTAAATATCGATCTTGCACTTGTGCATTCCTTCATAGTCTCCTCCACTCGCCCCTCGCACCATCTTCTAGCCCCCACCGGATTTTGCCACATGTACAATCTAGCGACTCCATGGTTGAACTTAAGCATAATGCACAAACCTCAAAACAACAGTGGTTCTCTTTTGTTCTAGAATCTTCCGTATCATAACTGCCCAAACTTTTTTTTCTAGTTGAATTGCCATTATTTGTTTTTACTTTATGCTTTACAATGCACAATTCCATGAATCATAAAATAGATTAAGGGCTTCTTTGATTCAAAGGATTCTCAAAGGAATTTTGGAGGATTCTAATCATTAGGAATTTTTCCTATCTTGGCTGTTTGATTCATAGGATTGTAAACCATAGGAATTTTTCCATATGATTCATTTGCACTAGATTTCATAGGAAACATCCCATTCACTCAAACCTCTTCGAAAGAATTCTGCATTTTTTCTATGCACAATCAAACACTCGTAAAATCCAGTAGGATTCAAGACGACATTCCACTATAATCCCATGTTTTTCCTATTCCCGCGTTCTTAGCTTTTTTATAAAAACTAACTGATTTTGAATGAGATGAACTATAAGAATTAAACGAAGGGCTACATCAGGAATATATGACTCAGAGCTTACATGCTATAGTGTGGTATTTATTCATAATTTGGTTGCAAAATCTGATGCGTGCAATGCATGTGTACCTTAGTAGTACTTCGAGTATGTGCAAAACACGTAAATAGAATACCAATGGCACGCTACATAGTGTCTCTCTTACAGTTCATGAAGCCACGTGGCACATGTGGAGGCGTTGCCGCGACCTCCTTGCGTGGATTGATCACAGTGACGTGCTGCTGGTTCTAGAAGAATGTACTCATCCTCCCTGATCCATACTGGCGGTACATGCACGAAGCGAAGATGTGCACGCACGCCACACACGCACTCATTCCCTCGCACGCACACGCGGGTACACGGGCGGACGCAATTTTGTACCAATAATCACCACATGTGATAATTTGACGCGTGTAAAGTCGTTCACTTCATTGATGGTCAATTAATACAGCGCATGCAAATTGAGTGGACGTGAGGGCGGAAGAAAGACATTATTACTCCACTGCGCGCATGCGAGTAGTTAAATCGGTTGTTGCTAGTAGTACTTCCATTGGTCTCCTTCGTATTTTGTGCCAATTTTTGACAGTAACATAATATTTACGCATTTGAGCAGTGCAGTACTTGAAATTTATGTTCCGCTAAACTCATCGGGAGCCGTTTGGGCCTCAAACCAAAACCATCAATTAATCTTTACCTTGTTCCCATCACATTCAAAGCCTGCTCACACCTACTAGTACGTACCAAACCTAAACGTGTTCTCACTATGCAGGTATTAGTACTAGTGCTAGTACTTAGGTTATAAAAGGGAACTACCTAACCGAAAATTACTCTACCTTTCCTCCTCATAAGTGCTTCTTCTTCGTCTGTCGTTGCCATGGCGGTGAGCGAGCTCTAGGTCGAGAACTACTCGTAATAAGGAGCGGCAACCAAGGCTGCGAAAAAAAAGAGGGCTCGCCGCCATGCAGAGACCTCGAAAGATCTCTCACGGGCAGACGATGGCTCCCAGGAGTGCCCTAGACGCGGAGGCGAACATGCCGAGCTGGGGGAGATGGAGTCGTTATCCCTCAATGGCATGCCCAATAAGCTCAATAAGCAGAAGGAGTTCATCCAAGGCTTGATGAAGTTGTTGAAGGAGAGCCTCGATGACATGCCCGCTGAGCTCAATCAGCAGGGGGAGTTGACCGCCGGCTTGGTGATGCTGCTGAAGAAGAGCATTGCCTCGGAGAACAAGGCAACCGGCGAAATCCTGCGACTTCAGGAGGACAAGGCGAAGCTCTGCCACGAGATCGACCTGTTGAAGGAGAAGAATGCCGGCTGGAAGAAGCTGCATGAGAATAGTAGTTCCTCGATGAAGATGCTGCAGGCCCTCATCATGGAACAGAAGGAGGAGTTGGCGAAGCTCCGCATCGAGCACCCGGCTGCTGTCAAGGTACGTAATGCGGCCGTGGAACAGATGATAAAGGCTCGCGTCGAGAAATCCCGCGTCATGGACAGAATGAAGAAGATGGCGGAGGAGACGCGCAAGGAGATGGAGGTCGTGGAGGCGATGAAGAAGCACTTACGACTCCGCGGCGAATTAGATCATTTGGGGTGATAATCTTCCTTCTTCTTTTGCTCCTGTGTTTCATCTTTTGCTTCGGGTGTTTCGCCGCACGTGTCACTTTCTCTGCGAGGCATGAATAGAACAATGGTTTTTTTGAGGGAATGAATAGAACAATGCTAACAATGAGATGACTAGCAAATTAGATCATTTTTTATCGCCATATGGCACTGGGCTGTCGTGTTTCGTGCTCCTCCGTCGCAGTACTACTCCAGTGGAAAACTTGATTATACCACACGGTTCTTTGCTCCTCCTCAATCAGGTCATCGGCGCATTTATATGAGCAGTCAAATCACAAGGCCCCGCCTTCCAGCAGTAATGAGCCGTCAAATCACAAAGGCCCTCGCCTCTCGTGAAACCGACCAAGCTAGACTGCCCCGTCCTCTAGACTTTTGAAAAATGTATACTTTTGTACAGCAGTAGCATCGATGGATTGCGCCATGGAGCAAAACTTGAAATTAAAAAAAAGGTGGTACATATAGAGAGCGCTCATCGCCAAATTATGCATATAGTACTATTAAAAGGCTAGTCACAATAATGGTGTCCAAGACAACCCACCCTCAAATAAAACTAAGAGGGTGCTTGGATACGCTTTAGTCCCATGACTAAAAGTAGTGGGACTAAAACATGCTAGCCTCACCCATGCTTGGATCCAAATACTAAAAAGGCTAAAATCAAGTTAATGAGCATTTATTATCCTCCAAACCTCCAATCCAGAACTCACTTTGTGTTAAGGAGAGGAGTTAAATGAGTAGAGAGAGGACTAATCCACATTTTAGTAGGGGTACCCTGACTAAATTTTTTTATTCTCAAGACTAGTTTTAGCCCCTCTTTAGTCAGGGGTGCTTGGAAATTTAGCCTCTTAAAGAGACTATTTTTAATCAGACTAAAATAAGTCCCTTGGATCCAAGCACCCTCTAAGCATCCTGGAATTCTTCGACAAAACTAAGCACCCTGAAATTCTTTGACAACTAAACTGCTGGCTATATGATGTTGGCCATATATATTGTCCGTATATAATGTGAAGAAACGAGTGGTAGTACTATACCAACTAAAAGATGAAATGTAAGAAATACTAGTATGTACGCATCAAGAGTTAAAGTAACTAGAAGAAACATAACATAGTTCTGCTTGGGGCTCAAAGACAACACACCCTCAAATTAAATTAAGCACACCTGAAATTAAACTTTGCAACTATTCCGGTAGACACTCCATTAGAACCACCATGAGCAACGACACTGCCACCTTACTCGGAGTCCTCGTCCACATCCTCGACTTCGTCCTTGTCCCTCTTCCTCTTGGCCGATACTTCTTTGCTTGAAGCGCACACTTGGCTGTTGCTCTTCATCCAACCCTTGTAGATATTGAAGCAAAGGTAGCCATCCATTTCAGCGTAGTGGATGTGGTCTATATCTAGTACATTCCGCTGCCATGCACGACGATGAAACGTGTATGGAGGTTTCTCCAGTTTACCGTACGAAGGATGAACCATGGCTCCTGCCAGGGTCAGCATTGAAGGCTGGCGAGGGGACACCAGCCAATTCTTCTAGAGTTCGAAGGTGTTGCCTACAACGAGGCCTATCCGACACAGAACTTCTTTGTCGTTACCGAAGTCTACAGTAACGAATTTGACTAGGTTGCTCTCGAGGAAGTCCTTAAAATGCTGGCACTCAACATCGGCATGGCATATGTGGTAGACCAAGCATAAGTCATGCACGCAAATCTGGATCACGGCGGGCTTCTTCCTATCTTCGTCCTTTAGATCCTTCTCTCGTCCCAGGACTGTGGTGTACTCAACATCTAGCCCAGCGACCCACTCATCATCTGAGTCTTCGAACATGCGTCCGAAGCGAGAAAGGCATCCTTTCACCGTCACGGAAGAACGGGTATAGATGACGTCGAACTCATCGCCGGTGATGGTTCTAACCTTGTACTCACTGCCGATCGTGGAGATTTGGGACGCCATGGATTTGGGAGGAGGATTAGGATTTGTGGAACTACCGTAATGTGAATGGACGGGACAACTAGGAGCGAGCCGCCGTAGTATTGAAGGACGTGCGGGGACGAGTAGGTGCGAACTACCAGCGTGCGAATGGAAGGGTAGTGGCTTTCCATTCTCCCATGATACGGGCTTCCGAGAGCCCTTGGATCTGAGATCAAACGGTTGCATGGAGTTATTCTAGACCTATGGGTGAATATCCTATCCTGGAGGGTTATTCTACAAATTTTTAGCAACTTATCATGCGACCATTTGATCTCAGATCCAAGGGCTGCCAGCAGCCCGTATCATGGTCGCGCCTACAACGACCGTCGCGTCGCTCGCGCCCTTGGAGATTTAACACGGTGTGTTAGGCTATCTGATGTTGGCATGTCATACATAGTCATCACTTAGTCACTCATACTACAACAAGGTTGGCTATAAGTGTATTTTTTTACTCCTCTCTATCTCTTTCTTCGTACTCCCTCCGTCCCATAATATAAGAATGTTTTTGACACTAGTGTAGTGCCAAAAACGTTCTTATATTATGGGACACAAGGAGTACTAGTATTTATTGCATTTGCCAAGGAGTGATCTCTTCCAATGAAATGGTGTTGCTAAGTTTGCTTCATTTAATTAGCTATAGAATCAAAATTATCTTTTCACCTAGGTACACGTGCTTAGCACCGTTTCTTCCTTGGGTCACCAAACTAGTCTCTCTCTTCTTGATTAACTTGCCACATCAGACTTTATGCCTATGTGGCAAGCTTAAGCACCTGTAGGAGCAAGTAAAAGTAAGTACAGTAGTGCGCTTTACATGGCATTTTTGCATATGTGGAGAAAAGAGAGGCAAGGAAAAAGTGGAGAAGTGGGCTCTCATTCAAGAGCCAACCTCTACTACATGGTGGAGCATTGGGAGAGGCACCTATATGGAGGTGGTCAGGAATCGAGAGACTCACGCCGGTCGTAGCGCCGCAGTTAAAATGATAATGGCAAGTCAAATCACGGGGCCCCACCTGTCCAGCAGTAACTCGCTGTCAAATCACATAGCCCTACGTTTGCAGCAGCCTACTCCCTCGTCTTCTCGCGTCTCTATCGAACCGACTAGGCGGAACTGCCCCGCCGCCTACCGTGCAGGAAAAGCCCCGCCGTCGACTTTTAAGTATTATACAGTATACTTATTTTTTATCCATGGATTGCACCCGCGCCATGGAGCAAAGCGTCTAGAAAACGGCGGTACACATGTACGGAGTATACAGCACGCCCGTCGCGTTCGCGTCGCACCCCAGACGGTCGGTCGGTCTGGCACGCTGCTCTCCAAATGGAACGCGCATCATATTGCGTTTGCACGCACATGTGGGACGACAATTGAGAACCGACCATAGGCACAGTCCCCGGCCCCGCAAGTCGGTTGACTTAATAGAAGAGGGAGACGAGCGATAGTACCAGAGAAGTGTTGTACTACGTTGGTGCCTGGACGATCCCTGCAAGACACGGAAGATCAGTTCATCCATGCATGTGGCCAGACTCCAGCAGACACGCCTGGATTGGCTATCGTCTACATATCGTGCAGGCTGTGTTGTACATGGCTGTAGTTGTGGTGAGAAATCTAAAAAAAGGTTTCTTGTCATCACGCAAAATTAGGTGTCATGTGCTTCGGATCACTGCGAGGGTTAAACAGCGACAACTGAGTTGGGCTAGTGTGACGCCCCAAGACCGGAGCTTCAGTTGCCTTCCAGGGTTTCCGAGTTTTGCCATGTGATTTGTTTTGTTTGTGCATTCATCATGTCATCTCTTGCATTGCATCATCTCATCATGCCATTTAATTTCAAAACTCTTCTAAATAAATTGTATGGATTTTTCGATTCATTTAAATCGAGGGAAGGTTGACTTCTCTTTATAACGTATCGTCCCAATATTAGGGAGCTATATAAAATATTCCATTAATTTGGAATTCACCATAACACACTTGCAATCCCATGCCCTTTCCACTTCAAGTTTGGTCCCCAAACTTTGCCAAACATTTCTTTTCCCATTTATTGTGGCTCCTTTAAAATTCTCAACATTTTTGGGCCTTCCAAACTTCCACTTCCTATTCACCCATTTGAATTAAATTCAAATGTTTTTGAATCTAAAACTTGCACCCATGCTCACTCCTATTTTCTTGGATTAAACTCATTTTTCTGAGTCTGAGAAAATTAACTCCATTCCCAAACACTTCCTGTTCCTCTTCTTTTCCTCTTTGGTATTTTCTATTTTGGAAAATAAAAGAGTAGAAAGGAGAGAGAGAAGAGATCCCAGCCAGGCCTCTGGCCATTTTCTTCCCTACCCAGGCCGGCCTAGCCTCCCGAGGCCCAAGGCCCACCAACCTACCTAACCCTAGCCTCCCCTCCGCTCGATCTCCCTTTCTCCCTCGTCCTCCCTCCAGCGCCGCTTCGCCGAACCCCCCTGCCCGATCCCCTCGATCCCCCTCTCGCGATCCTCTCGATCCCATCTCCCTCCTCTCGATCCCTCCTCCTCATCCCGTCGCTCCAGCCCCCACGCATCTCTCCTCGCATCGCCACCAGGAGGGCCACCCCCTGCGCCTCGATTCCTCACATGCCAGCGAGCCCATGACCCGTCGCTGCAGCCCAGCGCCCGACCTCCTCCTCGTCGCCTCCGCACCACCACCTTGTTCAAGCCCGCCCCGACCTTCCCGTGGCTGAGATGCTCTCCGCCCGTCTGCCACGACCGGCCGACCTCCTTCCTCGCAACCCTAACCTCGCCGTGCCTCCTTGGTCCTCCGGACCCCATCTCGCTCTACCGCCACCACGCCGACCCGGTCTCCTCCTACCCTCGATCCTCGACCAGTCCGGCCGTCCTTGCGGATACTGCACCGTGCCTCGCCGTCATTTCCCTGCCAAGCCTCCCTTCCTTTCGCACCCTCCTGGCCAGCCGTGCCCCTCCATGGCCTTCTACCCGAGCCACCAACCCGTCGCGCCTCCATGCGTCTGCGCCGGTGACCTCCGCCTCCAGCCGTTGCCGGCGAGCAAGCCGCTGCCGTCCGCCTCGTCGCGTTCCCCTTCGCCTCCGTCCGCCATGATACGTCTCTGTTAGGGCTTGCCTCCTGTCGCTGATGCGCTGCGGGACCTCGGTGCTGAGTGCCTTGTCGTTGGTTTCCGCCACCACCGACCACGGTTTATGTACCTTTTGCTGTCGGATGCGCCAAGTCCACCCGGTCCAAGACCACCCCAAGTTCGACTACACGAAAAACCAAGTCCGAAGACTACCGTGGCCGTGTATCTCGCCCAGTACCACTACGGTTCCTCAAGACCGCCAAGTTCGACTACACGGTGACGCGCCAAGTACCCCTTCGTTTCGTCAATACCGGCAAGTTCAGAAGATCCCAAGTACCACTACGACTCGTGTACCATGACGAACATGTACGGCTACATGACGACCGACGACCACCGAACCGAAACGCCATAAGTACCCTCGCTCAAGACGCCAAGTCCGCTTCGATTCACCAAGTACCTCTACCCAACGCTCACGACCCGTGAACCTCTACCGTCGCCATGAACGACTACTTCCCTTGGCGATCATCGCGAGAACGTCTACTTCCCTCTAAACGCTTCCGCCCAACGCACGCTTCAAGGAATAACCACCGAGATGACCGACCGTGATCGAATCATCCTTGCGATGCCCTCTTTGCCATGCCACCGCTCCGGGAACCCGTAATCGGGATCACCCCACCATCTTGCATGACTCGCTCCGCCCACACTTTCCTTTGCACCGATATCTCAATCGATTGTGGTGTTCTTTTGTCCGAAGAAGGATGGCACGGACCGACTTTTGCGCCGACATACCGCCCATTGAATAAGAAGACAATCAAGAACAAGTATCCACTTCCCAACATCAATGAGCTTTTCGAGCAACTCAAAGGTGCTATAAAGGTTCTCCAAGCTTGACCTTCGTATGGGGTATCATCGATTCGTGATTCGTGAACAAGATATTCCCAAGACAAAGATTCGTAACAAGCTTTGGTTCTTATGAATATACTGTCATGTCTTTCGCCTTGTCAATGCTCCTCCAACATCTCTCTGATGATGAACTTCATTTTCAATCCCTACACCAACTAATCTGTCTTGGTCTATCTTGATGATATTTTGGTCTTCTCCAAGAATAAGAAGGATCATGCCAAACATTTGCGATTGGTGCTAGACAAGCTCGTAGAGTATCAATTCTATGCTAAGTTCTCCAAATGTGAATTTTGGCTTGATGAAGTGCTTTATCTTGGTCATATCATCTCTCGCCAAGGGCATCACAGTTAATCCCAGAAGGTGTCCGCAATGTAGAATTGGGAACCTCCTCTATCAAGGTACAGCTCCGTTAGCTTTGGTCTTGCAAGCTATTGCCAAGATTCGCTGAGAACTTCTCCAAGATTGCAAAGCCTCTTTCCAACCTTCTCCGTAGCATGTGAAGTATGTCTGGTCTCCTCGAGTGTGACGTTGCTTTCAATACTCTCAAAGAGAAACTCGTCACAGCTCCTGCCTTGACTCCTCCCTGATGAATCCAAGCCATTTGAAGTTTTCTCGATGCTTCTCTTCAAGGTCTCAAAGGTGTTAATGCAAGAGAAGAGAGTTGTGGCTTATACCTCTCGCCAGCTTGAAGCCTAACGAGAAGAACTACCCCACTCACGATCTTGAGTTAGGCAGTTGTCCATGCATTAATAACGTGGAGACATCTCTTGTTGGGAAGGAAAGTGGACATTTTCACCGATCACAAGAGTCTCAAGTACATTTTCACTCAACCCAACCTCAACCTCAAAGTGACTCGATGGGTCGAAATGATTCAAGAGTACAACCCAAGTATTGAATATATCCGGCAAGGCCAATGTCATTGCAGATGCTTTGAGCAGAAAGCTTATCGCAACAGCCTAATCCTCAAGCCTTTTCACCGGATCTTCGTGAATCTTTCCGCAAGCTGAATCTTCGTTGTTCCTCAAGGCTTTCTTGCCAACCTCATAGTCTCTCCTACTTTGGAAGATCAGATTCGTGAGGCTCAACTTCCGGATACCATGGTGAAAAAGGTGAAACATGGTATCGACAAGGGCATTTCCAAGTACAAGTGCTTCCACGTTGATGACAAAGACACTTTTCTTTGAGGAGTGGATTGTGGTTCCTAAGGGTGATCTCGAGAAAAGTCATTATGAACGAGGCTCACAATTCGCTTTCTATCCATTCATCCGGAAATACGAAGATGTACCATGACCTCAAGTAAATATATTGGTGGACTCGAATGAAGCGAGAAATTGCTCAATTCAGGAATGAATGTGATGTCTGCAGAAGAGTGAAAGTAGAACACCAAAGACCAGCTGGTCTCCTCCAACCTCTTGCTATTCCTGAATGGAAGTTTGATCATATTGAAATGGACTTCGTGGATCGGCTTTCCAAAGTCCAAGCGTGGAAATGATGCTATCTTCGTTGTCATTGACAAGCTTACTAAAGTAGCTCATTTTCTTCCTATCAAAGAATCCATCACAGCAGCTCAGCCAAGTAGAGCTATACACCTCCGTGATTGTCTCTTTGCATGGCATTCCTCAAGTGATCTCTTCTGCATCTCCGGCAGATCTTTACCTCCAAGTTCGGGATTCTTTTGAAGGCCATGGGCACCAACATCTGCTTCAAGACAGCTTTCCATCCTCAAACAAACTGAAGATGAGCGAGTCAGTCAAACTTGAAGATATGTTTTGTTCTGTCAATTTCCTTCGTATGAAGTGGGAAGATTGTCTTCCATATGCCGAAGTTCTCCACAACAACAGCTTCCAAGCGAAGTTCGGCAAGGCCCCATTCAATTCTCTATGGCGTAGTGCCGATCTCTCAATTGGTCCGGTGGCTGTGAATTCTAATCCTCTTGGCAGTCAGACTTGACTTGCGTAAGAAGAAATGTGCCAAGTCATTCGTGAGAATCTCAAAGCCGCCGCTAATCGCGCCAGAAGAGCTATTATGATGATAAGCACCGTGATGTGGCTTTTGAAATCGGAGACCATGTCTACCTCTGCTCTCTCCAATGAAAGGCACTCGCCGCCGTATCAAAGGGAAGCTTGCCCCTAGATACGTGGGTCCTTTCAAGATAATTGGGAAAAGAGGCGATCTCGCCATCAACTTGAGCTTCCATCCAACTTTGCCAACGTGCACGATGTGTTTCACGTGTCACAGCCTTCGCAAGTGCTTCAAGACTCCTCAACGCACTATCAACTCTCAAGAGATTGAATCCTTCAAGAAGATCTCTCTTATCATGAGCACCCTGCTTATTCTTGAAGAAACCGAGCGCAAGACTCGCAAATGTCAATAAAATCCTAAAAGTGAAGTGGTCACACCATTCACCGAGAAGCTACCTGGAGCGCGAGGATCACCTCCGCTCTGATATCCGGAGTTCTTTCAGTCCTAGATCTCGGACGAGATCCTTGTAGTGGTGGAGTGTTGTAACACCCCGGAAGTAACTTTCCATATTTGTAACTCCAACTCTTGCCATTTTCGCATTGTTATATGATATTCCTCCGTGGTTGGGTTTTTCTCTCTTGCATTTTGTCTATGTCATGCATTTTATCATGTCATCATGTGCATCGCTTGCATACATGGTTCGCCTCATGATTCCGAGCATTTTTCCGCTGTCCGCTTTTGCAATCCAAGACTCCTATCTCCGGCAGGTCCTTTTACGCTTTTTCCGTGTGCGGTACTAAACCTTCTCGAAATGGACCGAGGTTTGTCTAGTGGTCTTAGTATACCACCAGATACCAATGCTAAGTTTCGGTCATTTGGAGCTCGTTTGATACTCCAACGGTTAACCGTGACTCGCAAAAGGCCTATGTTAAGTTGCAGCCCAACACCTTCTAAACAGCCCAATAACCCATCCAAGTCACTTCCATGCTCTCCGTCGCTTGATCATTTATCGCGCGTCAAAACTACACCTCATTTGGACTCTCCTAGCTCCTCTATGCCTATTTAAGCAAACCCTCTCCAACCGGATCATCCTCCCAAACCCTAGCATTTTTCCCCTTCAGGCTGCCGACATCCCTCAAGGAGCAAACGCTGCCCGCCGCCTGGCCACCACCAGGGCAACCACGGGCTACACGTCTCAGCAAGAGCTTCTGCAAGGCCTGGCCAGGATCCCACTACTGGCTGACCGGCCGAACTGGGTTGCACGCTGGCACCACGCCTGGCCAAGGCGCTCCTCATTCGCCGGCCGGCCACACGCCACCGCCACCTTTCCGCCAAGGCTCGCCGCTGACCATCGGATCCCCACACGGCCTGCCCACTGGCTGCCAAGGCTGGCCTCGCTGCCGCCATCGGCTCCGCCTCTTCACTCACACACCTGGCCGCTTTCTTCTCCGCTGCGCCATGGCCGGAGCCCGCCGCCGCCTTCCTCCTCCTCACGCTCTGATTCGCCCTCGGAAGAGCGCCTGCTGAATTCTCTTCTCTCTCCATTTTCTTCTAAGTCTTTTCCATATTATTGTTTTTGTTGCAATTTCAACGTATGTAACTTTGTCATCGTGAGATCCGCTTTATGCAGATAATATGTCAAAATGTTCACCAAGAGTAGATCATTTCATCGCATTGCATCATTTTCATTTGAGCTCATCTTGACGCCTGAAATGCTGTTTGAAGAGTGCTATGTGATGTTAGTTTCTGTTTCGTAACAGAACTTGCACTTTTGTTAATTTTGCCATGATTAATGTGTGCATCCTATGAATTTGAGTCCTACAAGTGTTTTGAAATATGCCATGCCATCTTTCCAGGGATATATGCCATGTATTTTTGTGATCTATGTGGTGACTAGCACAAGCATGCAAAGTAGGTGTCCTGTTGTTACTGATTTCAGCCCTGTTTTAGCTGATTTTGATGCCATGTTAACTTGATGATACCGAGAGATCTATGCATATTTTGAGATACTTCAGTAAGGGTGTTTTGTAAAACATGTCTTGCTCTATCCATCCATGTCTTTGTTTGCAATTATGGAGAGCCATAGCTTGAGTCAATCGAGCTCTACTTTTGCTATCAAATGTTTCCTGGCAGATTGTTTACATGTTATTCAATTTTGCCAAGCTTGTTGTGGTTGATCCATGTATGCTATGTTATTGTTCTTGCCATGTATGTCTTCTATGTCATGTCTTCTTGATATATGTATGCTTAGTTTTTCATATAAGACTCTGTAGTGAGTGCATTGAGCTTGTAACATGCCCACTGTTATCAGTTTTTGACATGTCATGTTGCTGAATCTGTTAACGAAACTTTCAATATTGATATGGGTGTTACTATATTTTCTAATCCTTTTTGGCTTATGGTCAGTAAGGGACTTTTGATCTATGCTTTGAGTAGATTCATGCCTTGCCATGTTTTGCTATTTTAAGTTCCTGTAGCATGTAGTTTTCTTGCTCTGAACATTGCAACCTGATGCTGTTTTTGCCATGTCCAGCCTGATATTTTGTGCACTTTTGCCATGCTTGTTTGAACCTGTTATGATGTGAACTAGCCGTAGCTCAGTGCTCATCTTTTGTCGAGCATCTTGTGTAGATCACTGCCATGTACTTTGTTGATACGTTTGGGTGCAGTAGCTTAATTAATTGTTGCTTGCTAAGTGGCATGCATGCTGTTAATGGCAGATTTGTGCCATTCTTGTTTTGCTTGTCATTTCCAAACCGGCATCCGCTTCCCGTGATCTTTATATCGATTTCAACCAAATCATCTCATCTTTCCAGTGGCATGATTGGTTTGCCAAGTTGATGCCTGGTTCATCATTTACCTTCCGAGCGCACATAAGCATTGCATATCACATCCCGCATATCATGTCATGTTTTGCATCATGTTGATTGTGCATTGCACCGTGATTTATTGTGGTTCCTTTGTTTGTGTTGTTGCTTTGGGTAGAGCCAGGAGACTAGTACGTGAACGAGGAACCTGTTGAGAACGCTTACGAGGATCAAGCTTTCGACAACTCGAGAACATTGCGTGCAAGATGACCATACCTCTAAATCACTTCTATCTTTGCTATGCTAGTTGCTCGCTTCTTTGCTATGCCTATGCTACGATGCCTACCACTTGCTATGTCATGCCACCCATATTGCCATGTCAGCCCCTAACCATCCTTTCCTAGCAAACCGTTGATTGGCTATGTTACCGCTTTGCTCAGCCCTCTTATAAGCTGTTAGTTGCAGTGAAGCTGAAGTTTGTTCCTTGTTGGAACATGGAGATGTTGTTCCTTGTTGGAACATGTTTACTTGTTGGGGATATCACAATATATATATCTGCTATAATTAATACATCTATATACTTGGTAAAGGGTGGAAGGCTCTGCCTTATGCCCCGTGTTTTGTCTCCACTCTTGCCACTCTAGTTTCCGCCATACCGTGTTATGTTCCTTGATTTCGCTGCTCATACACGGTTGGGTGATTTATGGACCCCCTTGACAGTTCGCTTGAATAAGACTCGCCCAGCAAGGCCCAACATTGGTTTTACCATTTGCCACCTAAGCCTTTTTCCCCGGTTTTCGCGAGCACGAGGGTCATCTTTATTTTAACCCCTCTCGACCAAAGTGCTCCTTCGAAAGTGCTGGTCCGAACTAGAGCTCCTGTGCAGCCGCCTCAAGGCAACTTGAGGTCTGGTTTTAGTTGTATGGACTGCTCATCCGGATGTGCCCCGAGAACGAGATATGTGCAGCTCCTATCGGGATTTGCCGGCATAATCGGGCGGCTTTGCTGGTCTTGTTTTATTGCTGTCGAAATGTCTTGTAGTCCGGGATTCCGAGATTGATCGGTCTTCCCGGTAGAAGGAATATCCTTCGTTGACCGTGAGAGCTTATAATGGGCTGTTGGGACACCCCGCAGGTAATATCTTTCAAAGCCGTGCCAGGGTTATGAGGCGATGGGAATTTGTTAATGTCCGCTTGTAGAAAACCCGGTTGACCTCAATTAAAATACACATCAACCGCATGTGTAACCGTGATGGTCTCTTCGGGCGGAGTCCGGAAGTGAACACGTGTTGGAGTTATGTCGGATAAGTAGTTCAGATCACTCTTGATCGCTACTAGTTTCACGACCGTGCTTTTGCTCCTCTTCGCGCTTCTCTTTGGCGGCATGTAGCCACCATATATGCTAGTCGCTTGCTGCAGCTCCACTTTACTACTCAGTCCTTCCTATTAGCTTAAATAGTCTTGATCTCGGGTGTGAGATTGCTGAGTCCCCGTGACTCACGATACTTCCAAAAACAGTTGCAGGTTCTGCTGATGGTGACGATCCGAGGCTCCAGGAGTTCGACGAGGAACGGTCGTTACATTATGTGTCTTTTCCCGATGATCAGTGAGTGGTGCCCAGCTTGGGACGATTCGGGATCTGGTAGCATTTGGGGTATCTTTCTTTCATTTTGGTTCCGTAGTCGGACCTTGAGTGTACTCAATGATGGATGTTTATTTATGTACTGTGAAGTGGCTAATCGTAGCCAACTATGTATCTCTTTCCTTATTTATTACATGGGTTGTGTGAAGATTACCTCACTTGCGATATTGCTTTCAATGCGTTATGTTTCTAAGTCGTGCCCTCGACATCGTGGGAGATATAGCCACATCGGGGCGTTATAATAACACCGCCGACCCATCATTAAAGATCCGCCACTTATGCTTTATAATATTATCAACTATGCAGGTCGACTTATCACTTTTCCTCGCACATAAACAGATCACAAGTGCCCTGGCGGTTTACCCCAGGGAGGGTCACAATACCCCATATAAAAACCACTGATGACTAAATAGTCCATAACCAGGGCCGGTTTATCAAAGCCTCAGATAGTAATAACAAAATAAATATCGCACTTGTGATATTTATGCATATTGCGGCGCTTATCATGCCAAGAAGGGTAACAGCCCTAAAGATAGAGCACAACGCCTTGTTCGATTTATTGCTACTGCCGCTCATCACGCCGTGATGCAGCAAGTGCAAAATCCCAAAGCTTAGAGCCGTAACTCAAGCACAAAAATCATCATATATCAAGCTACTTAAAAGTCCAAAGCCAGGCCGGGTTAATAAACTCCAGATAGATTCATATATGAACCATAAGGCATCATGGCCCTAATTAGTTTTCAACCATGTATCAACATGGCATAAAAGAGGAACCTCAAAAAGTGTTCAAATCAAATATAAATAAAATCAAATATAAATAAAATAAAACAAAAACAAGGCGTTCATAGGCTGCCAAGCCTCCAGTTCTAGCGTTATTCAAGGGCCACATAGCCGCTGAGTTAAACTTTAATTCAAACCTCGTAAGCCGGACCTCACATGACCAATCGATGTTTTAACTTTGACAAATTCAGGGTCTTTAAAAGATTGATTGTCAAGAGTATCGTGAGTCATTCCGTGATTACCTGGCCTGAGTAAGGCAAACAAAGGTAGGATAACTCGGATTTTTGGTGAATACACAAGCGCCCGTGCCTATTACAAGGGTCATCAAAGCTCTGTTCAGTAACAAGAAGCCCCAGGTAATATTTCATTCCAGGCATATAATCCGGATCAGTAGGGTAGTCATAGGTATGCTCAACGAGCAGGAAGCCCCCAAGTATTTTGTAATCATGGCGCATGTTTGATCAAGAGGGTAGTCATAGCTATGCTCAATAAGTAGGAAGCCCCCAAGTGGTCATATGAAGTAACAATAAAGACTCACATTCTCAGAAATGAACGACAGAGGCCCTGAATTATCAGGGATGCCGGCTTTATTATATTCATCATAATATATACATGGATAGAAATATGTACCTTACAAGGGCCAAGTGGCTCAAGTGTAATAAGTCCGAAGATGAGCAATATTCCACGGTCGGGTTTCCTCCTCCGACGTATGTGGAGTCCTTGTGGTCTCGAACATCAATAAGGTAGTATGATCCGTTGTTCAAATTTTTTGCTGACCACAAGGGGTCCTTCCCAAGGTGGGGATAGCTTGTGCATATCGGTTTGATCTTGGATAAGCCGGAGCACCAAATCTCCTTCTTGTAACGCTCGTTTTAACCCGGATGCTGTGATAACAATGCGCAGATCCCTGCGGTAAATCGTTGAACGAGCCAGCCGCATGGTCACGCCTCCTCATCCAAAAAGCCAAGATCATCCTGACGTGCTTTTTTATTACCAAATTTTCAACATAAGCCACCACACGGGCGATGTGACGGATTTCACTAGGAGAACTGCCCGCTCCGTGAAACCAAGAAGAAAGGCGGTAACCCGTAGATCTGTTGGGGGTAGTATTGATGCTCCATAACACCGAGGGCAATTGCTCCTCCCACCAACCCGCGCCCTCTGCAAAGGGACCATAATCCGGGCTTGATGCCTCTCAAAATTTCTTTGATTGGCTCTTTTCAGTTGGCCATTGGATCAAGCGGTGAGCCATCGACGACGTATCAAGTCGCATATGCTCTCGCTGATGTAATTCTTTCATGGCACCTTTGGATAGATTAGTGTCATTATTAGTTATAATGTTGTGGGGATAACCAAAACGGAAAATCACCTTTTTGATGAATTGAACCGTTGTCACCACGCCACACTTATTGACGGCTCTACCTCAACCCCACTTTGTAAAATTTTCAACTCGCCACAAAAGGTGGGTCTTGTTTTACTTGGACCGTTTGAAAGGTCCATCCATATCAAGCCCCAGCACCGCAAACCACCAAGTTATTGGAATCATCCTCAATTCTTGAGCCTACACATGAGCTCTTCTAGAAAATTTCTAACAACCATGACATTTATCGACAAAAATCCGTGATCAAAATGAGCCACACCAATAAAACCCATGATGAAAAGCCTTACAAGTAGAGATTTAGAGCCGCATGATGACCACAATCTCCTTCATGAATCTCTTGTAGAATCTCACGGCCCTCCTCAGAGAAACACAATGTTGAAACACCCATGTGACATGCAGAAATGGCATTCTCCATTGACAATAGTCATTGACATAGACCCGGGTTATTCATGCTCGCCAAAGTTTCATCTTTCGTAACTCACCGAGCCATATAAGCCAAATATGGAACTGCCCAATTAGGAATATCATGAAGAACCGCCACCAATTGTACCTTCCACTACATGAATCAAGCACTTTGCCATCCGCCATGGTTGACGGTAAGGCATACCTCGCACGGCAAAGGTCTTTGTCGTCCGCCAACAAACGCAACATGTCCGGTTGAATAGGCTACGGTGATAGGGTCTTTAGCTCACCGGCAGGACGACAAAGATGAAATGCTCTTTGTCATCTCCAGCGTAGACGGACAAAGGACCTCGACGGCACACGCCATATCTTATGGCCGTTAGGGGGTTAATTAAAGGCTTTGCCATCCGCTAGCGGACGACAAAGACCATTTCATCTTTTGTCGTTAACCAATGACTAAAGTAATCCAAATAGGCCAGCCTCAAAGTTGCACAGTGTAGCTTATGTATGTGCTTTCACATCCGCTAGTTATATAGCAAAAGCTCTTGCCGCTTGCCGCGGACGACAAAGAGCATGTATAGCCCCTATTTTTCTCTATTTTCTTAAATTCATCCAATTTCAACACACAAGTTAGAACACACAAATTTCATGTAAGACAGATCCAACACACAAATTTCATGTAAGACACATCCAACACACAAGTTTCATCATATATACATACATAACCAACACATAGTTCCATCCATACATATTACAATAATTTCACATTGTTCATCCAACACCTATATATCCATCCATATAACAAGTTCGCATTGTTCATCGATAGAAAATAAAAGTAGAAGGAAAAGAAGCGGCTCCATCCATGCAAGCTTCCATGAAGTAAATGAAATCTGCAAAATGGAAGAAAGTTAGAAGAAGAAGACTAGAAGAAGGAGAAGAAGACTAGAAGAAGAAGGAGAAGAAGACTAGAAGAAGAAGTAGCATACTTAGGTAAAATGGAGCTAACCTAGCTAATTATGCCATTTTGAGTGAACTAAGCATATTATGCCATTTTTGATATAAAGCAGCTAAGTATAGGTCTTTATTGAGCTAACCTCAGAATCTAAGTATATTAGAGCTAACTTAGAGCTAACTTAGGTCATTTTGGAGAAGAAGAAGAAGAAGAAGAAGAAGACTAGAAGAAGAAGAAGAAGAAGAAGAAGACTAGAAGAAGAAGAAGGTTTTTACCCTTTTCCTTCTCATTCTTCTTCTTTTATTCTTTCCTTTTCTTCTCTTCTTCTTCTATTCTTTCTTTTTCTCCTCTTCCTTGTTTTTCTTCTTCTTATTCCTTACTTGTGTCATTTTAGAGCTTACATATGTAATTATGCCATTTTTTAGCTAACTAAGCTTATTATGTCAATTTGGAGGAAAATAAGGTAAGTATAGGTCATTTTTGTGCTAACATAAGTAATTATGCCATTTTTAGCTAACATAGGTAAAATGGATCATTTTGGAGCTAACCTAGCTAAAATGGATCATATTGGAGGTAACCTAGGTAAACTTGGTCATTTTCGAGCTAACCTAGGTAAAATGGATTATATTGGAGCTAACCTAGGTTAAATGTGTCATTTTGCAGCTAACTTAACTAATTATGCCATTTTTGAGTTAACTAAGCATAAATATGCCATTTTTTACACAAGTAAGCCAAGTGTATGTCATTATTGAGCAAACTAGGTAACTAAGCATATTAGAGATAACTTAGCATATTAGAAAACAACATCAACAACACTTAATTAATTTTGTAGGTTAGTTGGCGATGGCAATTGGCACCTTTCAAAACTAGGGATTTTTAGACATGAAAGTAAACTGAAAATGTTGAAAACAGAGCATAGTAATCTCAAAAATACACTCAAAATTAATTATGTCTGGAAATCAATAAAACAACAACTTATAAGAAATAGCCCCAAGTTATTCGTCTCTACCGCTTTCATTTAGCTTATGTCCGCTAGTGCCCCCGGATTCCATCATCATTCACAATCAGCCCGTTGTGTTGTGCCGTGTTGTTGCCCTAGTGGGCGGTTCCCCATTAGCATGCCACTTCTATCCATACTTTTCTAGCAAAATCAGAAGTGGGTTCATCACACACAAATCCTCTTTACATGATATCACTAGTATAAAAGGAAGAGGGAGATCAATCTTTGGACCAAATTATCCGCTTTCGAGGGACTCGACTCATCATCAGTATTATTATAGAGCTGGGCTCAACAGTGTTTAACTACCAAAGAGTAGTCGTTCAGTTCATTTTATCAAAAAGTAGTTTAGTTCATGGCCGTAAGTAAGTGGAGGTGGCTGGCTCATTACTATGATTGATTGGTCGATGAAGGAAGGGATAATATGAAGATGCTAGAGACAGCTAGAAGCGTGATTAGCTCTGAATCCCACCACTCTATCCGTGTCTACCAACTAACAATAACACCAACAAGTTGACCACTCTTTTCATAATACAACAATTCAATTCAGATAAATTAAGCTTCACACATTATTTTTCCTATCTTACCATGTATCTAAACTACTAGACCTGCTGCTTAACAACCACCGACTAATCAAGAAACCAAACCTCTTTCAATCATCATCATCGCCATCCACTAATCAACAATGGGCAGCAAAAATAAACCAAGGAAAAAAACATTATCATCACACGCACAACACACCTTGCAGAGAAGAACGTAGAAGCCAAGATTGGCCCCTCTATAAGGCACTCCAAACCCGAGCCAAAGCATGCCGTTTCCTCCTGGCTTGACGCATTTCGAGGCCTCGGCGAGGAGTGCCGGCCACGCCATGACCTAATCAGCACTTCATGCGGCATGCCACCGGCCGGAACCCGCCATGGCGATGGCTAAACCTAAACCTAAACCTAAACCTAAAACTGAACTAAAACCTAAACAGAGAGAGAAAAGAGGGAGGGAAGAGGGAGGGGTGGTGCACCAAGGTGTTGGGGGACTGTCGGGTCGGGGGAGGGCCGGATGGGGCTTCGGGACAGACGGCGCTGGTCTGGTAAGTACAAGAGGAGGCCGGCCTGCCGGGCGGCCAAGCGTTGGTCGACGACGGGACTGTGTGTAGGAGGCAGAGGCGCCACGAGAGGCGAGAGTAGAGGTAGAGGCCTCGGATACCAAGCTGGGAGGGAGCTCTGGGTGGTGGGGGCGGGGTCAAGGCGGCAAGGCGAGGAGGCGATGGAGGCGGGCGGGCGGAGCGGTCAAAAGGGGTGGGAGGTTCAGGCGGCGGCGGGGCGGAGGTCTAAAGGGGCGGCCACGGTGAGGTGAGGGCTGAGAGAGAGTGGAGAGGTGAGGTGAGGAGGGCACGGTGGTGGGGCCGAGGAAACGAACGTTAAACGGACATATTCTTTGTCGCCACTTGCTGTCGCTTCAAAAGAATCTTTGCCATCCGCCGGCTGGCGGCAAAGAATCTTTGTTGTCGGTGAGCTGACTAAGAAAGAAACTAGCCGTTAGGTCGCCTACTACAGTTCCACCCGCCATCTTTCGCTGCCTCATGAAAGGACGAAAGACTCTATGTCACGATGGTCGACGGCAAACATCTTCTCTCGTTGTCTCTTTTTCTTTGCTTCGCCACCAGCCGATGGCAAAGAGATGGCTGCTACGCCTCTAGAGCTTGCATTGATTTCCCCAAGAGGAGAGGATGATGCAGCACAGATGTGTAAGTATTTCCTTTCTTTTGAGAACCAAGGTATCAATCCAAGAGGAGACTACGGCAAGTCCCTCGTGACTGCATTAAAACGATAGCTACCTGAACCAACGCTAGGGGTTGTCAATCCCTTCACGGTCACTTACGAGAGTGAGATCCGATAGAGATAATATTTTTGGTATTTTTAGTATAAAGATGCAAAGTAAAAAGTAAAAGCAAAGCAAGTAAATAAAGTGATGGAGATTGATATGATGAGAATAGACCCGGGCCATAGGTTTCACTAGTGGCTTCTCTCAAGAGCATAAGTATTCTATGGTGGGTGAACAAATTCATCGTTGAGCAATTGACATAATTGAGCATAGTTATGAGGTTATCCAGGGAATGATCATGTATATAGGCATCACGTCTGTGACAAGTAGACCAAACGATTCTCAGATCTACTACTATTACTCCACTCATCGACTGCTATCCAAAGATGCATCTAGAGTATTAAGTTAAAACAGAGTAACGCCTTCTTGCAAGATGACATGATGTAGAGGAATAAATTCATGCAATATGATAAATACCCCATCTTGTTATCCTCGATGGCAACAATACAACACGTGCTTGCAACCCCTTCTCGGCTACTAGGTAAGGACATCGCAAGATTGAACCCAAAGCTAAGCACTTCTCCCATTGCAAGAACTACCAATCTAGTTGGCCAAACCAAACGGATAATTCAAGAGACTTGCAAAGATAACTTACATACATAAAAGAATTCAGAGAAGAATCAAATATTTTCCATAGATGAGCTGGATCATAAACCCACAATTCATCGGTCTCAACAAACACACCAAAAAAAGAAGATTACATCGAATAGATCTTCACGAGAGGGGGGAGAACATTGTATGACATCCAAAAAGAGAGAAGAAGCCATCTAGCTACTAACTATGGACCCAAGGTCTGAAGTAAACTACTCACACTTCATCGGAGGGGCTATGGTGTTGATGTAGAAGCCTCCATGGTGGATGCCCTCCGGCGGAGCTCCTAATGTGCCCCAAGATGGGATCTCGTGGATACAGGAAGTTACGATGGTGGAATTAGGGTTTTGGCTGCTCTCGTGATCTGTTAGGGGGTACGTAGGTATATATAGGAGGAAGGAGTACGCCGCTGGAGCCGTGGGGCCCACGAGGCGCGCCAGGGGGAGGGCGCCCCCCACCCTCGTGACAGCCTCCGCACTCCTGGAGTAGGGTCCAAAGTCTCGATCACGCTCGTGATAAAATCACGCTCCCAAGGTTTCATTCCGCTTGACTCGCTTGATATTCCGCTTCTTCAAACACTGAAATAGGCAAAAACAGCATTTCAAGGGTTCCAAGTAATAGGTTAGTCCCAAAATAATATAAAAGTGGAAAATAGCCCATTATAGTCCAAACAATAGATAAAGTAGCATGGAGCAATCAAAATTATAGATACGCTGAGACGATTGCATCCTCCAAGCTTAATTCCCTGCCCCTCGAGTAGGTAAATGATAAAAGAGAATTTTTGATGCGGAGTGGTACTTTGGCATAATTTCAATGTAAATCTTCTTAATTGTGATATGAATATTCAGATCCAAAGATTCAAGACAAAAGTTCATGTTGACATGAAAATAATAATACTTCAAGCACACTAATCAAAATAATTATGTCATCTTAAAATAACATGGCCAAAGAAAGTTCATCCCTACAAAATCATATAGTTAGGCTATGCTTCATTTTCACACACAAAGATGTTCCTAACTTCTATAACCCCGATGACAAGCAATTGTTTCATACTTAAATAATCTCAAACTTTTTCAACCTTCACGCAATACATGAGTGTGAGCCATGGATATAGCACTATGGGTGGAATAGAATATGTTGATGGGGATTGTGTGGAGAAGACAAAAAAAGTTTCACATTGATGAGGCTAATCAACGGGCTATGGAGATGCCCATCAATTGATGTCAACATGAGGAGTAGGGATTGCCATGCAACGGATGCACTAGAGCTATGAATGCTCAACAAAGAAAACTAGTGGGTGTGCATCCAACTTGCTTGCTCATGAAGACCTAGGGCATTTGAGGAAGCCCATCGAGGAATATAAGCCAAGTTCTATAATGAAAAATTCCACTAGTATATGAAAGTGATAACTTATGAGACCCACTATATGAAAAACATGGTGCTACTTTGAAGCACAATTCGCTCGTTTTGCTAAGCAAGGCGTGCTGATGAAAAGAGTATGATCTATCAATTCGAGAGGTGGTTTGAGAGAGGATCTGCAATTAGCTCTTGTGCTTTTGAGCGAGATAAGTATGATGATTTCTACAACATGGCTCTGAAGCAAGAAGCTGCCCAGCTCAAATTTGAGGCCTCTAAGAAGAGAATCGGGGATGCAGATTCAGTCCTCTTCTTCCTCTCAAGTGGCAGCTAAGCAGCGAAGTTTTACCTTCCTCCTCCTCCGTTCCGTCGGCCTTACCAGCAGAAGAACTCAGGTGGCGTGGATCTTCCCACCCACCCAACCCAAGCTATCGAACAAGTCTAATTCTCAAGCTCCAAGGTCAAGTGCTCCTTACCACCGTCCATTGTCTGAAGTGACTTGCAACAAATGTCGTGAGAAAGGTCACTATCGAACAAGTGCTTCAACCAGAGGCGCCTTCCGCCTCCTCCTCCTGTGAAATCTTCCAGCAATGCAGTGGTCAAGCATAATCCAAAGTATGCCAAGGTCAATATGATGAATGCAGCTCAAGCAGAGGAATCTTCTGATGTGATAATGGGTAATCTCTCAGTTAATGATATTCCTGCAAAAGTTCTCTTTGACACTGGTGCATCGCTTAGTTTCATCTCTAAACCATTTGCATCTAAGCATGACTTGTCTTTCCAAGATTTGCCTAGACCATTAGCAGTTGTCTCTCCGGGTAAATGCATGAATGCAAGCTACATGGTTCGGATGTCTCTATCAAGATGGGCGATTATAGATTTCTGTCTAAACCAGTTGTTCTCGGTGACTCGGATATTGATCTTATTCTCGGAATGGATGGCTTTATCAGCACAAAGCCCAGCTTGATTGTGCTGCCGGGAAATTCAATTGACTCACTCTTCTAATGATGTGATCATCTATGCGCTTCGTGATGAAACCATTGGTTGTTTTCTCTCAATGAGAAGGGCGAACTGAATGCCATCTCTCGATTCGATCGTTTGTGAGTACCAAGATGTCTTTCGGAAGAGCTTCGGGTATGCCTCCTCATCGGCCGATTGAGTTCGTTATCGATCTTGAGCACGCATTGAACCCGTTTGCAAGCGTCCATACAAGCTTGGACTGAAGAGCTGAAGGAATTGAAGAAGCAGCTCGATGAACAAGAGCGTCAGGTTTGATCGGACGAGTTCATCTCCTTGGGGTTGTGGTGTTCTTTTGTCGGAAGAAGGATGGCACGGACCGACTTTGCGTCGATTACCGTCCATTGAATAAGAAGACAATCAAGAACAAGTATCCACTTCCCAACATCAATGAGCTTTTCGAGCAACTCAAAGGTGCTACGATGTTCTCCAAGCTTGACCTTCGTATGGGGTATCATCAGATTCGCATTCGTGAACAAGATATTCCCAAGACAGCATTCGAACAAGCTTTGGTTCTTATGAATATCTTGTCATGTCTTTCGCCTTGTCAATGCTCCTCCAACATTCTCTCGGATGATGAACTTCATTTTCAATCCCTACACCAATGAATTCGTCTTGGTCTATCTTGATGATATTTTGGTCTTCTCCAAGAATAAGAAGGATCATGCCAAACATTTGCGATTGGTGCTAGACAAGCTCGAGAGTATCAATTCTATCGAAGTTCTCCAAATGTGAATTTTGGCTTGATGAAGTGCTTTATCTTGGTCATATCATCTCTGCCAAGGGCATCGCTGTTAATCCAGAAGGTGTCCGCAATTGTGAATTGGGAACCTCCTCGAAATGTCAAGCAGCTCCATGATTTTCTTGGTCTTGCAAGCTATTGCGAAGATTCGTTGAGAACTTCTCCAAGATTGCAAAGCCTCTTTCCAACCTTCTCGAAGCATGTGAAGTATGTCGGTCTCTGAGTGTGGCGTTGCTTTCAATACTCTCAAAGAGAAACTCGTCACAGCTCTGTCTTGACTCCTCTGATGAATCCAAGCCATTTGAAGTTTTCGTGATGCTTCTCTTCAAGGTCTCGGTGCTGTGTTAATGCAAGAGAAGAGAGTTGTGGCTTATACCTCTCGCCATTGAAGCCCAGAGAAGAACTACCCCACTCACGATCTTGAGTTGGCGGCGTTGTCCATGCATTAATAACGTGGAGACATCTCTTGTTGGGAAGGAAAGTGGACATTTTCACCGATCACAAGAGTCTCAAGTACATTTTCACTCAACCCAACCTCAACCTCGAGGCAGACTCGATGGGTGAAATGATTCAAGAGTACAACCCAAGTATTGAATATACTCGGGCAAGGCCAATGTCATTGCAGATGCTTTGAGCAGGAAAGCTTCTCGCAGCAGTCTAATCCTCAAGCCTTTTCAGCGGATCTCTGTGAATCTTTCCATAAGCTGAATCTTCAAGTTGTTCCTCAAGGCTTTCTTGCCAACCTCATAGTCTCTCCTACTTTGGAAGATCAGATTCGTGAGGCTCAACTTCGGATACCATGGTGAAAAAGGTGAAACATGGTATCGACAAGGGCATTTCAAGTACAAGTGCTTCCACGTTGATGACAAAGACACTCTTTTCTTTGAGGACAGGATTGTGGTTCCTAAGGGTGATCTGAGAAAAGTCATTATGAGCGAGGCTCACAATTCGCTTCTATCCATTCATCCCGGAAGTACGAAGATGTACCATGACCTCAAGCAGTCATATTGGTGGACTCGAATGAAGCGAGAAATTGCTCGATTCGTGAATGAATGTGATGTCTGCAGAAGAGTGAAAGCGAAACACCAAAGACCAGCTGGTCTCCTCCAACCTCTTGCTATTCCTGAATGGAAGTTTGATCATATTGAAATGGACTTCGTGGTGGCTTTCCAAAGTCCAAGCGTGGAAATGATGCTATCTTCGTTGTCATTGACAAGCTTACTAAAGTAGCTCATTTTCTTCCTATCAAAGAATCCATCACAGCAGCTCGGTTGGCGAGCTATACACCTCGAGATTGTCTCTTTGCATGGCATTCCTCAAGTGATCTCTTGAGACCGTGGCAGCATCTTTACCTCCAAGTTAAGGATTCTTTTGAAGGCCATGGGCACCAACATTCGTTTCAGCACAGCTTTCCATCCTCAAACAAGTGGCCAAGTTGAGCGAGTAAATCAAATCCTTGAAGATATGCTCGGGGCTTGTGTCATTTCCTTCGGTATGAAGTGGGAAGATTGTCTTCCATATGCGAGTTCTCCTACAACAACAGCTTCCAAGCGAGTTCGGGCAAGGCCCCATTCGAAATTCTCTATGGCGAAAGTGCCGTACTCCTCTCAATTGGTGCGAGACAGTGAGCGCCAACTTCTTGGCAATGACTTGATCACGAAGCGGAAGAAATGTGCCAAGTCATTCGTGAGAATCTCAAAGCCGCGCAATCGCGCCGAAGAACTATTATGATGATAAGCACCGTGATGTGGCTTTTGAAATCGGAGACCATGTCTACCTCGCGTCTCTCAATGAAAGGCACTCGTCGCCCGGTATCAAAGGGAAGCTTGCCCCTAGATCGTGGGTCCTTTCAAGATAATTGGGAAAAGAGGCGATCTAGCCTATCAACGAGCTTCCATCCAACTTTGCCAACGTGCACGATGTGTTTCACGTGTCACAGCTTAAAGTGCTTCAAGACTCTGAGCGCACTATCAACTTGAAGAGATTGACCTTCAAGAAGATCTCTCTTATCATGAGCACCCGTTGCTATTCTTGAAGAAACCGGCGCAAGACTCGCAACAAGTCAATAAAATTCCTGAAAGTGAAGTGGTCACACCATTCCGACCGAGAAGCTACACGGGGCGCGAGGATCACCTCCGTTCTGTATATCCGGAGTTCTTTCGGTCCTAGATCTCGGGGCGAGATCCTCTTGTAGTGGTGGAGTGTTGTAACACCCGGAAGTAACTTTCCATATTTGTAACTCCAACTCTTGCCATTTTCGGCATTGTTATATGATATTCCCTCCGTGGTTGGGTTTTCTTCTTTTGCATTTTGTCTATGTCATGCATTTTTATCATGTCATCATGTGCATCGCTTTTGCATACGTGTTCGTCTCATGATTCCGAGCATTTTTCCCGTTGTCCGTTTTGCAATCCGGCACTCCTATCTCCCCCGGCGGTCCCTTTTACGTTTTTCCGTGTGCGGGTACTAAACCTTCTCGAAATGGACCGAGGTTTGTCTAGTGGTCTTAGTATACCACCCGTATACCACCGGTCAAGTTTCGGGTCATTTGGAGCTCGTTTGATACTCCAACGGTTAACCGCACTCTCGCAAAGGCCTATGTTAAGTTGCAGCCCAACACCCCTTCTAAACAGCCCAATAACCCATCCAAGTCACTTCCATGCTCTCCGTCGTTTGATCACGATCGCGTGGCCGAAAACTACACCTCATTTGGACTCTCCTAGCTCCCTCTATGCCTATTTAAGCAAACCCCCCTCCAAATCCGGATCATCCTCCCCGAAACCCTAGCATTTTTCCCCTCCGCGCCGCCGGACACGTCCGGCGAGCAGACGCGTCCGCCCGCCGCCGCCCGATAACCAGGCTGCCACGTCAGCGTCGCGCAGCCCCGCCGCCTTCGCGCGCCCGGGGCCCAGGATCCGCCATGCCGGGCGAAACGGCGCCAGCGCGGCCATTCCGCCAGCGCCTCCGCCCGGCGCCTCCCCACCGCCTCGCCCGGCCGCCACCACGGCCACCTCTCCGCCGCCAGCGCCCGCGCGCCACCACCGGATCCGGCCGTGCGCCTTCTCCTCCGCCGCCATTGGCGCGCCTCCGCCGTCGCCACCGGCTCCGCCCTCTCCGGCCACACGCTCGCCGCCGCCTCTCCGTCGGCGCCGCCCGCGGCCGGAGCCCGTCGCCGCCCTTCCTCCTCCCCGCGCCCGATCCGGCCTCGGGAAGAGCGCCCGTTGACTCTCTTCCCCCTCCATTTTCTTCTAAGTCTTTTCCATATTATTGTTTTTGTTGCAATTTCAACGTGCTGTAACTTTGTCATCGTAGATCCGTTTTGCGCGTATAATATGTCAAAATGTTCGCCTCGAAGAGTAGATCATTTCATCGCATTGCATCATTTTCATTTGAGCTCATCTTGACGCCCGAAATGCTGTTGGAAGAGTGCTATGTGATGTTAGTTTCTGTTTCGTAACAGAACTTGCACTTTTGTTAATTTTGCCATGATTAATGTGTGCATCCTATGAATTTGAGTCCTACAAGTGTTTTGAAATATGCCATGCCATCTTTCCAGGGATATATGCCATGTATTTTTGTGATCTATGTGGTGACTAGCACAAGCATGCAAAGTAGGTGTCCTGTTGTTACTGATTTCAGCCCTGTTTTAGCTGATTTTGATGCCATGTTAACTTGATGATACCGAGAGATCTATGCATATTTTGAGATACTTCAGTAAGGGTGTTTTGTAAAACATGTCTTGCTCTATCCATCCATGTCTTTGTTTGCAATTATGGAGAGCCATAGCTTGAGTCAATCGAGCTCTACTTTTGCTATCAAATGTTTCCTGGCAGATTGTTTACATGTTATTCAATTTTGCCAAGCTTGTTGTGGTTGATCCATGTATGCTATGTTATTGTTCTTGCCATGTATGTCTTCTATGTCATGTCTTCTTGATATATGTATGCTTAGTTTTTCATATAAGACTCTGTAGTGAGTGCATTGAGCTTGTAAACATGCCTACTCGTTATCAGTTTTTGACATGTCATGTTGCTGAATCTGTTAACGAAACTTTCAATATTGATATGGGTGTTACTATATTTTCTAATCCTTTTTGGCTTATGGTCAGTAAGGGACTTTTGATCTATGCTTTGAGTAGATTCATGCCATGCCATGTTTTGCTATTTTAAGTTCTTGTAGCATGTAGTTTTCTTGCTCTGAACATTGCAACCTGATGCTGTTTTTGCCATGTCCAGCCTGATATTTTGTGCACTTTTGCCATGCTTGTTTGAACCTGTTATGATGTGAACTAGCCGTAGCTCAGTGCTCATCTTTTGTCGAGCATCTTGTGTAGATCACTGCCATGTACTTTGTTGATACGTTTGGGTGCAGTAGCTTAATTAATTGTTGCTTGCTAAGTGGCATCATGCTGTTAATGGCAGATTTGTGCCATTCTTGTTTTGCTTGTCATTTCCAAACCGTGCATCCGTTTCCGGTGATCTTTATATCGATTTCAACGAAATCATCTCATCTTTCAGTGGCATGATTGGTTTGCCAAGTTGATGCCTGGTTCATCATTTACCTTCGGGCGCACATAAGCATTGCATATCACATCCGCATATCATGTCATGTTTTGCATCATGTTGATTGTGCATTGCACCGTGATTTATTGTGGTTCCTTTGTTTGTGTTGTTGCTTTGGGTAGAGCCAGGAGGCGAGTGCGTGAGCGAGGAACCTGTTGAGAACGCTTCGAGGATCAAGCTTTCGACAACTCGAGAACATTGCGAGCAAGATGACCATACCCTCGAAATCACTTCTATCTTTGCTATGCTAGTTGCTCGCTCTTTTGCTATGCCTATGCTACGATGCCTACCACTTGCTATGTCATGCCACCCATATTGCCATGTCAGCCCTAACCATCCTTTCCTAGCAAACCGTTGATTGGCTATGTTACCGCTTTGCTCAGCCCTCTTATAGCGTTGCTAGTTGCGGTGAAGCTGAAGTTTGTTCCTTGTTGGAACATGGAGATGTTGTTCCTTGTTGGAACATGTTTACTTGTTGGGGATATCACAATATATATATCTGCTATAATTAATACATCTATATACTTGGTAAAGGGTGGAAGGCTCGGCCTTATGCACAGTGTTTTGTTCCACTCTTGCCACCCTAGTTTCCGTCATACGGTGTTATGTTCCTTGATTTAGCGTTCCTTACGGTTGGGTGATTTATGGGACCCCTTGACAGTTCGCTTTGAATAAGACTCGTCCAGCAAGGCCCAACATTGGTTTTACCATTTGCCACCTAAGCCTTTTCCCCGGGTTTCGCGAGCACGAGGTCATCTTTATTTTAACCCCGGACCAGTGCTCCTTCGAGTGCTGGCCCGAACTAGAACCCTGCAGCGCCCCTCAAGGCAACTTGAGGTCTGGTTTTAGTTGTATGGACTGCTCATCCGGATGTGCCACGAGAACGAGATATGTGCAGCTCCTATCGGGTTTGTCGGCACAATCGGGCGGCTTTGCTGGTCTTGTTTTATTGCTGTCGAAATGTCTTGTAGTCCGGGATTCGAGATTGATCGGGTCTTCCGGTAGAAGGAATATCCTTCGTTGACCGTGAGAGCTTATAATGGGCTAAGTTGGGACACCCCTGCAGGGTAATATCTTTCGAAAGCCGTGCCCGCGGTTATGAGGCAGATGGGAATTTGTTAATGTCCGTTTGTAGAAAACCGAAGTTGACCTCAATTAAAATACACATCAACGCGTGTGTAACCGTGATGGTCTCTTCTCGGAGTCCGGAAGTGAACACGGTGTTGGAGTTATGTCGGCGTAAGTAGTTCAGGATCACTTCTTGATCGCTACTAGTTTCACGACCGTGCTTTGCTCCTCTTCTCGCTCTCTTTTGCGATGTAGCCACCATATATGCTAGTCGCTTGCTGCAGCTCCACTTTACTACTCAGTCCTTCCTATTAGCTTAAATAGTCTTGATCTCGCGGGTGTGAGATTGCTGAGTCCCCGTGACTCACAGATACTTCCAAAAACAGTTGCAGGTTCCGATGATGCCAGTGCAGGTGACGCATCCGAGCTCCAGTGGGAGTTCGACGAGGAACGTGGTCGTTACTATGTGTCTTTTCCTGATGATCAGTAGTGGTGCCCAGTTGGGACGATTCGGGGATCTGGGTAGCATTTGGGGTATCTTCTTTCATTTTGGTTCCGTAGTCGGACCTTGAGTGTACTCTGAATGATGGATGTTTATTTATGTACTGTGTGAAGTGGCGACTGTAAGCCAACTATGTATCTCTTTCCCTTATTTATTACATGGGTTGTGTGAAGATTACCTCACTTGCGACATTGCTTTCAATGCGGTTATGCCTCTAAGTCGTGCCTCGACACGTGGGAGATATAGCCACATCGGGGGCGTTACAATAACACTGCCGACCCATCATTAAAGATCCGCCACTTATGCTTTATAATATTATCAACTATGCAGGTCAGACTTATCACTTTTCCTGCACATAAACAGATCACAAGTGCCCTGGCGGTTTACCCCAGGGAGGGTCACAATACCCCATATAAAAACCACTGATGACTAAATAGTCCATAACCAGGGCCGGTTTATCAAAGCCTCAGATAGTAATAACAAAATAAATATCGTACTTGTGATATTTATGCATATTGCCGGCTTATCATGCCAGTAAGGGTAACAGCCCTAAAGATAGAGCACAACGCCTTGTTCGATTTATTCATGCCGCCGGCTCATCACGCCGTATGCAGCAAGGTGCAAAATCCCAAAGCTTAGAGCCAGAACTCGAAGCACAAAAATCATCATATACTGGCGACTTAAAGTCCAAAGCCAGGCCGGGTTAATAAACTCCAGATAGATTCATATATGAACCATAAGGCATCATGGCCCTAATTAGTTTTCAACCATGTATCAACATGGCATAAAAGAGGAACCTCAAAAAGTGTTCAAATCAAATATAAATAAAATCAAATATAAATAAAATAAAACAAAAACAAGGCGTTCATAGGCTGCCAAGCCTCCAGTTCTAGCGTTATTCAAGGGCCACATAGCCGCTGAGTTAAACTTTAATTCAAACCTCGTAAGCCGGACCTCACATGACCAATCGATGTTTTAACTTTGACAAATTCAGGGTCTTTAAAAGATTGATTGTCAAGAGTACGGTGAGTCATTCCAGGATTACCTGGTCGGAGTGGCGGGCAAACAAAGGTAGGATAACTCGGATTTTTTGGTGAATACACCTGGCGTCCAGGCCTATTACAAGGGTCATCAAAGCTCTGTTCAGTAACAAGAAGCCCCAGGTAATATTTCATTCCAGGCATATAATCCGGATCAGTAGGGTAGTCATAGGTATGCTCAACGAGCAGGAAGCCCCCAAGTATTTTGTAATCATGGCGTACAAGCCGGATCAAGAGGGTAGTCATAGCTATGCTCAATAAGTAGGAAGCCCCCAAGTGGTCATATGAAGTAACAATAAAGACTCACATTCTCAGAAATGAACGACAGAGGCCCTGAATTATCAGGGATGCCGGCTTTATTATATTCATCATAATATATACATGGATAGAAATATGTACCTCACAAGGGCCAGTGGCTCAAGTGTAATAAGTCCGAAGATGAGCAATATTCCACGGTCAGCGGGTTTCCTCCTCCGACGTGCGTGAGTCCTTGTGGTCTCGAACATCAATAAGGTAGTATGATCCGTTGTTCAAATTTTTGCTGACCACAAGGGGTCCTTCCCAAGGTGGGGATAGCTTGTGCATATCGGTTTGATCTTGGATAAGCCGGAGCACCAAATCTCCTTCTTGTAACGTTCTGGTTTTAACCCGGATGCTGTGATAACAATGCAGATCCTGCTGGTAAATCGTTGAACGAGCCGCCGCATGGTCACGCTCCTCATCCAAAAAGCCAAGATCATCCTGACGTGCTTTTTTATTACCAGCTTCAACATAAGCCGCCACACGGGGCGTATCGTGACGGATTTCACTAGGGAGAACTGCCTCTGCTCCGTAAACCAAGAAGAAAGGCGTGTAACCCGTAGATCTGTTGGGGGTAGTATTGATGCTCCATAACACTGAGGGCAATTGCTCCTCCCACCAACCCGGCGTCCTCTGCAAAGGGACCATAATCCGGGGCTTGATGCCTCTCAAAATTTCTTGATTGGCTCTTTCAGCTTGGCCATTGGACTGGCGGTGAGCCACTGACGACAGATCAAGTCGCATATGCTCTCGTTGACAGAATTCTTTCATGGCACCTTTGGATAGATTAGTGTCATTATTAGTTATAATGTTGTGGGGATAACCAAAACGGAAAATCACCTTTTTGATGAATTGAACCGTTGTCACCACGTCACACTTATTGACCGGCTCTACCTCAACCCACTTTGTAAAATTTTCAACTGCCACAAAAAGGTGGGTCTTGTTTTACTTGGACCGTTTGAAAGGTCCATCCATATCAAGCCCCCAGACCGCAAACGACCAAGTTATTGGAATCATCCTCAATTCTTGAGCCGGCACATGAGCTCTTCTAGAAAATTTCTAACAACCATGACATTTACTGACAAAATCCTCCGCATCAAAATGAGCCGTCAGCCAATAAAACCCATGATGAAAAGCCTTGGCTGCGAGAGATTTAGAGCCGGCATGATGACCACAATCTCCTTCATGAATCTCTTGTAGAATCTCACGGCCCTCCTCAGGAGAAACACAATGTTGAAACACCCATGTGACACTGCAGCTGTGCAATTCTCCATTGACAATAGTCATTGACATAGACCGCCGGGTTATCTGCCTGGCCAAAGTTTCATCTTCAGGTAACTCGCCCCGAGCCATATAAGCCAAATATGGAACTGCCCAATTAGGAATATCATGAAGAACCGCCACCAATTGTACCTTCCACTACATGAATCAAGCACTTTGCCATCTGCCATGGTTGACGGCAAAGGCATGCCTGGCAGACGGCAAAGGTCTTTGTCGTCCGCCAACAAACGGCAACATGTCCGGTTGAATAGGCTACGGCGAAGGGCTCTTTGCCGCCTGCTGGCGGACGACAAAGATGAAATGCTCTTTGTCATCTGCTAGCAGACGGCAAAGGACCTCGACGGCACACGTCATATCTTATGGCCGTTAGGGGGTTAATGGTGCGCTTTGCCATCTGCTAGCGGACGACAAAGACCATTTCATCTTTGTCGTCAGCCAGCGGACGGCAAAGTAACCAAATAGGCCAGCCCCCAGGTTGCACAGGTAGCTGCCATGTGGCGGCTTTGCCATCCGCTAGCTTACGGCAAAGCTCTTTGCCGTTTGCCAGCGGACGACAAAGAGCATGTATAGCCCCTATTTTTTCTATTTTTTCTTAAATTCATCCAATTTCAACACACAAGTTAGAACACACAAATTTCACAGAAGACAGATCCAACACACAAATTTCACAGAAGACACATCCAACACACAAGTTTCATCATATATACATACATAACCAACACATAGTTCCATCCATACATATTACAATAATTTCACATTGTTCATCCAACACCTATATATCCATCCATATAACAAGTTCCGCATTGTTCATCGATAGAAAATAAAAGCAGAAAGGGAAAAGAAGCGCTCCATCCATGCAAGCTTCCATGAAGTAAATGAAATCTGCAAAATGGAAGAAAGTTAGAAGAAGAAGACTAGAAGAAGAAGGAGAAGAAGACTAGAAGAAGAAGGAGAAGAAGACTAGAAGAAGAAGTAAGCATACTTAGGTAAAATGGAGCTAACCTAGCTAATTATGCCATTTTTGAGTGAACTAAGCATATTATGCCATTTTTGATATAAAGCAGCTAAGTATAGGTCTTTATTGAGCTAACCTCGGTAACTAAGTATATTAGAGCTAACTTAGAGCTAACTTAGGTCATTTTGGAGAAGAAGAAGAAGAAGAAGAAGAAGACTAGAAGAAGAAGAAGAAGAAGAAGAAGACTAGAAGAAGAAGAAGGTTTTTACCCTTTTCCTTCTCATTCTTCTTCTTTTATTCTTTCTTTTTCTTCTCTTTCTTCTTCTATTCTTTCTTTTTCTCCTCTTCCTTGTTTTTCTTCTTCTTATTCCTTACTTGTGTCATTTTAGAGCTTACATATGTAATTATGCCATTTTTTAGCTAACTAAGCTTATTATGTCAATTTGGAGGAAAATAAGGTAAGTATAGGTCATTTTGTGCTAACATAAGTAATTATGCCATTTTTAGCTAACATAGGTAAAATGGATCATTTTGGAGCTAACCTAGCTAAAATGGATCATATTGGAGGTAACCTAGGTAAACTTGGTCATTTTCGAGCTAACCTAGGTAAAATGGATTATATTGGAGCTAACCTAGGTTAAATGTGTCATTTTGCAGCTAACTTAACTAATTATGCCATTTTTGAGTTAACTAAGCATAAATATGCCATTTTTTACACAAGTAAGCCAAGTGTATGTCATTATTGAGCAAACTAGGTAACTAAGCATATTAGAGATAACTTAGCATATTAGAAAACAACATCAACAACACTTAATTAATTTTGTAGGTTAGTTGGCGATGGCAATTGGCACCTTTCAAAACTAGGGATTTTTAGACATGAAAGTAAACTGAAAATGTTGAAAAACAGAGCATAGTAATCTAAAAAATACACTCAAAATTAATTAAGTGTTCTGAAATCAATAAAACAACAACTTATAAGAAATAGCCCCAAGTTATTCGTCTCGCCTGCTTTCATTTAGCTTATGTCTGCTAGTGCCCCTGGATTCCATCATCATTCACAATCAGCCCGTGTTGTGTTGTGCCGTGTTGTTGCCCTAGTGGGCGGTTCCCCATTAGCATGCCACTTCTATCCATACTTTTCTAGCAAAATCAGAAGTGGGTTCATCACACACAAATCCTCTTTACATGATATCACTAGTATAAAAGGAAGAGGGAGATCGAATTCTTTGGACCAAATTATCTGGCTTCCGAGGGACTGACTCATCACTGTATTATTATAGAGCTGGGCTCAACAGTGTTTAACTACCAAAGAGTAGTCGTTCAGTTCATTTTATCAAAAAAAAGTAGTTTAGTTCATGGCCGTGCTAAGCCGTGGAGGTGGCTGGCTCATTACTATGATTGATTGGTCGATGAAGGAAGGGATAATATGAAGATGCTAGAGACAGCTAGCAGGACGAGCTCCGGAACTGACCACTCTATCCGTGTCTACCAACTAACAATAACACGAACAAGCTGACCACTCTTTTCATAATACAACAATTCAATTCAGATAAATTAAGCCTACACATTATTTGCCCTATCTTACCATGTATCTAAACTACTAGACCTGCTAATTAACAACCACCGACTAATCAAGAAACCAAACCTCTTTCAATCATCATCATCGTCATCCACTAATCAACAATGGGCAGCAAAAAATAAACCAAGGAAAAAAAACATTATCATCACACGCACAACACACCTTGCAGAGAAGAACAGAGAAGCCAAGATTGGCCCCCTCTATAAGGGGCACTCCAAACCCGAGCCAAAGCATGCCGTTCTCCGGCTTGACGACGAGGCCTGGCGAGGGAGTGCTGGCGCGCGCCATGACCTAATCAGCACTTCCTGCGGCGTGCGCCACCGGCCGGAACCCGGCCATGGCGAAGCTAAACCTAAACCTAAACCTAAACCTAAAACTGAACTAAAACCTAAACAGAGAGAGAAAAGAGGGAGGGAAGAGGGAGGGGTGGTGCACCGCGGTGTTGGGGACAGTCGGGGTCGGGAGGGCGGATGGGGGTCGGCGGTGACGGCGTGGGTCAGTCTTGGCGTAGGAGGGGCCGGAGCTCGGCGCGGCGGTGGTCGACGACGGGACTCAGGTGGTGAGGCAGAGGCGCGGCGTCAGAGAGGCGAGTAGAGGCCTCGGGCGGTGACCTGTGGGGCGGAGCTCGGGGTGGTGGGGGCGGGGGGGCGGGCGGCGAGGCGAGGAGGCGATGGTGATGGGGCGGGCGGAGCTCGGGGTGAGGGGTGGAGGTTGGGGCGGCGGGGGGCGGGAGGTCGGGGTGGGGGCGGCGGCGCGGGTGAGGTGAGGGCTGGGAGAGAGAGTGGGGGGAGGGTGAGGTGAGGTGGGGCACGTGGGGTGGGGCCGGGAGGAAACGAACGTTAAAACGGACATATTCTTTGTCGTCTACTCGCTGTCGGCAAAGAATCTTTGCCATCTGCTGGCTGGCGGCAAAGAATCTTTGTTGTCGGTGAGCTGACGGCAAAGAAACTAGCCGTTAGGTCGCTCTTACAGTCCGCCACCCGCCATCTTTGCCGTCTGCGAGCAGACGGGAAAGATTCTATGCCGTCAGATGGCTGACGGCAAACATCTTCTCTGTTGTCCGCTCTTTCTTTGCCGTCAGCTAGCCGATGGCAAAGAGATGGCTGCTACGTCTCGAGCTTGCATTGGATTTCCCCGAAGAGGAGAGGATGATGCAGCACAGTAGCGTAAGTATTTCCCTCAGTTTTTGAGAACCAAGGTATCAATCCAGTAGGAGACTACGCGCAAGTCCCTCGTACACTGCACAAAGCGATAGCTACTGCAACCAACGCTTAGGGGTTGTCAATCCCTTCACGGTCACTTACGAGTGAGATCTGATAGAGATAATATTTTGGTATTTTTAGTATAAAGATGCAAAGTAAAAGTAAAAGCAAAGCAAGTAAATAAAGTGATGGAGATTGATATGATGAGAATAGACCCGGGGGCCATAGGTTTCACTAGTGGCTTCTCTCAAGAGCATAAGTATTCTATGGTGGGTGAACAAATTACTGTTGAGCAATTGACATAATTGAGCATAGTTATGAGGTTATCCAGGAATGATCATGTATATAGGCATCACGTCCGTGACAAGTAGACCAAACGATTCGCATCTACTACTATTACTCCACTCATCGACCGCTATCCAGCATGCATCTAGAGTATTAAGTTAAAAACAGAGTAACGCCTTAAGCAAGATGACATGATGTAGAGGAATAAATTCATGCAATATGATAAATACCCCATCTTGTTATCCTCGATGGCAACAATACAATCGTGCCTTGCAACCCCTTACATCACTAGGTAAGGACACCGCAAGATTGAACCCAAAGCTAAGCACTTCTCCCATTGCAAGAACTACCAATCTAGTTGGCCAAACCAAACGGATAATTCGAAGAGACTTGCAAAGATAACTTAAGCATACATAAAAGAATTCAGAGAAGAATCAAATATTTTCCATAGATGAGCTGGATCATAAACCCACAATTCATCGGTCTCAACAAACACACCGCAAAAAGAAGATTACATCGAATAGATCTCCACGAGAGAGGGGGAGAACATTGTATTGACATCCAAAAAGAGAGAAGAAGCCATCTAGCTACTAACTATGGACCCGAAGGTCTGAAGTAAACTACTCACACTTCATCGGAGGGGCTATGGTGTTGATGTAGAAGCCCTCCATGGTGGATGCCCCCTCCGGCGGAGCTCCGGAACAGGCCCCAAGATGGGATCTCGTGGATACAGGAAGTTACGATGGTGGAATTAGGTTTTTGGCTGCTCTCGTGATCTGTTGAAGTGCGTGAGGTATATATAGGAGGAAGGATGCGTCGGTGGGCGTCGGGGCCCACGAGGCGGGGCGCGCCCGGGGGGGCGCGCCCCCCCTCGTGACAGCCTCTGGCACTCCTTGGAGTAGGGTCCAAGTCTCCTGGATCACGTTCGGTGATAAAATCACGTTCCCGAAGGTTTCATTCCGTTTGGACTCCGTTTGATATTCCGTTTCTTGAAACACTTGAAATAGGCAAAAAACAGCAATTCAGGTTGGGCCTCCGGTTAATAGGTTAGTCCCAAAATAATATAAAAGTGGAAAATAAAGCCCATTATAGTCCAAAACAATAGATAAAGTAGCATGGAGCAATCAAAATTATAGATACGTCGGAGATCGTATCGAGCATCTAAGCTTAATTCCTGCTCGTCCTCGAGTAGGTAAATGATAAAAGAGAATTTTTGATGCGGAGTGGTACTTTGGCATAATTTCAATGTAAATCTTCTTAATTGTGATATGAATATTCAGATCCGAAAGATTCAAGACAAAAGTTCATGTTGACATGAAAATAATAATACTTCAAGCACACTAATCAAAATAATTATGTCATCTTAAAATAACATGGCCAAAGAAAGTTCATCCCTACAAAATCATATAGTTAGGCTATGCTTCATTTTCGTCACACAAAGATGTTCCCAACTTCTATACCCCCGATGACAAGCCAAGCAATTGTTTCATACTTAAATAATCTCAAACTTTTTCAACCTTCACGCAATACATGAGTGTGAGCCATGGATATAGCACTATGGGTGGAATAGAATATGTTGATGGGGATTGTGTGGAGAAGACAAAAAAAAAGTTTCACATTGACGAGGCTAATCAACGGGCTATGGAGATGCCCATCAATTGATGTCAACATGAGGAGTAGGGATTGCCATGCAACGGATGCACTAGAGCTATGAATGCTCAACAAAAGAAAACTAGTGGGTGTGCATCCAACTTGCTTGCTCATGAAGACCTAGGGCATTTGAGGAAGCCCATCGTAGGAATATACAAGCCAAGTTCTATAATGAAAAATTCCCACTAGTATATGAAAGTGATAACTTATGAGACCCACTATATGAAAAACATGGTGCTACTTTGAAGCACAATATATGAGACTCACTACATGAAGAACGAGGTGCTACTTTGAAGCACAAAATATGAGACTCATTACATGAAGAACATGGTGCTATTTTGAAGCACAAGTGTGGAAAAAAGAGATAGTAGCATTGCCCTTTTTTTTGGGCCTTTCTGTTTTTTTGGCCTTTCTTTTTTTTTGGGCAATGCTCTAATAATGATGATCATCACACTTCTATTGATTACAACATGAGGATTACAACTCGAAACTAGAACAAGGTATGACTCTATATGAATGCCTCCGGCGGTGTAATGAGATGGTGCAATGAATCAAGAGTAACATGTATGAAAATAATGCATGGTGGCTTTGCCACAAATACGATGTCAACTACATGATCATGCAATGGCAATATTACAAAAGTAAAGTATGTCATGATGATGATGGTGGAAGTTGCATGGCAATATATCTCGGAATGGCTATGGAAATGCCATAATAGGTAGGTATGGTGGCTATTTTGAGGAAGATATAAGGAGGTTTATGTGTGATAGAGCGTATCGTATCACGGGTTTGGATGCACCGTGAATTTGCGCCAACTCTCAATGTGAGAAAGGGCAATGCACGTGCCGAAGAGGCTAGCAATGGTGGAAAGGTAAAAGTGCGTATAATCCATGGACTCAACATTAGTCAAAAGAACTCATATACTTATTGCAAAAATTTAGAAGTCATCAAAAATTCAAGTACTACGCGCATGCTCCTAGGGGGATAGATTGGTAGGAAAAGACCATCGCTCGTCCCCGACCGCCACTCATAAGGATGCACAAGCCGGTACACTTCATGTTTCAAATTTGTTACACAACTTTAACCATACGTGCATGCTACGGGACTTACAAACTTCAACACAAGCATTTCTCAAATTCACAACTACTCAACCAGCATGACTTTGATATTATTACCTCCATATCTCAAAACAATTATCAAGCATCAAACTTATCTTAGTATTCAACGCACTCAAAAGAAAGTTTCACATATCTTGAACACCAAGTATATTAACATTAAGCAAATTACCATGCTATTAATGACTCTCAAAATAATCTAAGTGAAGCATGAGAGATCAAGTTTCTTTAAAACAAGTCCACCACCGTGCTCTAAAAGATCTAAGTGAAGCACTAGAGCAAAAATTATCACGCTCAAAAAGATATAAGTGATGCACTATGAGCAAACTATCAAGCTCAAAAGATATAAGTGAAGCACATAGAGTATTCTATCAAATTTCAATTCATATATGGCTCTATCAAAAGGTGTGTACAGCAAGGATGATTGTGGTAACTAACAAGCAAAGACTCAAATAATACAAGATGCTCCAAGCAAAACACATATCATGTTGGTGAATAAAAATATAGCTCCAAGTAAATTACCGATGGAAGTGGACGAAAGAGGCGATGCCTTCCGGGGCATCCCCAAGCTTTGACTTTTTGGTGTCCTTGTATTATCTTGGGGGTGCCATGGGAATCCCCAAGCTTAGGCTCTTGCCACTCCTTGTTCCATAATCCATCAAAAGAATTCACCCAAAACTTGAAAACTTCACAACACAAAACTCAATAGAAATCTCGTGAGCTCCGTTAGAGAAAGAAAACAAAAGACTACTTTAAGGTACTGTAATAAACTCATTCTTTATTTATATTGGTGTTAAACCTACTGTATTCCAACTTCTCTATGGATTATAAACTATTTTACTAGCCATAGATTCATCAAAATAAGCAAACAACACACGCAAAACAGAATCTGTCAAAAACAGAACAGTCTTTAGTAATCCGTAACTAACGCAAACTTCTGGAACCAAAAAACTTCTACAAAAATTAGAAGACCTGTACAATTTGAGCTTGTGGTCCACTCCACGGATAGGATCCGAGAAGCAACGCTGAGTTGGGAAACATGGAAGACATCATGGACTCGAAAGATGTGGAGGTAGTTCCAATTGGGGCAACTTCCTCGCTTGGCAAGAATGCGAAAGGGTCCAATGTAACGAGGAGCCAACTTGCCTTTGATACCGAATCGATGGGTTCCTTCAAAGGAGTAACCCAAGGTAAGCCTTTCGCCAATTTCATAAGCCATAGGCTTATGCTTGCGTCATATTGGCTCTTTTGACGAGATTGGGCTGTTTTCAATTTCTCACGAATAACGCGAACCTGCTTTCCTCGCTCTCGAATCATATCCGGCCAAAGAGTTGTCTCTCCCGGTTTCCGACCGTTAAGAGGCGCTCACATTTTCGGCCCATAAAGAACTTCGAAGGAGCTTTACCTGCTAGCTTGATAACTATTGTTATAAGTTTAACCTCGCGAATGGAAGGCATTTCTCCCAATTCATGCCGAAGAGATGACAGAAGCTCAAGCATATCCTCTAGGATTTGATTGACTGTTCTACTTGACCACTTGATTGAGGATGGAAGGCGGTGCTAAAGGAGAGACGAGTTCCATAGCATTTTGGAAACTTTCCCAAAATCGAGAGGTGAAGAGACTTCCACTATGAGTTAATCTCCAATGGAACACCATGAAGAGACACTATTCGAGAGATGTACAAATCAGCTAGCTGGCTAGCGTTATACTCTCACTAACGGTAGGAAGTGGGCTACTTTGGAAAGACGATCGACGACAACGAAGATAGCATTATTCTCTCTTGGTCCTGGGAAACCCGTAATGAAATCCATACCGATTTTATCCCATTTCCATTCAGAATTTCCAAAGGTTGAAGGGTACCAGCAGGCCGTTGATGCTCGCTTACTCGACGACAAACGTCATTAGCAATGTATTGAGCGATTTCTCTTCATCCTAGTCCACCAAAACTCGGCGAGGTCTTGATACATTTTAGTACTACCGGGATGAATGGTGAGAGGAGAGTCATGAGCTTCTTTAAGGATCAACTGTCAGTGTTGTTTCTGGGAACCACCAAACGGTTCTCAAAGAAGACAACACCTCGCTCATCTATGGAGAAACACTTAGCAGCTCCTCTAGGAATGTTCTCCTTGATCCGAGATATCCCTCTATCATATCGCCGAGCAGCTTATGATCGATCCGTAAGGTTGGGTTTCGCCACTGTGGAAAGGAATCTCGAGGAACAATGTGAAGGTTGCTTACGTAAATTCCTCGTGGAGAAATGGTTGACTTTGTTGTAACATCGATTGTTAAAAGATTTATGATTTAGTGCAGCCATGACATTGGCCTTGCCTGGGTGTAAGATATTCCTAAGTCGTAATCAGATCAACTCGACCCAACGCCTTTGCCCGAGATTCAAACCGTTGGGTGAAGATGTATTTCAGACTTTGGTGATGTAGATTTTAACGATTACCAAGAAGGTAATGTCGCCAGTTTTGAGTGCATGAACCATCGCCGCAAGCTCTAGATCGTGTGGGATAGTTATCCTCATGTGGACGAATCGCGAGAAGCGAGGCAATCACATGACGATCTTGCATGAGTATGCAACCTAGTCCTTGTCGCGAGGCGCCGCAATAGATAATAAAGTCCTTAGAAAATCTGGTGGAACAAGTACGGAGCAGATGTCGCGCCTTTTCAGTTCGGAAAGCTGAACTCGTGACTGTATGCCCATTCAACTTTTATCTTTCTTGAGGAGTTCGTTAGAGGTTTAGCAACTTTAGAAAATTCTAAGGCGGCAATAGCTCGCTAAACCGAGGAAACTCCGAACTTGCTTGACCGATTCTGGAGTCCAACAAGGACGGCTTGAACTCGCCAGATTGACAAGAATGCCCTTACCAGAGATTACATGGCCTAGATAGGTCACTTCTCGCAACCAGAATTCACACTTAGAGAATTTGGCATAAAGGTTTCAAGTTTCATCAATACTAGCCTTAGATGTTCGCATGTTCTTCCTCATTCTTGGAGTAGATGAGTATATCATCGAGGTATACCATGACTAATTTATCCAAATACTCCATGAAGATTGAGTTCATTAACCGAGAGAAAGTGGTCGAGCATTGGTTAATCCAAGGACATGACGTGATCGTATTGACCATAACGAGTAACAAAGGCCGTTTAGGAATGTCCCCTGATTTTGATTTGATTGGAGCCCAACCTCAAATCCATCTTGAAAAGACCGAGGATCCAAATAGCTGATCATATGATCGTTGATCCCGGGAGCGGATACTTGTTCTTGATAGTGACCAAATTGATGTGTCGGTAATCCACAACCATCCGATCTGCTCCATCCTTCTTCTTGACGAAGAGGACGGGCAAGCCCATGGAGATGAACTAGGACGGATGAAACCCTTTGCAAGGACTCATCGAGTTGTTTCAAGTTCTAGTTCTAGGGGTGCCATCTTATAAGGTCTTCTAGAAATTGGGACGGTTCCGAACAAGATCTATCACGATAGATTTCACTAGTGGCTTCTCTCAAGAGCATAAGTATTCTACGGTGGGTGAACAAATTACTGTTGAGCAATTGATGAATTGAGCATAGTTATGAGGTTATCCAGCAATGATCATGTATATAGGCATCACATCCGTGACAAGTAGACCGAAGCTATTCGCATCTACTACTATTACTCCACTCATCAACCGCTATCCAAATGCATCTAGAGTATTAAGTTAAAAACAGAGTAACGCCTTAAGCAAGATGACATGATGTAGAGGAATAAATTCATGCAATATGATAAATACCCCATCTTGTTATCCTCGATGGCAACAATACAATCGTGCCTTGCAACCCTTTCATCACTAGGTAAGGACACCGCAAGATTGAACCCAAAGCTAAGCACTTCTCCCATTGCAAGAACTACCAATCTAGTTGGCCAAACCAAACGGATAATTCAAGAGACTTGCAAAGATAACTTAATCATACATAAAAGAATTCAGAGAAGAATCAAATATTTTCCATAGATAAGCTGGATCATAAACCCACAATTCATCGGTCTCAACAAACACACCGCAAAAAGAAGATTACATCGAATAGATCTCCACGAGAGGGGGAGAACATTGTATTGACATCCAAAAGAGAGAAGAAGCCATCTAGCTACTAACTATGGACCCAAGGTCTGAAGTAAACTACTCACACTTCATCGGAGGGGCTATGGTGTTGATGTAGAAGCCCTCCGTGGTGGATGCCCCCCATGTGAGCTCTGAACAGGCCCCAAGATGGGATCTCGTGGATACAGGAAGTTACGGCGGTGGAATTAGGTTTTTGGCTGCTCTCGTGATCTGTTGGGGGTACGTAGGTATATATAGGAGGAAGGAGTACGTCGGTGGAGCGTCAGGGGGCCCACGAGGTAGGGGGCGCGCCCAGGGGGGAGGGGCGCGCCCCCACCCTCGTGACCGCCTCTGGCACTCCTTGGAGTAGGGTCCAAGTCTTGTGGATCACTTCGGTGAGAAAATCACGATCCCGAAGGTTTCATTCCGTTTGGACTCCGTTTGATATTCCGTTTCTTCGAAACACTGAAATAGGCAAAAAACAACAATTCTGGGCTGGGCCTCCGGTTAATAGGTTAGTCCCAAAAATAATATAAAAGTGGAAAATAAAGCCCATTATAGTCCAAAACAATAGATAAAGTAGCATGGAGCAATCAAAAATTATAGATACGTTGGAGACGTATCAATAGCTGACGGCAAAGATCCTGATTCCAGTAGTGTTCGGGTCAGGAATAGCAAGATCTTCCTCTGTAGGCAACTTGAATGAAGGGTTATGCAGAATATCAAGGAAAACATTAGGTGGCACTGTCTTACCCTGGGACCCTAACCGGCTCAAAGCATCAGCCGCCTCATTTTTCCTGCGATCAACATGTTCCACTTGATAACCTTTGAAATGACCTGCGATAGCAACAACCTCGCGGTGGTAAGCCGCCATGAGTGGGTCTTTAGAATCCCAAGTGCGTGAAACTTGCTGAGCCACCAAATCCGAGTCACCGAAACACCTCACCCGGCTTAGATTCATCTCTTTAGCCATCTGAAGACCATGAAGTAAGGCTTCATACTCAGCTGCATGGTTAGTACAAGGGAACATCAACCTTAAAACATAACAAAATTTATCACCTCATGGGGAAGTCAAAATAACTCCAGCCCCCGGGCCTTCCAACTGCTTGGATCCATCAAAGTGAATAGTCCAATATGTGATATCCGGCTTCTCCTTAGGCATCTGCAGCTCTGTACAATCATTGATAAAATCCACAAGTGCTTGAGACTTGATGGTTGTGCGCGGCATGTATTTCAAACCATGGGGTCCAAGTTCAATATCCCACTTGGCTACCCGACCTGTGGCTTCCTTGTTTTGAATAATATTCCCTAAAGGAGCAGAACTAACAGTGATGGGATGACCCAGAAAATATTGCTTGAGCTTTTGACTAGCCATGAACACCCCATATAACATCTTCTGCAAATGCGGATACCTCTGCTTAGACTCAATGAGCACCTCACTGATGTAATAAACCGGCCGCTGAACCGGCTATGCCTTGCTTGATTCCTATCTCTCCACAACAATTGCCATGCTAACAGCCCGGCTATTGGCATCCACATATAACAACAAGGGCTCTTTATCAATGGGAGGAGGGCTCTTTATCAATGGGAGGAGCAAGGATCGGCGGCTCAGCTAACTATTTCTTCAAGTCTTCAAACGCCTGATCAGCAGCATCACTCCAGACAAAGTGATATGTTTTCTTCATATTTTGGTACAAAGGGATAGCCTTTTCTCCCAACCGGCTTATGAACCGGCTTAAGGCCGCAATACGACCCGCCAGACGCTGAGCATCATTGATACACGCCGGTTTAGCCAAGGAAGTAATAGCCTTGATCTTTTCCGGGTTAGCCTCAATGCCTCTTTCAGAAACCAACAAACCTAAGAGCTTGTCTGCTGGTACGCCAAAGACACATTTGGCCGGGTTAAGCATCATATTGTAAACCCAGAGATTGTCAAAGGTCTCTTTTAAATCATCTATCAAGGTCTCTTTCTTCCTTGATTTCACCACAATATCATCCACATAAGCATGAACATTGCGCCCAATCTGATCATGGAGGAATTTCTGCACACATAGCTGGTAAGTCGCATGGGCACTCTTGAGCCCAAAAGGCATAGACACATAACAGAAGGCTCCAAAAGGAGTGATGAAGGCTGTCTTCTCCTGGTCCTTAACTGCCATCTTGATATGATGATATCAAGAATAAGCATCCAAAAAAATCAAACACTCACAACCCACTATAGCATCAATAATCTGATCAATATGAGGGAGAGCAAAATGATCATCCGGGCAGGCCTTATTAAGATCTATATAATCCACGCACATGCACCAAGTGCCATTCTTGTTAAGTACCAGCACCGGATTAGCCAACCATTTAGGATGAAAAACTTCAACAATGAACCCAGCTGCCAAGAGCCGGGCCACTTCTTCTCCAATGGCCTTACGCCTCTCTTCATTAAAGCGACGAAGGAATTGCTTGACCGGCGTAAACTTCGGCTCAATATTGAGAGTGTGCTCAGCGAGTTCCCTCGGTACACCTGGCATATCAGAAGGCTTCCATGCTGAAAGCACAAGTGCTCCCTGAGTGGTTTTGGTAATTAATGTCAACATATCTCTTGTTGGACTAATGCTTCTACCCAGTATGTTTCAGATAAGTTCAACAATGAAGTGGCATGGACCAGAGATGTGGAACCTCTTCAAGTTGCTGAGGACAAAGGATTGGATCAAGCTCAAAGCTCAGGACTCCACATTTTCCATTTTAGTGATCAAAGATCTCATTGAGTCCTTAGGAAAGCCAATACTATTAAGAGGGGATGAGGTGTTACTTAATGGCTTGCTTGCTCAAAGTGCTTAGTGATATTCTCCAAAGCCCTCAACCACTTTCTCACATCCACATATGTCCCAAACCAAAAGTCAAACTCGGCCCCACCGAATCTTTCTATCCGGCGCCACCGAGTTCTCTTGACATAGCCACTGCCAGAAACCCTAATCAATTCGGTCTCGCCGATAGGGATCTCAGTCTCACCAAGATGGGATTGCAAACTCTCTGTTACCTATTTGCAATAATTTGGGTGTCACCAAAATATGAAATCGGTCTCACCGAGATTGCAATGCAAACTCTCTGTTTCCCTTTCGTAACGTTTCGGTCTAACCGAGATGAGCGAATCGGTCCCACTGAGTTTGCCTGACCAACTCTGTGTTTGTCTATTACCAAAATCGGTCTCATCGAGTTTGTGTAATCGGTCTCACCAAGATTACGTTATGCCCTAACCCTAACGAAATCGGCCTCACCGAGTTGACGTGTCGGTCCCATCGAAAACCCTAACGGTCACATTATGAACTAAACCGGTCTGACCGAGTTTAATGATTCGGTCCCACCAAGTTTGGTAAATTGTGTGTAACGGTTAGATTTTGTGTGGAGGCTATATATACCCCTCCACCCACTCTTCATTCATGGAGAGAGCCATCAGAACATGCCTACACTTCCAAGATACATTTTCTGCGAGAGAACCACATACACTTGTGTTGAGGTCAAGATATTCCATTCCAACCCCATAAATCTTGATCTCTAGCCTTCCCCAAGTTGCTTTCCACTCAAATCATCTTTCCACCAAATCCAAATCCCGTGAGAGAGAGAGTTGAGTATTGGGGAGACTATCATTTGAAGCACAAGAGAAGGGAGTTCTTCATCAACACACCATTTGTTACTTCTTGGAGAGTGGTGTCTCCTAGATTGGCTAGGTGTCACTTGGGAGCCTCCATCAAGATTTTGGAGTTGAACCAAGGAGTTTGTAAGGGCAAGGAGATCGCCTACTTCGTGAAGATCTACCCAAGTGAGGCAAGTCCTTCGTGGGCGACGACCATGGTGGGATAGACAAGGTTGCTTCCCCGTGGACCCTTCGTGGGTGGAGCCCTCTTTGGACTCGCGCAACCTTACCCTTCGTGGGTTGATGTCTCCATCAACATGGATGTATAGCACCACCTATCGGAACCATGGATAAAAAATCTCCGTGTCTCCAAATTGCGTTTGCACACTCCAATCCCATCCCTTTACATTCTTGCAACTTGCATGCTTTACTTTCCGCTGCTCATATACTCTTGTCATGCTTGCTTGATATGTTTTGTGAATGTTTAAATTTGTGCCAAAACTCCACATCAACTTAAGGAAACTAAAAACTGCAACTTTTCTTCTTAGAGTCTATTCACCCCCCTCTAGACACCTCTTCTCGATCCTTTCAATTGGTATCCGAGCTTTGGTCTCCATTGCCTTGGTTTAATCACCATTGGAGGAAGATGGATGTGTCTACATTTGGGAGTCTTAGACATAGAGTGCCTATTCTTGATGGAGAGTTCTTTCATGAATGGAAAAATGAGATGCTTGAGATTTTCAATGAATATCATTTGAACAAGTACATTACTAGCCCTTGTGCACCTCATGTTGATCCTTTGCATCATACCCTTGATGAGTCTATTGACATGATCCGCAACCTTAGAACTGTTAATCTTATCACTAGAGGATTGCCTAGAAACTTGATTGGATGTTTGCCTACTCTTGAGTGTGCCTACACTATATGGAGATTTCTTGAGGAAAGATTTCCAAACTTTCCCTTGCAAAACTTAGATGAAATTCTCCATAAGTCTATTGCCTTGAGTAAGATGAGTACTACTGATCCTAAATTTGATGATTGCCTATTTGAGCTTCGTGACCTCATGCGTGCCAAAGGAGATGTTGGAATTGTTAGCAATATCATTTCCAAAGCTATTAGAATTCATAAAGATGACCATTGTGATGATCATTTATCTAATGAATTACCCTCTCTAGGAGTTGATCAATCACAAGATGATGTTGAACATGGATACTATGATGAGGATGATGATAGTGACTATGATCTTGATGATGCGATGAGACACTTTGGTCTTATGGCTAACCTTCGCAGCTACATGGCCGGAGGAAAGGAATGGGTCCTTGATAGTGGATGTACTGACCATATGACCGGAGACAAGGATATATTTTGTGAGCTTGTTGAAAACAACGGCCCTCGGAAGTATGTCACCTTTGGTGATAACTCAAAGGGTAAGGTGGTTGGCCTCGGTAAGGTGGCCATCTCACATGATAGCTCCATACAAAACGTCATGCTCGTAGAATCTCTTGGGTACAATTTACTTTCAGTATCTAGACTGGCTAATTTCGGTTTCAATGTCCTATTCACTGAAGTAGATTACCAAGTGTTTCGGAGAGACAATCATAAAATGGTCTTTACTGGTATACGTAGAGGTGATCTTTACATTGTCGATTTCACTAAAAAGGCTCAACCTAGAACTTGCTTATTTGCTAAATCTTCCAAAGGCTGGCTATGGCATAGAAGGTTAGGTCATGTGGGCATGCGAAATCTTGATAAGCTTATTAAAGGTGATCATATCCTTGGAGTAAAGATGTTATGTTTGACAAGGATAGACTTTGTAGTGCTTGTCAGGCAGGAAAACAAGTTGGAGGGAGTCACCCCGTGAAGAACATCATGACCACGAGAAGACCGCTCGAGCTACTTCACATGGATCTCTTTGGTCCCAATGCTTACAAGAGTCTCGGTGGTAACTCATTTGGTCTAGTCATAGTTGATGATTTTTCAAGATTTATGTGGGTGTTTTTTCTAGATGATAAGCCGCAGGTCCAAAAGATCTTCAAAAGCTTCGGTAGGAAGGCCCAAAGTCAATTTGAAGTGAATGTCAAGAAGGTTCGGAGCGACAATGGAATGGAGTTCAAGAACGCAAATGGGGATACCTTTCTTGACGAAGAGGGGATTTCACACGAGTTCTCGGGCACGTACACACCTCAACAAAATGGATTTGTTGAGAGGAAGAACGGTACTCTTATTGAGATGGCAAGAACGATGCTTAATGAGTACAAGACTCCAAAACACTTTTGGGATGAAGCGGTTGAGACAGCTTGTCATGCAACAAATCGCTTGTATCTTCACAAGCTACTCAGCAAGACGACATACGAGCTCCTCACCGGTAACAAACCCTAAGTTGGATACTTTCGAGTATTCGGCTCAAAGTGCTACATTCTTGATAAGCATCGTCGTTCTAAATTTGCTCCTAAATCTCATGAAGTTTTCCTACTTGGTTATGGCTCAAACTCTCACACTTACCGTGTCTACAACAATTTCACCCGAAAGATTGAAGAAACGGTAGATGTGAAGTTTGATGAATCTAACGGCTCGCAAGTAGAGCAATTGCCAATTGATGTAGGAGACAAAGACCCTTCGGAAGCAATCCAAGACTTGTCTATTGGCAAGGTTCGTCCTATGGAGGTGAAGGAAAGTACCTCGTCTGTCCAAGTGGAAGCTTCTACCTCACGACAAGGTGAACCAAGAGTTGACACGGAAGCATCCATAAGTGGGACACACCAAGACGAAGAAAACGAGGAAGTACACCAATATGAACATCAACAACCTCCCTCTCCACCACGACAAGATAACGACAACGTCAACAATGAAGAAGGCCAAGAAGAAGGACAAGATGAAGAAGATGTTCCACCCCGATCAAAGCAAAAGCTCCCACGAGTTCGAGCAAGAGTTGCCAAAGACCATCCCGTCGAGCAAATCTACAATGATATCCAAACCGGGAGAATCACTCGCTCTAAAACTCGTTTGGCTAATTTTTGTGAACATTATTCATTCATCTCTAGCATTGAACCTATGAAGGTTGAAGAAGCATTGGAAGAACCGGATTAGATAAACGCTATGCATGAAGAGCTACACAACTTTGAGAGAAATCAAGTGTGCACATTGGTTGAAAAGCCCGACAACAACCACAACATCATCGGTACCAAATAGGTGTTTCGCAACAAGCAAGATGAAGATGGACAAGTAGTTCGCAACAAAGCACGTCTCGTAGCCCAAGGCTACACTCAAGTCAAAGGTATGGACTATGGTGAGACATATGCCCCCGTTGCTAGACTTGAGTCCATTCACATCTTACTCTCTTATGCTAATCATCATGATATCACCTTGTACCAAATGGACATTAAAAGTGCTTTTCTAAATGGTGAAATTGAGGAGGAAGTTTATTTTAAGCAACCTCCCAGCTTTCTCAATCCTAAGAAACCTAATCATGTTTACAAACTTCACAAAGCTCTTTATGGTCTTAAACAAGCTCCTAGAGCATGGTATAAATGCTTGACCAAGTTCCTTATTGAAAAAGACTTTGAAATTGGAAAAATAGATTCTACTCTTTTTACTAAAAGGGTTAATGGAGAACTATTTGTGTGCCAAATTTATGTTGATGATATTATATTTTGTTCGACTAACCCTCATTTTAGTGAGAAGTTTGGAAAGCTAATGTCGGAGAAGTTTTAGATGTCTATGATGAGTGAACTCAAATTCTTTCTCGGTTTGCAAATCAAGCAAACTAAGGAAGGTACCTTTGTCTCTCAAACAAAGTACACCAATGACTTATTCAAGAAGTTCATTATGCAAGAATGCAAAGGTATGACTACACCCATGCCTACTAGTGGACATCTTGATTTGACCAAAGATGGTGAACCCGTTGATCAAAAGGTTTACCGCTCCATGATTGGTTCATTATTATATCTTTGTGCCTCTCATCCAGATATTATGCTAAGTGTGTGCATGTGTGCATGTGTGCATGATATCAAGCGACCCCCAAAGAATGCCATCTTAAGGCTGTGAAAAGGATAATGAAATACTTGATACACACACCAAATTTTGGCATTTGGTATCCTAAGAGGTCTTCTTTCGATCTTGTTGGTTACTCCGACTCGGACTGTGCTGGAGACAAGGTTGATTGAAAGTCCACTTCGGGTACTTGTCAATTTCTTGGTAGAACTCTTGTGTCTTGGTCCTCCAAGAAACAAAACTCGGTATCCTTATCCACCGCCGAAGCGGAATACATTGCTGCTGGTTCATGTTGTGCTCAATTACTTTGGATGACCCAAACTCTTAAAGATTATGGGATATATGTGAAACATGTTCCATTGCTTTGTGACAATGAAAGTGCTATCTAGATTGCTCACAATCCCGTGCAACATTCTCGAACTAAGCATATTGAAGTTCGTCATCATTTCATTCAAGATCACGTTGCCAAAGGGGACATTGATCTTAAGCATGTTCGCATCGATAAGCAATTGGCGGATATATTCACCAAGCCGCTTGATGAGAAAGTCTTTTTCCGTTTGAGAGGTGAATTGAACATCATTGATGCTTCAAACTTGGAGTAGGAACTCCATTTGGATACATGCAAGGCATGAGTCCTTTACTAATCCTTGATATTTCTTTCATGTTGCTATTTATACGTCTTGGATATATTTGCACCCTTGCATGCTATCTAACCCTTGTAGGTACTTGGATGAATCTAAATCTATGATATTGCAACTCACTCACATCTTGAGCAATTTCTACATCACCAAGTCTCTACAAAAAGGTGGTTGAAGACAAGGAAGCACGAAACTCTTCAAACATATCCTTTGACAAATTCTATGTTAAAATTTATGATTGTCATTTTGGATACACAAGTGCTCTTCCTTGCAATATTAACCCATATAGGTAGATGAACTCAAATTCCAAGTGGTGCTCCCAATTCTTGATAAGCTACATCAACCTTGAGCAACCCACACACGTTCAACTACATGATCAAGATCATCACCACCACCCAAGGTATGTTATTCCATCTTAGAGATGCTTTGCTCCAAGTCATGGGTCAAAGCAACTCAACAAGATGTGAATACATCAAGATGCTTAAACGAAAAATGGTAACCCCATTTTGAGCTTAAAAGATGAGTATGACCAATGATCAAGTGACGTCACTTGACTCCTAAGTCAATATACTCTAACATATGTGACTTTGTCACCGACCAATTCTAGAGGAAGTTTTCTTGTTTTTCTCCGTGCCTCTTGCATTTGTCTCATGCATATTTGTTTCTCCTCTCAAAAAAAACTTCATCTAGATCTTTTCTTTTCTTTTTCTTTGTTCTGTTCTGCATTCCCTGCATCCAATTCATTCCAAATCTTCCAGCTAATTCCTTGCAAATCCTTGTGAGACCTAAATTGTCTAGTGAGCTGAGGTGACAAGTGTTTTCACTGTGATGGACTCGGTCACGCCGGTTTGTTTTCTTTGATCCAACCGATGTCAGGACCCCGATTCCAAGTCACATCGACCTAGCCGGTAACACCTCATATCACTTTGCGGCCTCAAGCACGGTATTCCCACGGGTGTCGCCTTACCATGGCCCGGGACCGTTTGCGCCTTTTGGCTCACGTATATGATAGTGTCGCTAGCATCCACATGACAAAGAACCCGGCCGACATGGCTAGTCGTGAACCCAAAGCGCACTAACCCATGGGGACAGCATACATGAATCACATCGAGCATGTCGGTCATCAACGATGAATTCGGCTGTAGCACTGGCTAACAGGACTCCGTATCCCGGCTGTAGCAGGCTAGGCAGGACTCGAATATCACCGCGTGACATTTCCTCGAGGGACGACATAGGAACAAGTGAAACACATGTCGGCCATCAAGTGTCCAAGCAGTAGTCTTTGGGCTAGCGGGACTCGGTGAACCGGGCAGAAGCGGACTACTATCGCCGTAAGCACAAGACTACATTTCCCCATATGAGAGGCTACCAAGGATAAACAACTAGTTTGTCGGATCCCACTCATACCAAGCATTTCAATCATACACGCAATATGCCCGATATGAGTACATACATCATGGCATCACAACAAAACTCTACAACTCAAAGTACTTTATTTAAGAGGCTCCAAGGAGCCATACATATCATATCCATACAGGTAGGGGTCACATGACCCAACACTCAAGTCATACAAACATACAAGCACATGCGGAAGCAAACTAGTCTGAGTACAGACTCTAAAAGAAAGAAGGCTTGTCGAAGCCCTTCTTTCTACAGTGGCCCTTCACAAGCCTTGGATCACCACCTGGGTGGCTAGTTCACTCGTCGATGTCAAGGTCTACATAAAACCCATCAGAAGGGGCAGTGTTGTCGTCTGAAAAAAACATTAATTAAGCAAACATGAGTACGAGGGTACTCAGCAAGTCTTACCACAGAATCCTATCATACATGCACATTCTCAAGAAGGTGGTGGAGTTATTTGCAGCAAGCCAGCTTTGACTCTTGGCTAAGCTATCCTACGTGACACCACTTGAAAAGCATTTGTCGCACACGAGTCCACTAATCACCATCACAATACTCCACCGTGGATCCTCTCTCGTCACCCACGAGAGGGCCATCCGCGGCACTCACACTTATCTTGAGGCTTTTAGTAGTATCCATTTACTTGTCTATCAACCGTATACGTGACCAAGTAGTCCTTATCATGACGCGCTATTCAATAGTTTATACCCTGCAGGGTGTACTTCTTCACACACGCTCACCACTTACCGCCGTTTACACGACATGTACTCGGCAACCTTCAAGCGGAAGCCCAACGTGGGTGTCGGCCACGACCGACTAAACACACGAGTCCCAAGTCCAGTTTATCGCCTATTCGGGTTCCATCCGCAGGAGTCCGCCGAGGTTTCCCATACATCCCGAACGATGTGTGCAGGGTTCCCGAGACACCAAACGGGCGAATCGGTACACAGGCCACGTGCCTACCGCAACACAACCCACCCCTAAGGTCAGCGTTGTGCGCCCCCAAAGATGCTACAAACACCGAAACTACTTGCAACTCCGGACCGAGGACAAGAGTGGTTAATAAGTCGAGAGGGTCAATTAAGGATCCCAATGCGTGGTAGTAGCTAAGTCTTAAATCACACACACAGATCTCAGTTCTTAGGGACGGCTTCAATGAAACAACCCACCATGTACTCCTACATGGCCTCTCATCGATACCTTTACCAAAACGTGTTCAACACTTTCACTCTCGAACCCGACACAACCTTTCACTCCAGTTCATCATCCCGATGAGCCAGACCTGACACAACTCTAAGCATAGCAAGCATAGCATGGTAGGAATCACAATCATGGCTCAATCAACTCCTACACATACTAGTGGGATTCATCTAGTTACTGTGGCAATGACAGGTCATGCAAAGGAAGTGGGTTCAACTACCGCAGCACACAACAGTTTGAATCGCGTTGTCTTAATGCAGTAAACAAGAGCAGAAGCAAGAACATGGGTTTGTATCGGAATGATCAATGGGTTGCTTGCCTGATGGAGTGGTGGTATGATACTGCCCTTCAGACGGATATTCGAGATTATCCTCGGAGGCAGAACCTATCCCGAAAGACATACCGTAAATAAACACACATGGCAATATGCAACAATATGATGCATGCTATGACATGGCAATATGGATGTGTGTTGGCCTAATGCAAGCTGAAACAAAAAGGGATGAACTCATTTGAATCAAAGATTCAAATGTTAGCTCATTTAAAATAGCCCTAAAGGTGTAATATCTTATTCTGCTTAAACAGCAAGGTTAACTTGTTTTATCATGCATGAAACCTGTACCAATGGATAGAATGGATTTTTCTGATCATTTTCATATATAAATCTTTGCATTTGGAGTTACAGATTAATTTCTATGAATTTTGAAGTTTGAACTATATTCGAATTTCCTATAATAGAATAAATCCAAGAATTAATTTCATCACACAAGAATGCGCGTCAGGTGATGTCATAGTCAACGGGGACGTCCAGGTCAAACCTGTCTGATGGGTCCCGCATGTCAGCATAATTAGTTTAGCTAAATTTTAATTAAAACTAAACCTGATTAGTTAACAGGGCTGGGCCCCACCTGTCATTGACTCAACAGAGTCAACTAGGGCCCACCCGTGGTCAAAGTCAAAGTCGGCTACACCGGCGTTTAGCCGCCAGCGAGCCCGACGCGGCGGCGGGAGTGGTTTTGGCCGTTCCGGCGACCAAATGGGTCGCGGAGGGCATCTAGGTGGAGCTGGGGACAAGCCGCAGCTTCTGGTGGAGTTAGTTGAGCTCGGGGCAGCCGGAGTCGGCGCCGGCGACGACCTAGGCGGCCGCCGGAGTTCGGGGTGAAAACGAACTCGAGCTACGGTGTTCGGTGAGGTGCGGGGAGTAGTGGGTTAGACCCTACGTGAGGTGGTGAGTGCGTTGGACACCGAGAGGTGGCCGGTGGATGCCCGGGAGCACGTCGGCGACGAGCTTCGCGGCGGCGGGTGCGGTTGAGCTACGTGCAGTCACTACACAGCTTGGGAGCGAGAGAGGAAAGGAGGGGGAGATAGCTAAGCTCACGGGGCACTCAGGGAAGCACACGGCATGGTCGGGGACGGGCCGGTGCGGCGGCGGCGTTGAAGGGGATCTCCGGCGACGGAGGGGTCGGCCAAGGTTGGTGTAGTGGCCTCGGGCTACGCGAGCACTTGGGGCTCAGCTAGCTCGACGAAGAGGAGGGCGGCGGAGCTCCTAGACACGGCGAGACGGAGCACGGTCGACGGGGAGCGCGACTACGGCGATGGCGTGGCTGCGGTGGCGTCGGCCATGGCTGGGGAGCGCGAGGGGGAGGAGCTGGGGAGGAAGAGAGGTGTCTGTGGGTTCGAGGGGAGAGAGAGGGAGTGATCCGCGTCGCGGCTCGGTGAGGGGAGCGGCGAGGTGGCGACCAGGTGCGTGGCGTGCATGGGGTGCTCGCCGCCGAGCACCTGCCTGCCTGCCTGGCCAAGCCAAGGAGCTCGCTGGCGCGGCTACTGGGCTGGGCCGGCAGGTGGGCCGGTTGGGAGGCGCCAGGTAAGTATTCTATTCTGTTTTTCTTTTTCTAATTTTCTGTAACTTTGTGGAGTTTAAAAAAATACTTAAACAGTTCCAAGATTCACAAAACTGCTCCTGGTCCATAGTTGGAATATTTCCAACATGAAACATTTTAGTTTGGGAATATTTGGGCATTTGCAATATTTTATATAATTTTAAATGCCCAAACTCAAATAGCTATGATTTAATTCAAAGACCTTAGGATGACCTAGAAAATTGTGCACCACTTTTGGCAGAGGCTCTGAACCAAAGCAAAGGTGATGAGCATTTTAGAAGGGCATTTCAGGTTCATTGAAAATAATTTTAGTAAACCCTAGTTGGATTAAAAGGGGTTCTGGGGTTTCTGTCTTCCCCATTTCAAATTTCAAATGAAATTTAAACATGATGCACACTCTAATGCATGGACTAGCTAGGATGTGACTAGTCACCCCCACTCAAAAGAATCTCGTCCCGAGATTTAGGATCCGTTGCGAAAAAGGTGGGGTACTCAAGTCGAAGACGATCCTCCCTTTCCCAAGTTGCTTCTTGCTCAGAATGGTTTGACCATTGAACCTTTAGAAACTTGATATTCTGACGTCAAGTGCTACGCTCGGCTTGATAAAGAATACGAACGGGATATTCTCGATAGGTGAGGTTATCTTGGAGATCAAGCGTTTCGTGGTCCACTCCACGGATAGGATCCGAGAAGCAACGCCTGAGTTGGGAAACATGGAAGACATCATGGACTCTGGAAAGATGTGGAGGTAGTTCCAATTGGCAGGCAACTTCTCCTCGTTTGGCAAGAATGTGAAAGGGTCCAATGTAACGAGGAGCCAACTTGCCTTTGATACCGAATCGATGGGTTCCCTTCAAAGGAGTAACCCGAAGGTAAGCCTTCTCGCCAATTTCATAAGCCATAGGCTTATGCTTGCGCTCATATTGGCTCTTTTGACGAGATTGGGCCGTTTTCAATTTCTCACGAATAACGCGAACTGCTCTTACGCTTCTGAATCATATCCGGGCCAAAGAGTTGTCTCTCCCGGTTTCGACCGTTAAGAGGCGCTCACATTTTCGCCCATAAAGAACTTCGAAGGAGCTTTACCCAAGCTAGCTTGATAACTATTGTTATAAGCGAACTCGGCGAATGGAAGGCATTTCTCCCAATTCATGCCGAAGAGATGATGAAGCTCAAGCATATCCTCTAGGATTTGATTGACTCGTTCTACTTGACCACTTGATTGAGGATGGAAGGCGGTGCTAAAGGAGAGACGAGTTCCCATAGCATTTTGGAAACTTTCCCAAAATCGAGAGGTGAAGAGACTTCCACGGTATGAGTTAATCTCCAATGGAACACCATGAAGGGACACTATTCGAGAGATGTACAAATCAGCTAGCTGGCTAGCGGTTATACTCTCACGAACGGGTAGGAAGTGGGCTACTTTGGAAAGACGATCGACGACAACGAAGATAGCATTATTCCCTCTCTTGGTCCTGGGAAACCCGGTAATGAAATCCATACCGATTTTATCCCATTTCCATTCAGGAATTTCCAAAGGTTGAAGGGTACCAGCAGGCCGTTGATGCTCTGCTTTACTCGACGACAAACGTCGCAGTTAGCAATGTATTGAGCGATTTCTCTCTTCATCCTAGTCCACCAAAACCTCTGGCGTAGGTCTTGATACATTTTAGTACTACCGGGATGAATGGTGAGAGGAGAGTCATGAGCTTCTTTAAGGATCAGTTGCCGTAGCTGTTGTTTCTTGGGAACCACCAAACGGTTCTCAAAGAAGACAACACCTCGTTCATCTATGGAGAAACACTTAGCAGCTCCTCTAGGAATGTTCTCCTTGATCCGAGATATCCCTCTATCATACTGCTGAGCAGCTATGATTCGATCCGTAAGGTTGGGTTTCGCCACCAGGGTGGAAAGGAATCCTCGAGGAACAATGTGAAGGTTAAGCTTACGAAATTCCTCGTGGAGAAATGGTTGACTTTGTTGTAACATCAGATTGTTAAAATAATATTTGCGACTTAGTGCGTCAGCCATGACATTGGCCTTGCCTGGGGTGTAAGATATTCCTAAGTCGTAATCAGATCAACTCGACCCAACGCCTTTGCCCGAGATTCAAACCGGTTGGGTGAAGATGTATTTCAGACTTTGGTGATCGATGTAGATTTCGCAACGATTACCAAGAAGGTAATGTCGCCAGGTTTTGAGTGCATGAACCATCGCTGCAAGCTCTAGATCGTGTGGGATAGTTATCCTCATGTGGACGAATCGTCGAGAAGCGTAGGCAATCACATGACGATCTTGCATGAGTATGCAACCTAGTCCTTGTCGCGAGGCGCCGCAATAGATAATAAAGTCCTTAGAAAATCTGGTGGAACAAGTGCGGAGCAGATGTCGCGCGTCTTTTCAGTTCGTGAAAGCTGAACTCGCCTTTGTGGCGTCCATTCGAACTTCTTATCTTTCTTGAGGAGTTCGGTTAGAGGTTTAGCAACTTTAGAAAAATTCTCGACGAAGCGGCAATAGCTCGCTAAACCGAGGAAACTCCGAACTTGCTTGACCGATTCGGTGGAGTCCATCAAGGACAGCTTGAACTCGCTCAGATTGACAAGAATGCCCTTACCAGAGATTACATGGCCTAGATAGGTCACTTCTGGTAACCAGAATTCACACTTAGAGAATTTGGCATAAAGGCAGTGCTCTCGAAGTTTCATCAATACTAGCCTTAGATGTTCGGCATGTTCTTCCTCATTCTTGGAGTAGATGAGTATATCATCGAGGTATACCATGACGAATTTATCCAAATACTCCATGAAGATTGATTTCATTAACCGAGAGAAAGTGGCTGGAGCATTGGTTAATCCGAAGGACATGACGCTGTACTCGTATTGACCATAACGAGTAACAAAGGCCGTTTTAGGAATGTCCCCGTTCTTGATTTTGATTTGATGGTAGCCCAACCTCAAATCCATCTTGGAAAAGACTGAGGATCCAGCGAGCTGATCATACAGATCATTGATCCTGGGGAGCGGATACTTGTTCTTGATAGTGACCAAATTGACAGGTCGGTAATCCACAACCATCCGATCTGTTCCATCCTTCTTCTTGACGAAGAGGACGGGGCAAGCCCATGGAGATGAACTAGGACGGATGAAACCCTTTTGCAAGGACTCATCGAGTTGTTTCTTAAGTTCGGCTAGTTCTAGGGGTGCCATCTTATAAGGTCTTCTAGAAATTGGGACGGTTCCGAGAACAAGATCTATCACGAACTCGACATCCCTGTCTGGTGGAACACCTGGCAGTTCCTCTGGAAAGACATCCGGAAAATCACGGACTACCGGAATATCTTCGAGGTCTAGAAGGGGGTTGGCATTTAAAGAGTAAAGCTGGCGCTTCGACACTCGGGTTAAAACATTAACTGTCTCTCCCGAAGGGTGGGTGAGTTGAACAGTTCTAGTAGAGCAATCAATCTTAGCATAATGGGCTGACATCCAGTCCATACCCAAGATGATGTTTATGTCCGAGGACTTGAGAGCTATTAGAGAAGCAAGAAAGACTAATCTGTCGACAAGAATTTCATTCCCATGACTTATTCTAGAGGTTTGCCATCTAGAACGAGGGGTCTGAATTTCCATGGAGGTGTGCATGTCATAGAATGTGGTGTTGTGCAATCGAGCATAGCTCTCAGAAATAAATGAATGAGATGCTCCAGTATCAAAAAGAAGAGTTGCCGGATGACAATTAACAAGGAGCGTACCGAGAACGACGTTGGGATCCTCATAGGTTTCCTCAGCAGAAACATAGTTGACGTGGCCATGAGCAGTGGCAGCTGGTTTACCATAGAGCACCTTTCCCGCTGGCTTACCACGGCCAATGACTTTCCGACTGACCGGGGTTGTTCTGGGACACTCACGGATGTAGTGGCCTGCCTCTCCACACTTGAAGCAAGTTATCATATTGGGGCGTGGAGCAGCATTAGCAGCGGGCCACCATAAGTCTTAGGCGGTACATACTGCTGGTTGGGGCGAGGCGCCTCAAAGGATGGCCTCGGGTGAACTCCGGGTGGCGAGCAAGATTTGAATCCAAACCCGCGCTTCGAGATCCAGAGCGGATGAAGAACCAGAGTCACGGAGTGCTTATGAAGCCTCAAAGTCGACCGTCCGGTTTAAAGACCGATAGCCTTGTTGACTAACTTCGAAAAGAAGTGCACTCGTGCAGCGAAGATCACGGGCGGCTCGGGCTAAGTCCCTTGCGGAACCTTGCTCGCTTCTTGGCGTCGGTAGAAACCTCTTCAGAGCATAACATGCTAGATTCCCAAACTCACGGCCGTAAGTATCCACAGGTCAGTCCACAGGTGAAATTGCAGAATTCCTCCTCTTACGATCCATGAGACCTTCCGGATGTGATGCTCACGGAAAGCGGCACTCAATTCAGCCCAAGTAGTAATTTGTCCAACCGGACGATAGCCTCATAATTCTCCCACCAAAGGCTAGCAGGGACTTCGAGGTGATAGGCGGCAAAGGTAACCTTATCGCTTCAGCCACGCTGGCGAAATGTAGCTTGTGGGTGATGTCGAAGCCAATCATCCGCATCAAGAGGCTCAACGGAATATTTGAACTTCGTGGATACAGCTTGACAAAGTCATTGAGTGACACCAGATCATTTCTTGGCTGGCGTGCGGTGTTTTGCTCAATCCGCCCCGAAGAAGCGATTGGTCTCACGCTTGTTGCGTTCCGCCTCCAACATAACCTCGGCCAAAGATGGCGGTTGAGGCAGATTTACATTCCTAGCTGCGCTGGCTTCTCCTTGCTCCGGAGCAGCAGGATTGTTGCGGGTGTTGACCATCCTAGGAAACAAAACAACGGTTTAAACCAGGATGGCAGAATTTAGCAAGGAAGTGCGGAATGTAATGGATAACACGGAATGTAGAGATGTTCATCCGTATGACATGGTAATATAAAAAAACTGCCATATATATACCAACGGTCATACACACCATTCATAGTTTAGTACAAGCCCGACGGAGTACAACTATAGTGAAAGGCGTTACATCTCATCGGAAGCATTCCAAACTCCTATACATTATTTTTCTACACTTCCTGAATGATACACACTAAGTCATATTCCACAGGTCACGCAGGACGGTGGAAATACAACTATTACAATACTAGGGATACTACTACTAACTCGCACAGCTCCGTAGTAGTCCTCATAGAAGTCACCACCCAAGCCTGGAAGTGGAACATGATCATCCGGAAACAGACGATCCTGTGGAGCTTGCGGACCATAGGGACTCGGATGTGGCCGTGGTCCAACAAACGGCGGCAGACGAGGTCCACGAGGAGGGGCGATGCCTCCTACCTCACGCCACTCCATAAAGTCTGGCAGACCAGCCCGCACAGGGTACAAGTCCCTCATGTCCATGTATCCGCTTGCACGGCAGTGCAAACCGAGTCGAGTAGCCCAAAGATCAGCACGGGCATTAAAGAGTCCATACGCAAGGCCCGGTTTTCACGGTCCTTGTCTTCCAGCATCTCGGTAGTGGTGCGAAGGAGTGAGCCCTCATGGGATGCATCGCTGTACATACCCTGAAGGTAACCATGCGCCCCAGGGAGGGATGCTGGCATGTAGCGGAAATCGATGTTGCACAGCAAAGCAGTTCTGGCTCGAATAATAGTCATCATTGAATAGGCTGCATCCTGCACGGACATCCCAATAGTGATCCCAAGTCCATAAGAACAGTGGAGCGGTTCAGTAGCTCCGGGATAAGATGGATATATCCTGACCGTGCACATATATTGGCTTTGATTAAAATCTCTAAACTGCTCCTCGATGGTATATTCAGGATACCATCGGTAACCGGCCTCAACCATCACCCGAACCAACATTGCCGTGTGACCACACACATCAATGCAACGGGTCGAATTTAACCACTTGGTTCGGGGACGGTGGCCATCCGAAAGCACAGCCACAATGCAAAGACATTAGAATTTCTAGGAAAATCGGGCAGCATAACATCTATAAATGCTCAAAAACACATTTGAGACATTCATAATCAGATTGCAAAACCACTCAACAACATCATATCAAGGTTCGGTTCAACTGATAGCATACTAAAAGTAGTAGAAACTGAACGAGGATGTAACCAACAATCCTATAAGTTACTATGGATTAGTAACACGTGAACTGATAGAGAGAAGAGAGCCTAGTCCTATACCCACGAGAATGAGAAGACGATGACTCAGATCGAGAGGCATAAGGTAAAGGAGTAAAAGAGCCTTACGCCCTCCCACAATCAATTCCCTACATATAACTAAAGCATTTCTAGACTCAACATCGACCAGTTTGGCTTAGCGAACCTACAGCAGCCCTCGCTCGATGCCAACGCTGTCAGACCCCGATTCCAAGACACATCGACCTAGCCGGTAACACCACATATCACTTTGCGGCCTCACGCACGGTATTCCCACGGTGTCGCCTTACCATGGCCCGGACCGCTTAGCCTTTTGGCTCACGATATGATAGTGTCGCTAGCATCCACATGACAAAGAACTCGGGCCGACATGGCTAGTCGTGAACCCAAAGCGGCACTAACCCATGGGGACATGCATACATGAATCACATCGAGCATGTCGGTCATCAACGATGAATTGGGCTGTAGCACTGGCTATGAGGACTCCGTATCCCGGCTGTAGCAGGCTAGGCAGACTCAATATCACCGCGACATTTCCCGAGGGACAGACATAGGAACGGCGTGAAACACATGCCGCCACCAAGTGTCCAAGCAAGAGTGCTGGGCTAGCAGGACTCCGGTGAACCGAACAGTAGCGGACTACTATCGCCGTAAGCACAAGACTACATTTCCCCATATGAGAGGCTGCCAAGGATAAACAACTAGTTTGTCGGATCCCACTCATACCAAGCATTTCAATCATACACGCAATATGCCCGATATGAGTACATACATCATGGCATCACAACAAAACTCTACAACTCAAAGTACTTTATTTAAGAGGTTCCGAGGAGCCATACATAACATATCCATACGGTAGGGGTCACATGACCCAACACTCAAGTCATACAAACATACAAGCACATGTGGAAGCAAACTAGTCTCGAGTACAGGACTCTAAAAGAAAGAAGGCTTGTCAAGCCCTTCTATCTACAAAGGGCCCTTCACAAGCCTTGGATCACCACCGGGTGGCTAGTTCACTGCCGATGTCAAGGTCTACATAAAACCCATCGGAGGGGCAGTGTTGTCGCCTGAAAAAACATTAATTACAAACATGAGTACGGGGTACTCAAAGCAAGTCTTACCACAGAATCATATCATACATGCACATTCTCAAGAAGGTGGTGGAGTTATTTGCAGCAAGCCAGCTTTGACTCTTGGCTAAGCTATCCTACGTGACACCACTTGAAAAGCATTTGTCGCACACGAGTCCACTAATCACCATCACAATACTCCACCGTGGATCCTCTCTCGTCACCCACGAGAGGGCCATCCGCGGCACTCACACTTATCTTGAGGCTTTTAGTAGTATCCATTTACTTGTCTATGAACTGTATAGGTGACCAAGTAGTCCTTTATCATGACGCGCTATTCAATAGTTTATACCCTGTAGGGGTGTACTTCTTCACACACGCTCTCACCACTTACCGCCGTTTACACGACATGTACTCAGCAACCTTCAAGCGGAAGCCCAACATGGGTGTCGGCCACGACCTGACTAAACACACGAGTCCCGAGTCCAGGTTTATCACCTATTCGGGTTCCATCTGCAGGGAGTCCGGCCGAGGTTTCCCATACAGCCCCGAACGATGTGTGCAGGGTTCCCGAGACACCAAACGGGCGAGTCGGTACACCGGGCCATGTGCCTACCGCAACACAATGTTTCAGCATTGCGTGCGGCCCCCAGCATGCTACAAACACAAGAAACTACTTGCAACTCCCGGACTGAGGACAAGAGTGGTTAATAAGTCGAGAGGGTCAATGAAGGATCCCAATCCGTGGTAGTAGCTAAGTCTTAAATCACACACACAGATCTCAGTTCTTAGGGACGGCTTCAATGGAACAACCCACCATGTACTCCTACATGGCCTCTCATCGATACCTTTACCAAAACGTGTTCAACACTTTCACTCTCGAACCCGACACAACCTTTCACTCCAGTTCATCATCCCGATGAGCCAGACCTAACACAACTCTAAGCATAGCAAGCATAGCATGGTAGGAATCACAATCATGGCTCAATCAACTCCTACACATACTAGTGGGTTTCATCTAGTTACTGTGGCAATGATAGGTCATGCAAAGGAAGTGGGTTCAACTACCGCAGCACACAACAGTTTGAATCGCGTTGTCTTAATGCAGTAAACAAGAGCGTAAGCGAGAACATGGGTTTGTATCGAATGATCAATGGGTTGCTTGCTCGATGGAGTGGTGATAGGATACCGCCTTCGACGGATATTCGGATTATCCTCGAGGCGTAACCTATCACGAAAGACATACCGAAAATAAACACACATGGCAATATGCAACAATATGATGCATGCTATGACATGGCAATATGGATGTTTGTTGGCCTAATGCAAGCTGAAACAAAAAGGGATGAACTCATTTGAATCAAAGATTCAAATGTTAGCTCATTTAAAATAGCCCTAAAGGTGTAATATCTTATTCTGCTTAAACAGCAAGGTTAACTTGTTTTATCATGCATGAAACCTGTACCAATGGAGAGAATGGATTTTTCTGATCATTTTTCATATATAAATCTTTGCATTTGGATTTACAGATTAATTTCTATGAATTTTTGAAGTTTGAACTATATTCTGAATTTCCTATAATAGAATAAATCCAATAATTAATTTCTTTCACGTCAAGAATGCGTCATGGTGATGTCATAGTCAACGGGGACGTCCAGGTCAAACCTGACTGATGGGTCTCGCATGTCAGCATAATTAGTTTAGCTAAATTTTAATTAAAACTAAACCTGATTAGTTAACAGGGCTGGGCCCCACCTGTCATTGACTCAACAGAGTCAACCAGGGCCCACCCGTGGTCAAAGTCAAAGTCGGCTACACCGGCATTTAGCCTCCGGAGAGCCCGACGCGGCGGCGGGAGTGGTTTTGGCCGTTCCGGCGACCAAATGGGTCGCGGAGGGCATCTAGGTGGAGATGGGGACAAGACGCAGCTTCTGGTGGAGTTAGTTGAGCTCGGGGCAGCCGGAGTCGGCGCCGGCGACGACCTAGGCGGCCGCCGGAGTTCGGGTGAAAACGAACTCGAGCTACGGTGCGCGGTGAGGTGCGGGGAGTAGTGGGTTAGACCCTACGTGAGGTGGTGAGTGCGTTAGACACCGGGAGGTGGCCGGTGGATGGCCGGCAGCACGTCGGCGACGAGCTCCGCGGCGGCGGGTGCGGTTGAGCTACGTGCGGTCACTACACAGCTCGGGAGCGAGAGAGGAAAGGAGGGGGAGATAGCTAAGCTCACGGGGCACTCGGGGAAGCACACGACGCGGTCGGGGACGGGCCGGTGCGGCGGCGGCGTTGAAGGGGATCTCCGGCGACGGCGGGGTCGGGCGAGGTAGGTGTAGTGGCCTCGGGCTACGCGAGCACTTGGGGCTCGGCTAGCTCGACGAAGAGGAGGGCGGCGGAGCTCCTAGACACGGCGAGACGGAGCACGGTCGACGGGGAGCGCGACTACGGCGACGGCGTGGCTGCGGTGGCGTCGGCCATGGCTGGGGAGCGCGAGGGGGAGGAGCTGGGGAGGAAGAGAGGTGTCTGTGGGTTCGAGGGGAGAGAGAGGGAGTGATCCGCGTCGCGGCTCGGTGAGGGGAGCGGCGAGGCGGCAACCAAGTGGGTGGCGTGCATGCGGTGCTCGCCGCCGAGCACCTGCCTGCTTGCCTGGCCAAGCCAAGCAGCTCGCTGGCGCGCCTGCTGGGCTGGGCCGGCAGGTGGGCCGGTTGGGAGGAGCCAGGTAAGTATTCTATTCTGTTTTTCTTTTTCTAATTTTCTGTAACTTTGTGGAGTTTTTAAAAAATACTTAAACAGTTCCAAAATTCACAAAACTGCTCCTGGTCCATAGTTGGAATGTTTCCAACATGAAACATTTTAGTTTGGGAATATTTGGGCATTTGCAATATTTTATATAATTTTAAATGCCCAAACTCAAATAGCTATGATTTAATTCAAAGACCTTAGGATGACCTAGAAAATTGTGCACCACTTTTGGCAGAGGCTCTGAACCAAAGCAAAGGTGATGAGCATTTTAGAAGGGCATTTCAGGTTCATTGAAAATAATTTTAGTAAACCCTAGTTGGATTAAAAGGGGTTCTGGGGTTTCTGTCTTCCCCATTTTAAATTTCAAATGAAATTTAAACATGATGCACACTCTAATGCATGGACTAGCTAGGATGTGACAACTGAATTCCTTTTGGTGCAACCGAAGCACGCAACTTGGAGCTATCGATTTCACTGCAGAAAAGACAACTTGCCACTTGTTCCTGCATTCTTTTTGCTCTAGCTCCACTCAATGATTCTTGTCCTCTACCAGCATCACATTCGACTTGCTGCTTTGCTCTGTGACTCAAGGACCAAACCCATTTTTAACAAAATCCAGAAGAGCCCTTCTTGGAAATTGATGTCAAAGGGGGAGAGAGAGATCACATCAAAGCTTAATTATTTTTATAAGGGGAGAGAATGCTCAGGGAGAGAGTATAGAAACCCCAGATGCTTGGTGTTCAAGAGGAGAGAAGTCACATGTCTTTAAGAGGGGAAAGACATGTTCATATTTGATTGTTTGCATTAGCTCTATTTCTTGTCTTTGCTCTGTTTTTCTGTTCCCTATCTTCTCCCAGTATCCCATGCTAGATTCAGGGGGAGCAAGACATCTAAGGGAAGGAAATTCTTGAATTATTTGCACACCTTTACCCTTGGGGACATGTCTATATCCAATAGAGTACTCAGTACTCACTCTCTACATGTCATCCCAGTCTTGGTACTCTTGTGGTTCCTGTTGTTTGCTCTGGCTAGTAAGTGTATCTGTGTTATCTAACCTTGTTTACTCAGGTTCATTCCTTCCTAAGCCAACTCAAGACCACAAGGTAAGTATATGCATCACAGTCATGTGCATGAGGATTTCTTGCTGATGTACATACTGTTTGCAAGAAAGACTCATGAGCATGAAGGTACATTTCCCATATTTACATCATTTGCTCTGATGCATATAGCCAAGATACATGTAACTCATTGCTTGCTCTGTCATGATTATGCACTCACATGCTCTTATGTTCCATATTCACATGATTTCATACATATAGGGGGAGCCTATGCATGTTACATGTCCTTACAAAGCTTTACTTGTTATTCCCTATATCTTTATCTAAAGCTTTGATGAATGTTGTCATCAATTACCAAAAAGGGGGAGATTGAAAGCACAAGTGCTCCCTGGGTGGTTTTGGTAATTAATGTCAACATATCTCTTGTTGGACTAATGCTTCTACCTAGTATGTTCCAGATAAGTTCAACAATGGAGTGGCATGGACTAGAGGATGTGGAACCTCTTCAAGTTGCTGAGGACAAAGGATTGGCTCAAGCTCAAAGCTCAGGACTCCACATTTTCCATTTTAGTGATCCAAGATCACATTGAGTCCTTAGGAAAGCCAATACTATTAAGAGGGGATGAGGTGTTGCTTAATGGCTTGCTTACTCAAAGTGCTTAGTGATATGCTCCAAAGCCCTCAACCACTTTCTCACATCCACATATGTCCCAAACCGAAAGTCAAACTCGGCCCCACCGAATCTTTCTATCCGGCGCCACCGAGTTCTCTTGACGTAGCCACTGCTAGAAACCCTAATCAATTCAGTCTCACCGATAGGGATCTCGGTCTCACCGAGATGGGATTGCAAACTCTCTGTTACCTATTTGCAATAATTTCGGTCTCACCGAAATACGCAATCAGTCTCACCGAGATTGCAATGCAAACTCTCTGTTTCCCTTTCATAACATTTCATTCTAACCGAGATGAGCGAATCGGTCCCACCGAGTTTGCCTGACCAACTCTCTGTTTGTCTATTACCAAAATCGGTCTCACCGAGTTTGTGTAATTGATCTCACCGAGATTACGTTATGCCCTAACCCTAACGAAATCGGCCTCACCGAGTTGACGTGTCGGTCCCACCGAAAACCCTAACGGTCACATTATGAACTAAATCGGTCTGACTGAGTTTAACGATTAGGTCCCACCGAGTTTGGTAAATTGTGTGTAACGGTTAGATTTTGTGTGGAGGCTATATATACCCCTCCACCCACTCTTCTTTCGTGGAGAGAGCCATCAGAACATGCCTACACTTCCAACATACATTTTCTGAGAGAGAACCACCTACACTTGTGTTGAGGTCAAGATATTCCATTCCAACCACATAAATATTGATCTCTAGCCTTCCCCAAGTTGCTTTCCACTCAAATCATCATTCCACCAAATCCAAATCCTGTGAGAGAGAGTTGAGTGTTGGGGAGACTATCATTCGAAGCACAAGAGCAAGGAGTTCATCATCAACACACCATTTGTTACTTCTTGGAGAGTGGTGTCTCCTAGATTGGCTAGGTGTCACTTGGGAGCCTCCGTCAAGATTGTGGAGTTGAACCAAGGAGTTTGTAAGGGCAAGGAGATCGCCAACTTCGTGAAAATCTACCCAAGTGAGGCAAGTCCTTCGTGGGCGACGACGATGGTGGGATAGACAAGGTTGCTTCTTCATGGACCCTTCGTGGGTGAAGCCCTCCGTGGACTCGCGCAACCGTTACCCTTCGTGGGTTGAAGTCTCCATCAACGTGGATGTACGATAGCACCACTGTCACATCCTAGCTAGTCCATGCATTAGTGTGTGCATCATGTTTAACTTTCATCTGAAATTTGAAATGAGAAGGACAGAACCCCCAGAACCCCTTTTGAATCCAACTAGGGTTTACTAAAATTATTTTCAATGAACCTGAAATGCCCTTCTAAAATGCTCATCACCTTTGCTTTGGTTCAGAGCCTCTGTCAAATGTGGTGCACAATTTTCTAGGTCATCCCAAGGTTGTTGAATTAAATCCTAAGTATTTGAGTTTGGGCATTTAAATTATATAAAACATTTCAAATGCCCAAATAATCCCAAACTAAAATGTTCCATGCTGCAAATATTCCAACTAAGGACCAGGTCCAATTTGGTGAATTTTGGAGCTGTTTAAGTATTTTTAAAAATTCCACAAAGTTACAGAAAATAGAAAAAGAAAACAGAATGGAAAACCTTACCGGCGCCACCCAACTGGCCACTGCTGCCCAGCCCAATGCCAGGCCAATGAAGCTGCTTGGCTTGGCCAGCAGCAGGCAGTGCTCGGCGGTGAGCACCGCATGCGTGCCACGCAGCTGGCCGCCGCCTCGCCGCTTCCCTCAACGAGCTGCGACGCGAAGCGCTCCCATTCTCTCCCCCCGAACCCTCAGACATCTCTCCTGCTCCCCAGCTCCTCCCCCTCGCGCTTCCCCACCATGGCCGACGCCACCGCAGCCGCACCATCGCCGTAGTCGCGCTCCCCGTCGTCCGTGCTCCTCCCCGTCAGGTCTAAGAGCTCCGCCGCCTCCTCTTCGCCGAGCTAGCCGAGCCTCGAAGGCCACAGGCCCGAGTCCTCTGCACCAACCTCGCCTGACTCCACTGTCGCGGAGATCCCTTCGACGCCGCCGCGCTGCCAGCCCGTCCCCCGACTGCACTCGAGTGCTTCTCGAGTTCCCCGTGAGCTTAGCTCTCTCCTCCTTTCCTCTCTCGCTCCCGAGCTATGTAGCGACAAGACGAAGCTCACCCAAGACGCTGCCGCGGAGCTCGTCGCCGACGTGCTCCCGGCCATTCACCGGTCACCCCTCGGTGTCTAACGCACTCACCACATCACGTAGGGCCTAAACCACTACCACACGCACCTCACCGCACACCGTAGCCCCGAGTTCGTCATCACCCGAACTCCGGCGGCCGCCAAGGTCGTCGCCGGCGCCGTTTCCGGCCGCCCCGAGCTCAACTAACACCACCAAGAGCTGCGGCTTGCTCCCAGCCACCCGTAGACACCCTTCGCGGTTCATTTGGTTGTCGAAACGGCCAAACCCACTCTCGCCGCCACGTCTGGCTCGCCGGCGGCTAAACGCCAGTGTAGCCGACTCTGACTTTGACCACGGGTGGGCCCTGGTTGACTCTGTTGAGTCTATGACAGGTGGGGCCAAGCCCTATTAACTAATCAGGATTAGTTTTAATTAATATTTAGCTAAACTAATTACACTGACACCCGAGACCCACCAGTCAGGTTTGACCTGGACGTCCCCGTTGACCCCTGACGTCATCCTGATGCATTGCTGACGCAGTAAATGAATTACTGGAATTATTCTGTTATAGGAAATTCCAGAATATAGTTCGAACTTCAAAATCCATAGAAATTAATCAGAACTCCAAATGCAAAGATTTATATATGAAAATGATCAAAAATCCATTCTATCCATTGGTACAGATTTCATGCATGATAGAACACGTTAACCTTGCTGTTTAAGCAGATTAAGATAATACACCTTTATGGCTATGTTAAATGAGCTAACATTTGAATCTTTGATTCAAATGAGTTCATCCCTAATTGTTCCAGCTTGCATTAGGCCAACACACATTCATATTGCCATGTCATAGCATGCATCATATTGTTGCATATTGTCATGTGTGTTTATTTTCGGTGTTTCTTTCGTGATAGGTTCTGCCTCCGAGGATAATCCCGAATATCCGTCTGAAGGGCAGTATCCTACCACCACTACATCAGGCAAGCAACCCATTGATCATTCCGATACAAACCCATGTTCTCGCTTCGCTTCTTGTTTATCGCATTAAGACAACGCGATTCAAACTGTTGTGTGCTGCGGTAGTTGAACCCACTTCCTTTGCATGACCTGTCATTGCCACAAGAATTCAGATGAAACCCACTAGTATGTGTAGGAGTTGATTGAGCCATGTTTGTGATTCCTACCATGCTATGCTTAGAATTGTGTCAGTCCGCTCATCGGGATGATGAACTGGAGTGAAAGGTTGTGTCGGGTTCGAGAGTGAAAGTGTTGAACACGCTTTTGGTAAAGGTATCGATGAGAGGCCATGTAGGAGTACATGGTGGGTTGTTTCATTGAAGCCGCCCCAAGACCGAGATCTGTGTGTGATTTAAGACTTAGCTACTACCACGCATTGGGATCCTTAATTGACCCTCTCGACTTATTAACCACTCTTGTCCTTAGTCCGGAGTTGCAAGTAGTTTCGTGTTTGTAGCATGTCAATGGCGCCGCAACGCTGACCTTAGGGGTGGGTTGTGTTGCGGTAGGCACGTGGCCCTGTGTACCGATTCGCCTGCTTGGTGTCTCGAACCCTGCACACATCATTCGGGGCCGTTAGTGGAAACCTCGGCGGACTCCTGGGATGGAACCCGAATAGGCGATAAACCCGACTCGGGACTCGTGTGTTTAGTCAGGTCGTGGCCGACACCCACGCTGGGCTTCCGCTGAAGGTTGCCGAGTACATGTCGTGTAAACGGCGGTAAGTGGTGAGAGCGTGTGAAGAAGTACACCCTGCAGGTATAAACTATTCAATAGCCGCGTCCATGATAAAGGACTACTTGGTCACCTATACGGTTCATAGACAAGTAAATGGATACTACTAAAAGCCTCAAGATAAGTGTGAGTGTCATGGATGGCCCTCTCGTGGGTTGACGAGAGAGGATCCACAAGTGGAGTATTGTGATGGTGATTAGTGGACTCGTAAAGCGACAAATGCTTTTCAAGTGATGTCACGAGGATAGCTTAGCCAAGAGTCAAAGCTGGCTTGTTGCAAATAACTCCACCACCTTCTTGAGAATGTGCATGTATGATAGGATTCTGTTGAAGACTTGCTGAGTACCTCCGCACTCATGTTTGCTTAATTAATGTTTTCAGACGACAACACCCCCTCCGATGGGTTCTATGTAGACCTTGACATCGACGAGTGAACTAGCCACCTGTGTGGTGATCCAAGGCTTTGAAGGGCCACTTTAGATAGAAGGGCGTCAACAAGCTTTCTTTGTTTTTAGAGTCTGTACTCAGACTAGTTTGCTTCGCATGTGCTTGTATATTTGTATGACTTGAGTGTTGGGTCATGTGACCCCACCTGTATGGATATAGTTATGTATGGCTCCTCTGAGCCTCTTAAATAAAGTACTTGAGTTGTAGAGTTTTGTTGTGATGCCTTGTTGTATGTACTCATATCGGGCATATTATGGTATGATTGAAATGCTTGGTATGAGGGATCCGACAAACTAGTTGTTTATCCTTGGCAGCCTCTCATATGGGGAAATGTAGTCTCGTGCTTCCGAGAGATAGTAGTCCGCTACAGCCCGGTTCACCGAGTCCTGCTAGCCCAAAGACTATTGCTTGGACACTTGACCGGCCGCATGTGTTTCACTTTGTTCCTATGTCCGTCCTTCGGGCAAATGTCACGCGGTGATATTCGAGTCCTGCCTTAGCTGCTACAGCCCGGGATACCGAGTCTCATAGCCCAGTGCTACAGCCTGAATTCATACGCTGATGACCGACATGCTCGATGTGATTCATGTATGCCTGTCCCCATGGGTTAGTGCCGCTTTGGGTTCACGACCAGCCATGTCGGCCCGGTTCTTTGTCATGTGGATGCTAGCGACACTATCATATACGTGAGCCAAAAGGCTAAACGGTCCCGGCCATGGTAAGGCGACACCGTGGGAATACCGTGCGTGAGGCCGCAAAGTGATATGAGGTGTTACCGCCTAGGTCGATGTGGCTTGGAATCGGGTCCCGACAGCGCTGGCATCGAAAGCAGGCTGCTCAGAGGTTCGCTAAGCCAAACTGGTCGATGTTGAGTCTAGAAATGCTTTAGTTATATGTAGGGAATTGATTGTGTGAGGGAACGTAAGGCTCTTTTTACTCCTTTACCTTATGCCCTCTCGATCCGAGTCATCGCCTTCTCATTCTACGTGGGTATAGGACTAGGCTCTCTCTCTCTATCGTTTCACGTGTTACTAATCCGTAGTAACTTATAGGATTGTTGGTTACATCCTCGCTTCAGTTTCTACTACTTTTAGTATGCTATCGCTTGAACCGTAACCTTGATATGATGTTGTTGAGTGGCTTTGCAATCTGATTATGAATGTCTCAAATCTGTTTTTGAGCATTTACAGATGTTATGCTGCCCGATTTTCCCTAGAAATTCTAATGTCTTTGCATTGTGGCTGTGCTTTTAGATGGCCACCCGTCCCTAGAACCAAGTGGTTCGTCTGACCCGTTGCATTGATGTGTGTGGTCACACGGCAATGTTGGTTCGGGTGATGGTTGAGGCCGGTTACCGATGGTATCCTGAATATACCATCGAGGAGCAGTTTAGAGATTTTAATCAAAGCCAATATATGTGCACGGTCAGGATATATCCATCTTATCCCGGAGCTACTGAACCGCTCCACTGTTCTTATGGACTTGGGATCACTATTGGGATGTCCGTGCAGGATGCAGCCTATTCAATGATGACTATTATTCGAGCCGAATCGCTTTGTCAGGCAACATCGATTTCCGCTACATGCCAAGATCCTCCCCGGGCGCATGGTTACCTTCGTGGTATGTACAGCGAGGCATCCCATGAGGGCTCACTCTTCGCACCACTACCGAGATGTCGGAAGACAAGGACCGTGAAAACCGGCCTTGCGTATGGAGCTCTTTAATGCCCGTGCTGATCATCGGGCCACTCGACTCGGTTTGCACCGCCGTGCAAGCCGGATACATGGACATGAGGGACTTGTACCTGTGCGGGCTGGTCTGCCAGACTTTATGGAGTGGCGTGAGGTAGGAGGCATCACCTCCTCGTGGACCTCGCCTCGCCGCTTGTTGGACCACGGCCACATCCGAAGTCCCTATGGTCCGCAAGCTCCACAGATCGCCTGCTCCTGGATGATCATGTTCCACTTCCAGCTAGGGTGGTGACTTTTATGAGGACTACTACGGAGCTGTCTCGAGTTAGTAGTAGTATCCCTAGTATTGTAATAGTTGTATTTCCACCGCCCTGCGTGACTGTGGAATATGACTTAGTGTGTATCATTCCGAAGTGTAGAAAAATAATGTATAGGAGTTTGGAATGCTTCCATGAGATGTAACGCCTTTCCTATAGTTGTACTCCGTCGGGCTTGTACTAAACTATGAATGGTGTGTATGACCGTTGGTATATATATGGCAGTTTTATATTACCATGTCATATGGATGAACATCTCTGCATTCCGTGTTATCCATTACATTCCGCACTTCCTTGCTAAATTCTGCCATCCTGGTTTAAACCATTGTTTTGTTTCCTAGGATGGTCAACACCCGCAACAATCCTGCTGCTCCAGAGCAGGGAGAAGCCAGCGCAGCTAGGAATGTAAATCTGCCTCAACCGCCATCTTTGGTCGAGGTTATGTTGGAGGCAGAACGCAACAAGCGTGAGACCAATCGCTTGCTGGAGCGGATTGAGCAAAACACCGCACGCCAGCCAAGGAATGATCTGGTGTCACTCAATGACTTCGTCAAGCTGTATCCACCGGTTCAAATATTCCGCTGAGCCTCTCGATGCGGATGATCGGCTTCGCAAAGATCACCCACAAGCTACGCTCGCCAACGTGGCTGAAGCCGATAAGGTTACCTTTGCCGCCTATCACCTCGAAGGCCCTGCTAGCCTTTGGTGGGAGAATTATGAGGCTATGCGCCCGGTTGGACAAATTACTACTTGGGCTGAATTCAGTGCCGCTTTCCGTGAGCATCACATCCCGAAAGGTCTCATGGATCGCAAGAGGGAGGAGTTCTGCAACTTCACCCAGGGTAGACTGGCTGTGGATACTTACAGCCGTGAGTTTGGGAATCTAGCCCGTTATGCTCCTGAAGAGGTTTCTATCAACGCCAAGAAGCAGGCAAGGTTCCGCAAGGGACTTAGCCCCGAGCTTAGCCGTGATCTTCGTCTGCACGAGTGCACTTCTTTCCAGAAGTTAGTCAACAAGGCTATCGCTCTTTGGCCGACACCGACTTTGAAGCTTCACGCAAGCACTTCCGTGACTCGATCTCGAAGCGCCGGTCTGATTCCAAACATTGCTCGCCACCCAGTTTCACTCCGAGGCCATCCTTTGAGGCGCCTCCCCAACTAGCAGTATGTACCGCCTAAGACTTATGGTGGCCCGCTGCTAATGCTGCCCACGCCCAATATGATAACTTGTTTCAAGTGTGGAGAGACGGGCCACTACATCCGTGAGTGTCCCCGCAACAACCCCACCAGATCGGAAAATCTGTTGGCCGTGGTAAGCCAGCAGAAAGGTGCTCTACGCTAAAACCAGCCGCCACTGCTCGTGGCCACGTCAACTATGTTTCATCCGAGGAAACCTATGAGGATCCCAAAGTCGTTCTCGGTATGCTCCTTGTTAATTGTCATCCGCAACTGTTCTTTTGATACCGGAGCATCTCATTCATTTATTTCGAGAGCTATGCTCGATTGCACAACACCACATTCTCGTGACATGCACACCTCCATGGAAATTAGACCCCGGTTCTAGATGGCAAACCTCTAGAATAAGTCATGGAATGAAATTCTTGTCGATGCATTAGTCTTTCTTGCATCTCTAATAGCTCTCAAGTCCTCGGACATAAACATCATCTTGGGTATGGACCGGATGTCACCCATTACGCTAATATTGATTGCTCTACTAGAACTGTTCAACTCACCCATCCTTCGGCAAGACAGCTTAATGTTTTAACCCGAGTGTCGGTTAGCGCCAGCTTTACTCCTTAAATGCCAACCCCTTCCGCACCTCAAGATATTCCGATAGTCCGTGATTTTCCGGATGTCTTTCAGAAGAACTGCCAGTGTTCCACCCGACAGGATGTCGAGTTCGTGATAGATCTTATTCCCTAACCGCTCCAATTTCTAGAAGACCTTATAAGATGGCACCCCTAGAACTATCCGAGCTTAAGAAACAACTCGATGAGTCCTTGCAAAAGGGTTTCATCCGTCCTAGTTCATCTCCATGGGCTTGCCCCGTCCTCTTCATAAAGAAGAAGGATGGAACGGATCGGATGGTTGTAGATTACCGACCTGTCAACTTGGTTACTATCAAGAACAAGTATCCGCTCCCGTGATCAACGATCCAGATGATCGATCGCTGGATCCTCGCCTTTTCAAAGATGGATTTGAGGTTGGGCTACCATCAAATCAAAATTAAGAACGGGGACATTCCTAAAACGGCCTTTGTTACTCGTTATGGCCAATACGAGTACACCGTCATGTCCTTCGGATTAACCAATGCTCCAGCCACCTTCTCTCGATTAATGAACTCAATCTTCATGGAGTATTTGGATAAATTCGTCATGGTATACCTCGATGATATACTCATCTACTCCAAGAATGAGGAAGAACATGCCGAACATCTAAGGCTAGTATTGATGAAACTTCGAGAGCACCGCCTTTATGCCAAATTCTCTAAGTGTGAATTCTGGTTACCAGAAGTGACATATCTAGGCCATGTAATCTCTAGTAAGGGCATTGCTGTCAATCCCGAGCGAGTTCAAGCCGTCCTTGACTGGACTCCACCTGAATCGGTCAAGCAAGTTCGGAATTTCCTCGGTTTAGCGAGCTATTGCCGCCGCTTCGCCGAGAATTTCTAAAGTTGCTAAACCTCTAACCGAACTCCTCAAGAAAGATAAGAAGTTCGAATGGACGCCACAAAGGCGAAGTTCAGCTTTCAGAACTGAAAAGACACCGACATCTTCCCCGCATTTGTCCCACCAGATTTTTCTAAGGACTTTATTATCTATTACGGCGCCATGACAAGGACTAGGTTGCATACTCATGCAAGATCGTCATGTGATTGCCTACGCTTCTCGACAGCTTCGGCCCACATGAGGATAACTATCCCACACACGCATCTAGAGCTTGCAAAGTGGGTTCATGCACTCAAAACCTGGCGACATTACCTTCTTGGTAATCGCTATAAATTTACACCGATCACCAAAGTCTGAAATACATCTTCACCCAACCGGATTTGAATCTCGTGCAAAGACGTTGGGTCGAGTTGATTACAGATTACGACTTAGGAATATCTTACACCCTGTGCAAAGCTAATGTCATGGCTGACGACTAAGTCGCAAATCTTATTGTAACAATCTGATGTTACAACAAAGTCAACCATTTCTCCACGAGGAATTTCGTAAGCTTAATCTTCACATTGTTCCTCAAGGATTCCTTTCCACCCTGGTGGCGAAACCTAACCTTACGGATCGAATCATAACTGCTCAGCAGTATGATAGAGGAATATCTCGGATCAAGGAGAACATTGCTAGCGGAGCTGCTAAGTGTTTCTCCATAGATGAACGAGGTGTTGTCTTCTTTGAGAAGCGCTTGGTGGTTCCCAAGAAACAACAACTACGGCAACTGATCCTTAAGGAAGCTCATGACTCTCCTCTCACCATTCATCCCGGTAGTACTAAAATGTATCAAGACCTACGCCAGAGGTTTTGGTGGACTAGGATGAAGAGAGAAATCGCTCAATACATTGCCAATTGTGATGTCTGTCGTCGAGTTAAAGCAGAGCATCAACGGCCTGCTGTTACCCTTCAACCTTTGGCTATTCCCGAATGGAAATGGGATAAAATCGGTATGGATTTCATTACCGGGTTTCCCAGACCAAGAGAGGGAATAATGCTATCTTCGTTGTCGCCGATCGCCTTTCCAAAGTAGCCCACTTCCTACCCGTCGGAGAGTATAACCGCTAGCCAGCTAGCTGATTTGTACATCTCTCGAATAGTGTCTCTTCATGGTATTCCATTGAGATTAACTTAGACCGTGGAAGTCTCTTCACCTCTCGATTTTGGGAAAGTTTCCAAAATGATATGGGAACTCGCCTCTCCTTTAGCACCGCCTTCCATCCTCAATCAAGTGGTCAAGTAGAACGAGTCAATCAAATCCTAGAGGATATGCTTTGAGCTTCGTCATCTCTTTCGCATGAATTGGGAGAAATGCCTTCCATTCGCCGAGTTTGCTTATAACAATAGTTATCAAGCTAGCTTGGGCAAAGCTCCTTTCAAGTTCTTTATGGACGGAAATGTCGAACGCCTCTTAACTGGTCGAAACCGGGAGAGACAACTCTTTGGCCCGGATATGATTCAGAAGCGTAAGAGCAGGTTCGCGTTATTCGTGAGAAATTGAAAACAGCCCAATCTCGCAAAAGAGTCAATATGATCGCAAGCATAAGCCTATGGCTTATGAAATTGGCGAGAAGGCTTACCTTCGGTTACTCCTTTAAAGGAACCCATCGATTCGTATCAAAGGCAAGTTGGCTCCTCGTTACATTGGACCCTTTCGCATTCTTGCCAAACAAGGAGAAGTTGCCTACCAATTGGAACTACCTCGCATCTTTCGAGTCCATGATGTCTTCCACGCTTCCCAACTCAGCGTTGCTTCTGATCCTATCCGTGGAGTGGACCACTAAACGCTTGATCTCCAAGATAACCTCACCTATCGAGAATATCCCGCTCAGATTCTTGATCAAGCCGAGCGCACCACTCGACGCCGTAATATCAAGTTTCTAAAGGTTCAATGGTCAAACCATTCCGAGCAAGAAGCAACTTGGGAAAGGGAGGATCGCCTTCGACTTGAGTATCCCACCTTTTCATAACGGATCCTAAATCTCGGACGAGATTCTTTTGAGTGGGGTGAGTTGTCACATCCTAGCTAGTCCATGCATTAGTGTGTGCATCATGTTTAACTTTCATCTGAAATTTGAAATGGGAAGGATAGAACCCCCAGAACCAGTTTTGAATCCAACTAGGGTTTACTAAAATTATTTTCCATGAACCTGAAATGCCCTTCTAAAATGCTCATCACCTTTGCTTTGGTTCAGAGCCTCTGCCAAATGTGGTGCACAATTTTCTAGGTCATCCCAAGGTTGTTGAATTAAATCATAAGTATTTGAGTTTGGGCATTTAAATTATATAAAACATTTCAAATGCCCAAATAATCCCAAACTAAAATGTTCCATGCTGGAAATATTCCAACTAAGGACAAGGTCCAGTTTGGTGAATTTTGGAGCTGTTTAAGTATTTTTAAAAATTCCACAAAGTTACAGAAAATAGAAAAAGAAAACAGAATGGAAAACCTTACTCGGCGCCACCCAACCGCCCACCTGCTGCCCAGCCAGCCAACCACCACACAATGAGCTGCTTGGCTTGGCCAGGCAGGCAGGCAGGTGCTCGGCGGCGAGCACCGCATGCATGCCACGCAGCTGGCCGCCGCCTCGCCGCTTCCCTCACCGAGCTGCGACAAGAAGCACTCCCATTCTCTCCCGCCGAACCCTCAGACATCTCTCCTCCTCCCCAGCTCCTCCCCCTCGCGCTTCCCCGCCAAGGCCGACGCCACCGCAGCCGCATCGTCGCCGTAGTCGCGCTCCCCGTCGTCCGTGCTCCTCACCATCGTGTCTAGGAGCTCCGCCGCCCTCCTCTTCGACGAGCTAGCCAAGCCCCGAGCGCTCGCGTGGCCCGAGTCCTCTGCACCAACCTCGCCCGACTCCGCCGTCGCCGGAGATCCCCTTCGACGCCGCCGCCGCACCAGCCCGTCCCCGACCGTACCGAGTGCTTCCTCGAGTTCCGCGTGAGCTTAGCTATCTCCCCCTCCTTTCCTCTCTCGCTCCCGAGCTATGTAGCGACCGCACGAAGCTCTCCCGCATGCGCCGCCGTGGAGCTCGTCGCCGACGTGCTCCCGGCCATTCACCGGTCACCCCTCGGTTTCTAACGCACTCACCACATCACGTAGGGCCTAAACCACTACCTCACGCACCTCACCGCACACCGTAGCCCCGAGTTCGTCATCACCCGAACTCCGGCGGCCGCCAAGGTCGTCGCCGGCGCCGTTTCCGGCCGCCCCAAGCTCAACTAACACCACCAAGAGCTGCGGCTTGCTCCCACCACCAGAGACACCCTCCGCATGGTTCATTTGGTTGCCAAACGGCCAAACCCACTCGCCGCCAGCGTCTGGCTCGCTGGCGGCTAAACGCCGTGTAGCCGACTGACTTTGACCACGGGTGGGCCTGGTTGACTCTGCTCAGTCTATGATGTGGGGCCCACCACTTAACTAATCAGATTAGTTTTAATTAATATTTAGCTAAACTAATTACATCGACACCGGGACCCACCGACAGGTTTGACCTGGACGCCCCTGCTGACCCCGATGTCATCTCGACGATTGTCGACGCAAAGAAATGAATTACTAGAATTATTCTCATTATAGGAAATTCCGAATATAGTTCAAACTTCAAAATTCATAGAAATTAATCAGAACTCCAAATGCAAAGATTTATATATGAAAAATGATCAGAAAAATCCATTCTATCCATTGGTACAGGTTTCATGCATGATAGAACAAGTTAACCTTTCTGTTTAAGCAGATTAAGATAATACACCTTTATGGCTATGTTAAATGAGCTAACATTTGAATCTTTGATTCAAATGAGTTCATCCCTAATTGTTCCAGCTTGCATTAGGCCAACACACATTCATATTGCCATGTCATAGCATGCATCATATTGTTGCAAATTGTCATGTGTGTTTATTTTCGGTGTGTCTCTCGTGATAGGTTATGCCTCCGAGGATATTCCCGAATATCCGTCTGAAGGGCAGTATCCTACCACCACTACATCAGGCAAGCAACCCATTGATCATTCCGATACAAACCCATGTTCTCGCTTCTGCTCTTGTTTACTGCATTAAGACAACGCGATTCAAACTGTTGTGTGCTGCGGTAGTTGAACCCACTTCCTTTGCATGACCTGTCATTGCCGCAGTAACTAGATGAAACCCACTAGTATGTGTAGGAGTTGATTGAGCCATGTTTGTGATTCCTACCATGCTATGCTTGCTATGCTTAGAGTTGTGTCAGGTCTGGCTCATCGGGATGATGAACTGGAGTGAAAGGTTGTGTCGGGTTCGAGAGTGAAAGTGTTGAACATGTTTTGGTAAAGGTATCGATGAGAGGCCATGTAGGAGTACATGGTGGGTTGTTTCATTGAAGCCGTCCCTAAGAACTGAGATTTGTGTGTGTGATTTAAGACTTAGCTACTACCACGAATTGGAATCCTTAGTTGACCCTCTCGACTTATTAACCACTCTTGTCCTCAGTCTGGGAGTTGCAAGTAGTTTCTGGTGTTTGTAGCATGCTGGGGGCCACACGCAACGCTGACCTTAGGGGTGGGTTGTGTTGCGGTAGGCACGTGGCCTGTGTACCGATTCGCCTGCTTGGTGTCTCGGAACCCTGCACACATCGCTCGGGGCCGTTAGTGGAAACCTCGGCCGACTCCTCATGGATGGAACCCGAATAGGCGATAAACCTGGACTTGGGACTCGTGTGTTTAGTCAGGTCGTGGCCGACACCCACGTTGGGCTTCCGCATGAAGGTTGCTGAGTACATGTCGTGTAAACGGCGGTAAGTGGTGAGAGCGTGTGTGAGGAAGTACATCCCTGCAGGGTATAAACTATTCGAATAGCCGCGTCCGCGGTAAAGGACTACTTGGTCACCTATAAAGTTCATAGACAAGTAAATGGATACTACTAAAAGCCTCAAGATAAGTGTGAGTGCCGCGGATGGCCCTCTCGTGGGTTGACGAGAGAGGATCCACGGTGGAGGATTGTGATGGTGATTAGTGGACTCGTGTGCGACAAATGCTTTTCAAGTGATGTCACATAGGATAGCTTAGCCAAGAGTCAAAGCTGGCTTCCTGCAAATAACTCCACCACCTTCTTGAGAATGTGCATGTATGATAGGATTCTGTTGTAAGACTTGCTGAGTACCTCTGTACTCATGTTTGCTTAATTAATGTTTTAAGACGACAACACCGCCCCCTCCGATGGGTTCTATGTAGACCTTGACATCGATTTAGTGAACTAGCCACCTGTGTGGTGATCCAAGGCTTGTGAAGGGCCACTTTGAGATAGAAGGGCTTCAACAAGCTTTCTTTTGTTTTTAGAGTTTGTACTCAGACTAGTTTGCTTCCGCATGTGCTTGTATGTTTGTATGACTTGAGTGTTGGGTCATGTGACCCCACCTGTATGGATATGTTATGTATGGCTCCTCGAGCCTCTTAAATAAAGTACTTGAGTTGTAGAGTTTTGTTGTGATGCCTTGTTGTATGTACTCATATCGGGCATATTATGTGTATGATTGCAATGCTTGGTATGAGTGGGATCCGACAAACTAGTTGTTTATCCTTGGCAGCCTCTCATATGGGGAAATGTAGTCTCGTGCTTCCGAGTGATAGTAGTCCGCTACAGCCCGGTTCACCGGAGTCCTGCTAGCCCAAAGACTACTGCTTGGACACTTGATCGGCCGGCATGTGTTCCACTTCGCCTTATGTCCGTCCCTTCGGGAAATGTCACGCGGTGATATTCGAGTCCTTCCTAGCCTGCTACAGCTCGATACCGAGTCCTGTTAGCCCAAAGCTTACAGCCCGAATTCATACGTTGATGACCGACATGCTCGATGTGATTCATGTATGCCTGTCCCCATGGGTTAGTGCCGCTTTGGGTTCACGACTAGCCATGTCGGCCAGGGTTCTTTGTCATGTGGATGCTAGCGACACTATCATATACGTGAGCCAAAAGGCGCAAACGGTCCCGGGCCATGGTAAGGCGACACCAGTGGGAATAGCGTGCGTGAGGCCGCAAAGTGATATGAGGTGTTACCGGCTAGGTCGATGTGACTTGGAATCGGGGTCCTGACAACCACCTATCGGAACCACAGATAAAAAATCTCTGTGTCTCCAAATTGTGTTTGCACACTCCAATCCCATCCCTTTACATTCTTGCAACTTGCATGCTTTACTTTTCGTTGCTCATATACTCTTGTCATGCTTGCTTGATATGTATTGTGAATGTTTAAACTTGTGCCAAAACTCCACATCAACTTAAGGAAACTAAAAACTGCAACTTTTCTTCTTAGAGTCTATTCACTCCCCCTCTAGACACCTCTTCTCGATCCTTTCACATTCAAAGATGTCCCGGTTCTCACGAATGAACTCGATGAGCGCACTTTCCTATTTTGGATCCACATTAGCACTGATGCTAAACTGCTTGGATGAATCGCCAGGAACAAAGTCGACCAGCTTAGTGTTGTCCGCCGATTTAAACTTCAACAGGGGGTCATGCTCTGTGGTTGGCTTCTTCAAAGGTGTCATATCCGCCGGTCAACATTATCTTTATAAAATTTCAACTCTTCGGTTGCACAAACAGACTCAGCATAAGCAACATCGCCTTCTTCACACTCCAAGGCTATCTTCCGGTTCCCATGTACTGTGATGGTACCCTTATGACCTGGCATCTTAAGCTGCAGATAAACATAACAGGGCCTTGCCATGCACTTAGCATAAGCCGGCCGCCCAAACAAAGCGTGATAAGGGCTCTTAATCTTGACCACCTCAAAGGTCAAAGTCTCAACTCTAGAATCATGATCATCACCAAAAGCCACTTCCAAAGCGATCTTGCCCACTGGAGATGCTAACTTACCAGGCACCACACCATGAAAAACAGTGTTGGACGACTTAAGATCCTTGTCAGTGAAACTCATACGACGAAATGTTCATAGTAAAGGATATTGATGCTGCTACCCCCATCCATGAGCACCTTAGTAAACTTTTAACCTCCAACCCGAGGCACAACCACCAAAGCCAACTGACCCAGATTATGAACCTGGGGCGGGTGATCCTCACGGCTCAAACGAATAGGATGTTCAAACCATCTCAAGAAACGGGGAACCGCCGGCTCAACTGCATTCACCGCCCTTTTATGAATCTTCTGATCTAGTTTGCATAAACTCGTGGTCAAGACATGATATTGTCCACTATTCAACTGCTTCGGATTACTCTGGTAACCAGATTGCTGCTGCTGATTCCCTTGGCCAGACTGTTGATTGAAACCACCTTGATTGCACCTGGAAACCGGAATTTGAGCCACCACCACCAAAGCCAGGCCCATGAGAGCCGGGTCCTGAACCGCCATTCGGCCCATGATTATTCTGGAAAAAATTGGAATTCCTATACTCCCTCATGATGAAGCAGTCCTTCGGCCCACCAAGTTGATTGGTCGGCTTCTCGTGCGTACCGTGCTTTGGGCAAGGCTGATTCATCATCGCCTCCAAGTTGAACTTCGGCCCACCAAGCCGGGGTGGCTTTCCCTTCTTGCGCTGATTATTGTTCTGCGTATTGGTGTTAGCCACAAAATCCAAACCGCCCTTAGCCTTGCGCTTACTGTTGCCACCCTGACCCGTCATTTTATGTTGTTGTCCCTTCGCACTGCCACTCTTCTTCCCCTTACCCGTCTTCTCATCATCATATTCGATGTCTTTGGTACAATCGGAGTCGGCGTATTTGACGAGAGCCGCCAAGGGCTCCCCCATGTCATTGCAGTGGCGTTTAAGCCGCCCCAATTTCTTCTTAAGGGGGAGAAAACGACAATTCTTCTCCAACATCAGGACTGCTGAACCGACACTGATATTGTCCGATGAATGTATAATAGCTGAAATTTGGCGCACCCAATTGGTTGTTGACAAGCCTTCACCTTGGACACAAGAATCCAAATCCAGGATCAACATAGGCTGCTTGCACGTGTCTTTAAATTTTTTGGATGAAACGAGCTTTCAACTCTGCCCATGATCTAATTGTAACGCCCCGAGACCGATGCTCGAGTTGCCTTCCATTTATTTTTAATTGTTGTTGTGTGTTTGTTATGTTCGTTGTGTTATCATAATTGTTTTGCATATTTCATTCCTTTATGTTTATGCCATGATCATGTTGAGTACCTTGCCATATTTTCTCTTCTTGCATCATGATCATCATTGGTTATGTTGCATTGCCATGCCCATCTCATTGTCACATTGCATTATGTTGTTGCCATGTTCATCTTGTGCATTGCCCCCTATATATGTTGCGTGTTGCTCTAGTTGATGTGTGTGCATCACCCCTTGCCATCTCTCTCTCTCAATCTATGGCCTTGCACCATCACCTCCTCCTCCTTCCTTCTTCTTTCTTTCACTTTGGCAAGTGACATTTTTCCCTCCTCCATAAATGTTCATTTATTTCCTGGCGATCTTACTCCATGCATTATACCTCTCTGTCAAATATCATACTTTTTGGAGTTGTTTTGGTTGGGTTCAAAAATGGCTCAAGTTTGAATTTACTTCAAACTTGTATTGTTTTTCTACCTCTAAAAATAGCCAGAACAATTTATTCAAAGAGCACCTATTTCCAGGAGTAGAGGGATATATTTATATCTCGCATATTCCTTCCCCAACACCCTTGACCTTTTCCCTTTTCTTTCCTGTGGATTATATAATTGCAGAAAGATTTTAAGAGAGAAAAGAAAAGAGGCCTCCCAGCCGCATCACACTTGGGCCAGCCGTTCCCAGCAAACCCGCAGCCCACCTTAGAGCCTCCCCGGTAAATTTCCAGCGTTGCACCCTCACGACCCCACCTGCCAGCCTCCCCCTTCGCTCCTTTTCTTCCTCCTCTACCAGGCGCTCCCTCTCACAGTAAAACTTCAGGAACCAGGGCACATGGCCACCGTGGCTATCACGGCGCTTGCGCCCCCTCCTATTTAACCCCGCAGCCTCCGCCCTAGGGTTCCCCCGATCTCCCTCTTTTCCCCATCCCCGCCGCCACCCGGTAAGCCACGCCAATCCATCCGATCCATCGCCCCCAACGCATCTCGAGCGCACCGGAGGACCAGCCATGTCGCCGCCGTGAACTCCTTCGTCTTCTTCCTCGCCGTTCGTGTCCGGCAAGTCCGTCGACGTCCTCTTCGCCCGCTGCTACATCTGCGTCACATAAGGAGTCGCCAAGTCCCGCGCCTGGCATCTTCCTCTGCTTCCTTCTTCCTCGAACAGGAACCGCGTCGGGTTTAGAGCTCGTCCACGTCGCAGATGGCTCATCTACATCGATGTATCCATGTCCTAGGGTGAGCTAGGTATGTGCAACTCCAACCCTGCTCTTTTCCATCGTGATTAGATCGCCGGAGTCATCGCTAGATCCATGCCATCTTTGTGTTCTCGGTGCCCCGACGAGTTCTAAATTTTTGTTGTGTAGTTTCAGTAGTCGCCGCGGTTCCTCGCGCTTCACCCCGCTCTGGATCCTCTCTTGCACAGCGCAGGCACCTCCTCTGCAAATACCGCACGTCCGTCGCTGTAGCACCTAGGTCGCTATGCATCGCCGCCGTGGCCGTGGCTGAGTGCCTCGACCTGCAAGGCCGGCCCTGTTTTCTCTGTATTTGTTTCGTCTGGGTTCAGACTTCGGATCCCTTCGAGAAATAGGCATTTTCAGTGGAGTCCTTTTCATCACCGACACCCTGGCGTGTTGCTCTGCTCCACACACGCACACACCCACGCATGCGAGTGCATGCGCAAGGGCCTCGCCTTGCCCCGATTGCATCTGCCGACTGCATCCTGTACGCCATGGATGAGGTGCTCGAGCTCCTCACACCCATGCGCCCTTCCTGCATAGCACACATATCTTGCGCGCATCCTGTAGCTGAACCCTCGTCAGTTTCCGCACCCCCGCCGGTCCTCTGTGACCACCGCAGTGGTTGCTGTTGGCTCCCCTCGCCGGCGAGTCCTTTTCATCACCGACACCCTGGCGTGTTGCTCTGCTCCACACACGCACACACCCACGCACGCGAGTGCACGCGCAAGGGCCTCGCCTTGCCCCGATTGCATCTGCCGACTGCATCCTGTACGCCACGGATGAGCTGCTCGAGCTCCTCACACCCATGCGCCCTTCCTGCATAGCACACACATCTTGCGCAGATCCTCAGTAGCTGAACTCTTCGCTGGCCGCACTTCGCGGGTCCTCTCGTGACCACCGTAGCTTGTTGTTGGCTCCCCTCGCTCGCGGGCGAGTCCCGTCTATGCATGCTTGAGTTTTGGTCCTGGTCGCGATGCGCAGAGGGTTTAAGTATCTGTCGACTTCCCTTTGATAACAAACACATAGCTAGCCCAGTGGCTAGCGCAGCCACTATTCATTCGAGGGGTCTGGGGTTCGATTCCCAGGCGCCCCTGTTTTCCTGTTATTTTGCACACATCCACAGCTGCTTGGGCCAAATCCTCCTGGGCCACTGCCACTGTTTCAGATTCGGCCCGATGTTATATTTTTTTCCAGTCTGTGATTTTTGTCATATCTAGTGCCTGCATATTTTCAGAACTGCCATTGTTTTTCATTGCTCATATTTAAATATGCATGCATCCAAATTAAACAAACTATATATGTAAAATGCTTAGAATTTTGTCTAGTTTCACAATATCCAACTTTCATCCATGTTAAAATGGTTTATTTCATAACTAAATAACCGTAGCTCGGAATTAAATCTTCTTTATATGTAAATGGGGTAGAATAATGCATAGATTAACTTGCTGCATTTTATTTTGCTGTTTAACAACATTAAAATTGTGTATAGGGCAGAACAGTACCAAATCTGAAATATGGACATGAGGATTTTCCGGAATTGTTGTTTGTGTTTCCGGCCTCATTTAAACTTGCCTAAATAGGTAGTTTGCATATGCTTCACCTCTTGCTATGTTAACAACATTTAATCTTGACATGCATCATACTTGGTTGTGCATCATGTCATGTTATGCTTATTTGTTTACTATGTTGTTTGCTTCTTTCCGGTATTGATTCTTCTTGATAGTTCCAGTAATGTTGCGATTGTGAGGATCCGTTCGACTACGTTGGGTCATCTACTTCATGGACTCGTTCTTCTTCCTAGCGGGATTTCAGGCAAGATGACCGTCACCTTGGATCTCACTACTATCATTGCTATGCTAGTTGCTTTGTTCTATCGTTTTGCCACGTTACCTACCACTTGCTTATCAAGCCTCCCAAATTGCCATGAACCTCTAACTTTTGTCAACCTTCCTAGCAAACCGTTGTTTGGCTATGTTACCGCTTTTGCTCAGCCCCTCTTATAGCATTCCTAGTTGCAGGTGAAGATGAAGATTGCTCCATGTTGGATTATGTTTATGTTGGGATATCACAATATCTCTTATATTATTAATGCATCTATATACTTGGTAAAGGGTGGAAGGCTCGGCCTTATGCCTGGTGTTTTGTTCCACTCTTGCCGTCCTAGTTTCCGTCATATCGGTATTATGTTCCCGGATTTTGCGCCCCTAACGCGGTTGGGTGATTTATGGGACCCCTTGACAGTTCGCTTTGTAAAACTCTTCCAAAGAAGGCCCAACATTGGTTATACCATTTGCCTCACCTATGCCCTTTTTTCCCTTGGGTTTCCGGAGCTCGAGGGTCATCTTTATTTTAGCCCCCGGCAAGTGCTCCTTCGAGTGTTGGTCCGAATCGAGCAAACTGCGGGGCCACCACGGGGAAACTCGAGGCCTGGTTTTACTCGTAGCTTGACTTATCCAGTGTGCCCTGAGAACGAGGTACGTGCGACTCCTATCGGGATTTGTCAGCACATCGGGCGGCTTTGCTAGTCTTGTTTTACCATTGTCGAAATGTCTTGTAACCAGGATTCCGAGACTGATCGGGTCTTCCCGGGAGAAGGAATATCCTTCGTTGATCGCGAGAGCTTATCATGGGCTAAGTTGGGACACCCCTGCAGGGGTTGAACTTTCGAAAGCCGTGCCCGTGGTTATGTGGCAGATGGGAATTTGTTAATGTCTGGTTGTAGTAAACTTGAAGTAAACTCTTCTAAAATACACCAACCGTGTGCATAACCGTGATGGTCTCTTTTCGGGGTTGTTCGAGAGGAGAACACGTTTTCTGGGTTATGTTTGACGTAAGTAGGAGTTTCAGGATCACTTCTTGATCATTACTAGTTGACGACCACTTGCTTTGCTTCTCTTCTCGCTCTTATTTGCGTAAGTTAGCCACCATACATGCTTAGTCGCTGCTACAACCTCACCACTTTACCCCTTCCTTACCCATTAAGCTTTGCTAGTCTTGATACCCATGGTAATGGGATTGCTGAGTCCTCGTGGCTCACATATTACTGCACCAACAGTTGCAGGTACAGGTTATGCGATGATCATGATGCGAGAGTGATGTTTATTTGTGTTGGAGTTCTTCTTCTGCTTCTTCTTCGACTGAGGGATAGGTTCCAGTTCGGCAGCCTAGACTAGCAGGGTGGATGTCGTTTGAGTTTCTGTTTAAGTTTCATCCGTAGCCGGATGTTGTTCTCATGTATATTGATGTATTCTTGCGGCATTTGTATGTCTTGGATGTATCCCCACTATTATGTAATGGTTTGATGTAATGATATCCACCTTGCAAAAGCGTCTTCAAGATGCGCTTCTATCCTTGGTGGGACCTTCGAGTTCCTTTAGGATAGGGTCGCATCTTGGGCGTGACACTAATGGAGTTAGCAGGCAATCCTTTTAACCAAGTATGAGCCGGTCCATCCAACATCATGGTGAAATACTTAGCACACGCAGCATCACTAACATCCAGCATCTCCATGGCCATCTCATAGCCCTCGATCCAAGCCTCAGGGGGCTGATCCGTCATGTAATTAGGCACCTTGTGAGGCCCCTTTGAAATCCTTATTGAAACGCTCGTTATGCAAAGCCGGCACTAAACATGGCACACTCAAGGTTCTAGAAGTCACTCCTGCTTCCACTGATGCTTATAGATAAACCGGAGATTGTTGTTGAGCCGCCACCAGCTCTCCCGACGTGTTTCCGCCTCGATCTACCAAGGTCTCGAAAGATCAACACCAACGCTACGGGTCATGCCCACGAGGCTGGTTATGGCGCTGTTCACTGCTTGAAACTTCTGGCGAGTCAATATGCCGGCAATAACTCTGGCTTGGTCGAGGGGTTGAGCGAATCCTTTAACGACTTTATGAATAAGCCGCCTGCTGATCCAGCTCCGTTTGAAGAAGTTCTCCAGCCCTCCGTGTCTCTATTGCAGCCGGCGACTCGCCTTCGACTGGTAGAGCCGCCAATCGCGTTGCCGCAACAATCATATTATCCAAAGGGTTAGAATAATGACCCGGCGGTGTTGGAATGTGCTGAGGCAAAGTATTATTCAAGCGAGGCGGATCCATCGCACGCGGCTGAGCCGACGCTCCAGCCACGGGTGCTTCGACCGCTCACCTCACCATTGGCGGGTCACTGGTCCTTGCACCAGGCGTGTTGAAGAGGTTCCTTGCATCATAAATCAGGGGTAAACAACTCTGGTGCCTCCTTCTCATGATTTCGTTTGAAGCATTTTGATCCAAGGTGAGTTGGAAAGAGCCTGTCTGAATTCGTTGTGCTGGGCATCCAAAGCAGCTCGTTCCATAACCATCCTAGCATTCTTAGCTGCCAGCTCTTCCTTGGCTTGAGCTATCTCATCTCGTAGCTTCACCACATCCACCTTGTGCTGCTCCTGGTTGTCCGGGGTCACCTCCACCCCCATCAAAGTCGCCAAAGCCTCCAATAGCTCTATCAGAGCTTGAGCCGGCAGGCGTGCAGCGACACTAGCACCAGCCGGCGCCGCAGCAGTTGAGCTAGAGGTCATAGTCGTGGCGGTTGTCGAACCGAGTGCCGGCTGTGTACCGGTCGTGAAGATCGCAACCCTGTTCAGCTGCTCATGGGGGTCCAAAATACTGACGCCATCGGAACAGCCCCCAAGCCTGCCGTCTTGCACTTGATACATTGAATTAGTCTCACCTGTGGACGATTCACCATCTGAGTAGATGGCCGTCTCACCAGCAGACACAGATCCTTCCTCAAATTCCGCCCCATGGATGAAACCAGCAAAGGCATGCTTCACGGTGGGCTAAAACTGGGTGGGTCGTGCACGCTGAGCCGTCTTGATGATGTCGGTGCAGGTGTCTGGCTTAGGGCCTGGTTCGCCGATCTTGCTGATGAAGACATGAATTCCGCCGAAGGGGACCCGGTACCCGTACTCAATTGAGCCGGCCTTGGGGCCCTAGCCTACATCCCTGATGTAGAGCTTGCTACGACGACTCTTGGTCATCTGGCCCACAGCGTATCCCTTGATCCCTTCGAAGATGCCCTTCAAGAACTCGAAACCACTATGCGCTGGCCCCACGGTGGGCGCCAACTGTCATGGACTTGGCACGACAGATGTCCTAGCAAAAGAACTTAGTCGTGGAGCCATCGCAACTAGGTTAGCTTAAAGGGGTTAAACATGACAAAGGACACAAAGAGTTTATACTGGTTCGGCCCCTTGCGGTGAAGGTAAAGGCCTACTCCAGTTTGGGGTTGTATTGCTTGGGTTTCAATTACCAGGGAGCGAATAAGCTTGACCTAGTTCTCGATCTATGGTTTCTTGCCCTTAACCCGCCCCGGGTCATCCCTTTATATACATAGGTTGACACCCAGCGGCTTACAGAGTCCCGGACGGCTCATATACAACGTGTCCGGCTCGGTGACTAACTATTCTTTCCTTACAATACAAGTTATACATGTGGCGGTTCATCCCCTTGGGCCTCAAGCCGCCTCTGGTTCTTGGGCCGTCAATGGGCTTGTATGAGCTACCATCTTCATTGATAAGTCACCAGTGGTATGACCCGGCCCCTCCTGGGCGGTTCATACCCAGTAGTTATATCCCCAACATGCAGGGTCTCGAATGCCTACTCGCGCATACGTACGGCCAGGGCTCGTGTACATGGAGAGGCAGCAGAGAGCAGTGACAGTGCCCTGTTCATCGGCAGCCAACCGGCTAGGTCGGAATGGAGAAACTGTGTCATCGTCTTCATCGGAAGGCAACATAATGCGTCATGTTCATCGGGAGCCAACCGACTTGGACGGAACAGCCGAAACGAGGCCTGCCGTACCGCAGAACGGAGGAAACGTCCTTGTGTTCGACCGCCTACGGTCGAAACGGGATCCTGTTCACCAGGAGGGGTCTCGCGTACCGCAAAACAGAGGGAACGAACTTCTCTTCAACCTCCGACGGTCGAAACGGGGTCCTGTTGATCGGGAGGGGTGTGGCGTACCGCAAAACGGAGGAAACGGACTTCTCTTCGACCTCCTACGATCGAAACGGGGGGCCTGTTCATTGGGAGGAGTGTGGTGTACCGCAAAACGGGACTCCACGGGCTACTGTTCATCCACGGTCTACTGCCTCGCTCCAGCCTCCACGGGCTACTGTTCATCCACCGTCGACCTCCTCCAGACTCCACCTGCGACTGTTCATCCACGGCGTCCCCCTCCTGCCTCCACCAGCTATTGTTTATCCACAGGCTCCTGTTCATCCAGCCTCCACCGGCTACTGTTCAACCAGATCTCTCCACAGGGTCCTATTCAACCACCCCACCACGGGCTACTGTTCATCCAGCCCTCCACCGGCTCCTGTTCAACCAGCCCTCCACCGGCTCCTGTTCATCCAGCCCTCCATGAGGTCCTGTTCATCCACCCCCAACCGGCTCGATCGGGGTCATGTTCATCCAGCGACAACTGCCTCTACTACCACGGGGTCCTATTCATCCAACCCCCATCGGGAACTTTTCATCAAACCCCCAACAACGCTCACTGTTCATCAAGAGGCAGCAGGTTCGATCGACTTCAGTTAGCAGCAGTAGCGAAGGAATCGCTTGATCGAGTTTAGTTAATACCCAGGGATCGGTCGATCGCTCGGGTTCAGCAACGCATAGCCTGCAGTGCAATCGCTCGGGTTTAGTAGGAGAATGCCTCGCTCGGGTTCAGTTAGAGCCCAACGCCTCGCACCCACGCGCGTACGTGTACGAGAGAAATGCGCAATCCCTCCGTGCATCCCTCGCCCCTGACCACCCACCGTAATCGGGAACTCCCTGATATTTTCCTCGCCCTCGCTTCTACCATGGTTTTTTCCATCATGGATGGCCCAAAGAATGTCATGCAGCTACATCTCCCGCCCGCCCAGGACGAGAAGTCCATTTTCTATCATGATTTTTGGTCATAGAAGTAGGACCCCACCACATCTTGATAATATCAGGTTTTGTCACAATTATCGTCATAGAAGTGTCATAAGCATGACCGGAAAAAAATTCGTTCGGCCGAAAATGTCATGGATGTGTCTTTTTTTTGTAGTGTCAGTAGCTGCTGTCGGTGTTCTGGGAACGGGGGTACCCAGACCTGCCTGCCTGCGGCCCATGGCGTGGCTCCATCAACGGCCTGGTACGGCCCAACTTCAGCAGCAAGAACTCAAGACCCTCGCGAGGCAAACAACACCAAGACCTCCTTCGGGGCAGTCTCACTAGGCTAGCTCCCGAGGAGTGGAGATATCTATGCAGGGGGAACCTCGCGAGGTTCGCGTGACGTGAGCCATGACGATGAAGGCCAGGCGGGCGCCAGCGGGCGCAGTGTACCAGTTTCCTCTTTGGTGCTAAGGAGGCAAGCGCAAGCGCGGGGTCCTGAGGCATCAGGCAAAGGTTTCTATATCAGTGCAACAAGACCAAGACGAGCAGGACGGCAGGACGGAGGTCATCGCGGAGCCCATAGCAGAGTCACCACCAAAGCCTTTGGCAGACGAAAACTACTTTTGTCAGGATAGCTTGTACTAGTTGTCCCCCTTCAAACTTGGCCGTTGTGGGATCCATTTCTGCCTAGCATTTGGGAAGAGGACCAAGGCCACTATAAATAGGACCTAGACACCACCTTAGCAAGGGGATCATTCAGACCATCCTCACACCCACCAGCTCATCGAGCTGAAGAACACCTCACATCCTGAGGTTGTTCATCCACTGTACTAGTTCATCCTCAGCCCCTCGAGGCAATCCACCCAAAAACTGGAGAAGGGTATTACACCGCAAGGTGGCCTAAACCAGTATAAACCCCTGTGTTCCTTGCTCTTTGGGTTCGTCGAGCTAGGCCGTGGGATCGTTGAGCGCGCGAGTTGGGGAGAGAGTGTTCTTCGTGTGCACCCCAGAGTTCGAACCTCTCAAGGGTTTCCCGGAACCCGTGATCCGACATTTGGGGCGCCAGGTAGGGGTGCGTCGAAGCCTCGCCTCTCCGCCCGCTCCTCTTCTTCACCTGCCTCGCCTTTCCGTTCTGCTCCCATGGCGAGCGCCGCTCCTCCGGCCGGAGCGACGGGCCCGCGCGGGGGTGCTTTGGGGCTCCGGACCTTCGCCCCCGCCTTGCCAGGTGCGGTGGCCGCCCAAGTTCAAGCCGTAGATGCCACCTTGCTACTTCGGCGCCGCGGACCCAGCGGCCTTCCACCAGGCGTACGAGGAGGCCGTTCGGGTGGCTGGAGGCGATGACCACGTCATGGCCAACTGGTTTCCCATGGACCTCGTTGCCGTGCCGCGTGCCTGGCTCCTCAACCTGCCGTAGTCCTCTGTGGCCTCCTGGGTGGAGCTGCGGGGTCTCTTTATCGATCGCTTCACGGCACCGGCGCCCCTAGCCGTCACGGCCGTCCTCGGTGGTTCGCATGCGCCGCCCTCGGATCGCCACGTCAAGCAGTTCGTCCGCCAAATGGGCGCCGTCCGTGTGTAGCAGGGGGCCCCTCCGGGATGGGTGGCACCCAAGGCTGACCTCACCTTCGACTCGGGGGACCATCCGGCAACCACCGCGGGCGCGGGTGCACTCCTGATGCTCTGCACGCCCACCATCTGCAATGTGGCGGTTACCAAGACCCTCATTGACGGTGGAGCCGGCCTCAACATGGTCTCCATGGAAGCTTTCAGCTTGCTCCATGTGCCGCTCGGCCGGCTTCGTCACACCAAGCCCTTCTCCGGAGTTGGTGATGGTTCCACCAGCCCGCTAGGGCAGATCCGCCTCCCTGTCACCTTTGGTACTCATCACAACTACCGCACCGATCTTATTGACTTCGCCATCGCCCACATCAGCCTCCCGTATAACGCCATCCTCGGGTACCCAGCCCTGGCCAAGTTCATGGCGACGACCCATCCTGCTTACAACATCATGAAGATGCCGGGGAGCGGCGGTGTCCTCACCGTGGCCGGAGACACCAAGGAGGCCTTGACGGCCCTCAGGCTCGCCTACAGGGCCGCAACAGCAGCACGGCCCACTGACGAAGCAGCGTCCAGGGCCCAGGGGGCTGTGCCGGCGAAGAAGAAGCAATTGTTCTCACAAGATCAGGCCAAGACGAAGCAGGTGCCAGTCGATGAGGATGGGGCCTCAGGAGCCACCTTCACCATAGGCACCGACCTCACCCTGGACCAAGAGGAGGAGCTGGTGAAATTCCTGCGCGCGAACAAGGAGGTATTCGCCTGGGAGCCGAAGCAGCTGGTGGGGGTCCCAAGGGGTTAATCGAGCACCACTTGAGGGTGTGCCCTAATGTGCGCCTGTGAAGCGATATGCTTGACAGTCCATAGAGAAGCAGTCCTTCATTGTCTAGGAGACCCGCAAGCTGCAAGCAGTGGGTATCATCCGCGAAGTCCGGCACCCGGAGTGGCTGGCAAACCCCGTCGTTGTGCCCAAAAAGGGCGGGAAGGAACACATGTATGTCGAATTCACCAACCTCAACAAAGCCTGCCCTCAAGACCCGTTCCCGCTTCTGCACATTGATCAAATCGTCGACTCCACTGCCGAGTGTGACCTGTTATGTTTCCTAGACGCTTTCTCAGGTTACCACCAGATCAAGATGACAGTGGAGGATGTAGAGAAGACAACTTTCTTAACCCCGTGCGGGGTGTACTGCTACACCTGCATGTTGTCCGGGCTATGAAACGCTGGGGCGACCTTCCAGTGGCTCATGCACATCGCTCTAGGCCAATAGCTCGGGAGGGATGCTGAGGCCTACATCGACGACATTGTGGTAAAATCTCGGGAGGCAAGGACCCTCATACAGGATCCAGAGGAGACTTTCGCCAGCCTGCGCAAGGTAGACCTGCGGCTCAACCCGGAGAAATGCGTGTTCGGTGTCCCCTCCGGCAAGCTGCTGGATTTCCTCGTGTCACACAGTGTCGGCGTCCTTAGAACGGGGGTCCCAGACTTGCCTGCCTGCGGCCCATGGCTTGGCTCCACTGGCGGCCCTGTACGGCCCATCTTCATCAGCAAACACTTAAGACCCTCGCGAGGGGCCAAGCCTCGCGAGGCGGACGATGCAAGACCTCCTCGGGGGCGGCCTCACTAGGCTGCTCGCGAGGAGCGGAGAGATCAAGGAAAGGGGCACCTCGTGAGGTTTCTGTGACGCAAGCCATGACGACCAAGGCCAGGCGAGCACCAGGCGGGCGCCAGAGCGCGCAGCGTACTCGTTTCCTCTTTGGTGCTAAAGAGGCAAGCGCAGGTGAGGAGTCCCGAGGCATCAAGCAAAGGTTTCCATATCAGTGCAACAAGACCAAGACTAGCAGGACGGCAGGACGAAGGTCACCATGGAGCCCAAGACGGCGTCACCACCAGAGCCTTTGGCAGGCGAAGACCACCTTTAGTCAGATAACTTCTACTAGTTGTCTCCCTTCAAATTTGGCCGTTGTTGGATCCCTTCTCGCCTACATTTGGGAAGAGGACCAGGGCCTCTATAAATAGGACTAGCCACCACAGTAGGAGGCAACTGATCTTGGGCTATTCAGATCATCCTCATCCACACAAGCTCTCCAAGCACAAGAGCACCTCTCCTCAGGAGGTTGTTCTTCCCTGGTAACTATTCATCCTCAGCCTAAGAGGCAATCCACCACACCACACTGGAGTAGGGTATTACACCACATCGGTGGCCCGAACCAGTATAAACTTTGCGTCTCTTGTTCTGTGAGTTTATCATGCCCTCGATGCAGCTATATCTCCCACGTGTCGAAGCACGATTTAGAGGCATAACCGCATTGAAAGCAATGTCGCAAGTGAGGTAATCTTCACACAACCCATGTAAAACATAAGGGAAAGAGATACATAGTTGGCTTACAGTCACCACTTCACACAATACATAAATAAACATCCATCATCCAGATTACACTCAAGGTCCGACTACGGAACCAAATAAAAGAAGACTACCCCAAATGCTACACAGATCCCGATCGTCCCAACTGGCTCCACTCACGATCATCGTGAAAAGACACATAGTAACGACCACGTTCCTCGTCGAACTCCCACTTGAGCTCGGTTCGTCATCTGACCGCATCGTCGGCACCGCAACTGTTTTGGTAGAATCTGTGAGTCACGGGGACTCAGCAATCTCACACCAGCGAGATCAAGACTATTTAAGCTTATAGGAAGGACAGAGTTGTGAGGTGGAGCTGCGACAGCGACTAGCATATATGGTGGCTACATTCGCAAAAGAGAGCGAGAAGAGAAGCAAGGCACGGTCGTGAAGCTAGTAGTGATCAAGAAGTGATCCTGAAACTACTTACGTCAAACATAACTCCAACACCGTGTTCACTTCCCAGAATCCGCCGAGAAGAGACCATCACGGTTACACACGCGGTTGATGTGTATTAATTAAGGTCAACTTCGGGTTTTCTACAACCGGACATTAACAAATTCCCATATGCCTCATAATCGCGGGCACGACTTTCGAAAGATAATACCCTGCAGGGGTGTCCCAACTTAGCCCATTATAAGCTCTCACGGTCAACAAGGATATTCCTTCTACCGGGAAGACCCGATTAGTCTCGGAATCCTGGACTACAAGACATTTCGACAACAATAAAACAAGACCAGCAAAGCCGCCCGATTGTGCCGACAAATCCCGATAGGAGCTGCACATATCTCGTTCTCAGGGCACATCCGGATGAGACTAGCTACGAGTAAAACCAACCTGAAGTTTCCCGAGGTGGCCCAGAGTAGCTCGATTCGGACCAACACTCGAAGGAGCACCGGCCGGGGTAAATAAAGATGACCCTCGGGCTCGCGAAACCCGGGAAAAAGGCTTAGGTGGCAAATGGTAAAACCAATGTTGGGCCTTCTTGGAGGAGTCTTGTTCAAAGCGAACTGTCAAGGGGTCCCATAAATCACCCAACCGTGTAAGGAACGCGAAATCAAGGAACATAACACGGTATGACGGAAACTAGGGCGGCAAGAGTGGAACAAAACACTGGCATAAGGCCGAGTCTTCCACCCTTTACCAAGTATATAGATGCATTAATTAAACAATAGATATTGTGATATCCCAACAAGTAAACATGTTCCAACAAGGAACAACATCTCCATGTTCCAACAAGGAACAAACTTCATCTTCACCGCAACTAGCAACGCTATAAGAGGGCCGAGCAAAGCGGTAACATAGCCAAACAACGGTTTGCTAGGAAAGGATGGTTAGGGGCTTGACATGGCAATATGGGAGGCATGATAAGCAAGTGATAGGCATAGTAGAATAGGCATAGCAAAAGAGCGAGCATCTAGCAAGCAAAGATAGAAGTGATTTCGATGGTATGGTCATCTTGCCTGCAAGGTTCTCAGAGTTGTCGAAAGCTTGATCCTCGTAAGCGTTCTCAACAGGTTACTCGTTCACGTACTCGTCTCCCGGCTCTACCCAAAGCAAGAACACAAACAATGGAACCACAATAAATCACGGTGCAATGCACAAACAACATGATGCAAAACATGGCATGATATGCGAGATGTGAGATGCAATGCATATGCGTGCTCCGGAAGGAAAATGATGAACCAGGAATCAACTTGGCAAACCAAGTATGCCACTGGAAAGGTGAGATGATTTCGGTTGAAATCGATATAAAGATCACCGGAATCGGATGCACGGTTTGCAAATGACAAGCAAAACAAGAATGGCACAAATCTGCCATTAACAACATGATACCACATAGCAAGCAACAAGAAATTAAGCTACTGCATCCAAACGTACCAGCAAAGCATATGGCAGTGATCTACTCAAGATGCTTGACAAAAGATGAACACTGAGCTATGGCTAATTCACACATTAACAGGTCCAAACAAGCATGGCAAAAGTGCAAAATATATCAGCTTCACAGACTTAGTGAAAATACTGAACATGGCAGAATCAGCATCAGGAAGCAATGTTCAGAGCAGGCAAACGACATGCTACGGGAAATTATAATAGCAAAGCAAGGCATGGAATGAATCTACTCAAAGCATAGAACAAAAGTCCCTTATCGACCATGAGCCAAAAGGATCAAGATATGATGACACCCACGTAAACATAGCAAGTTTAGTTATGATTCAAGCAACAGGCATGACATTGACAGAATTATGTAGGCATCTTCGCGAGCTCGATGCACTCACTACAGAGAATTACATGATAAACTAAGAATACATCCATTAAGAAGACATGGCATAGAAGCTACACATGGCAAGAACAACATCATAGCATACACGGATCAACTACAACAACCTTGGCAAAATTGAATAACATGTAAACAATCTGCCAGGAAACATTTTATAGCAAAAGTAGAGCTCGATTGACTCAAGCTATGGCACTCCATAATTGCAAACAAGGGCATGGATGGATAGAGAATAACCATATGTTCAAAACATCCTTACTTAAGTAACTCAAAATAAGCATGGATCTCTCTGTAGCATCAAGTTTACATGGCATAAAAATATCAGCAAAACAGGGGCTGAAATCAGCAATATCACGAAGCCTAGTTTGCATGCTTGTGCTAGTCACCACAGAGATCACAAAAATACATGGCATACACCCCTGTAAAGATGGCATGGCATATTACAAAACACATGTAGGACTCAAGATCATAGGGTGCACACATCAATCATGGCAAAAATGACAAAAGTGCATATTCTGATAAGAATCTAAAACTAACATCACATAGCCCTCTTCTACCAGCACTTCGGGCATCAAGATGAGCTCAAATGAAAATGATGCAATGAGATGAAATGATGAACTCATCGAGGTGAACATTTCGGTATGCTAGACGCCCAAAACGGAGCCACGGGTGCAAAGTTTTGGCATGATGAAAATGCAACAAAATTATCACAGATAAATGACTTGGACGAAAATCGGGGGGGAGAAGTCAACCGAGAGTGGATCTGGATCCAGATCCGGCTCGGCGCGGATCGAGGCGGCCGGCGGCGGCTCGCCGGAGCTGGAGGGAGGAGAGGCGAGGGCAGCGGCGGAGCTCGGGAGGAGCTCGCCGGGCGACGGCTGCGGCGGGCGCGGCCGCTGCGGCGTGGGCGCGGGCGGGGCGGCGAGCAGCCGGCGGCGGGCGGGCGACGGCGGCGAGGTCCGGCGGACGCGGGCGGGCGGGCGGCCGCGGCGAGCGTGCGTGGGCGGCGGCGACGGGCGCGAGCGCGGGCGCGGCGCAGGCCTTGGAGGGCCGGCCTGCCCAGGCGGGCGTGCGAATCGGGACCGCCCGGGACGCGTGGCGGCTCCAGTTGGTCCGGGCAGCGGGCGGACGTGTCCGCCCAAATCGGACACGTCCGTGGCGGGGAGAGGAGCGGGCTAGGGTTAGGGTGGAGTTGATCCGAAATTTCGGGAGGAGGTGTTTTATAGGTAGAAGGAGCTAGGAAGCTCCAAATGAGGTGTAGTTTTCCCCACGATCGTGATCCGACGACGGAGAGCATGGAAGTGACTCAGATGGGTTATTGGGCTATTTTGGAGGGGTGTTGGGCTGCAACTTAAAAGAGGCCTTCGCGGATATGCGGATAACTGTTGGAGTACCAAACGAGCTCCAAATGACCCGAAACTTGACAGGTGGTCTACCGGTGCTATACCAGGGCCACTTGGCAAGGCTCGGTCCATTCCGAGAATGTTTAACACCCGAACACGAAAGAAGACAAGAAGGCTGCGCCGGTGCATGTGGGAGTGTCGGATTGCAAAACGGACAACGGGGAAAATGCTCGGAATCATGAGACGAACACGTATGCAAATGAGATGCACATGATGACATGATATGAGATGCATGACATAAACAAAATGCAAAACGAAAGACAAAACCCAACCACGGAGGGAATATCATATCACAATGCCGAAAATGGCAAGAGTTGGAGTTACAAATATGGAAAGTTACATCCGGGTGTTACAACACTCCACCACTACAAGAGGATCTCGTCCCGAGATCTAGGACTGAAAGAACTCCGGATATTCGGAACGGAGGTGATCCTCGCGCTCCCAGGTGGCTTCTCGGTCGGAATGGTGTGACCACTTCACTTTCAGGAATTTGATTGACTTGTTGCGAGTCTTGCGCTCGGTTTCTTCAAGAATAGCAACGGGGTGCTCATGATAAGAGAGATCTTCTTGGAGGTCAATTTCTTGAAGTTGATAGTGCGCTCAGAGTCTTGAAGCACTTGCGAAGCTGTGACACATGAAACACATCGCACGTTCGCGAAGTTGGACGGAAGCTCAAGTTGATAGGCGAGATCGCCTCTTTTGCCAATGATCTTGAAAGGACCCACGTATCTAGGGGCAAGCTTCCCTTTGATACCGGGTTTACGAGTGCCTTTCATTGGAGACGCAGAGGTAGACATGGTCTCCGATTTCAAAAGCCACATCACGGTGCTTGTCATCATAATAGCTCTTCTCGCGAATTATGCGGCTTTGAGATTCTCACGAATGACTTTTCACATTTCTTGACTTCGTGATCAAGTCGTTGCCAAGAAGTTGGCGTTCACCTATCTCGGACCAATTGAGAGGAGTACGGCACTTTACGCCATAGAGAATTTGAATGGGGCCTTGCCGAACTCGCTGGAAGCTGTTGTTGTAGGAGAACTTCGGCATATGGAAGACAATCTTCCCATTTCATACGAAGGAAATGACACAAGCCCCGAGCATATCTTCAAGGATTTGATTGACTCGCTCGACTTGGCCACTTGTTTGAGGATGGAAAGCTGTGCTAAAAGCGAATGTTGGTGCCCATGGCCTTCTCGAAAGAATCCCAAAACTTGGAGGTAAAGATGCTGCCACGGTGCAAAGAGATCAATTGTGGAATGCCGTGCAAGGAGACAATCCTAGAGGTGTATAGCTCTGCCAACTGAGCTGCTGTGATAGATTCTTTGATTGGAAGAAAATGAGCCACTTTAGTAAGCTTGTCAATGACAACGAAGATAGCTCCACGCTTGGACTTTGGAAATCCAGTCACGAAGTCCATTTCGATATGATCAAACTTCCATTCTGGAATAGCAAGAGGTTGGAGGAGACCAACTGGTCGTTGGTGTTCTGCTTTCACTCTTCTGCAGACATCACATTCATTCACGAATTGAGCAATTTCTCGCTTCATTCGAGTCCACCAATATGACTGCTTGAGGTCATGGTACATCTCGTACTTCGGGATGAATGGATAGAAGGAATTGTGTGCCTCGTTCATAATGACTTTACGTAGATCACCCTTTGGAACCACAATCCGGTCCTCGAAGAAAAGAGTATCTTTGTCATCAATGTGGAAGCACTTGTACTTGGAAATGCCCTTGTCGATACCACGTTTCACCTTTTTCACCATGGTATCCAGGAGTTGAGCCTCACGAATCTGGTCTTCCAAAGTAGGAGAGACTATGAGGTTGGCAAGAAAGCCTTGAGGAACAACTTGAAGATTCAGCTTGGAAAGCTTCACAAAGTTCGGTTGGAAGGGCTTGAGGATTAAATGTTGCAATAAGCCTTCCTGCTCAAAGCATCTGCAATCACATTGGCCTTGCACAGAGTATATTCAATACTTGGGTTGTACTCTTGAATCATTTCAACCCATCGAGTTTGCACGAGGTTGAGGTTGGGTTGAGTGAAGATATACTTGAGACTCTTGTGATCGGTGAATATGTCCACTTTCCTTCCCAACAAGAGATGTCTCCATGTTATCAATGCATGGACAACTGCCGCCAACTCAAGATCGTGAGTGGGGTAGTTCTTTTCGTTGAGCTTCAGTGACGAGAGGTATAGGCCACAACTCTCTTCTCTTGCATTAACACAGCACCGAGACCTTGAAGAGAAGCATCACAGAAAACTTCGAATGGCTTGGATTCATCAGGAGGAGTCAAGACAGGAGCTGTGACGAGTTTCTCTTTGAGAGTATTGAAAGCAACGTCACACTCAGGAGACCAGACATACTTCACATGCTTCTGGAGGAGGTTGGAAAGAGGCTTTGCAATCTTAGAGAAGTTCTCAACGAATCTTCGGCAATAGCTTGCAAGACCAAGAAAACTGCGGAGCTGCTTGACATTCTGAGGAGGTTCCCAATTCACAACTGCGGACACCTTCTCGGGATTAACAGCGATGCCCTTGGCGGAGATGATATGACCAAGATAAAGCACTTCATCAAGCCAAAATTCACATTTGGAAAACTTCGCATAGAATTGATGCTCTCTGAGCTTGTCGAGCACCAATCGCAAATGTTTGGCATGATCCTTCTTATTCTTGGAGAAGACCAAAATATCATCAAGATAGACCAAGAAGAATTCATTGGTGTAGGGGTTGAAGATGAAGTTCATCATTCGAGAGAATGTTGGAGGAGCATTGACAAGGCCGAAAGACATGACAGTATATTCATAAGAACCAAAGCTTGTTCTGAATGCTGTCTTGGGAATATCTTGTTCACGAATCGAATTTGATGATAACCCATACGAAGGTCAAGCTTGGAGAACACTTTAGCACCTTTGAGTTGCTCGAAAAGCTCATTGATGTTGGGAAGTGGATACTTGTTCTTGATTGTCTTCTTATTCAATGGGCGGTAATCGGCGCAAAGTCGGTCCGTGCCATCCTTCTTCTCGGACAAAAAGAACACCACAACCCCAAGGAGATGAACTCGATGCGATCAAACCCGACGCTCTTGTTCATCGACTGCTTCTTCAATTCCTTCAGCTCATTAGGTCCAAGCTTGTATGGACGCTTGCAAGCGGGTTCGATGCGGGCTCAAGATCGATAACTAATTCAAGCGGCGGTGAGGAGGCATACCCGAAGCTCTTACGAAAGACATCTTGGTACTCACAAACGACTGGAATCGAGAGATAGCATCAATTCTCCCTTCTCATTGAGAGAAAACAACCGAATGGTTTCATCACGAGCGGCATAGATGATCACATCATTAGAAGAGTGTGTCAATTGAATTTCCACAGCAGCACAATCAAGCTGAGCTTTGTCTTTGAAAAGCCGATCCATCCCGAGAATTAGATCAATATCCGAGTCACCAAGGACAATTGGTTTAGCCAGAAATCTATAGTCGCCCATCTTGATACCGACATTGAACCATCATGCTAGAGCTCAAACGCTTAGCCGGAGAAATAACTTGCATAGCTTTAGGTAATTCCTCTGTGTCAAAATTGTGCTTCGATGCAAAAGGATATGACATGAAAGAATGCGATGCACTGGTATCAAATAAAACTTTTGCAGGAATATCATTAACTGAGAGATTACCCATTATCACGTCAGTAGGTTCCTCCGCTTGCGCTGCATTCATCATATTCACCTTGGCATGCTTTGGATTATGCTTGACCACTGCATTGCTGGAAGATCTCACAGGAGGAGGAGGCGGAAGGCGCCTTTGGTTGAAGCATTTGTTCGCATAGTGACCTTTCTGCTGACATTTGTTGCAAGTCACCTCTGAGAGCGGATGGTGATAAGGAGCATTTGACCTTGGAGCTTGAGAATTTGACTTGTTCTGATAGCCTGGGTTGGGTGGGTGGGAAGATCCACGACCACCTGAGTTCTTCTGCTGATAAGGCTGACGGAACGAAGGAGGAGGAAGGTAGAACTTTTGCTGGTTAGCTGCCACTTGAGAGGAAGAAGAAGACTGAACTGCATCCCTGATTCTCTTCTTAGAAGCCTCACATTTGAGTTGGGCAGCTTCTTGCTTCAGTGCCATGTTGTAGAATTCATCATACTTTTCTGGCTCAAAAAGCACGAGAGCTAATTGCAGATCTTCTCTAAGACCACCTCTGAATTGATAGATCATACTCTTTTCATCAGGGACATCTTGCTTAGCGAAGCGAGCGAGTTTCTGGAACTGGATATTGTATTGATACACAGACATGTTGCCTTGCTTGAGATTGCGGAACTCCTCACGCTTGCTCTCAACAACACTTTTCGGAATGTGGTGAGCTTTGAAGTCTCGGCGGAACTCATCCTGTAATTACGACCTCCTCTGGAATCTTTGTATTGTTGATACCACTCGGCAGCTTGGTCCTTGAGTTGAAGCGAAGCAAACTTGACAAAGTCCTCGTGTCGACATTGCTACATTCAAAATGTTTGCAGATGTCCACAAGCCAATCGTCGGCGTCTGTGGCCTCGACACAGAAGCTGAAAGACTTCGGCTGATTAGCGAGGAACTGATTGAGGGTAGCAAAGTGCGGCTGGTTGTTGCCTTGGCCTTGATTTCCTTGGTTGCCTTGCCCTTGGGTACGCTCTTGCAAGAGTTGCAAAATCATCTGAGCATTGGCATTGGTGGCTGCCATGATAGCTTGCCATGCCTCCGGAGGCGGAGGTGGAGGTGGAGGGTTCGACTGACTCCCATCATTGCGTTCCGGATTCGACGCGTTAGCGGAGCCATCTGAAGAGGGTGACATCCGTTAGCACTTTGATAGACAGATAGACAAGTTGAATCAACGGATAGAAATTGCAACATATAGTCTTCACAATAAACATTGAACAAGGATGAGCGAATGAATTCCAAAGTTAACATCACACGTCCATTAAGGTGAGAAGCCACTTGATTAAGGGTTGATGAAAAAATAACAAGAATACAATTGGAACAAATAAGTGGTAAGGATTACCCAATCACAAACCAAATATCTGCGGGAAGAAATGCTAAGAGCTACTTGAATCCCACCTATAAACTCCCAAACTTTACGGTTATGCAATCTGGTGTTGGGGATACAGGGACACAAAATATATCACCCAAACTAACAATACCTAGATCCAAATGTATCCATCCGTCAACACATAACCAAGAAACCTTGAAATCGTGTACCTCGACCTTGAAAAGCATCCGTTATACGAGTCATGGCAATACTCCCAAGCTCGCCCGATCTTCAAGTTATCGGGTTATCTCACAAACAAGCTGTACAAAAGAGATTTTCGATGTCGGCAAAGCTCGGTATTCGAGAACTGCAGCGATAAAATTGTGAAGACAACACCTCGGAGCTCAACTCCCGGGACACTGCCACAACCCCTAAATGTCGGGAGGCACCAAGAACAATGTTCTCGTCACAAAACCATCGGAGCGATTCCAAGATACCCGCATGATCCTAAAAAATTAGTGAAATTTGAGGAGAGGAGAGTCAAAACTTCTCGTCAGGAGACCTCACCCGAGAGCGACGAAGGGACTGGGAGTAAAAGAATCCTACTCTCCGATATATATATTCCTAAGACTCAAAACATTTTGTTCTAGACTCAACAACGCCACAAACAATCAGCGGGGGCTCCTAAGTCGGGGATGGCTCGATTACCAACTTATCACGCCCTCGATGCGGCTATATCTCCCGTGTCGAAGCAAGACTTAGAGGCATAACCGCATTGAAAGCAATGTTGCAAGTGAGGTAATCTTCACACAACCCATGTAATACATAAGGAAAGAGATACATAGTTGGCTTACGATGCCACTTCACACAATACATAAATAAACATCCATCATCCAGATTACACTCAAGGTCCGACTACGGAACCAAATAAAAGAAGACTACCCCAAATGCTACACAGATCCCGATCGTCCCAACTGGCTCCACTCTGATCATCGGAAAAGACACATAGTAACGACCACGTTCCTCGTCGAACTCCCACTTGAGCTCGGTTGCGTCATCTGCCTTTGGCATCGTCGGCACCTGCAACTGTTTTGGTAGAATCTGTGAGTCACGGGGACTCAGCAATCTCACACCCGCGAGATCAAGACTATTTAAGCTTATAGGAAGGACAGGGTTGTGAGGTGGAGCTGCACAGCGACTAGCATATATGGTGGCTACATTACGCAAAAGAGAGCGAGAAGAAAGCAAGGCACGATCGTGAAGCTAGTAGCGATCAAGAAGTGATCTGAAACTACTTACGTCAAACATAACTCCAACACGTGTTCACTTCCGGAATCCGCCGAGAAGAGACCATCACGGTTACACACGCCGTTGATGTGTATTAATTAAGGTCAACTTCGGTTTTCTACAACGGACATTAACAAATTCCCATCGCCTCATAACCATGGGCACGGCTTTGAAATATAATACCTGCAGGGTGTCCCAACAAGCCCATTATAAGCTCTCACGGTCAGCGAAGGATATTCCTTCTACCGGAAGACCCGATCGATCTCGGAATCCGGACTACAAGACATTTCGACAACAATAAAACAAGACCAGCAAAGCCGCCCGATTGTGCCAACAAATCCCTATAGGAGCTGCACATATCTCGTTCTCGGGGCACATCCGGATGAGACTAGCTCTGAGTAAAACCAACCTGAAGTTTCCCGAGGTGGCCCAAGATCAGCTCGATTGGACCAACACTCGAAGAGCACTTGCCCGGTGGGTAAATAAAGATGACCCTCGGGCTCGCGAAAACCGGGGAAAAAAGGCTTAGGTGGCAAATGGTAAAACCAATGTTGGGCCTTCTGGAGGAGTCTTATTCAAAGCGAACTGTCAAGGGGTCCCATAAATCACCCAACCGTGTAAGAAGCGAAATCAAGGAACATAACACCGGTATGGCGGAAACTAGGCGGCAAGAGTGGAACAAAACACCGGGCATAAGGCCGAGTCTTCCACCCTTTACCAAGTATATAGATGCATTAATTAAACAATAGATATTGTGATATCCCAACAAGTAAACATGTTCCAACAAGGAACAACATCTCCATGTTCAACAAGGAACAAACTTCACCTTCACCTGCAACTAGCAACGCTATAAGAGGGGCTGAGCAAAGCGGTAACATAGCCAAACAACGGTTTGCTAGGAAAGGATGGTTAGGGGCTTGACATGGCAATATGGGAGGCATGATAAGCAAGTGATAGGCATCGTAGCATAGGCATAGCAAAAGAGCGAGCATCTAGCAAGCAAAGATAGAAGTGATTTCGAGGGTATGGTCATCTTGCCTGCAAGGTTCTCAGAGTTGTCGAAAGCTTGATCCTCGTAAGCGTTCTCAACAGGTTCCTCGTTCACGTACTCGTCTCCCGGCTCTACCCAAAGCAAGAACACAAACAATGGAACCACAATAAATCACGGTGCAATGCACAAACAACATGATGCAAAACATGGCATGATATGCGAGATGTGAGATGCAATGCATATGCATGCTCCGGAAGGAAAATGATGAACCAGGAATCAACTTGGCAAACCAAGTATGCCACTGGAAAGGTGAGATGATTTCGGTTGAAATCGATATAAAGATCACCGGAATCGGATGCACGGTTTGCAAATGACAAGCAAAACAAGAATGGCACAAATCTGCCATTAACAGCATGATACCACATAGCAAGCAACAAGAAATTAAGCTACTGCATCCAAACGTACCAGCAAAGCATATGGCAGTGATCTACTCAAGATTCTTGACAAAAGATGAACACTGAGCTACGGCTAATTCACATATTAAACGGTCCAAACAAGCATGGCAAAAGTGCAATATATATCAGCTTCACAGACTTAGTGAAAATACTGAACATGGTAGAATCAGCATCAGGAAGCAATGTTCAGAGCAAGCAAACGACATGCTACGGGAACTTATAATGCAAAACAAGGCATGGCTTGAATCTACTCAAAGCATAGAACAAAACTCCCTTACTGACCATGAGCCAAAAAGGATCAGAAGATATGATGGCACCCACGTAAACATAGCAAGTTCCGTTAACAGATTCAGCAAACAGGGCATGACATTGACAGAATTATGTAGGCATCTTCGCGAGCTCGATGCACTCACTACAGAGCATTACATGATAATGTAAGAATACATCCATCAAGAAGACATGGCATAGAAGCTACACATGGCAAGAACAACATCATAGCATACACGGATCAACTACAACAACCTTGGCAAAATTGAATAACATGTAAACAATCTGCCAGGAAACATTTTATAGCAAAAGTAGAGCTCGATTGACTCAAGTTATGGCACTCCATAATTTCAAACAAGGGCATGGATGGATAGAGCATAACAATATGTTCAAAACATCCTTACTGAAGTAACTCAAAATAAGCATGGATCTCTCTATAGCATCAAGTTTACATGGCATAAAAATATCAGCAAAACAGGGGCTGAATTCAGCAATATCACGAAGCCTAGTTTGCATGCTTATGCTAGTCACCACAGAGATCACAAAAATACATGGCATACCCCTGTATAGATGGCATGGCATATTACAAAACACATGTAGGACTCAAGATCATAGGGTGCACACATCAATCATGGCAAAAATGACAAAAGTGCATGTTCTGATAAGAATCTGAAACTAACATCACATAGCCCTCTTCTACCAGCACTTCGGGCATCAAGATGAGCTCAAATGAAAATGATGCAATGAGATGAAATGATGTACTCATCGAGGCGAACATTTCAGTATGCTAGACACCCAAAACGGAGCCACGGGTGCAAAGTTATGGCATGATGAAAATGCAACAAAATTATCACACATAAATGACTTAGACGAAAATCGGGAGGGGGGAGAAGTCAACCGAGAGTGGATCTGGATCCAGATCCGGTTCGGCCGGATCGAGGCGGCCGGCGGCGGCTCGCCGGAGCTGGAGGGAGGAGAGGCCGGGGACGGCGGCCGGAGCTCGGGGGAGGAGCTCGGGCAGGCGGCGACGGCGGCGGCGCGCGCCGTTTCCGGGCGGCGGGGCGCGGCGTGGCGGCGGGCGGGCGGCGGGCGCGGGCGGGCGGCGAGGTCCGGCGGGCGGGCGGCCTTGGCCGCCGGCGGCGGAGGGGCGATGACGGGCGGCGGCGGCGGAGCGCTGGCGCGTATGGCCGGAGGGCCCTTTGGTGGGCAATGGCGCCGCTGAATCGGGTCCGGCCGGCACGTCATGACTCCAGTTGGTCCGGGCGGCGGTGGAAGTGTCCGGCCCAAATCGGACACGTCCGGCGGCGGGGAGAGGAGCGGGGCTAGGGTTAGGGGTGGAGTTGATCCGGAATTTCGGGGGAGGAGGTGTTTTTGTAGGTAGAAGGATCTAGGAAGCTCCAAATGAGGTGTAGTTTTCGCCCACACGATCGTGATCCGACGACGGAGAGCATGGAAGTGACTTAGATGGGTTATTGGGATATTTTGGAGGGGTGTTGGGCTGCAACTTAAAAGAGGCCTTCGCGGATATGCGGATAACTGTTGGAGTACCAAACGAGCTCCAAATGACCCGAAACTTGACAGGTGGTCTACCGGTGCTATACCAGGGCCACTTGGCAAGGCTCGGTCCATTCCGATAACGTTTGACACCCGAACACGAAAGAAGACAAGAGGGCTGCGCCGGTGCATGTGGGAGTGTCGGATTGCAAAACGGACAACGGGGAAAATGCTCGGAATCATGAGACGAACACGTATGCAAATGAGATGCACATGATGACATGATATGAGATGCATGACATAAACAAAATGCAAAACGAAAGACAAAAACCCAACCACGGAGGGAATATCATATCACAATGCCGAAAATGGCAAGAGTTGGAGTTACAAATATGGAAAGTTACATCCGGGGTGTTACAGAGTTCGACGCGCTGAGCTTTGAGATCGCAGTGAGGGCGAGAGCTAGGGGGAGGAGAGATCTTCGTGCGCACCCCAGAGTTCAAACCTCAAGGGTTTTGTCAGAACCCAAAATCCGACATTTGGCGTGCCAGGTAGGGGTTCGGCGAAGCCTCTCTTCCATCAGCAGACCCGCCAGCACTCTGCAACGCTGATGTCCGGCGACCTGAGGGCCAACACCGACCACTTGGCGGCTTGGCTAGCCCGGGAGGCGTCGATCGCCGAAGAAGACCTCAACTCCGCGCTTCAGGCGGCACACGCGTCGCCAAACGCTGCGGGGCGCGGGTGACGCGGTCCGATGTCGTCCACCCTTACCCCGCGGTGCGCGTGGGCCACCGCAAGGGCCTCAAGCTACGTCACGGCGACGGTGCCGCACACCCGATGGGAACAAGTGAACATGAGGGCCGCACTCAAAGTGGCGTGGGAGCTGCTGCGGTGCCGACTGATGGAGAGCGGCCGAGATGCATTGCTGGAGCGCGTTGCCGAGCGATTGGATGCCGCAGCCAGGGGTGCACCGCCTTTCTGCTCCTTGCTTATGCCTCAGGCTGCGGCCGGGTCGCACGGTGGGCATTGTCCCGCCCGCGCGCCCCCGGGCGCACCAGGAGGTTTCGTCGGCATCAGCGCAACCAACGGCGCCGAACACCCAACCGGACCTGTGCCTTCCCCGATGGGTGCAGAGCATGGCGTTACCACCACGGTCGGCGCAGATGCCGCCTACTATCCTCGTGAGCGGCATGCGGGCAGGCGGCGTGGAGCGCGGCACTTCAGCAAGGTTTTCGGGGCGACGGCTCCAGAGGCCTACGCGCCCCACATGATCGACCAGGAGTACACGCCGGAAGATGACCCTGGCTCGTTCCTTGAGACGGGTTGGGAAGACGAGACGCTGTAGGTTGAGGCCTTCCAGGGGCCACCCGGGAGCCTCGCCGACCATGCTGGCGACAATAGCTACAGGGTACCGCTAATTTCTCAGGAGCAGGCTTACGCTAACCATGGGTCGCAAGTGAATCAGGTCACAGCGGTGGACGACGGCCCCAGTACGGCAGTCCCCCTTCCACCAGGGGAAGCGCATTGGGGGCTGCATGGGAGGAGCAGGGAGCAAGGCCCCTCCCCGCATCGCACGGAGCAAGGCGTCGCCCGGAGGTAGGCCCTCTACCGGGGAGGCGCTGGCGAGCCTTCCCCCCGACAGAGGGCCCGTGGTCGCCGAGGGCGCCGCTAGCGTCCCCTTTTCCCCTTGGCATCGTCCTAGTTTTCGGACGCCCTAACGGTGGTCGAGGGTGGCGCAAGGCGGGGCCCTTGTGTGGCGATATGAAGCAAGGCTCACGCCTGTGAAGGTCTCCGCTCGTGACACTCTCACGTAATAATGAGTGGGGCTATACATGCCCCGGAGATTACGCCTGTGAAGGTCTCCGCTCGTCCTAGTTTCCGGACGCCCTAACGATATGAAGCAAGGCTCACGCCTGTGAAGTTCTCCGCTCGTGCGCGTCCGAAACTTCTCCGAACCTGACCCGGGCAGTCATCACCGTTGGATTCGGATAATCCCCTAAATTTTTTCGGTTTCTTATTTAATCTACCCTAACCTAATTGTTCCGGGCCGTTTGATTATAATCGGAGAGTCCAAATTACCCTCATACTCCCTCTTATCATCCACCTGCTATATATAGGGGCCTCCCCTATTCCATTTCTGGTTAACCTAAACCCTAGGCAGACCAACTCCCTCCAATCCCGCAGCCGCCGCCGCTCTCCTCGCAATCCGCACGCACCCAGTCCCCTACCTCCACTTGGCCAGATCCACCAGCCAAACCCCACCCGATCTGGACCGCCAGATCTCCGATCCGACGGCCCAGAGAGCCTCCCGCAGCCCCGCGGTTCCTCCCATCGCCAGCAACCGCCCCAATCTGGATTGAGGTAACCCGTCCCCCGAGCTCACTTCGCCGCCGCCCAAGCCGACGCCGTGGCGAGCACCACCAGCAGAACCAAGTGCAAATCCTTGTCCCACTCATCTCCTCCCCTGTCTCCCTTCCTCCCGGTGCTTCTCTCTCTCACATCTCTCTCTGACTCGTTTCCGCCAGGGAACGGAAGGAAGCCGCCATGGCCTAGGCTCGGCCTCAAGATCCCATCGCCACCGTCTTCAGCAGCTACTGCCCTGCGGCTTTGCCCGCTGGGCGCCTGGCACCCCTCGCCGGTGAGACCTCGCCGCTGCCTGCCTCGATTCTCTCTCTCTCTCTCTCTCTGGCAGCTCTGACCTCCCCTGCTCTCCATCTTTCCTCTTAGGACAGAAGCAGGTCGCTCCCCTCGTCCAGCTCGAGATCCGGAGGATCCTCGTCGTCAGCCACCCGGCGCCAAGTACCGCTGCCGACGCCTCCTACATCGCGCCCTTGCCTGTGCAGCTGCGCCGCTGCCTTCCTTCGACCCCCACTGCTCGATTCCCTGCTTCAGGAACGAGACGACGAACGCCCGCACCGTGCGTTGACCTTGCCAGCAAGGCCTAGCGCCTGCATCCAGCCGGTCCGGCCAGTTTTGGCCCGATGTGAGCAGCTCCCCTAGCCCAGTTCAGTTTTAGCCCATTCTGTTTTTTTCCTGCTGCTGCGATTTTAGCATTATCCAGAGACTGCCAGTTTTACAGAAAAACCCTTGCTGTTCATGCATTTAATAACTAAATAACCATGCATCATATGTAAAACCTTTATATATGAAAAATGTTTAGAATTTCAGCTAGTTTCATAATATGCCACTTTCATCCCATTTTAAAATGCTTAAAATGATGTTTGTTTAATTTTGCTTAAATATTATGCTAAAATGATTTATTTCATAACTAAATAACCGTAGCTCCAAATTTAATAAACTTTATATGTAAATGGGGTGAAAAAAATGCATAGATTAACATGCTGCACTTTATTTCCCTGTTTAACAACATTAAAATGGTGTTTTATTCAGTATAGTACCAATTCCAAAATATGCACATGGGGATTTTTCGGAATTGTTGTTTGTTGTTCCGGCCTCATTTAAACTTGCCTAGATAGGTAGTCTTATTATGCTTCACCCCTTGCCATGTTTGACAAAATTTAATATTGTTGGGTACATAAACGGGAGAGAAGTAAATAAATTAATGTGGTGTTTCGTCAATATGCAACTCGTTGCACATTGAGCCCCACTTAATTTGTAGTTTTGTTTGTGCACTTTGCCATGCCATGCATATTTAAACCGGACATGCATCATACTTGTTTGTGCATCATGCCATGTGCATGTGGTGGTTGTTTATTATGTTGTTTGTTTCTTTCCGGTTTGCTTCTCTCGTTAGCTTCGGTTTCGTTACGGAGTTGTGAGGATTCATTCGACTACGTCCGTTTGTCTTCTTCATGGACTCATTATTCTTCCTTGCGGGATCTCAGGCAAGATGACCATTACTCCCGATATCATTTCTATCTTTGCTTGCTAATTGTTCGCTCTATCGCTATGTTGCGCTACCTACCACTTGTTTTCATGCCTCCCACATTGCCATATCAAGCCTCTAACCCACCTTCCCTAGCAAACCGTTGTTTGGCTAAGTTACCGCTTTTGCTCAGCTCCTCTTATAGCGTTGTTAGTTGCAGGTGAAGTTGAAGTTTGTTCCATGTTGGAACATGGATATCTTGGGATATCACAATATATCTTATTTAATTAATGCATCTATATACTTGGTAAAGGGTGGAAGGCTCGGCCTTATGCATGGTGTTTTGTTTCACTCTTGCCGCCCTAATTTCCGTCATACCGGTTTTATGTTCCTTGATTTTGCCTCCCTAACACGGTGAGGGGTATGGGACCCTCTTGACAGTTCACTTTGAATAAAACTCTTCCAGCAGGGCCTAACATTGGTTTTACATTTGCCTATCACCTATTTCTTTTCCCTAGGGAGTCGCCCTCCGAGGTCATCTTTATTAGCCCCGGGCGGTGCTCTTCGGAGTGTTGGCCCAACCTAGAGCCACTTGCGGTGCCACACCTTCTTTCGGGATCTTCGGTTGCCGTACGTAGTGTTCATCCGGTCGTGGCCTGAGACGAGATACGCACGGCTACTATCAGGGTGTCGGCATGCTGGGAGGTCTTGCTGGTTTTGTTTTACCATTGTCGAAATGTCTAGTGCACCGGGACTCCGAGTCTGATCGGATGTCCCGCGATGGAGGATTGTCTCCGCGGATCGTGAGCTTGTCATGGGCTAAATTGGGACACCCCTGCAGGGTATAAGCTTTCGAAAGCCGTGCCCACGGTTATGTGGCAGATGGGAATTTGTTAATGTCCGGTTGTAGAGAACTTGACACTTGACTTAATAAAAATGCATCAACCGTGTGTGTAGCCGTGATGGTCTCTTTTCGGCGGAGTCCGGGAAGTGAACACGGTTCTTGTGTTATGGTTGTGCGTAAGTAGTTTCAGGATCACTTCTTGATCACTTCTAGCTTCACGACCGTTGCGTTTCTTCTCTTCTCGCTCTTATTTGCGTATGTTAGCCACCATATTTGCTTAGCACTTGCTGTAGCTCCACCTCATTACCCTATACTACCCATAAGCTTAAATAGTCTTGATCTCGCGGGTGTGAGATTGCTGAGTCCTCGTGACTCATAGATTCTACCAAAACAGTTGCAGGTGCCGATGATACCAGTGCAGGCGATGCCATCGAACTCAAGAGGGAGTTCTACTTGGAACTTGGTCGTTACTATGTTTCGTTTCCTGATGATCAGTAGTAGAGCCTAGTTGGGACGATCGGGGATCTAGCATTTGGGGTTGTCTTCTTTTATTTTTGTTCCGTAGTCGGACCTTTGAATGTGCTGTTGAATGATGTATGAATTTATTTATGAATTGTGTGAAGTGGCGATTGTAAGCCAACTCTCTTTATCCCATTCTTGTTTATTACATGGGATTGTGTGAGGATGACCCTTCTTGCGACAAAACCTACAATGCGGTTATGCCTCTAAGTCGTGCCTCGACACGTGAGAGATATAGCCGCATCATGGGTGTTACATGACGGACCCCTCAGGAAACCAAAACCTCACGAGCTCGTGAGGGGCTCCCTTCAGAATGAATGCACATCCCCAGCCACCAAACCAATTTGAAGCTCGACTGAACCAAAGTAAGTTACGGCAGCAAGCCCGCAAGGGGTGTCACGAGCACACAAAAGCACACTTTAAGGCTAGCTTAGGGAATAAAGTGGTGGTCTACTTACATGATGGGCTCCCCCTCCTCAAAATGCTCTTACATCATGAGGGGTCGTACCCAAACTTTTGCATGCAGGTTCAAAATTAGGGAGCACGGGCTCAGTCGGACATGTCGCTCGCCTCATCTCCCGAATCGCTTCCGGACAGACTGCTGGCACAGTCGCTATCGTTGTCTCCACCGCCATCAACCACGTCGCCCTCATCGGCTGCGACCACCACCATGTCGTCGTCAGAAGCAAAGGCCCTAACAAGGGCATCCACATTGTCGTCCACCCAGCGCGCTAGGTTGTCCCTAATGACCTCAGGCACTGGGGCAATGGTGGCGTCAGAATTGAATTCAGGATTGGTGTTCAGAAAGTGGCCGAAGACGCGAGAGAATGCTTGCCCGAGGAGGCCCCGGCTCTTTTTGTCCACAAGCTCGCGACCCTCTCAGCTCGGCTCTGCAGGTGCGTCACAACATTGGTGAAGAAGCAAAGATTAGTCCTCGGCGTGTGGGTGGGGAGCATGCTCATCGCAGATGGTAGGAAGCGCCCGATTGGCTCTCGCCCTGAGGTCCCGAAGCATGGGAACATGCTCGCGCAATATCGTCTATCGCGAAGCGCCTCCTCCCTGCTCTGCTACGTGAAGGACTCGGCACTGGCAACCCGTTGCTGAAGGGAGAGCAGCTCGGCACAGGCGGAGGCCAACTCAGCCTGCACAGAGATCAGGGCGGCCGCGGCGGCTTTCTTTCGCGGTTCCGCTTCAGCTCCAGGTCGTACCTACCAACGAGGTCCGCGCGAGCCTCGGCCACCCGGCGGTCAACCTCCTCCTAGGCCTTGGCCTCGCGCGCGCCGACAACATCCTCTGCTTGGGCGACCTGGCGCTCCCTCGTCTCCAACCGCTCGAGCTCGAGGCTGCGCTCCGTGGCCTCCAGCAACAGTGCTTCCACGCACCTCGAGATCTCCTCCACGTCAAACGGTGCACCCTTCATCGACGCCAAGGCGGCTCTGCATGCCTCCACCTGCTGCTCCAAGGAAGCGTTCAAGGCCTGGAGCTCCCGCATGCACTCCTCGGCGACCGCGCGGCAATGGTCTGGCTCCCTAGCCTCCTCCAAGGCTCGGGCGCTGGCCTCGCGCGAGGTTGCCAGGGATGCCCCGGCCTTCGCATTGGCGTGCTCGCGCTAAAGGTGCCCGAGGTTGATAGCCACCTTCAGTTGATGCCACTCCTCCACCAGCCCGAGACCCTCGGCCTCAAGGCGTGCGTCAACATCCACGAGTTCTCCGCCGAGTCAGCTCAGCATGCCCATTGCCTCCTGAAAGAGCTCGTGGCGGACGACAGTCCGCTTCGTCGCATAAACTTAAGCCAAGAACGGGTCCGTCCCCCACAAGGGGGGTCACGAAGGATCGGCGGCTCGCTCCCTTCCGAGGCTGGGGCTGCCGCTCCCCCGGTCTCCGTCCGGGCCTCGGCAGGGGCCCGGATGCGTAGAGGCCCATTGCTCTAAGAAGAAGCCAGGATCGAGGTCATCCAACCGCCATCCATAACCAGGGGTGGAGCCCTTGGCACACTTCCCACGCTCCGGACCGGGCCGCGAAGGAAGGGTAGCAGGAGCGCAGGATCAAGGCGCCAGACCGGCACACCCGTCTCCCCCGCTGATCTTGCACCAAGCATGGCAGGCTGGCATGAGGCACTCAGAGTCAACGAAGGATGTGAGGTAGGAGGAGGTTGCTGTTCGGAAGATCTCGTCATCCTGGCGAAATGGGGCCTGAGAAGCCATGATTTGGAGGGAAGATGGCACCCAAGAAGCTACAAGGATAAGTTACTCGTTCAAGGCAATGTACTTCCTCTGCCCCAATTGCCGGAAGGCATCAACGCTGCAGCTTGGAGACCCCTTCCTCTTGCGGAGTGCATCAAAGTCCAGACGGAGGCGGCTGAAGCCTTGGGCCTTGTAACCAGCCTTGCGCGCTGGTAGTGAGTGCCCGAGACCACGACCTCGGGAGTCTTTGAGGCTGAGGAGCCCTCGGGCTCCGCCTCATGATGACCTGCCAAGGCCTCGGGGGCTTTGGCCTCAGGAGCAGCGGATCGCATCGCCTCCTCATCCGTCACCTCAGGGCGGAAGTCATGGGCTCCAGGGGATGGCGCCTCGAGAGCCTCAAGCGGTGTTGGCGCCTCAGCAGCCGCGCCTCCAGCCTCCAGCAGCATTCACCCCCCAGCATCCACTCTTGGGGTGAGCTCGGCACTGGCGGCAAGGAGGGGAACCACAGAGACAGGGTTCTTGCGAGGCCCTTCAAGGCCGGTCGGACGCAGCCCCCACTCATCGAAAGGGGGCATCTGCTTTGAGAACTCCACCCTGTTCGAGCAGCAATACAGAAGAAAACCTTCCTGCGGCATGTCGGCTGGTGAAGGGTCGGCTATCAGGACCGCGAGCACCGTTTGTCGTGCCTCAAGGGGAAGCTCGGACTCTTGTAGCCTCATGCGGTCCGTGCTGCCGGACAGGGCCTACATCAGACGGGAATGGTGCTGAAGTGGAGCGACGCGGCGCCGGATGAACTCCTTCATCACCATCGGCATAGTTATGCCGAGGCCTTTCAGCCTCTTCAGCCAGAGCCAGGCGAAGGCAAGGCGCGGGTCAGTGAGCCTCTCGTGGCCCCAGCCGGAGCTGGGGACTGCAGGCGCCGACGGAGGTGAGAGTAGGGGGCTGACACTCCAACATCCACATACACCCACCATGTTCGAAACACGCTCACGGACGCCGGGAGTTCAAAGTAAATCCCCGAGCCGGCCGTCGCTGCCACAGCCTGGAAGCTCAGGTACCCCGAGAACTGTCGAGGGTCGGTCAGGTGCAGCGAGAAGAAGTGGCGCAGGAGGGCCACGGAGGGGGTAATGCCCACCATGGCCTCGCAGACGAAGGCGAAAACGACAATAAGGGAGACAGATTGGGGATCTAGGTGCAGCATATGGATCTGATAGTGGGAGAGCACGGCATTGAAGAAGGAGGAGAAGGGAGGAACTAGGCCGACCCACAAGGCGTCAATGAAGAATGGGACCTCGGTGGATGTCCTGTCAATGGAGGCGCGGGATGTGGGCCAGGCCACCGTCCTGCCCCATTCGTTGAAGTCAGCGGCGAGCGCTGGGCGGACCTTGTCCATGGCTTCCTGGTTGAGCACCAACGACCGACCCACGGCGGGTTCAACGGCCGGAGGTGACCCGACTGAGGACTGAGACTTCTTCCCCTTCTCTGTCCGCCGTGGTGCCATGGCGACGGAGGGGGCCGAGCTCAGGTCAGATTGGAAGAAGAGGTTATTGTTTCAGGAAGGCGGAAGAGTTGGAGGGGTGCGTCACCAGCAAGGGGGAACAACTGTGTAGGTCACGGTGGCCGCCTAGCTAGGCGGATATCAAGGCTGCATGGGGAAGCGGGGTCGCCCACGTCCCGTCAATCGCCATGCGTCAACCAAGGCCATAGCTTGTTGGGGCCCGCGACGCTCCGCACTTTCCCTTGGCTTTGCCCCGAAGCCAAGTCCGAGCGGGCCTTGGGCCCGGGGGATACTGTCGGCGTCCTGGGAAGGGGGGTCCCCAGACTTGCCTGCCTACGGCCCATGGCGTGGCTCCACCGACGGCCCTGTACGGCCCATCTTCATCAGCAAACACTCAAGACCCTCACGAGGGGCCAAGCCTCGCGAGGTGGACGACGCAAGACCTCCTCGGGGGCAGACTCACTAGGCTGGCTCGCGAGGAGCGGAGAGATCAAGGCAAGGGGCACCTCGTGAGGTTTCTGTGACACAAGCCATGTCGACCAAGGCTAGGCGAGCACCAGGCGGGCGCCAGAGCGCGCAGCATACTCCTTTCCTCTTTGGTGCTAAAGAGGCAAGCGCAGGCGAGGAGTCCCGAGGCATCAAGCAAAGGTTTCCATATCAGTGCAACAAGACCAAGACCAGCAGGACGACAAGATGGAGGTCACCGTGGAGCCCAAGACGGAGTCACCACCAGAGCCTTTGGCAGGCTTAGACCACATTTAGTCAGGATAACTTGTACCAGTTGTCTCCCCCTTCAAATTTGACCGTTGTTGGATCCCTTCCCGCCTACATTTGGGAAGAGGACCAGGGCCTCTATAAATAGGACTAGCCACCACAGTAGGAGGCAACTGATCTTGGGCTATTCAGATCATCCTCATCCACACAAGCTCACCCAGCACAAGAGCACCTCTCCTCAGGAGGTTGTTCTTCCCTGGTAACTGTTCATCCTCAACCCAAGAGGCAATCCACCACACCACACTAGAGTAGGGTATTACACTACATCGGTGGCCTGAACCAGTATAAACTTTGTGTCTCTTGTTCTGTGAGTTCGATGCGCTAAGCTTTGAGATCGCAGTGAGGGCGAGAGCTAGGGGGAGGAGAGATCTTCATGCGCACCCCAGAGTTTGATCCTCAAGGGTTTTGCCGGAACCCGAAATCTGACACAAAGGGGGATCGAGGCGAACCCGGAGAACGTCAAAGCAATAGAAGATATGAGCCCGCCGCAGACTCTTAAGGAAACGCAAAAACTCGCGTGCTTTACCTGGCCGCCACGCCTCATTCCGCTGGCGCAGCACTGGTGGCCATCCGGGAGGAGCGCCAGGCCAAGAGCCCGCCACCCGACGCCGTGCATTTGGTCGGGATGGCGCAGCACCAAGATGGCACCCCTGAAGCCATAGCAGCACCAGCAGATGACCGGGCTCCACAAGACGGCGCTCCTAAGGCTACGGCAGCCCCGATAGGCGACCGAACTCCTGAGGTCCCGCAGCCTCAGGAAGCACCCTAGCCTCGGGAGATCTCGGACTCCACCAACACTTCCGCCCTCATCGAACACCCAGTGTACTTCGTCAGCACGGTACTACGAGATGTGCGGGCGTGCTACCCATGCCGCAGAAACTTCTGCTTGCGCTCCTTGTGGCCTCGTGCAAGTTGCACCACTACTTCCATGGCCACCTCATCAAGGTCGTCTCAGCTTACCCACCGGAGAGGGTCGCCGAGTGGAACATCGAGTTGCAGGCATTCCAGTTTGAGTTCAGCACCACCAGGGTCATCAAGGGAGCCCCGCTCGCCGACTTCGTGGCGGAATGGACTCACGTTCCAGAGCCCGAAGTGGGCGAGGACCGACCACTCGCCCGAGGAAGCGAACCGCCCGAGCAGGCTGGGTCATGTGCCAGCCAGGCGCCCAAGGCGCCAGGCGTGGGGCTGGGGCCGTGCTCATCTCGCCCACCCAGGACAAGATCTACTACGCTGTGCAGCTCTGCTTCCAGCGGGGTGAGAAGGTCTCCAACAACATTGCGGAATACGAGGGATTGATCGCCGGCCTCAAGGCCACAGTGGCCTTGGGAGTGAAGCGCCTCACCATCAAGGGCGACTCTCAGCTCCTCGTCAACTTTTCCAACAAGTGTACGAGCCGAAGGACGAGCACATGAAGGCATACCTTGCGGAGGTACGCAAAATGGAGAAGCAATTCTTGGGCCTGGAACTGCAGCATGTGCCCCGCGGCACAAACAAGGAAGGCGATGACATCGCCAAAAGGGCCTCGAGGCATCAGCCCCAGGAGTCTGGCTGCGGAGCCTACGCTGCATCAGGAGGAGCTCCCCCCGCCACCAACCTCGGGAGCCCCCGCCTATGGCCCGACCTCAGAAGCGTGCTTTCTCTTGACGCTCAAACCCCAGGAGGGGTGCTGGACTGAAGAATTCAAGGCATACCTGCTGCAAGGAACCCTGCCGGAGAAGGAGGAGGACGCGGAGCGCGTGGCTCGGCAAGCTACAACATATTGCCTCCGGGATGGTGAGCTATACCGGAAACGACCGAATGATGTTTCCTTGCGATGCATCTCCAGGGAGCAGGGGTGTGAGCTGCTAGCCGACATACACGGCAGAGACTACGGGCATCATTCGTCGTTGCGCACCATGGTGGGCAAGGCGTTCCGCAGCGGATTCTACTGGCCCATGGAACTCAACGACGCAACCGAGCTGGTGAGATCCTGCGAGGCCTGCCAGTTCCATACCAAGCAAATCCACTAGCCCACTCAGGGCCTCTAAACTATCCCACTCTCATGGTCGTTTGCGGTCTAGGGGCTGGATATCCTGTGTCCATTCCCTTGAGCGCCTGGGGGCTACCGCTACCTCTATGTCGCCATCGACAAGTTCACCAAGTGGGCGGAGGTGGAAGCCGTCCACACCATCCCAGCCGGCTCCGCAGCCAAGTTCATCAAGGGCCTTGTAAGCCGGTTTGGAGTCCCTAATCGCATCATCACCGACAATGGCTCGCAGTTCACTAGCTATCTCTTCAAAACATATTGTGCTAATATTGGAACGCAGATATGCTACGCCTCAGTGGCACACCCCAGGAGCAACGGCCAAGCTGAGCATGCCAGCGCGGAGGTCTTGAGAGGCCTCAAGACAAGGACCTTCAAGAAGAAGCTCGAGGCCTACGGCACGACGAGCTCCAGTCCGTTCTGTGGTCCATCCGCACCACCGCCACCAAGCCAATGGGCGAGACTCCGTTCTTCCTCGTCTACGGAGCCGAAGAAGTTCTCCCTCATGAGATCAAGCATCGCTCCACGCGGGTCTTGGCGTTTGACGAGGCACGTCAGGACGCCACGCGGGGAATGGACCTCGTGCTGGGGGAGGAACGCCGCCGCCAAGCCTCGCTCCGAGCGGCAAGGTACCAGCAGGCGCTGCGACGGTACCACTGCCGCAAGATCCGCTCCAGGACGCTCGAGGTGGGTGATCTAGTCCTAAGGCGGGTGCTCTCCAGGGAAGGGTTGCATAAGCTCTCACCCATGTGGGAGGGCCCGTTTAGGATTTCCCGTGTCTCCAGGCCTGGCGTCGTGCGCCTAGAGACACAGGACAGGATCCCCATCCAGCACCTCCAGAAGTTCTACCCATGAAGCAAGGCCCAGTGCCTGTGAAGGTCTCCGCTCGTGACACTCTCACGTAGTAATGAGTGGGGCTGTACATGCCCCGGAGTCTCCGGAGTGCCACCCTTGGGCCTCGGGGGCTCCCTTCCATGTCCTAGTGGCAGCACTTAGCTCCGCGCTGGTGAGAATACTAGACTAGGTGCCGGACGCGGCTGTTCATTTGCTTTCTGTAGCTGGTTGCAACCATTTAATGAAATTTGGAGTCCTGACATTTCTCGATTGTTTGGCTGAGTTCCCCTTTTCTTTTACTTCTTTGCTTGCTTGTTTTTCTTGCATCAGGGAGGACGACTATTGCCCGACGCTCTCCCTCGTGCGCCTCCCGCGGGGGCTGGGCAGGTGTCTGTGCGTGCTGGGCTAGCCTAAACCACGGACACACCTCGCCAAAGCCCCGTCGCCCAGAGCTTCGGCTCCCTTGATCTTCACGAGCCGCCCTCGAATGAGCTCATGATTGGTGCACCCTCCTAAGTCCATGCCCCATGGGTACCGCGACGAGGTGCACTAAGCCATGATTAGCCCATGCCTGAGGGCTCGCGCATGGAAGAACAAGTTACCCGACAGATGACCTAACAAATTTTGCAGCTTTGCGATGCCTCCCGAGGTCAGCGGCTCCAGAGTCGGCAACAAGGAGGCCTCACCAGATGCCAGAAGGCGCGCCCTCACGAGACGGGAACCAACCCTGAGCGTATCAAGCTAAGTTACCCTTTTATATCTACGTGGAGCACGAACAACGTCGGAGCAATAACCATAACATAATAGCATAAAGACCACAGTTCATTACACGCCCCAGCAGGGCCATCTACCTTTTTCAAAATGCAGGAAGAAAGGAAAAGTCAAACAAAAGCGGCCCGCACGGCCATGGCGGCTCATGAGGCCCGGCCCCGAGGGCTTCCTGGACTCAGCTCAGCCTGAGCCTCTCTGGCGCTTCACCGCCGCGTGGCAGCAGGACGACCCACTGCCGTCCTCGAAGCGAGCCCGGCGGCGATGTGGCTAGTCGTAGCCGCCGCTGCTGGTGCTCTCACTCGCGGAGAAGCTGCCGCCACAGGGCGAACTGCGGCCGTCTCCAAGGGCGAGCTCGCCCTCAACCTCGTCACGGTCGTCGCCCAGGCCGAGCTCGTCGTTGTCGCCGCTGTCTTCGGGGCAGCACCCTGCGTGGCGATCATCTTCCCCAAACACCCTAACAAAGAGGGTCGCAGCGCCATCGAACTTGAAGTGGAGGGTGCACCGCCCGCTTAGGCCGCGCACGCGGGCGAACGTCTGCCAGCCGCAGGCTAGGGCCACGTTGCCCGCGACGGAGACCTCCACTCCAACCCACGAGGCCTTGCTGCAGCAGCCGTCAGCTTGTAGCCAAAGGCCGACAAGACCCCCGGCCAGCAGGTCGCCGGCAAAGGAGCGCGAGAGCTGGAGCCAGGTGCCTGCCGGACTCTCCGACCACACGACGAACTCCGGGAGCACCTCCGCCGAATGGAAGCACGGCAGAGGAGGTCGGGTGACCACGGCATGCCTCCCCTCGATGCAAGGGCTGCTCCGCCGAGAGCGGCCCCTGCCATGGGAGGAGACACCGCTGCGGCCCCCGAGGACGATGCCGGTCCCCGACGGAGTATGACCTCGCCCCCGAGAAGCCATAGCAGGGGTCGCGACATGCTTACAGGGGCAGCCTTGCCCCCTCTTGGGCGGTGGCGAGCCGGGCCCCTCCTGGCAGACCTTCACTTTCTCCACGGCTGATAACTGCTACGTCTTGAGCTTGCGTTGGTTTTCCCCGAAGAGGAGAGGATGATGCAGCAGAGTAGCGTAAGTATTTCCCTCAGTTTTTGAGAACCAAGGTATCAATCCAGTAGGAGGCCACGCGCAAATCCCTCGTACCTAAACAAAGCAAATAACTCCTCACAACTAACGCGAATAGGGGTGTCAATCCCTTCACGGTCACTTACAAGAGTGAGATCTGATAGAGATGATAGATAATATTTTTGGTATTTTTGGTATAAAGATGCAAAGTAAAATAAAAGGCAAAGTAAAAAAGCAAAGCAATAATAAAGCATAGGAAGATTAATATGATGAAAATAGACCCGGGGGCCATAGATTTCACTAGTGGCTTCTCTCAAGAGCATAAGTATTCTACGGTGGGTGAGCAATTCTTGTTGAGCAATTGGCGAATTGAGCATAGTTATGAGAATATCTAGGTATGATCATGTATATAGGCATCATGTCCGAGACAAGTAGACCGACTCACCTTTTGCATCTACTACTATTACTCCACTCATCGACCTCTATCCGGCATGCATCTAGAGTATTAAGTTAATGAAAACAAAGTAGCATGCCTTAAGCAAGATGACATGATGTAGAGGAATAAATTCATGCAATATGATAAATACCCCATCTTGTTATCCTCGATGGCAACAATACAATACGTGCCTTGCAACCCTTTCTATCACTAGGTAAGGACACCACAAGATTGAACCCAAAGCTAAGCACTTCTCCCATTGCAAGAACTACCAATCTAGTTGGCCAAACCAAACGGATAATTCAAAGAGACTTGCAAAGGTAACTCAATCATACATAAAAGAATTCAGAGAAGATTCAAATATTGCTCATAGATAATCTTGATCATAAACCCACAATTCATCGGTCTCAACAAACACACCGCAAAACGAAGATTACATCGAATAGATCTCCACGAGAGAGGGGGAGAACATTGTATTGAGATCCAAAAAGAGAGAAGAAGCCATCTAGCTACTAACTATGGACCCGAAGGTCTCAAGTAAACTACTTACACTTCATCGAAGAGGCTATGATGATGATGTAGAAGCCCTCCGTGGTGGAATCCCTTTAAGTGAACTCAAAACAGGCCCCAAGGTGGGATCTCGTGGATCTGAAAGTTGCGGCGGTGGAATTAGGTTTTGGCTCGTGTCGATCTGTTGAAGTGCGTGGTATATATAGGAGAAAGGAGTGCGTCGGTGGAGCCGGGGCCCACGAGGCGGGGCGCGCCCTGAGGCGCCCTCCACCTCGTGGCCGCCTCCTCCTTTCTTGTTGAGGTCCAAGTCTCTGAATCTTATCGATGATAAAATCACGTTCGAAGATTTCATTCCGTTTGGACTCCGTTTGATATTCCGTTTCTTCGAAATACTGAAATAGGCAAAAAACAACAATTCTGGGCTGGGCCTCCGGTTAGTAGGTTAGTCCCAAAAGTAATACAAAAGTGGAAAATAAAGCCCAATATAGTCCAAAACAATAGATAATATAGCATGGAGCAATCAAAAATTATAGATACGTTGGATACGTATCAATAACCTCTTCATTGGCGCCATGGTACTGCAACTAGACGGCGAGGTGATGAGGGAGAAGGAGAGGCAGGCGGCATGAGGAAGGAGATGAGCAATGGGGGCTCTGCCCCTCCCCTCATTTATAGCCAGAAGGAGGCCAACCGCCGGCCACCACGATCACAGGTAATGATGGTTTTCTCCTGCATGCAGCAGGGCCTCGTGAAATCGAACGGTTGCCGAGGCAGCATGGGGAAGCAGAGGCGCCCACGTACCATCAATCACCACACGTCATTCAAGGCCGCTGGCGGTTGGGGCCCGAGGCGCTCCACACTTGCCCTTTGGCTTCGCCTCGAAGCCAAGTTTGAGCGTGCCTTGGGTCGGGGGACTATTGTCGGTGTTCTGGGAATGGAGGTGCCCAGACCTGCCTGCCTGCGGCCCATGGCGTGGCTCCATCAATGGCCTGGTACGGCCCAGCTTCAGCAGCAAGAACTCAAGACCCTCGCGAGGGGCCAAGCCTCATGTGGCGGACGACACCAAGACCTCCTTGGGGGCAGTCTCACTAGGCTGGCTCCCGAGGAGCGGAGATATCCGTGCAGGTGATACCTCGCGAGGTTCGCTTGACGTGAGCCATGACGACCGAGGCCAGACGGGTGCCAGCGGGCACAGTGTACCAGTTTCCTCTTTGGTTCTAAGGAGGCGAGCACAGGCGCGGGGTCCCGAGGCATCAGGCAAAGTTTCCATATCGGTGCAATAAGACCAAGACCAGCAGGACGGCAGGACGGAGGTCATCGCGGAGCCCACAACAACGTCACCACCAGAGCCTTTGGCAGGCGAAGACTACTTTTGTCAGGATAGCTTGTACTGGTTGTCCCCCTTCAAACTTGGCCATTGTGGGATCCCTTCCCGCCTAACATTTGACAAGAGGACCGAGGCCACTATAAATAGGACCTAGCCACCACCGTAGCAAGGGGGGGTCATTCAGACCATCCTCACACCCACCAGCTCATCAAGCTCAAGAACACCTCACCTCCTGAGGCTGTTCATTCCACTGTACTAGTTCATCCTCAGCCTCTCGAGGCAATCCACCCACAAACTGGAGTAGGGTATTACACCACAAGGTGGCCCAAACCAGTATAAACCCCTGTGTTTCTTGCTCTTTGGGTTCGTCGAGATAGGTCGTGGGATCGTTCAGCGAGCGAGTTGGGGAGAGAGTGTTCTTCGTGCGCGCCCTAGAGTTCGAGCCTCTCAAGGGTTTGCCGGAACCCGTGATCCGACAGCTACGGCTTCATTCTATTGGGGCGGTTCAGTTTGGTCATCATGATGATCTTCGGGGATTTCAGTGTGGGCCTTAGGGGTTACGAAGGTCTGATCCTCCGTCTCATGAATCTCTGGGGCTGTTCAAGACTCGCCAACTTTTCTTTTCTTGGCTTTGGCTTTGGCCCTGCAATCAAAGTCGACATATTAAAAAACATACAATAGTAATAATGATAAGCCATCAACAGTTGATAAAAATATTTACCCTAGATTTATGATCAAATCCAGCAGCTGAGTGGCGGACGAGTCTCCAGAAGACGGCGACGACTCCTAATAATTGGAATCAGAAGGATTAAGAGGTTGCCTAATAAGGCCGGCTCGGGGAAGATAAGAAGTTGGACAGTGTGGCACCTCATTGTGTCGCTTGCGAGTGGATGGTTCATTGGTGTAGCCGGCTAGCAGCTCTCCCGAGCCGCTCCGAGTTTCGCGCCTTGACTCATGCTGGGTTTTCTTCAAAATAAATTTTGGGTCTAAATGAGCGCCTGGATGAGCAAATCTTACTTTCCTAATGACCCGCCTTGTTTTCTTGGAGATAAGGATTCTTAGCCGAAAGAGATGGAAATTACCTCAGCATCATCATCCCGGCATGTTGCAGCATCACACTGAGAATAAGAAGCATCAGGGAGTTCAATAAAAGACATCCAAGGGAGTCAAGTTCTACCCCTGACTGATTGTCAGCTGCTGGTGAATCGCCTCTTGCTACCGGCTCATTCACAGTAGCAACTTTATTCCTTCTTTGAGCCGGTGCAGTTTTAGTCTTGGTCGCTTAGGTTTTCCTCTTCTTACTCCAAAATGGGGAGTTGGCCTGCATAGTTGAACAAGGTTAGTAAGTGAAATACCGAATAAGTAAAGGTTGGTAAGCCAGAAAAAAATTATACTCATCGGAGGAGCCGGGTTAAGGTTGAAGAATGGTTGCAACCCCGTCTTGTTGCAGTTCTCTTGAGGCTCCCCAAGCAGTTTGTTTACAATTTTGTTTAGTTCATCAGCTTCTAAGTTATCAGAACTATACCGTTCAACGTCTGTTGAGTCGCTTGAGTAATTGCACATTAATCCAGGCATGTGGCTCGAGGGCATGATTCTCCAAGTAACCCAGCACCAGGTTAAGTCAACTCTCGTTAAGCCATTGGCCAATAAGGCCGAGAGTTTCCAATATACAGGGGCGGATTAAGCATGCACTTCTGGGATAATCCGTCTTGCGAGGTCAAAGTCAATGGGAAGACGGTCAGATCTGTAACCTGGTAGGGGTTCTCATTAGCTGGAGGTGTGTTTTTTCAAATGAACCAAGTCCTAATCCATCCTTTAGGATGACTTGGTTGTCGGCATTCTGGGAACGGGGGTCCCCAGACTTGCCTGTCTGCGGCCCACGGCGTGGCTGTGCTAGTAGGCATGTACGACCCATCTTCATCAACAAGGCATTCAAGACCCTCGCGAGGCGGATGACGCAAGACCTCCTCAGGATCGGTCTCACCAGGTTGCCTCGCGCGGAGCGGAGAGATCAAGGAATGGCAAACCTCGCGAGGTTCTCGTGACGTGAGCCATGATGATCAAGAACAGGTGGGCGCCAGGCGGGTGCCAGCGCGCGCAGCGTCAATGTTTCGTCTTTAGTGCTAAGGGGCAAGCGCAGGCGCAGAGTACCGAGGCATCAAGCAAAGGTTTCCATATCGGTGCAACGAGACCAAGACCAGCAGGACGGCAAGACGGAGGTCACCATGGAGCCCAAGACGGCGTCACCACGAGCCTTTGCGGCGAAGACCGCTTTGTCGATAAGGCATGTACTAGCTGTCCCCTTTCAAATTGGCCGTTGTTGGCTCCCTTCCCGCTGGGAAGAGGACCATGGCCTATATAAGTAGAACTAGCCACCACCGTAGGGGATAACTCATTCAGACGTATCTCACCTAATCCTTAGCCACACACCGAGCACAAGAACTCCTCAACCTCAGGAGGCTAATCTTCCCCTTGAACTGCTCATCATCATCCCAAGAGGCAATCCACCACCACCACACTTGAATAGGGTATTACACCACAACGGTGGCCCGAACAAGTATAAATATTGTGTCCCTTGTGTTGTGAGTTCGTCGAGTTTGTTCTTGAGATCTTAGCTAGTTAGGACGTGGATCGGCAGGGAGGAAATCTTCGCGTGCACCCCAGTGTTCAAACCTTGAGGTTTTTGCCGGAACCCGTGATCCGACATTTGGTGCGCCGTAGCCCTCCCTCCGCCAATCTACGCTGTGCCGCCACCGCGCTCCGCCCTCATGGCAGGCGCCCCGCCACCGACTCCGACGGCCGGCGCTGACGGCGGGGCCAGGGGCTCCGAGCCTTGGCCCCCGCCTTACGGCAAGTCCAGTGGCCACCCAAGTTCAAGTCGGAGATGCTGCCGCACTACGACGGCGTGGCGGACCCGTCGGCTTTCCTGCTGGCATACGAGCAGGCCGTCCTCGAGGCCGGGGGTGACGACAAGGTCATGGCCAACTGGTTTCCCATGGCCCTCGCCGGTGCGCCGCGCACCTAGCTGCTCAACCTCCCCGGATCCACGGTGGCATCTTGGGAGGAGTTGCGCAACCTCTTCATCGCGCCTTCTGGCCCCAAGCCCACGCGTTCAGCGGCCCTGCTAGGGCGGCTCTCAGCGCCACCTTCGAGATCGCCATATCAAGCCATTCCTTCGCGGATCGGCGCCGCTTCCGCTCCGAGGCTCCGCCCGGGCTGGGCTCTGGCGTGAGGCCGACCTCACCTTCAACTCGAAGACCACCCAACACCACCGCCCGGCTCGGGCAGGCTTCGATGCTCTGCATGCCCACCATCTCACAGCGTGGCTGTCACCAAGACCCTCATTGGCGGCGGCGCCCGGCCTCAACCTGCTCTCCGTGGAGGCCTTGACCTTCTCCACGCATCTCGGCAGCTCAGCCTCGACAAGCCTTTCTCGGGGAGTTGGTGGTGGCGCCACCCACCTCAGGGCAGATCCGCCTCCCCGTCACCTTCGGCACGCGCGACAACTACCACACCGAGCTGGTCGACTTCGACATCGCCCGCATCGGCCTCCCGTACAACGCCACCTCGGGTACCCGGCTCTGGCCCAATTCATGGCAGCGACACATCCGTCCTACAACCTCATGAAGATGCCTAGAAGCAAGGGCGTCCTCACCATCAAGGGGGACGCCAAGGGAGCCTTGGCAGCACTCAAGCTTGCCCTCAAGACCGCCACGGCGGCGCAGCCCGCCGATGCAGGCACCTCCGAGCATGAGGGAGCCGCACCAACCAAGAAGAAGCAGTTGTTCACCCAAGACAAGGCGGAAACCAAGCAGGTGCCGGTCGATGAGGACGCGACCTTAGGAGCCTCCTTTACCATAGGTGCCGGCCTCGACCCAAGCCAAGAGGAAGCATTGGTGAAATTCTTGCGCGCAAACAAGGATATATTTGCATGGGAGCCCAATCAGCTGGTGGGGGTCCCGAGAGAAATGATCGAAGATCATCAAGAAGGTATGCCCAATGTGCGCCATGTCAAGCAGCAGGCGAGACGGCATCCACGAGAAGCGAGCCTTCATCGTCCGGAGACCATAAGTTGGAGGCAGCGGGTGCCATTCGCGAGGTTCGATACCCCGAATGGCTGGCGAACCCCGTCATAGTGCCGAAGAAAGGCGGGAAGGAGCGAATGTGCGTCGACTTCACCAACCTCAACAAGGCGTGCCCTCAAGATCCGTTCCCTCTCCCGCGCATCAACCAGATCGTCGACTCCACCGCCGAGTGCGGCATGTTGTGCTTCGTGGATGCGTTCTCAGGATATCACAAAATGAAGATGGAGGTAGAAGATGTAGAGAAGACAGCCTTCCTGACCCCGTGTGGGGTGTACTGCTACACCTGCATGCCCTTCGGACTACGCAACGCAGGCGCGACCTTTCAGCGGTTGATGCACATCGCCTTAGGGCTGCAGCTCGGGAGAAACACAGAGGCCTACGTTGACTACATTGTGGTAAAGTCTCGGGAGGCAAGAACCTTAATCCAAGATCTGGAGGAGACCTTCGCGAGCCTGTGTCAGGTGAACTTGCGACTTAACCTGGAGAAGTGTGTGTTCGGTGTCCCTTCCGGCAAGCTGCTGGGATTCCTCGTGTCCCACAGAGGGATCAAGGCGAACCCGAAGAAGATCAAGGCCATTGAGGATATGAGCCCACCGCAAACCCTCAAGGAAATGCAGAAGCTGGTTGGTCGGGTAACTGCGTTGGGACGCTTCATCTCCAAGCTGGGAGAGCGTGCCCTACCCTTCTTCAAGCTGATGAAGAAGAAGGGCCCATTCGAGTGGACCCCGGAGGCCGACCGAGCTTTTCAAGACCTCAAGAGATACCTGACCAGCCCTCCGGTGATGGTGGCGCCACGACCTCTCGAGCCTCTAGTACTTTATCTTGCCGCCACCCTGTACTCCGCCAGCGCGGCGCTAGTGGCGGTTCAGGAGGAGCACCAAGACAAGGGCGCGCCAAGCCAAGATACGCCGCCAACCGGGATGACGCAAGATCAGGAAGGCGCAGCAAGAGCCGTGGCGGCATCGACAGAAGACCAAGCTCGACAGGACGACATCACAGAGATTCCCGCAAGCGATCAGGCACCAGGAGCTCCACCACCTCAGGAGACGTCGCAGCTTCCGCAACACACGAGCCTCACCAACGCGCCAGCCCTCGTCGAGCACCGGTGTATTTAAATCGGCCGACGGTGTTGCGGGATGCAAGGGCACGATACCCCATGCCCCAAAATCTTCTTCTCGCGCTCTTGGTGGCCTCGCGCAAGTTGCGGCACTACTTCCAGGGCCACCCCATCAAGGTCGTCTTAGCCTACCCATTGGAGAGAGTGCTCAGGAGCCCCAACTCTGCTGGAAGGGTCGCTGAGTGGAACATCGAGCTGCATGCATTCCAGCTTGAGTTGAAGACTACTAGGGTCATCAAGGGAGCAGCGCTTCGCTGATTTAAATGAGAATGGACGGATGCCCGACCTTTGGAAGTAAGCGAGACGGTCCACCTCGCCGAGAGTGAGGCGCCCGACAGGCTGGGTCATGTATTCGATGGGGCCTTAGCACATCAATGTGCTTGGGGCTGAGCGATACTGTCTCACCCACCCAAGACAAGATCTACTATGTTGTACAGCTCTGCTTCCAGCTGGGCGAGAAGGTCTCCAACAACATCGTATAATATGAAGGCCTCATAGCTGGCCTGAAGGCCGAGGCAGCTCCGGGGGTGAAGCGCCTCACCGTTAGGGGCGACTCACAGCTCGTCGTCAACTTCTCCAACAAAGTATACAAGCCAAAGGACGAGCACATGGAAGCATACCTCGCGGAAGTGCGTAAGATGGAGAAGCAGCTCCCGGGCCTGGAGTTGCAGCACGTGCCTCGTGGCACCAACAAGGAAGCTGACGACATTGCCAAGAGGGCGTCCAAGCGGCAGCCCCAAGAGCCTGGCGTCTTCGAGGAGCGGCTCTTCAAGCCATCAGTAGCGCCACCACTTTCAAGGACAGCTCAGCCTCGGGAGGAGCTCCCGCAGCCGCATATCACAGGAGCCCCAGCCAGTGGCCCGACTTCGGGAGCATGCCTACTTTTGGCGCTCGAGCCCCAAGAGGGATGCTGGACCAAGGAATTCAGGTACTATCTGATGTAAGGGGCACTGCTAGAGAAGGAGGAGGACGCACAGCGCGTGGCCCGGCAGACCACGACATACTGCATCCAAGACGGTGAGTTGTACAGGAGGCGGCCCACTGATATTTCACTGTGTTGCATTTCCAGAGACCAGGGGAAGGAGTTGCTATCTGACATACACGGTGGGGACTGCGGGCACCACTTGTCATCACGGACCCTCGTCGGCAAGGTATTCCACAGCGGATTATACTGGCCCACGGCGCTCAATGACACGGCCGAGCTGGTGAAGTCCTGTGAAGCCTGCCAGTTCCGAGCCAACCAGATCCATCAGCCGGCTCAGGGCCTCCAGACCATCCCGCTCACATGGCCGTTCCCGGTTTGGGGGCTGGACATCTTGGGCCCGTTCCCTCGAGCGCCTGGGGGCTACCGCTACCTCTACGTCGCCATCGACAAATTCACCAAGTGGGCGGAAGTGGAAGCCGTCCGCACGATCCCAGCTAGCTCCGCAGTCAAGTTCATCAAGGGCCTCATGAGCCGCTTCGGGGTTCCCAACCGCATTATCACATATAATGGCTCGCAATTCATTAGTAACCTCTTCAAAACATATTGTGCTAACCTTGGAACGCAGATCTGCTACGCTTCGGTGGCACACCCCAGGAGCAATGGTCAGGCCGAACGTGCCAATGCAGAGGTCCTGAGGGGCCTCAAGACCAAGACCTTCAAGAAGAAGCTCGAGGCCTGCAGCAGGGGCTGGCACGATGAGCTCCAGTCCTTGCTGTGGTCCATCCGCACCACCGCCACCAAGCCAACGGGCGAGACCCCGTTCTTCCTTGTCTACGGAGCCGAAGCGGTCCTCCCTCACGAGGTCAAGCATCGCTCCGCACGGGTCTGGCGTTTGTTGAAACGTAGCAGGACGCCACGCGGGGGATGGACCTCGTGCTGGGGGAGGAACGTCGCCAAGAAGCTACAATGAGGGTGGCAAGGTACCAGCAGGCGCTGCGGCGATACCACTGCCGCAACATCCGCTTCAGGACGCTCGAGGCGGGCGACCTCGTCCTGGGGTGGGTCCTCTCCAGGGAAGGGCCTGCACAAGCTCTCACCTATGTGGGAGGGCCCGTTCAGGGTCGTCCATGTCTCCAGGCCTGGCGCCGCGTGCCTGGAGACGCAGGATGGGGTACCCACCCAGAACGCCTGGAACATCCAGCACCTCCTGAAGTTCTACCCATGAAGCAAGGCCTAGTGCCTGTGAAGAAAGGCCCAGTGCATGTGAAGAAGGCCTGGTGCCTATGCAGAATCGCCGCCCGTGACACTCTCATGTAATAATGAGTGGGGTTGTACACGCCCCGGAGTCTCAGGAGTGCCGCCCTCGGGCTTCGGGGGCCGCCCCCACGCCTCGAAAAATATGTCCACATGTTTAGAGATAGAGGTGTCGATAAAATAAAATGCAGACATGAGGGCATCATGATCATGTTTAGAATAACAACATATATTGCCATATAATCTCTTATGCTAAAGTAACAATTCATTCACAAGGTAGAGCATGAATCAGAAACTTCATTGAAAACTAACAAACTATGATCTCAGTCATTGAAGCAATTGCAATTCGGTAGGACTTGTACCGTTTTCTAAATGACTCTTAAACCGTTCAAAATTAGAAAAAACTTTCAACATAAAAAAGTAGCGCATTTTCATAAGCTTTTCAACGCCATATCATTTGTCTCAATTGGGTTAGCCGTTTAGAAATGACATTGAAAATACGAACTCGTCTGTTCAGATTACGAAATTTTACGTTTTTCCAAATTACTCTTTAACCATAGGGAATTAGAGAAAACTTTCAACTTGTGGAAGGAGCGGTTTGGCAGCGGCTTTCCAACGCCATATTATTTTCCTCATTCTGATAAATAGTTTAGAAATACGATCGAAAATACGATTCACGTTTTTTGTGTGAAGAAAAAACGATTTTCAAAACTGCTCTTAAACCGCTTACATTTTGACAAAAATTTAAGTTGGGTCATAATCTTGGTGTCCATAGCTTTTCAACAGTATATATAAGCCCGTTTAGGCAATGTTGGCGGAAGTTCAACCTAGTTCAAAGGAAGTTAAACATACTACTAGCGGGCAATCGAGGTTGTGATCGAATATTATTATCCGTGATCGATAGTGTTATATATATATATATATATATATATATATATATATATATATATATATATATATATATATATATATATATATATATATATATATATATATATATATATATATATATATATATATATATATATATATATATATATATATATATATATGTATATGTATATGTATATGTATGTATGTATGTATGTATATATACACAGAAACACTATTCTGATCACGGGATGAGAATAATATTCTGATCACAACCTGAACTGCCTGAGTAACGCGCCTGACCTTCTCTGTGAACTAGGTTGAACTTCCCGCAACATTGCCCAAATAGGGCTTTCTTTATATTGTTGGAAAGCTATGGACACCAATATCATGACCCAACTTAAATTTTTGACAAAATATAAGCGTTTAAGAGCAGTTTTAAAACCGCTTTTTCTTCGCAAAAAAACGTGAATCGATTTTCGTCAGATTTCTAAACTGTTTATCGAATGAGGCATATAATATGGCGTTGGAAAGCTGCTGCAAAAATGCTCCGTCCGCATGTTGAAAGTTTTTTCTAATTCCCTATGGTTAAAGAGTAATTTGAAAAAACATAAAATTTCATAAACCAAAGAGCTGAGTTCATTTTTTCGATGTCATTCCTAAACGGCTAGTCCAATGGAGGCATATGATATGGCTCTGGAAAGCTTATGAAAATGCGCTAATTTTTAACTTGGAAGTTTTGTTCTATTTTTGAATGGTTTAAGAGTAATTTAGAAAATGGTCCAAGTCCTACCGAATTCGTATGTTCGAGCTAATTTTTTAACCCTGCGTCCGAATGCAGCAAATGATATGGCGTTGGAAAGCTTGAACAAATACGAAACTTTTTTGTATGTATTGTTTATCCAAATTCTTTACGGTTTTAAGTCAGTTTCGAAAATGGCGAAAAACGTATTTTCGTCGTAATTTTTACGAACTTTATCGGAATTGGGAAATTAGTATACCGTTGAAAAGCTACGGAAAATGCGAAAGTTTTTCATGTTAATGGTTTTCTCTGATTCCTAGCCGTTTTTAAGTAATTCCGAAAACGGCGGGATCATTCGCTTCTGCCTCTGACAATGCATTCTTCAAAATGCATGCACGCGTGAAGAACTGAACTTCTCGGTGCGTGTACTGAACTTCACTCTGTTTTTCACGTGATTTTTCCTCGTAGATCTTCATCCACCGTCAGTAGTTCTCCATCCCACTCACCGAATTGAGCGGTGATATATCGATGGAAAGCCTTTGAAACACGCAACTTTCCCATTGATCATTTTTTCATACTCGCGACGATTTTAAAAGTTTTTCATCTAAAATTCATTCAAAGTAGTAGTTGAACTTCCCGCTGTTTTCACGTTGAACTTCTGTGACGTATTTTTGTTTGTAATTTTCTCATCCATTCGCCAGTGTTACACAAATAATATTCCTTTTGTACAAACGTCTCTCACAATAAATTTTTTAACTTTCTCCGACCGAGGACTTGAACTTACACGAATGATATTCCTATCGTTTTGAGGTAAATAAGAAAATGGCGAGATCATGATTTCTGCGTTCATCGCGAACGGAAATGCACTGCGTGAAGTAGTTGAACTTCTGGGGCATGTCTGTTTGAACTTCACACCGTTTTTTACGTGCTGTTTTTTGCACTGCGTGAAGTAGTTGAACTTCTGGGGCATGTCTGCTTGAACTTCACTCTATTTCACTTTATGGTATTTTTATATGAAATACACACGATGTAGTACGTGAACTTCCGGTTGTTATCACTTTGAACTTCTCTCTGGTTTTAGATAATTATTTTAAAACACAAAAGACAACAAAATTTTAATGTATTTTTGGACATATAAATACACGGTGAACCTCTCTCACAATAATTTTTTGAACTTTTCCTTGCCGAGCACTAGAACTTTCTAGCAACCATTTTTTTGTTTATGAGTTGTTTTTAAAAGTGCAAAAAATGGCTTTATGTTTTTTATTTTTTGAACAGGCAAATCCTAGGTTTTAATAAACTTCGAACTTCTTTGTTATTCCGACTTGAACTTCACCTTTTTATATTCGATCCTAGTAAAGAATAGTATTCAATTTTTATAGGAAGAAATCGAACATGGAAATAATAGGTGAACCTCTCTCGCAAGAATTTTTGAACCTCTCCGGACAGAGCACTTGAATTTCTTTCAACAAACATTTTAAGCTTTTATTTTTCTATACTTTTATTCTCACCTGAAATGCATTCCTTGAAGTACTTGAACTTCTCGTTGTTTTCACTATGAACTTCTGTCACATTTTTGTGTGTACGTCGAATTACATGCAATTGAAGGCCGATCGTCATTTTTTGCCATTTTAAAACATGTAATTGAAGGTCTGACGTCCCGCAATATAAATTTTGAACCATGCATGGAGGTGCACTTGAACTTCTTGCAACAAATCTGAGTTTTTTTTTATATACTTTGAACTTCTCTGTTATTTTAATTTCAACTTCTTAGTCATATTCTTAGAAAGGAACTATGTTTTTAAATAAGCATCAAACAGTTTTTTTTGTAAATTGAACGTCATAGTTTTATTTTTCTTAGAAACGGTAATATTTGAGTTTCTCGTATACATCAAACTACCCCTCTTTTTTAATTTGAAATTTGTTATTTTTATTCTTTAGTAACAAGGAAAATATGAGTTTTTTAATAAATATCAAACTTCTCTATTTCTGTAATTTGGACTTCTTGGTTTATTTCTTTCAGTGACGGCAAAATCCTAGTTTTGTAATAAATATTGAACAGGTCCGTTATTTAAATTTGAACTTCTAGAGTTTTTTTAGAAATGGTGATAATACTGTTTTTTATGATATTTTGAACTGCTCTATGGTTCAAATTTGAACTTTTTATTTTTTTATTAGAAATGGTGAAACATCCAGCTCTCTTATTTTTGTACTGTTGTGTTATTTTTGTCTGAACTTCTTATGTTCTTCCCATCAACAGATTCAGATTTTCCATTTTTTATACATCGAACTATTGCATTACTTTATTTTGAACCTGTTGTTTCCATTCTTAAATAATGAGGAAAATCATAGTTTCTATAATCATCGTACTTCTCCGTCTTTTTAACTTAGACTTCTTGGTTTTATTTCTTAGTAACAAGAAAAATCCTACTTTGTAATGAACATGAAACCACTCCATTATTTTAATATTTAAATTACGTGTGTTTTAAACAAGGAAAATAACTTTTTAGTTTTAAACTTTTTCTATTATATTAATTTGAGCCTCTTGGATTTTTTTAAGCGAAGAAAATTCTTTTTAAATAAATTTTTAATTGCTCTTTTAAAATTTGGTCTTTTCTTTTTTACTTTTCTAATAGGGTAAAAATTAGTTTTCTGAATCAACTTGAGCGATCTATTATTTTAATCTCAACACATTTGTTTTTATTTTTAGTAACAGGTTTTTATTTGACTTTTCATTTCTTTTTGGAACTTCATTGTTTTATTCCTGGACTCCCATGTTATCACTTATTGAACTGCATCATGTTTTTTAACTTATAGATTTTTACATCAAAGAAATACTGAATGTCATATTATTTTTTCCATGAACTCTCGTGGTTTATACAAATTAAATGAAATTAAAAAATTATAAAATTAAATGGGCCCGATTCCCTATAGGCATAAGAACAAAAAAAAAGAACATCAAATCAGATGAATACCTAACCAAAATTTGTGTCTATATTTTTCTAGCTTTGTACAAAAGTTATATTCTCGTTTTCGGGCGTAAACACGAGCACTTATGGTGCACACGAGCTGGCTAATAACTATGAAACTCTCTTCATTTTTTGTGTGCACAGCACGCATGTGCACTGGTTTATGCATGCACCCGCACGCACACACCAGTACACCACTAGTACAATGCAGGCACTCACCACTAGCACACAGACATAAAAGAACTATAGGCAGCCACACATTTTTAAATGAAAAAATAGTACGTGCAAAAATTTTATTGCATGGAGAAATACACACATGCACATCTCTGTATAGGAGCATTTGAACAAACATGTAGTAGTCCTTAGCACATCACAAATCTCAAAGATCCAAAAGTGCATGTGGACGGCAAAGGCAAAAACGGCTGGAACCAACCCGGGCACAAGCCAACAACACTGGCAATAGGGCGTTGCTGGCACGAACGGCACACACACAGGACACGCCACCACCTCGACGGCCAGATCGCCCACTGCATGTTTCTCCATGGCAAGAAATCTTGCATGAGCTTACAGCATACATGTGAAATTTTGACGTAGTGCCCATGTAAAAGGGTCCATCAGTTGCATTCATTTTCCCCGTCTGAAACTGGCAATGTTCAAGTCGTTATGTCCAAAATCTGCAACAGCCGCTTGAATTGGTACAGATTTTAGAAAACATAGCATGTTAGTTATGACAGGGGGCCGGGATCATAATCACTAGCCAAATGACATCATGGATATTTTATCAGCTATCAAGCCGGCGGGTATCACGCGAATATTTGCCGCAACCAAGTCTGAATTGGGTGGCATTTCTCAGTCCGAAGCTAGTTACCTGGCGTGAAGGGGAACTTGCCGGGGAGGAAGGGGCAGAACATGCCCTTCTGGATCTTCCAGTCAATGGGGTTGACGCTGGCCGCCTCCATCTTCAGCAGCACCTCGCCTTTCTTCGGCGACAGCACCGGCACCTCCACATGCTGCGAGTGAAATTCACCATGGAGTTGGTCGGTCAGTTCCATCGGTGAACACATCGAAGAAGAGATGATTTTCAGTTCAGTTGTGCACAAGGAGAGATCGTACCTTGAGGCCATCAGCTCCACCGCCATACTTGTCGTACTGCACGGCTCTCATCGTCCTCAGGGCCGCCATGGCAGCGCCTTGTCCCGCGTGAGAGGAGAAACAAAGAAGGACGATGGAGAGAGACACATACGGCTAGTGGGCGGTGTGGTGTGTAATGTGGTGATGCTGATTCACAAAAGCAAACCAAAAAACAGTATCCCTCGTCTTCGCAGACCCCAGACTGCCGTCGATCCTCGTTGATGCATTTTTGGAGTTAAAATGAGAAGAAAACCAACCTGTGAAACTGAAACTAATGAACCAAAAACAACAGTTTTTTGCGCCTGCATATATAGTTGAACTTCAGACATCAAATCTCTTAGAGAATAGGAATCGACGATTTGATCTAGATACTATACAACTACAAGGAACAACATTGACCAATTCCACCTAGAATGTTACATAATCCCGTACTGTAATTTCAAGCATTATAAACTCACAAGATGCCTACAATTCTCAGTTTGTGCCGAACCTAGGAGTCGAGCAGATCACCACACAGGACTAGTTAGAGGAGTGTAAGTGAAGCAACCTATTTCTTCAGAAAATCAACAAACTAAACTTCAGAAAATCAAAAAACTGAACTTCGCAGGACCCTGCAAAATATACACGGTTATAATAAACTTTAAAAACTTCAGAGAATCAACAAACTGAACTTCTAGAGGGCCAGATGCTGACCTTTCTCTTTTTAGCGTCGTGGGTGACCTGTAATTAAAGGTCGAGGATTAAGGGCACCACCTCAACGAGTTCCGGCAGCCGGTGCAGGCCATCCATGGAGGAGGGGCAAGCTGCAGCGAGGAGGGACCGTGCCGGCCACGGAGCTGGAGGCCCGTCGGCCGCGGGGAAGGAGCACGCCGGCTGCGGGGAGGGAGGGCGCTGGCCGCGGAAGAGGATGGCTGCCGACCAAGGCTGGGAGAGCGCTGGTCGTGGAGGAGGGGCGCCGACGACGCGGGTCGTGGGGGTGGTGATGGCACGCTTTTGTTATCGGGGCCTGGCGGCGTTGAAGGTTGGATGTTGATGCTCTGGCGGCGGCACCATTGGTGGTCTGGGCTCGGCGGCGGCGCGCTTGAAAGTCGGAACTCCGGCGGCGGCGCGGTTGGTGGTCCGGACTCCGGCGGCGGCGCGGTTGGTGACCCTGCTCCACGGCGGCGCAGCTGGAGGTCGGCACGGGGCGGCTGCGGCCAGGGGATGGCGGTGCGGGGGTGGCGGCGGCCAGGTGGATGGCGGCACGGGGCGGTGGAGTGCGGTGGGTGGGTGGCCTGGTGCGGCGACGGAGGTGGATTGGGGCTGGGGAGAAAGATGCGGGGGTAGGGGCAGTTTCTTGTTTTTTTTGCCACAAGGTAGGGCAGTTCCTGCTTTCGATGAAAGAATGTCGGGAACAACTCATCGCGGCTATATAGGGGGCCGTGGTCCGAATAACTATTTTGATCCCAGGATCGAATAGTCTAATATATATATATATATATATATATATATATATATATATATATATATATATATATATATATCCGGATATCTTCAACATATAGCAACATATAGTGCTTGTCAAAGTAAAAATATAAAAAAAATGTGATGATCACCATGGCTCTTGTAAGGGTAGAAGATAAAAGTAGAAGATAGGCCCTTCGCAGAGGGAAGCAGAGGTTGTCATGTTATGTCGTCGGCGTTGGGGAACGGGGTCCCTGTGACTTGCTCGCTGCGGCTCTGCGGCGTGACTCAAAGGAGGCCCAGACGGCCCATCTTCATCAACACAAACTCAAGACCTCGCGAGGGGCAAGCCTCGCATGATTTGGACGACCAGAGCTTCCTCGAGCACGGCCTCGTCAGTGGCAGCTCACGAGGAGGCGGAGAGTTCAAGGCGGGTACCCCGAGGTGCCCGTGGCGCAAGCCATGACGACCAAGGGCGCCACGATCGGGGCAGCCAGCCAAGGCGTCCTCCTTTCCTCTTTGATGCAAAGGGAGCAAGCGCAGCGGGAGCATCAAGCAAAGGCATCGATTTGATGCAACAAGACCAAGACCAGCCCCAACGACCGAAATGCGCCATTGTGGAGCCCAAGCAAAGGCCATCACCAGAGCCTTTGGCAAGCGAGGACCAACTTTAGTCAGATAAGTGTACCATTGCCCCTTCAAATGGCTAATTGTTGGCGCCTTCCCGCTAATATTTGGGAAGAGGCCCAGGCCTTCGCCATATAAGTAGAGCTAGCCACCATAGGAGTGGACACACGGAGGACGATCGGATAGAGGCAGATCCCACTTGGAATCCAGAGAGAGAGAGACCCGATCCTCAAGCTAGAGCGACGGATACCACTTAGCAGCTCATCACACCCACCAAGAATGACCCTCACGAGGCTGTTCTTCCCTCAGATCGCTCTTCATCGGCCCTGAGGCAATCCACCACACCACAAACTAGAGTAGGGTACTACACCACAACGGTGGCCCAAACTAGTATAAATCTCGTGTCTCTTGTCTTTTTCTTGCGAGTAGTTTAGGTTCTGTGATTCGCGAGGTACGAGACGGTGGAGGGTTGGATCTCCGCGCACTCCTGAGTTCAACCTCAAGGGTCCGCCGAACCCGAATCCGACATTTGGCGTGCGGTAGGTGCGCCGAATTCGCTTTCGCCGCCTCATTCTTCCTCGACCACCGCAACCATGTTCGACGCTGCTGGGCCCACGCCGAGCGCCGAGCCGCCTCGCCTCCCATGTCGCCAGACGGCCCCCATCGGCGGGCGTCCTCGCTGTTCCCATCACTGTTCATCAACGCCGCCACTGCCCGGGCGGGAACGAGCAAAGAAGCGCCGCCCCAAAGACTCGCCCATGAGGCGGGACGGCCGCACCGCCACGCTTTCGCCACCCTCGCCGTTACGTCGCCACGCGCGCTTCGCGCCATGGAAGCCCGAGATGCACTTTATCGCGCTAACGAAGCTCTCGCTACGCTTGCCGACGACGTTTACGAAGAATGGCTCGACCAAGGCGTCACCGAAGCTCGTCCGAAGGCGGGAGGCGACCTCACGCCGTCTGTCTCACAGACCGCACCCGCCCAGCAGGCGATGAAGCTCCGGGCGCCACCGCCTCCTCTCAAGACGGCGCCACAGCCCCAAGGCGCGGCCTCGGCGGAACCTGCTCGCCAGCGCCAGCGCTGCAAGAGCAGAGCTGCCAAGAAGTTCTCGCCGGAAGAAGCTGCCCGAGCGCCTCGCTCCAAAGACGCTAAGACCTGCGCTGCCCCTCACCATGGGCGCAGGAGGCCTGCAAGACCAAGTTTCTCCCGTCCGAGGCCCCAGCTGCCACGGCGGCTGCCGCGCTTTCACCACCGAAGCGTGCGCAGCTCGCGTAGCCCGCCAAGTTCAAGCCGACCTACCTCCACGCTACGACGGCACGGCCGACCCACGGAGTTCCTCCACTTCACGAGCTGGGCATCGAGGCTGCCAACGGGATGAAAAGGTCATGGCGAACTGGTTTCCATGGCGCTCAGGACGAAGCCCGCACTGCTCTCGATCCGCCCCGCACGATCTCTTCTGGGCCGAGATGCGCCCGCTTCATCGCCAACTTCCAAGGTACTCGCGACCGCCACCGCCGTGGCGACATGCGCCGGATCAAGCAGCCTGGGGAAACCTCGCAAAGTACATCCGCTTCTTCAACGCTGCGCCTCAAGATCCCTGTGGTAACGGAGGAGGCCATCATCTCGCTTTCTCCGACGGCGCGTTCGACGCCAAGATGAAGGAGGAGCCGGCGATGCATGAAGATCTGCACCTCCTCGAGCCGCTCAACTTGGCGACCAAGTGCGCCAGGCCGAGGAGGGCGCCTCCCCTCCTCGAGCTGCCGCGCGGATCCTCAAGAGAAGAAGTCCAAGGCCAAGGACGAAGCGCAAGGGGCTGCCGTGTCGCACCAACCGCACACCAAGCGAGGCCGAGATCAGCCCGAGTCCTCTAAGGGCAGCCGATCTGCGGTACCACGACCTCCACACCCACAACACCAACGAATGTCAAGAGCTCCGGGCGTCGCTGGCGAAGGGTCGGCAGACGCCCGAGCGCAGCAGCCACGGGCTACGGCCGAGGAGGAGGAAGGAATGCAGACGCTGGAAGACCGCCCGCCAAGGGTGGCGCGACCAACCTCGCGAGGACACTGGCAAGACCCCTCGCGAGTGGGGGCCGAGGGATCACCGCGAGGATCGTCCTGCAGGGAACGCAGGCCTCCTCTCTGCCGCCGCCACCAAGGAGAGTCAAGACCGCCATCGACGAGGGGCTGGGGCTTCAGAAGCACGTCGATCGCCGCATCTTGGGCGGAGCTCAAGCCCCACCTCTCACCGCATCTTCAAGCAGTTCGCCTGGAAGTGAATGCAGTCCTCCCAAGCTCGAGTCCACGCCCTCTCGGTGGTCGGCGTGCGCCATCACGCTCACTCAGCCGATCAGCTCAAGTGCGCAGCCACAGCCGAGTTCTTCCGATGCTTTGCTCCCCAATCATCGAGAATGTGCTAGTCACTAAGACCTCATCGACGGTGGAGCAGGCTCAACCTCCCGTCCGTGGAGACATTCAACAAACCCAAGTGCCTTACAAATACTCCAGCCCAACCAAGCCTTTTCATGAGTCACCGACGGCTCCACGGTCCCGATCGGGCAGGTCCGCCTTCCTGTCACCTTCGGGCCCGCGACAACTACCACACCGAGCTCATCGACTTCGACGTCGCCCACATTCGCCACCGCACAACGCCATCCTCGGCACCTAGCGTTGGCCAAATTCATGGTCAGAACTCCACCATGGCTACAACATCCTCAAGATGCCGTGAAGCGGCGGAGTCATCACGGTGCCTCGTGAAGAGAGAAAGATGCGCAGCTCCCCGGAGCGAGCCAGCCGCATCACTGGAAGACCTGCACTACGCAGCAGGATGCCTCCGGCAAAGACCCAAGAAGAAGAAGACATCGACCGCCCGGCTCTTCAAGAGACAGTTCCCCTCAGGCCCGTGACCGGGCCAGGGGAGCCTCCTTCCATCGCATAGGAAAGCGCGCCTGCCCTCCGCAGTAGGGGCTCGGGCTCTCCCTCGAGGGCCGCCGACCTCGCCAAGGTCTCGAGGAGGCGCTTGGGCACCACATGGAGGCGTGTTTCAAGCACGCTTCCATAAGTAGGAGTAAGACCAGAGGACAGGACCTCAAGAGTTCATCGCAAGGCCATTCAGAGTTACAGGAGTCAAGGGTCATGAGGGGCAGCCGCCGCCACTCTGCTGTGGCCCCCCATCCAGCGAGGATGGTGGGCTGCTGGTCAGATCGACATACCAGGCTCAACCGAGCCGCATCTCAAGAGCGCCTGGCCCTCGCGAGTGGGACGCTTGCAGGGTCCGCCCACATACCACGTCGCATGCCTTGTGGCTCGCCAAACGCGCTGCTGCGCACTGGCGCCTCATGAGGACCATCCCGAGGCTCAAGAGGTCGCACGCCGCAGCCCCGTGGAGACGGAGATGGCCCATGAGGAGCCGCTGGCGCCCGAGCCTCCCGAGGCCCCGGGCTCGGGGCTCTGCCAGATTGGCTCCGCAGCCCACCGAGTCTGCTACATCAACAACCCTTCATCCCCAACATCACCAGTGACATCTTTAAGTTTTATTTCCGACCGGAGCGCCTTGAGGCGTGATTATTCCTGTGCAGCGTGGGTCCGCTGCGGCATGTATCCCTTTATTTCATGTCTTTAGCTTATCCTGTTGGGGCGCCTCGGGCAAGATCATCCCCAGCCGCCGGGCGATCCAGCTGCATGTATCCTACATGCGTTTTCCTTAGGATTATGCCTCGCTCCACCATGCTTGTTATTTGGTGCCTTCTCCTAGGTGGCAAAATCTTGCACGCTAAAGGGGGGTGCTCGAGCATCGCGACTCGTGGCTCCTACCGCTCTCCGCCCTCACCCTCTGGTCTTGTCCATGGCATCGCGACCTCGCTTGCCAGCAATGGCTGAGACCAGCCCGAGAGCCAGGACCCGAGGACGTAGAGTTTCGTCATCCAACCCAGCTTGCGTGTCAAAGGGGGCTCCTACCGGCTCTCCGGCCCTCACCCTCTGGTCTTGTCCATGGCATCGCGACCTGGCTTGCCAGCAACGGTAGAGACCAGCCCGAGAGCCGGGACCCGAGGACGTAGAGTTTCGCCATCCAACCCAGCTTGCACGTTAAAGGGGGGGTGCCTGAGCATCGCGACTCAGGGCTCCTACCGGCTCTCCGGCCCTCACCCTCTAGTCTTGTCCATGGCATCGCGACCTGGCTTGCCAGCGATGGTAGAGACCAGCCCGAGAGCCGGGACCCGAGGACGTAGAGTTTCTGCAGGCAACCCAGCTTGCGCGTTAAAGGGGTGCCCGAGCATCGCGACTCAGGCTCCTACCGCCTCCGCCCTCACCCTCCGGACTTGTCCATGGCATCGCGACCGGCTTGCCAGCCGACGGTAGAGACCAGCCCGAGCCGGACCCGAGGACATAGAGTTGCTGCGTCGACCTGGCTTGCTGCTAAAGGGGGTGCCTCGAGCATCGCGACTCGTGGCTCCTACCGCCTCCGCCCTCACCCTCTGGTCTTGTCCATGGCATCACGACCGGCTTGCCACCGACGGCCGAGACCAGCCCGAGAGCCGGGACCCAAGGACGTAGAGTTGCGTCATCTAACCCAGCTTGCGCGTTAAAGGGGGTGCCCGAGCATCGCGACTGTGGCTCCTACCGCCTCCGCCCTCTGGTCTTGTCCATGGCATCGCGACCTGGCTTGCCAACGACGGCCGAGACCAGCTCGAGAGCCGGACCCAAGACGAGAGCACCGCATCCGCCAAATTTGCAGAACACACTCAAGATAAGGCCCAGAGCCAGCGCAACCCGCCTTGAGGTAGGGCCTCGTGAGTCCTGCTGCTGGCTCACGGGTGCCCCAAGACACCTCGCGAGGCCTCTCGCGCCTCCAAAGCAACTAATGGCAGGACTAACAATCGCCACGGCGAGCTCTTGTTCCTTTTGTGGTGAACCTGCAGGGTCCCTCCAAGGAGCACGAAACGACCTCGCCACGCAATCTCTCGCCGGCCAAGGCATGGACTTGGCGCCGCACCAGGAAGCATTGTCCTGACCCTCGAGATAAGTCACCCTCCGGACACACTAGTCATCGCTACACCATCCCCACACTCAATGCAACTCCGTGTTAGCAACGTTGCTCTCCTTTCTCACCGAATGATGGCTGCTTGAGCGCCAAAGGGGACCCCCTGAGCATCGCGACTTAGAGGCTCTTACCGGACCTCAGGCCGGTCACCTCCTGGCCTTGACCACGGCATCGCGACCAGATACCAGCCGACGGTCAAGCCGCTTTGGGATCGGGACCTCGTCAAGAGCACCAAGCCCTCACGAGGGCCGAAAGGAAGAAATCGAGCTAGAACGGAATGAGCATCCCGCATTGCCTCATAATAAGGACCATATTGACAAACGGTTACAAATATCTTACAAGCCCCTGGGTACATTCTTGGCTCCTCGCAGAACAAAAGACGCGAATCCTAAGGAGTCCTATCTACAGGACCACAGCGGCAGACGCCATCATCAACAAGTGGGCCACCCGGTCCGAGCCAACCCCATCCAGATCGGGCGGCGACGACTGACGAGCTCGCCTCGCCCGGAGCGCGCAGCTCGGGGCTCGTGAGCTATCGCCGCCGCCTCCGGCGTCGCAAGAGCTCGACGGAGTCGTTGGATCCTCCGTGCCTTCGTCGCCGAGAAGCTGCCAAGGGAGTGGTCGGTCGGCCTCTGCCTCACCACAAGAGGTTCCCACCGCCTCCCGGGCAGCACTCAGCCAGCGACCCTCCGTCGAAGAGCTTGAAAGATATCACCAAGCACCGTCGTACTCTGTGGATCGTGAGGGCGCCTCGCCCCGCAGACTGGCGACCTCGTCCCTGTGCTCGAGTCATGAAGACCTCGCCTGGACTCTGGCTGCAAGACGCTGGCTGCGGCACACCAGCGCCAGCTGTGGCGCCCGCGCCACCTCCTTGGGGCCACCAATTTGCGCGTATAAGGAAGAGGAAACCCTGGTGGCGGCCGCACGCACTGGGACAGCGCCTCAAGGCGCTCCTCGCCTGACACTCAGAGGGCAAGCCGCTTTTTGGGGGAGCGGTCAGATCCTCTTGAGGAGCCTTTCCTTCTCTTCCTCGGAGAACCGGCGGATCGGAGCCATGGCAGCCAGACGAGACGAGGAAGAGGAGAAGTAGAAGGATAGACTGTAAGGGCGCACGCCGTTCCGAACTTATAGCCGGCGGAGGCCAACCGTCGGCCTCCACGATCACCGGTCATCATGCCCAGCTCTGCATGCAGGGACCTGTCGAATCCGGGCGGTTACCAAGGCGTCGTCGGGGAGCAGGCTCCCACGTCCAATCAACCGCCACGCGTCGCCCAAGGCCGCAGGCTGTTAGGGCCCGCGACGCTTTGCACTTTCCCTTTCGCCTCTCTGCTTGGCCAAGTTCGGGCGCGCCGTGGGCCCGGGGGCTACTGTCGGTGTTCTGGGAACGGGGGTCCCCAGACTTGCCTGCCTGCGGCCTGCGGCGTGGCTCAAAGGAGGCCCAGGACAGCCCATCTTCATCAACACAAAATCAAGACCCTCGCGAGGGGCCAAGCCTCACAGGGCGGACGACCAGGAGCTTCCTCAGGCACGGCCTCGTCAGGCTGGCTCACGAGGAGGCGGAGAGTTCAAGGCAGGGTACCTCGCGAGGTGCCCGTGATGCAAGCCATGATGACCAAGGGCGCCAGTCGGGCGCCAGCCGCGCAGCGTTCTCCTTTCCTCTTTGGTGCAAAGGGAGCAAGCGCAGGCGAGAGCATCAAGCAAAGGCATCAGTTTCGGTGCAACGAGACCAAGACCAGCCCCAACGGCTGGAATGTAGTCATCGTGGAGCCCAAGCAGGCGTCATCACCAGAGCCTTTGGCAGGCGAGGACCAACTTTAGTCAAGATAAGTGTACCCGCTGTTCCCCTTCAAAATGGCCAATTGTTGGCGCCCTTCCCACTCAATATTTGGGAAGAGGCCCAGGGCCTTCGCCTATATAAGTAGAGCTAGCCACCATACGAGTGGACACACTGAGAGACGATCGGATAGAGGCAGATCCGGCACTTGGAATCCAGAGAGAGAGAGAGAGAGAGAGAGAGAGAGAGACCCGATCCTCAAGCTAGAGCGAGGGGATACCACTTAGCAGTTCATCACACCCACCAAGAACAGACCCTCACGAGGTTGTTCTTCCCTGTACTGTTCTTCATCAGCCCCAGAGGCAATCCACCACACCACAAACTAGAGTAGGGTATTACACCACAACGGTGGCCCGAACTAGTATAAATCTCGTGTCTCTTGTGTTGTTCTTGCGAGTAGTTTAGGTTCCTGCGATTCGGCGAGGTACGAGACGGTGGAGGGTTGGATCTCCGCGCGCACCCCAGAGTTCGAACCTCAAGGGTTTGCCGGAACCCGAAATCCGACATGCGCTTTTATGGTTGGATGTACAAAATCTTGATGCAAAAGAACGTTACTTTATATTGCCGCTTGTGATAAATGACTTTATTATGTAATCCATCGCTTTTATTTCTTCCATATCACAAGTTCGTATAAAGCATATTTTCTTAACACTAATAGATCATACATATTTAGGGAGCAATTTTTATTGCTTGCACCGATGACAACTTACTTGAAGGATCTTACTCAATCCATAGGTAGGTATGGTGGACTCTCATGGCAAAACTGGTTTAAGGGATGTTTGGAAGCACAAGTAGTATCTCCACTTGGTGCAAAGAATTTGGCTAGCATGAGAGGGAAAGGCAAGCTCAACATGTTGGATGATCCATGACAATATAACTTCTGTTCTGATATAAGAAAACATAACCCATTATGTTGTCTTCCTTGTCCAATATCAACTTTTTATCATGTCATATTTTAATGAGTGCTCACAATTACAAAAGATGTCCAAGGTAGTATATTTATATGTGAAGCCTCTCTTTCTTTATTACTTCCTATTAATTGCAACAATGGCCAAAACTATGTTGGTCAACTCTCAACAACTTTTACTCATCATACTCTTCATATGTGAAGTCATTACTCTCCATAAGATCAACATATGAACTTTTTATTCCTTTATTTTATTTAATTCGCTCAAGATCATAGCAAGAAAGCAAGTCCCTCAACTCAAGACTACTATTTATTATATATAACTCAGACTCGATTACATAGAGGGAACATAAAGCAAAACTCAAAGCGAGATCATACGAAAAAAATTATTCTACTAGATCAAGATATAACCAAAAGGATCGAACTAAGAAAAACGATAAAGGTAAAAGTGTGACGGTGATACGATACCGGGGCACCTCCCCCAAGCTTGGCAGTTGCCAAGGGGAGTGCTCTTACCCATGTATTTATGTTTCCTTCTTCAGAGGTGATGATGATGGAGTTGTTGATGAAGTAGCGCCACACTTCGAGCGAAGGAGAAACTCCAATCTATGAATGATGCTCTGGAGGGTAATGATATGCTCTTGCAACAGAATATTCTCACGGGTAAGATATTTGTTTTGCACACGAACTAATTCAATGATCTTGAAAGCTTCAATTTCAATAGGGGTAAGATGACTGTAGTAAGGTTGAAGGATGTCTTCTTCTTCTACTGCCGGAGCTTGATCTTCCATGTCCTTCTTGATCTTATCACCCTCGTTGATTTCCCCAAGTTCTTCTCTCTTCATCTGTATCTTCATTAGCCAAGCATCGTCGCCCGCATTGTTGGAGGAGGGGGACGACATGATGCCTGGCCTTGAAAACTCTGGCAGAAAACAGCTCAAAACAAAATCAGGGGATATTGCCGTGGTACGGTGGTCAAAACCTTTGGGAGATTATATAATGAATTTTTAATGACCAAAAGAAGTATTGTTCAAGAAAACGGAGTCCAGAGGGCACACGAGGTGGCCACAAGGTAAGGGGCGCGCCCTCCACCCTTGTGGTCTCCTCGTGTCTCTTTCAGACTACTTTCAATTTTCCTAATTTTTTAAATATTCCAAAACAGAGAAAAATTATCATTGGAAACGTTTTGGAGTCGGTTTACTTACCGTACCACATACCTATTCCTTTTCGGAGTCTGAATCGTTCTCGAAAGTGTCCCTTATGTACTGCTCCGGTGCTACGGTGTCCATTATATTGGTCTCAACATTTATGGGAGTACCTGAGATATAATGTTTGATTCTTTGACCGTTTACCTCCTTAGATTTGTGCCTTCAGTGTTGATGATTTTGATGGCACCGGAGCGATAGACCTCCTCGATAATGTAAGGACCTTCCCATTTAGAGATAAGTTTTCCTGCAAAAAAATCTTAAACGAGAGTTGTATAGCAAAACATGATCACCACAGTAAACTCACGCTTTTGTATCCTCTTGTCATGCCATCTTTTAACTTTTTCTTTAAACAACTTGGCATTCTCATAGGCTTGGGTTCTCCATTCATCAAGCGAGCTAATGTCAAATAATCTCTTCTCACCGGCAAGTTTGAAGTCATAATTGAGCTCTTTAATAGCCCAATATGCCTTATGTTCTAGTTCAAGAGGTAAGTGACATGCTTTTCCATAAACCATTTTAAACGGAGACATACCCATAGGGTTTTCATAAGCAGTTCTATAAGCCCACAATGCATCATCAAGTTTCTTAGACCAATTCTTTCTAGATCTATTAACAATCTTTTGCAAAATCAATTTAATCTCTCTATTGCTTAATTCTACTTGACCACTAGACCGAGGATGATAAGGAGATGCAATGCTATGGTTCACATCATATTTAGCGAGCATTTCATGGAAAGCACCATGAATAAAATGTGAACCACCATCAGTCATTAAATATCTAGGGACTCCAAACCTCGGAAAAATAACTTCTTTAAGCATCTTAATAGAAGTGTTATGATCGACACTACTAGTTGGAATAGCTTTGATAAGTCTCCAACGTATCTGTAATTTTTTTATTGTTCCATGCTGTTATATTATCATTCCTGGAGTTTTTATAATCATTGTATAGTCATTTTATATAATTTTTTGGTACTAACCTATTGACATAGTGCCAAGTGCCAGTTGTTGTTTTCTACATGTTTTTTTACATCGCAGGAAATCAATATCAAACGGAGTCCAAACGCAGTGAATATTTTTGTGGATTTTTTTGGACCAAAAGACATCTAGTGGGCCCGAGAAGTGCCTGGTGGTGCTCCGAGGGGACCACAACCCACCAAGGCGCGCCAGGAGGCCCAGGGGCGCCCTGGTGGATTGTGCCCACCTCGGGTGCCCCCTGAACCGACTCTTTGCTCTATAAATACCTCAATATTCTAGAAACCCTAGGGGAGTCGATGAAAATCAATTCCAGCCGCCGCAGAGTCCAGAACCACCAGATCTAATCTAGACACCATCACAGAGTGGTTTACCACTTCCATTGGTGCCTCTCCGATGATGCGTGAGTAGTTATTTGTAGACCTTCGGGTCCGTAGTTAGTAGCTAGATGGATTCCTCTCTCTCTCTCTCTCTCTCTCGTTTGATTCTCAATACAATGATCTCTTGGAGATCCATATGATGTAGCGCTTTTTGTGGTGTGTTTGTTGGGATCGGAAGAACTTTGAGTTTATGACTAGATCTATCTTTTTATCCATGAAAGTTATTTGAGTTTCTTTGATCTCCTATATGCATTATTGCTTATAGCCTCGTATTTCTTCTACGATATTAGGGTTTTGTTTGGCCAACTTGATCTATTTATCTTGCAATGGGAAGAGGTGCTTTGTAGTGGGTTTGATCGTACGGTGCTTAATCCCGATGACAGAAGGGGAACCGACACGTATGTATCATTGCTAGTAAGGATAAAATGATGGGGTCTATTTCTACATAAATAGATCTTGTCTACATCATGTCATCGTTCTTATTGCATTACTTCGTTTCTCCATGAACTTAATACACTAGATGCAAGCTGGATAGCGGTCGATGTGTGGAGTAATAGTAGTAGATGTAGCCAGGAGTCGGTTACTAATCTTGTACATGATGCCTATATAATGATCATTTCCTGGATATTGTCATGATTATTTCAAGTTCTATCAATTGCCCAATAGTAATTTGTTTACCCACCATTTGCTATTTTTCTCGAGAGAAGCCACTAGTGAAATCTATGGCCCTCGGGTCTCTTCTTCATTATATTTGCCATTGCGATTTATTTTCCTTTGCTTTTATTTGCGGATCTATTAAACCCAAAAACACCCAAATAACTTGCTGCAGTTTATTCTTATTTATTTTATCTCGCGTTCCCGCGATCCAATCTATCATATTTTTATCACGCTCGTTTGCCAATTTCTGGCGCCGCTACCCGAAAGGTATTGACAACCCCTTTAATACGTCAGGTTGCGAGTATTTGTTATTTGTGTGCAGGTGCTATTTACTCAGTGTTGCTTGGTTCTCCAACTAGTTCGATAACCTTGGTATCATCACTGAGGGAAATACCTACCGTCGCTGTGCTGCATCATCCCTCTTTGGGGAAATACCGACGTAGCTTCAAGCCGCATCAAAAGGAATTTCTGGCGCCGTTGCCGGGGACGATCTTCAACATCTACTAGGTTCCTAATCACAAATATCATCTCCTCGCAATTTACATTATTTGCCATTTTCCTCTCGTTTTCCTCTCCCCCACTTCACAAAAAATTGCCATTCTATCCGCCCTCTTTTTCGGTCACCCTTTTCTTGCCGGATATGTTTTTGAGTAAAATATTGTTGCGTAGTCACCATGACTCATGAGAACACCAAGTTGTGTGATTTCTCAAATACCAACAACAATGATTTTATTGGCACTCCTATTGCTCCCGCCACTAGTGCGGAATCTTGTGATATTAATACTGCTTTGTTGAATCTTGTTATGAAAGATCAATTTTCCGGTACTCCTAATGAGGATGTCGCGTCCCATCTTAACACATTTGTGGAATTATGCGATATGAAAAAGAAAAAAGATGTGGAAAATGATATTGTGAAGATGAAATTATTTCCGTTTTCTTTGCGTGATTCTGCAAAAATTTGGTTTTCTTCTTTGCCTCGCAATAGTATCGATTCTTGGAATAAGTTCAAAGATCCTTTTATCACTAAGTATTTTCCGCCCGCAAAAATAATTTCCTTTAGAACCCAGACATGAATTTCAAGCAACTTGAATATGAGCATGTTGCATAATCTTGGGAAAGGATGAAAATGATGCTAAGGAATTGCCCAACTCATGGGTTAAATCTTTGGATGATCATACAAAAAAATTATGCGGGGTTAAATTTTGTTTCTTGTAATCTTTTAGATTCCACTGCGGGTGGTACTTTGATGGAAATTACTTTGGGTGAAGCCACCAAATTGCATGATAATATCATGGCAAATTATTCATAGTGGCATACCGAAAGAGCCCCTACTAGTAAAAAATTTAATTCGGATGAAGACATTTCTTCTTTGAGTGAAAAGGTTGATGCTCTTATGAAATTGGTTGCTAGTAAAGGTGCTCCTATTGATTTCAATGGTATTCCTTTGTCTACTTTGATTGAGCAAAATAGAGATGCCGTAGATGTGAATTTTATCTCTTGAAATAATTTCAACAATAATGCTTATAGAGGTAATTTAATCCTAGGCCTTTTCCTAGTAAGTCCTCTAATAATTTTGGTAATTCCTATGGCAATCAATCTTATAATAATAATAGGAACACCTCTGATCTTGAGAATAATATTAAAGAATTTATCAATACTCAAAAAGTTTTCAATGCTACAATGGAAGAAAAGTTGAATAAGATTGATGATTTGTGAAGTGTTGATAGAATTTCTCATGATGTAGAAAATCTCAAGACGAAATTTTGTGTGCCTAAGGTTGAGAAATCAATTAAAGCTCTTTATGTTTCCATGGATGGAAGTAAGAAAAGAACCGCTATGCTTAGAGCTAAAAGAGAATTTTTAGAAAAAGCTTTTTTCTAGTGATTGCTTTCATAAAAGTGATGACGATCTTAAAATGATTGATGTTTCTTATATTGATTCCTTGTTTAGTAAAATTAAGATTGATGAAAAAGGGACTGGATAATATTCAACTTTAGTTAGAAGGCGTCCCGATAATTCGGAGGGTGAAAATCTTGTTGAGAAAATTGATGAAAGTGGGTTTGAAGAGGTCAAAACTTTAACTAGTGATGTGCCCACTCTTTTGGATTACAAAGACTTTAATTATGATAGTTGCTCTTTGATTGATTGTATTTCTTTGTTGCAATCCATGATAAATTCACCCCATGCTTATGAACAAAATAAAGCCTTTACTAAACATATTGTTGATGCTATGATGAAAGCTTTAGAAGAAAAGTTGGAATTAGAAGTTTTAATTCCTCGAAAATTACATGATTAATGGGAACCTACTATCAAAGTCAAGATTAAAAATTACGAGTGCTTTGCTTTGTGTGACTTGGGTGCTAGTGTTTCTACAATTCCGAAATCTTTATGTGATGTGCTCGGTCTTACCGATATTGAAGAATGTTCTTTGAATTTACACTTGGCGGATTCTACAATTAAAAAGCCTATGGGAAGAATTAATGATGTTCTAATTATTGCAAATAGGAATGATGTGCCCATAGATTTTATTGTTCTTGATATTGACTGTAATCCGTCTTGTCCAATTATTCTTGGTAGACCATTTTTACGCACTATCAATGTCGTGATTTATATGAATGAAGGCAATATTAAGTTCCAATTTCCACTAAGGAAGGGTATGGAACACTTACCTAGAACAAGAATTATTCCACAACATGAATCAATCATGAGAGTATCTTATGGATCTCGAAACAAAGATGACAAAACTTAGATCCTTGCTTTATGCCTAGCTAAGGGCGTAAAACGATAGCGCTTGTTGGGTGGCAACCTAATGAATAAAATTTATTTTTGCTTTTTGCTTTCTGTTCATGAGTGTTAGCACAATTATGCTACTGTTATAATTGTGTTTTTTGTGTTTTAGTTAGTGTTTGTGCCAAGTAAAACCTTCAGGATCTTCTTGGGTGGTAGTTGTTTGATCTTGCTGAAAAACAGAAACTTTTGCGTTGATGAAAACAATTCTCATTTTTAACCAGAGCGTGATCGAATACCAATTATTTTTGCAGAAGATTAATATACAAATTTCTCAGGTTTTCCTAATTTCTCAAGATTTTTTGGAGTTTCAGAAGTATTCAAAATTTCCAGATTACTACAGACTGTTTTGTTTTTGGCAGATTCTGTTTTCTTTGCGTTGTGTGCTTGTTTTGATGATTCTATGGTTTTCTTTGATGAGTTTTTGCCATAGAAAAGTTGGAATACAGTAGAAATAATGCAAGAATAAAATATGAATTGGTTTTCTACAGTACTTACAGTAGTGATTTGCTTTCCTATGCTAACGGATCTCATGAAGGTTTTGTTGAGTTTTGTGTGATTGAAGTTTTCAAGTTTTGGGTTATCTTTCTTCTAACGACCATCGGTATTTTACTCGAAGCTATATATTTATTCTTCACATACTATCTGTTTTACTTGGAGCGTCTTGCATGATATGAGTCTTTGATTTTTTTTTGTTTTGTGTTTTTGGTATTGATTACTTGCTGGACACACCTATTTGAGAGACCAAAATTATGCCATGACTTGCTAGAATTTCTCTTTATGCTTCACTTAAATATTTATGAGCTATGGACTTGCTCTAGTGCCGCACTTATATCTTTTTGAGCATGGTGAGCTTTAGTATTTTTAAGAAATGCTCTCTTGCTTCACTTAGATTTATTTGAGAGTTAGTAAAATTTTCAAGAAATTATCTCTTGTTTCACTTAAATTAATTTGAGAGAAAGAAAATTTATGCTCATGATCTTCACTTATATTTGTAGGAGCTTATCAAAATCAACACATGAAAATTAGTTCGAATAACCGCATTGAAAGCAATGTCGCAAGTGAGGTAATCTTCACACAACCCATGTAATACATAAGGGAAAAGATACATAGTTGGCTTACAGTCGCCACTTCACACAATACATAAATAAACATCCATCATTCAGATTACACTCAAGGTCCGACTACGGAACTAAAATAAAAGAAAATACCCCAAAAGCTACACAGATCCCCGATCGTCCCAACTGGGCTCCACTACTGATCATCAGGAAAAGACACATAGTAACGACCACGTTCCTCGTCGAACTCCCACTTGAGCTCGGTTGCGTCTCCCCAGACCGCATCGCCGGCACTGCAACTGTTTTGGTAGAATCTGTGAGTCACGGGGACTCAGCAATCTCACACCCGCGAGATCAAGACTATTTAAGCTTATAGGAAGGACAGAGTTGTAAGGTGGAGCTGCAGCAAGCGACTAGCATATATGGTGGCTACATTCGCAAAAGAGAGCGAGAAGAGGAGCAAAGCACGGTCGTGAAGCTAGTAGCGATCAAGAAGTGATCCTGAACTACTTACGCCGACATAACTCCAACACCGTGTTCACTTCCCGTTTTCCGCCGAGAAGAGACCATCACGGTTACACACGCGTTGATGTGTATTTTAATTGAGGTCAACTTCGGTTTTCTACAACCGGACATTAACAAATTCCCATCTGCCTCATAACCGCGGCACGGCTTTGAAAGATATTACCTGCAGGTGTCCCAACTTAGCCCATTATAAGCTCTCACGGTCAACGAAGGATATTCCTTCTACCGAAGACCCGATCAATCTCGAATCCCGGACTACAAGACATTTCGACAAAGAATAAAACAAGACCAGCAAAAGCCGCCCGATTGTGCCGACAAATCCCGATAGGAGCTGCACATATCTCGTTCTCGTGGCACATCCGGATGAGCAGTCCATACAACTAAAACCAGACCTCAAGTTGCCTTGAGGGGCTACCACAGGGCTTTAGTTCGGGCCAGCACTCGAAGGAGCACTGGTCCGGGGTTAAAATAAAGATGACCCTCGGCTCGCGAAAACCCGGGGAAAAGGCTTAGGTGGAAAATGGTAAAACCAAAGTTGGGCCTTCTTTGGACGAGTCTTATTCAAAGCGAACTGTCAAGGGGTCCCATAAATCACCCAACCGTAAGGAACGCGAAATCAAGGAACATAACACCGGTATGACGGAAACTAGGGTGGCAAGAGTGGAACAAAACACCAGGCATAAGGCCGAGCCTTCCACCCTTTACCAAATATATAGATGTATTAATTATAGCAGATATATATTGTGATATCCCCAACAAGTAAACATGTTCCAACAAGGAACAACATCTCCATGTTCCAACAAGGAACAAACTTCAACTTCACCTGCAACTAGCAACGCTATAAGAGGGGCTGAGCAAAGTGGTAACATAGCCAAACAACGGTTTGCTAGGAAAGGATGGTTAGGGGCTGACATGGCAATATGGGTGGCATGATAGGCAAGTGATAGGCATCGCAGCATAGGCATAGCAAAAGAGCGAGCAACTAGCATAGCAAAGATAGAAGTGATTTCGAGGGTATGGTCATCTTGCCTGCAAAGTTCTCAGAGTTGTCGAAAGCTTGATCCTCGTAAGCGTTCTCAACAGGTTCCTCGTTCACGTACTCGTCTCCCAGCTCTACCCAAAGCAAGAACACAAACAAAGGAACCACAATAAATCACGGTGCAATGCACAAGCAACATGATGCAATATATGGCATGATATGCGAGATGTGATATGCAATGCGTATCGCGCTCGGAAGGAAAATGATGAACCAGGCATCAACTTGGCAAACCAAGTATGCCACTGAAAGATGAGATGATTTCGTTGAAATCGATATAAAGATCACCGAATCGGATGCACGGTTTGCAAATGACAAGCAAAACAAGAATGGCACAAATCGCCATTAACAAAGATGATACCACTTAGCAAGCAACAAGAAATTAAGCTACTGCCCCAAACATACCAACAAAGTATATGGAAGTGATCTACTTAAGATGCTTGACAAAAGATGAACACTGAGCTACGGCTAAATCACATCATAACAGGTCCAAACAAGCATGGCAAAAGTGCACAAAATATCAGGCTGGACATGGCAAAAACAGCATCAGGTAGCAATGTTCAGAGCAAGAAAGCAACATGCTATAGGAACTTATAGTAGCAAAACAAGGCATGGCATGAATCTACTCAAAGCATAGAACAAAAGTCCCTTACTGACCATAAGCCAAAAAGGATCAGAAAATATAGAAACACCCATGTCAAAATGGCAAGTTTCATAATGATTCAACAACATGGCATGTCAAAAACAGATAACAAGTAGGCATGTTTAAGAGCTCAAAGCACTCACTACAGAGCCTTACATGATAAACTAAGCATACATACATCAAGAAGACATGGCATAGAAGACATACATGGCAAGAACAACATCATAGCCTAGACGGATCAACCACAACAACCTTGGCAAAATTGAATAACATGTAAACAATCTGCCAGGAAACATTTTGTAGCAAAAGTAGAGCTCGATTGACTCAAGCTATGGCACTCCATAATTACAAACAAAGGCATGGATGGATAGAGCATAACCATATGTTCAAAACATCCTTACTGAAGTATCTCAAAATATGCATGGATCTCTCGGTAGCATCAAGTTAACATGGCATCAAAATATCACCTAAACAGTATTGAAATCAGCAACATCAGAAGCCTACTTTGCATGCTTGTGCTAGTCACCACATAGATCACAAAAATACATGGCATACACCCTGGAAAGATGGCATGGCATATTACAAAACACATGTAGGACTCAAATTCATAGGGTGCACACATCAATCATAGCAAAAATAACAAAAGTGCATGTTACATTAAGAAATGAAACTAACATCACATAGCCTTCTTCTAACAGCATTTCGGGCATCAAGATGAGCTCAAATGAAAATGATGCAATGAGATGAAATGATCTACTCTTCGAGACGAACATGTATGCAAATGCGATGCACATGATGACATGATATAAAATGCATGACATGGACAAAATGCAAAATGAAGAAAAACCCAACCACGGAGGGAATATCATATCACAATGCCGAAAATGGCAAGAGTTGGAGTTACAAATATGGAAAGTTACGCCCGGTGTGTTACAACTTGTGCATCCAAAACCCTTTAAACCAGTTTTGCCACATGAGTCCACTATACCTACCTATATGTGGTATTCTTTTGCTATTCTAAGCAAATTTGTATGTGCCATCTCTAATGTTCAAAATAATTTTCTCTTTTGTGTGCTCGTACAGCTCGCGAGGCAGTGAAGGGTGGCTAATATTTTCCATGCTAGATGTGTTATTCTCACGATGAGTGTTTATTCACTTGTCATTGCACGAGAGTAAGGCAAACGTATTAGGGATGCCCTGTATCGAAATGAAAAATGAATTTACATTATGTTGTCAAATAATAAATTCCTTGGAAAGTGTTGGAATGGAAGGCACCCGCGGATACGGTTAGCCATGGGAAGTGAAAGTATGGTGGAAAAAGGAGTAAACTTTAATTTCTATTTGGGAACCGCCTATGATATATCTAGCATGGAAAGTTTTGGGAACTCTTAAGTCGTTTTTGTTAGTGGGAAAAGTATGCCTCTCAAAATGTTTTTAACTCTAAATTTTCGCTTTGAGCTCTAGCACCTCTACAAATCCTTACTTCCCTCTGCGAAGGGCCTTTCTTTTACTTTATGCAATTTTTATTTTTATTTGAGTCTCCATCTTCCTTATAAAGCACCAACTAGGGGGCACTATGATCGTACTTGAGCATTGGGTGTAGTTAATATGCGAGTGTGTTTCCTGAATGGATCAATGATTGAGGATGATGGGCTAGGGATAACTTATTTTAGTGTTGATATTTTGAAAGACATGGTTGCTTATTGATATGCTTGAGTATTTAAGTCTCATGTCAAAACTAGACTATTGCTTTGAACAATATAAAAGTCAAAATGTCCATGCTACAAAGAAAAGAATATGAGATGACCTGTTAGGCAGCATTCCACATCAAAAATTCTGTTTTTATCATTTACCTACTCGAGGACGAGCAGGAATTAAGCTTGGGGATGCTGATACGTCTCCAACGTATCTACAAATTTTTATTATTCTGAGTTGTTATATTATCATTCTTGGATGTTTTATAGTAATTTTATATCATTTTTTGGTACTAACCTATTGACACAGTGCCAAGTGCCAGTTGCTGTTTTCTGCATGTTTTTTACATCACAGGAAATCAATACCAAACGGAGTCCAAACGCAGTGAAACTTTTTGTGGATTTTTTTGGACCAGAAGACATCCAGTGGGCCGGAGAAGCGCCTAGGGGTGCTCCGAGGGGAGCACAACCCACTAGGGCGCGCCAGGAGGCCCACGACGCCCTGGTGGGTTGTGCCCACCTCGGGTGCCCCCTGAACCGACTCTTTGCTCTATAAATACCCCAATATTCTTGAAACCCTAGGGAGTCGGCGAAAATCAATTGCATTCGCCGCAGAGTCCAGAACCACCAGATCCAATCCAGACACCATCACAGAGGGGTTCACCACTTCCATTGGTGCCTCTCCGATGATGCATGAATAGTTCTTTGTAGACCTTCGGGTCTGTAGTTAGTACCTAGATGGCTTCTGATACGTCTCCAATGTATCTATAATTTTTTATTGTTCCATGCTATTATATTATCCATCTAGGATGTTTTATATGCATTTATATGATTTTTGGGACTAACCTATTGACTTAGAGCCCAGTGCCAGTTTCTATTTTTTTCTTGTTTTTCAGTATTGCAGAAAAGGTAAACCAAACGGAGTCCAATTGACCTGAAACTTGATGGAGCTTATTTTTGGACTAGAAGAAGGCCATGGAGTAAAAGAGTTGGGCCAAAAGAGTCCTGGGCTGCCCACGAGGGGGGAGGCGCGCCCACCCCCCTGGGTGCCCCCTGCCTCGTGGACAGCCCGGAGACCCCCCTGACTTGTTCCCGACGCCAAAACCTCTCATATATACATAAACCCCCAGAACATAACCTAGATCGGGAGTTCCGCCACCGCAAGCCTCTGTAGCCACCGAAAACCAATCTAGACCCGTTCCGGCACCATGCCGGAGGGGTGGAATCCCTCTCGGGTGGCCATCTTCATCATCCCGGCGCTCTCCATGATGAGGAGGGAGTAGTTCACCCTCAGGGCTAAGGGTATGTACCAGTAGCTATGTGTTTGATCTCTCTCTCTCTCTCTCATTTCTTGATTCGGCACAGTCTTGATGTATCGCGAGCTTTGCTATTATAGTTGGATCTTATGATGTTTCTCCCCCTCTACTCTCTTGTAATGGATTGAGTTTTCCCTTTGAAGTTATCTTATCGGATTGAGTCTTTAAGGATTTGAGAACATTGATGTATGTCTTGCATGTGCTTATCTGTGGTGACAATGGGATATCACGTGATCTAATTGATGTATGTTTTGGTGATCAACTTGCAGGTTCCATAACATCGTGAACTTATGCACAGGGGTTGGCACACGTTTTCGTCTTGACTCTCCGGTAGAAACTTTGGGGCACTCTTTGAAGTACTTTGTGTTGGTTTGAATAGATGAATCTGAGATTGTGTGATGCATATCGTATAATCATACCCATGGATACTTGAGGTGACATTGGAGTATCTAGGTGACATTAGGGTTTTCGTTGATATGTGTCTTAAGGTGTTATTCTAGTACGAACTCTTGAATAGATCGATCCGAAAGAATGACTTTGAGGTGGTTTCGTACCCAACAATAATCTCTTCGTTTGTTCTCTGCTATTAGTGACTTTGGAGTGACTCTTTGTTGCATGTTGAGGGATAGTTATATGATCCAGTTATGTTATTATTGTTGAGAGAACTTGCACTAGTGAAAGTAGAACCCTAGTCCTTGTTTCCTAGCATTGCAATACCGTTTACGCTCACTTTTACCACTTGTTACCTTGCTGTTTTTATATTTTCAGATTACAAAAACCTATATCTACCATCCATATTGCACTTGTATCACCATCTCTTCGCCGAACTAGTGCACCTATACAATTTAATTGTATGGTGTGTGTTGGGGTCACAAGAGACTCTTTGTTATTTGGTTGCAGGGTTGTTTGAGAGAGACCATCTTCATCCTATGCCTCCCACGGATTGATAAACCTTAGGTCATCCACTTGAAGGAAATTTGCTACTGTCCTACAAACCTCTGCACTTGGAGGCCCAACAACGTCTACAAGAAGAAGGTTGTGTAGTAGACACCAGCTTCCTCCCTCTCGGTTGATTATCAATACAATGGTCTCTTGGAGATCCATATGATGTAACTCTTCTTGCGGTGTGTTTGTTGGGATCGGATGAGCTTTGAGTTTACGATTAGATCTATCTTTTTATCCATGAAAGTTATTTGTGTTTCTTTGATCTCTTATATGAATTATTGCTTATAGCCTCGTATTCCTTCTCCGATATTTGGGTTTTGTTTGGCCAACTTAATCTATTTATCTTGCAACGGGAAGAGGTGCTTTGTAGTTGGTTCGATCTTACGGTGCTTGATCCTAGTGACAGAAGGGGAACCGACACGTATGTATGGTTGCTATTAAGGATAAAACGATGGTGTCTATTTCTACATAAATAGATCTTGTCTACATCATTTCATCATTCTTATTTCATTACTCCATTTCTCCATGACCTTAATACACTAGATGCATGCTGGATAGCGGTCGATGTGTGGATTAATAGTAGTAGATGCAGGTAGGAGTCGGTCTACTAATCTTGGACGTGATGCCTATATAATGATCATTGCCTGAATATCGTCATGATTATTTGAAGTTTTATCAATTGCCCAACAGTAATTTGTTTACCCACCGTTTGCTATTTTTCTCGAGAGAAGCCACTAGTGAAATCTACGGCCCCCGGGTCTCTTCTTCATTATATTTCCCTTTGCGGTCTATTTTCCTTTGCTTTTATTTTTCAGATCTATTAAATCGAAAAATAAAAAAATACCTTGCCACAATTTGTTATTATTTATTTAATCTCGCGTTGCCGCGATCCAATCTATCATATTTTTATCACATCTATTTGCCAATTTCTGGCGCCGCTACCCGAAAGGGATTGACAACCCCTTTAATACACCGGGTTGCGAGTATTTCTTGTTTTATCACTCGTTTAGTCTATAAAAGAAAAATACAAAAATTGGAATTGAGAGTGCCTCATATGCTAAACTACAAAAAATGGAATTGAGAGTGCCTCATATGCTTCATCTTTTTAATATCTTTCGTGAAAATGATGGGAAGGAAATTGTGCTCAAGTACTAGAAGAAGAATTACATAGAATGCTTGGCATAAAATATGTGAATGATGAGCATGATTGCAAGGTTGTTAGTATGAATTCTTCAAATACCCATGATGCTAATGATATGCAAAGCCACTAGCTTGGGGACGCTATGTTTGATGAAGATGATATGTTTAGTCCCCCAAGTTTTGATGAGAATATTTATTATGATGAAATCATTCCTCCTATTTATGATGATTATATTGATGAAAGTGGGTTGGGAAGAGTGTTAACTTTAGGAAGTAATGATACCACTATTTTGGATGATGTTGAATATATTGTGATAATTATGAAAGTGGATTTGGAGAGGTCATGGCTTTATTTAGTGATGAATCCACTATTTCGGAAGAGGTTCCAATTGATTATGAGAACAATGTTGCTATCTATGATGATTATTGTGATGACTTGTATGCTATTAAGAATAATGATAACCATGAAACTTGTCATCATGATTTTTGTTTTCAATTGGATTATGCCTCACATGATAATTATTTTGTTGAGTTTGCTCCCACTATTATTCATGAGAAGAATTTTGCTTATGTGGAGAGTAGTAAATTTTCTATGCTTGTAGATGTCGGTGTACAAAAGTAGGGGCTCTCCTTTTGACCCCTTTACTTTTGCACGGGCAGTCAGAGCCACGTGCCACGGCCACACTTAGCAGGGTAGAGGAGGGAAGCCGGAGAGTAGCCAAAGCACAAGACAACCAAGGCAACGCCAAGACCAGAAACACAGGAGGGCAAGAGGGCGAGGAAGACTCCCTCGGCAAGATCCTTGCCGAGGCAGCTGAGGGAGTCCTGGATTAGGGGGTCTCCGGACAGCCGGACTATATCCTTTGGCCGGACTGTTGGACTATGAAGATACAAGATTGAAGACTTCGTCCCGTGTCCGGATGGGACTCTCCTTGGCGTGGAAGGCAAGCTTGGCGATGCGGATATGTAGATTTCCTCCCTTGTAACCGACTCTGTGTAACCCTAGCCCCCTCCGGTGTCTAAACCGGAGGGTTTAGTCCGTAGGATATACAACAATCATACAATAGGCTAGCTTCTAGAGTTTAGTCTCTACGATCTCGTGGTAGATCGACTCTTGTAATACTCACATTCATCAAGATCAATCAAGCAGGAAGTAGAGGGCCCGAACCTAGGTAAACATCGTGTCCCTTGCCTCCTTTTACCATCGATCCTAGAAGCACAGTTCGGGACCCCCTACCCGAGATCCGCCGGTTTTGACACCGACATTGGTGCTTTCATTGAGAGTTCCGCTGTGTGATTGGCAAAAGGATCAATGGCTCGTCAGCAGATCAACTGCGACGTCGACTTCTTCGTCACCAGCTCAACCGATCACCTCGGCTCGACCGAATACTGTGCCCTGCTTCTGATCGTCATGTTTGGACAAGGGCCTTCATCAGCATCAATTCCGATCTCTATCAAGATCATGGAGGAATCATCCATGGCGCTCAGGGGCTCAACGTCAACATTGCCCTCGGGCGACCGCGGTGTTTTTCTGGACAACGAACTTGTATCCGCCACCACCGCCTCCTCGAGTGTCGCTTCAATGATTTCTTCGATGGAATTGTGCGGAATTGAGTCTACAACGACCCTGGAAAATTTCGTCGAGTTCCGATGGAGGAATCTCCGGCAATCTCCGATATACCGGAGCCGCATTGAATCTGGACAAGAATCCGGACGAGTTTGGAGCATGGTGCCCAGCATCTAGCTCGGACGTCCTTTGGAAGATCCAACCATTGATCGGCTGTGGAATTCCTATATCTACCACCTGTCAAACATTCAGCTCAATCCGACCGTCCAAACTCTGGGAACCTCCCGATTAGGGCATCACTTTTCATATCTGTTTCCTACGCGAATACGGATCCGACCCGAATTCATGTTTCTTTATGAACGTGATATTTGACAACCTTTTTAAAAGGAATTTTCTTCTAAGGTATTGCGCATTGTTTTTAACACGCGCCCATAAAATTTTAATCCTCCTCTGAGGTAATCTTCGGCATCACGCTGGTGTCAAACCAGTCTTGCAATATAGCTCCACGGCTGCCGACCTGCGTTAGACATGTCGTTGCTTTTTGAGCCGAGCTCAACTTCTTCGGATACTCACCTCGGCGAGCCGAACAAGAGTTCGGAATCGCCAAAGATAAAACATCACCGCCCCATAGATTACACAGAGCGGGCGCACCGGCATCGCCGCATGGCCACTTCAGCAAGCGAGTATTGACCACGTCACAAGTTACGACCTGCATCGGCATGGCCGTACTGTTGCTTCATCGAGCCAATGTCCACCAACGCCGAACTACTTCAACAACTCGGCTGACATGGCAGCTGGAACATCTCCTCATCGACCTGCTCCGTCTCCTCGGTCGGACCGGGGACTTCGTCATCCCTTCATCAGCACACTCCGGCAACTTCGGCGACACCAGCTGACCCGCTTTGTCACATCAGCTGGACCGGGGCCTTTGCCTCGGCGAGTCAACCTTTACCAGCGTCGCCATGCCATCGCTTCATCGCCCATCAGGCAATGGGTATGCAGATCGAGTCCCAATTTTGGGAGTCGCTTTTCTTCGGACTACTACAACAAATAAACCAGGTACTATTAATCCTAACAATTTTTGCTTGTTGGGTTTATTTTCTTAAGGAATTATTACTCTGGTTTGTTCCATCAAATGGCGGCCACATTAAAAACGGTTGCGTGGTGGTTTGGTCAGTTTCCATACATAGTTCGGTGAACGCCGCATTCGGAGCCCGGACCGCCCTGCAAATTCAAAATGAAGGATGGTGAAGGTGTCGCTGAAATGTACTCTAGGCTTGCTCTTATCACAAATGAGATTGCCGGCTTAGGGAGTGAAGAGATGACCGACAAATTCATCATCAAGAAGATCCTAAGAGCATTGGATGGAAAGTATGATACCGTGTGCACATTGATCCAAATGATGCCAAACTACAAAGATCTCAAGCCAAAGGAAGTCATTGGAAGGATTGTTGCTCATGAGATGTCACTCAAGGACAAGGAGGAACTTCACAACATGTCAAGTGGTGCTTACAAAGCCTCAAGTGAAGCCCCCACATCATCAAGTGAGAAACCAACCTTCAATGAAGAATTGAGCTTAATGGTGAAGAACTTCGAAAAATTCTACAAAAGTAGAAGCAAAGAAAGAAGCTCCAAGTCAAGGTCTTACAATGACAAAAGATCTTCTAGTCGAGAGCGCAATTGCTACAATTGTGGGAGACCCGGACACTACTCCAATGAGTGTACGGCACCCTACAAAAGAAGAGAAGATTCTCCAAGAAGAAGGAGCAAAAGAGAAGAATCACCACCGAGAGAGAGGAGGAGTAGAGATGATCGTTGTGAACGAAGACCCTCACGGAGAAGCAAGGATTCGGAAAGGAAGGACAAGTCATCAAGGAGCTACACAAAACGATGACATCAAGCTCATGTTGGTGAATGGGTTTCCGGCTCCGACTCCGACAATCACTCCGAGAGAAGCTATCACTCCGACTCCGAATATACTCAAGATGAAGGTGTTGCCGGTCTAGCACTTGTGTCAACCAACTCCTACGACATATTTGATTCACCAAATGAAGGAATTAGAAGATGCTTCATGGCCAAAGGTCCTAAGGTAACACATCCCGAGTATGTTGATTTTAATAGTGATGAAGCTGACTTGCTAGGTAATGATGATTTACTTGTTGACAACTCTAGTGATGAATACTATGATGAAACGTCAATTAATCATGCTAATCAAACGAATGACAATGATAAGGAGAAAATTGAGCTTCTAACTAAAGAACTAAACACTCTTAAGTTGGCTCATGAAACTATCTTCGAAGATCATAGAGAACTTTTAAGGGCTCATGAGAAGTTACGCTTTGAAAAGCTCAATCTTGAGCAAGAGCATGAGTTCTTAAAGGCAATGAATGATGATCTCCGCAAGAAAAGTTCTTCTTACATTTCCAAGCATTTGCTCTTATCTACTTACATGCCTCAAGTCAAGTCTAGTAACAAGTACACGAAAGATACTTCTTCTAGTAGTAACAATAATAATGTCAAATCCAATATTGTTGCTTCTAGTATTTCTCTTGATTCCACTAATGATTCTCTTAGCCAAGTTACACTTGAGCAAGAAAATAGTTTATTGAAGGGAATTATAGAGAAAGGTGTTTACAAGAGCCTTGCCGGGAGTAAGCAATTCGAGGAAATTGTACGCAAGCAAGGAAGGCACCGGAAGAATCAAGGTGTTGGTTTTGAACGAAAGTTTAACGCCAATGGAGTTGAGTGGAAAGAAGATCAATACCCCAAGACAAAGTTTGTTCCTCAACAAGAGAAGTATGATCCTACTTCCTTCAAGGGGACACAAGCTCAAGATGATCTTCCACCACAAGACCACAAGAACAAAGGCAAGGACAAGCTTCAAGAAGAGATTGATGCATTTGAAGAAGCACCTAAAGCCTCATTCGAGTTGGTCCCCAAGACTACGTCAAGTTCTACTTCATCAAGTACAACTACAACTCCAAGGATTCCCATCAAGATGATGTGGATCCCGAAGAAGAAGAGAACTAGAGAGTTCTTGAGGGTGACTCCGCCAACATTCTTCACTCATATCATTTTGGCAAGAACAAGTGCAATCAACTTTCACATCTTGCACTAGTTCAAGGAGTCACATACCCTCATGTTGGTAAGGCAAGGGACAAGGTAACCAAATGTTTTCATGGACATCATCTTGTGTGTGCATCACTCTCTGTCTATGGATATTCTTGTTTGTTCCTTGTGGGACTAAGCCGTGTAGGCAAGTTGAAAGTGCAACTCACTCCAAAGGATTGCTCCAAATGATCTACATCAACATTGAGCATCTACATCTTCAAAACCTACATGAAGTCATCATCGACAAAACCCAAGGTTAGTTCATCCCTCTAAGGGGGGATCTCACATCTAGGGGGAGCTTAACTCTAAGAATTGAGTCAAAGCAATTCTAATGGTGTGAACACATTAATGCATTATGTAAAAGTGGTAACCACACTTGAGCTTAAACGATGAGTATGACCTATGATCAAATGTTCTCATTTGACTCCTAAGTCAATATACTCATATATAGATGACCTAGTCATCGCCAATTGTTTGATAGATGCTAAAATTGGTTGTGCATGCTTTGCCACATATTTCATTTGCCATCTTATTGTGTGAGCATGTTGGTGCATATTTTACTCATTCAAGGACATCCACTTGTTGTTTTGCTTGATTGGTTTATTTTCTTTGTGCCAAGTGGATGGACAAGAATGCCTAAGAACCTTCTTTAGCTATCTATGCTTTTCTCGTCTCAAACTCTATTCATGCTACATCAAAAAATTTGATCAAGTCAGATTCGAACCCCTCTGTGTGAGGAGCACTCGGAGTCCCTGATTCGTCATAGACTTAAACTTCCAAAACCTCTTAGTGATTCTCGGTCTGACCGATCCTACCATTTCGGTCCTACCGAGATCATCAAGTTGATCTGAGTTTTCAATCTCGGTGAAACCGATTTGAACTTTTCGATCTCACCGATTTGTCAGAATCGAACACGCTTATGCATCTCGGTGCCACCGAGTTGTTCCACTTGGTCACACCGACAGGGTCGGGCTATATATAGTCACGGGCAAAATTTTGGAAATTTCTCCGAAACCCTTCGCCCACGCATCAGCTCGCTCTGCCATCATGGTCTCCGGATCGTCTCCTTGCCGCCAGCAGCTTCCTATCGCTGGTCTTCGCCACCGTCAACTGATTTCATCCCCGCCGTTGCCGCCGTAGCAAGTCCACCACCAAGTTAGGGTATGTACTTGATCTTTGTGCTATCCACGTATGATTCCTAGCACATTGTTTCCATATTGAATCTTGCCAAGATTGCAACTCATCTATCCAGCCAAAGTAGTTCATAGATTAGATGTGATTCAGATTTTTAGGTTTAGGTTTCCGCTGAAACCATCTCGGACCCACCGAGTTGAAAAACTCGGTCTCACCGATTTGGCATATGCCATTGCACAAGTGACTCTCGGTCTGACCGAGATTTACTAATCGGTGCAACCGATTTGAGAATTCTGTGAAACCCTAGCAGTCTCGGTGCCACCGAACTGAAACTCGGTCCAACCGAGATCATCGCTTTAGGTTCCAAAACTGCTTCGGTATCACCGAGTTTGAAAATCGGTGGATCCGAAATGCTTCGTGGAAAACTAAAACTGAACTTTTGACTCATTCTTTGCAAAACCTCTGCATTTTGTGATGCTCATCTTTTCTATCTCATCTATAAACTCTTCACGAGGTCAAGATCGGCTCTTGCAAGATGTCCGATCAAAGTGACAGCCGTAACATGTCGAAGAGCAGATAAACTTGAGTGAGGGCACTAGTCCCTCAACTTCAGATGAAGGGAGCAGAAGTACTCCTAGCAATTTGCCTAAGGCTGCTACTAGGCAAAGGAGGAAAAGAACTTCAGATTCAGAGGATGAAGATTACAAAGCTGAGGAAGATGAGGCTACTTCCAAGAAAGAAGTGCTCAAGAAGGAAAGGGTCATGAAGATCAAAAGGCCTGCAGGAAGACAACCAATGTCTAAGGCCAGAACATCAACTCAACTTCCTAAAAATCCTGATCCCAAAGAGCCAGTTGCTGAAAGAAAGAAGAGGAAGGAAAGGGTCAAGCTGACCAAGGCCAGAGTAATTGGAAAGCCTTCCATGATGGAAGAAGAGGAAGAGCCTGCTGCACCAGCACCAAAGGCACCAAAGCTAATGGGTGATGCTATTAGATCAGGGGCTGCCACATCTAAGCCCAAGGAAGCACCCAAAGCTGCCCCCAAGGCCAAGTCTGCACCAAAGAGGAATACTAGGAGTATTCCAGCTGCTGAGAAGAACAAGGCCCCAAAGCACGAGGTTGATGAGGAAGATGAAGAAGGACAGGTTCGAGGAAGCTCAAGCCAAAGATACTGACCACAATGATGCCCATCCTGTGGCTGAGAACATGAGAATCAGGAAAGACTCAGGGCTGAGGAAATGGAGAATGGAAGATCCATATGCTTCAAGGAGAAGAACTGCTGTTGATTATAGGTTCCACACCAAGGAACAGCAGGAGTTTTATGAGACCATTCTGTTGGACAAGAAGCCCATTGTCTGTGACATGAGGTGGGGCGACTGGAATTTCATGAAGGAGAATGAAGAGCACTATCCTGGAGTGCAAGACAACTTTGTGAGTTGTGGAGTTGCATATTTTGTTGGGCAAAAGCTCACAAATTGGAATGATGAACTTATCATGCAATTCTACTCCACAACACATTTTTACCCAGATGGGAGAATTGTTTGGATGTTTGAAGGTACAAGGTACCAGTCAACTGTTGAGGAGTGGGCAAAGCTGATAAATGTCCCAGAGGAGAATGAGGATGACCTAGACATTTATGCCAAGAAGAAAAAGGATCACAATTCAATGGCTCATATGTACAAGGAAATTCCAAACAAGGCATTAGCAACTCACAAGTTTGGATCAGTTCACTATCTGTATCGTCAGGTTGCCAACTATAAATTGGATTCGAGGCACACTTTGTTGCCCAAGTCTGGTGACCATAACATGATCAGAGGGCATGCCATCAACATGTTGCATGTGTTTGATGTGCCACAGAAGTTTAAAGTCGCGAGCCTGATCATTGAAACTATCAAGAGGACTGCAGCAGATCAGAAGAGGAGTTGTGGATATGCACCTCAGATTCAAGAACTGATAAACTCAAAGATGGGCACAGGAAAATATCATTTGGATAAGGAACACTTTCCACTTTATCCAGACATTGAGGACAATGAGGTTGTCATGAATGAAGATGATCCACAATCAGTTCAAGCTCAGGAGAAGAAGGAGAAGGCAAAGAGGGAGAAGGCTGCCAAGATGCCAACTCAAGAGGAGGCATCTAAGTATTTCTTGAAGAACAAGCAGGAGCAGCTTGGTTACTTGATAGCATCAACTCTGAGGATTGAGAAGGGATTGGCCACCCTAACTCAAAACCAGGAGAGCCTGGAGAGGATCATAGAACAAAAGTTCTATAACTTAGATGTGAAGGTAACTAAGATTCAGACTGCAGTGGAGGAACTACAAGAGGACATGCAGGAGAGGAAGGGCAAGACAACAACCAATGTGTTTGCCAGAGTGCCTAGAGCCCAGAGGTCATCACCGTGTGGGTTTCGACACAAGAGCAACTTCATCTGCACCAGCTACAGCCTCAAGTGCCACCAGCTCCAAAGACCTTCATCAGCTCCGGCTCCATCTACATCAATCAAGTCTTCGTCCAAGGAGCCATCTCTACACCACCACCGTAAGATCAAGCCCGAGAGTCGATCTAGCACTATGCATTTTCTATGAACTTTTTGGTAACTTGTTGCCAAAGGGGGAGAAAAATGTATAGATCATAGGCTTCGAGAGAGAGTGTTTCTTTTGTTCTCTCTTGCTTTATTTGGTGGTTTTCAAACTTTGTTTGCTTTTGGTTGAGATACTATGCTTGTGAAACATTGATGATCATGTGTTTGATCATAAGCTACACTTATGCATGCTTGATTTTATCCTATCTATCTTATGTGATCACTCACTTTGCTTGGTGATGAGTGCATGTATTCATTGTTTATTACTTTGAGCGCTCCACCAAGATGTATGTGACATGGAAGAGTAACCCATGAGCCTAATTCATTGTGCATTTGCAGTCCAAAACAAATCTAAAACTATGCGCAAATTTAGGGGGAGCTCTTGCTTATCACATACTTCTCAAAGCGACGATGTTATTTAAATTTTATTATCATTTGTCGAAGCTTTGATCTATATGTTGTCATCAATTACCAAAAAGGGGGAGATTGAAAGTGCAACTATCCCTAGGTGGTTTTGGTAATTCATAACAACATATAGCTCATTGAGCTAATGCTATTCCAAGACTATTATTTCAGGAAAGCTCAATGAATGGCATGGCATGGATGATGAAAGTGGATCCCTCAAAATACTAAGGACAAAGGATTGGCTCAAGCTCAAAAGCTCAAGACTCTTCATTTTACATTTTAGTGATCCAAGATCACATTGAGTCTATAGGAAAACCCAATACTATCAAGAAGGGATGAGGTGTTGCTTAATGAGCCTTTTGCTTCATGTGCTTAGTGATATGCTCCAAAACCCTCAACTACTTTCCCACATCCACAAATGACCTAAACCTAAAGCCAAAATCGGTCACACCGATTCTTTCTATCCGGCGCCACCGATTCCACAAGTCATAGCCACTGCCACAAACCCTAAGCAAATCGGTCTTACCGATAGGGATCTCGGTCTCACCAAGATGGGGTTGCAATCTCTCTGTTTCCCTTTGTAACGTTTCGGTCTAACTGAAGTGAGCGATCGGTCCCACCGAGATTGCAATGTAAACTCTCTGCTTCCTTTTGTAACATTTCGTCTCACCGAAAAGAGCAAATCGGTCCCACCGAGTTTACTCGACCAACTCTCTCGTTAGCTAATTACCAAAATCGGTCTCACCGAGTTTGTGTAATCGGTCTCACCGAGATTACGTTATGCCCTAACCCTAACCATATCGGTCTCACCGAGATGCATGTCATCCCCACCAAAATCACTAACGGTCACTAGGTTTATGAATCGGTCCGACCGAGTTTAACTATTCGGTCCCACCGAGTTTGGTAGATTGTGTGTAACGGTTAGATTTTGTGTGGAGGCTATATATACCCTCCACCTCCTCTTCATTCGTGGAGAGAGCCATCGACCGAACCTACACTTCCAACTTACCATTTCGAGAGAGAACCACCTACTCATGTGTTGAGGCCAAGATATTCCATTCCTACCCTATGAATCTTGATCTCTAGCCTTCCCCAAGTTGCTTTCCACTCAAACCCTCTTTCCACCAGATCCAAATCCTATGAGAGAGAGTTGAGTGTTGGGGAGTGTCGGTGTCAAACCGCGGATCTCGGTAGGGGTCCCGAACTGTGCATCTAGGCGGATGGTAACAGGAGACAAGGGACACGATGTTTTACCCAGGTTCGGGCCCTCTCGATGGAGGTAATACCCTACTCCTGCTTGATTAATATTGATGATATGGGTAGTACAAGAGTAGATCTACCACGAGATCAAGGAGGCTAAACCCTAGAAGCTAGCCTATGGTATGATTGTTGTTCTGTCCTACGGACTAAAACCCTCCGGTTTATATAGACACCGGAAATGTTAGGGTTACACAGAGTCGGTTACAATGGTAGGAGATCTACATATCCGTATCACCAAGCTTGCCTTCCACGCCAAGGAAAGTCCCATCCGGACACGGGATGAAGTCTTCAATCTTGTATCTTCATAGTCTTGGAGTCCGGCCGTGATGATAGTCCGGCTATCTGGACACCCCCTAGTCCGGGACTCCCTCAGTAGCCCCTGAACCAGGCTTCAATGACGACGAGTCCGGCGTGTTGATTGTCTTCGGCATTGCGAGGCAGGTTCCTCCTCCGAATACTTCATAGAAGGTTTTGAACACAAGGATAGTGTCCGGCTCTGCAAAACAAGTTCCACATACCACCGTAGAGAGAATAACTTTTGCACAGATCTGCTGACGTATTCCGCGGCGTGACATCACACCACGGCCAGCCTTTATATGAATCGTTTTTACCGCTCCACCTTAGCGCGCTTAGCGGGCGGTTTCCTTGGCACGCCTTATCAAAGCATAGATCGTGCCCCTCTTTCGGGATTCTCATCAATACGACGTGGGTAACCCATCCGTGCCATTGATTACGGCGCTTGGGAGATAAGCGAGTTTTACCAGTCTAGTGGGGGACGCATAGCTCCGTCCGTCCATATAAGGGATAAGGATCCACCCTTTCACCTATGCCTTCTTCCTCCTTTTCTTATCCATTTCACAAGACTCGAGCTCCAGCGCCTAAGTCCGCACATCCCACCTCAACCTTCTCCAACCATGTCAGGAGCGGGAGGCAGGTGGATGGCCTCCTCCGTCACGGAGGGGCACATCACAAGACTGCGGGAGGCCGGATACTTGTCCGGCGACATCGCGCACAGGCTGCCCAACCCGGGGCAGCTCATTCCAACCCCCAGGCCCCATGAGAGGGTGGTGTTTCTCCCCCACTTCCTCCGCGGACTAGGTTTTCCACTTCACCCATTTGTCCGGGGGCTCATGATCTACTACGGCCTGGACTTCCACGACCTAGCCCCGAATTTCATCCTCAACACCTCGGCGTTTATCGTCGTGTGCGAGGCCTTCCTCTGAATCCAGCCCCACTTCGGCCTATGGCTAAAGACCTTTAATGTCAGGCCGAAGGTTGTGGGCGGCCGTCAAGCGGAGTGCGGAGGCGCCATGGTCGGCAAGATGGCCAAAGTCCTCCGCGGACTAGGTTTTCCACTTCACCCATTTGTCCGGGGGCTCATGTTCTACTACGGCCTGGACTTCCACGACCTAGCCCCGAATTTCGTCCTCAACACCTCGGCGTTTATCGTCGTGTGCGAGGCCTTCCTCTGCATCCAGCCCCACTTTGACCTATGGCTAAAGACCTTTAATGTCAGGCCGAAGGTTGTGGGCGGCCGCTCAGCAGTCGGAGGCGCCATGGTCGCAAGATGGCCAAAGTCCTATGGCTCGAGGGCTCCTTTGTGGAGACAATAAAGGGGTGGCAATCGGGTGGTTCTACATCACCGAGCCACGCGACCACTGAATGGGTGGCGCCCAAGAATTCAGATCTGGATTCCCCACACGGCTCTCGCCATGGAAAGAGACGGCCTGAAGTGGGGGATTCGGACGAGCTATCCGGACTCCAAACATGCGTCCAAACCTGGTGGACAAGAATCTCGGGCTTGTCGACGTAATCCGTGTGATGCTCATCCGCCGGATTCTCCCATGCCAACAACGGGCCTTCAATTTGTGGAGTTCGATCAGCACAAAGACCAACCTTGAGCCGGTTCTTCGATACTACGTAAGAAGATGCCCGGAAGGTGCTGTTCAAGGGCGCTGAAGCCCCGCATCCGCTAACAAAGATCGCGGATACAGCTCGCGCGTCAAGCCGGCGAGGTAAGTTTTTACCCATTATGGGACTCTTTTTCATAGATTGACTCTCGTGGGATCTAAAACTCCCTATTCTCCGACAGATCGATCGAAGATGTCCGACAGATTAACTGTCTGCCCTTTGCCGAAGACCCATCGGACGCCTGATTGATGGGGCTGCTGGCTCCGGCCCATGTGGTTCCGGAGAAGAAGGCTAAGAAGGAGGCTACGGAACTCAAGGAGCTCCCGACGCCAAAAAGTCATATTATGAAGTAGAATCTTTCCGAAGACGAGGAGGAGGAAGAAGAAGCTTCTCCCCGGTGAGAGGAGAGGAAAGGAAGGCCGCCTAACCGGGAGGCCGGAGGGTCCAAGAAGGAAGAACCTTCCTTCGACTTCTCCACCAACGCCGACGACGATGAGGAGGATTGGCCTACAAGGGCCAAGCCCCTGGTGAGATCGTAAGTGTCCGGATACCCATGGCTTTTTATTATTGCAGAGTGTTCTCTAATGTCGAACAATCGTGCAGCCCGCCCAAGGGCGAGTTCACCGATTCATCGAGCGGGTCCTGGGCTCGTCGGAAATGGAGAGTACTTCGCTTCCGACCGCCTCCTCGCCTCCACTGCGGACGACGCCGAGGTGGTGCCCCAAGGGGGGCTTGGTCAAGAGGAGGTGGCGCAGGAGGAGGCACAAGGCAACCTCCCAGACTCCAGGCGCGTGGGGGGCAAGACCCCCAGGGGCTCTAAGCCCGACCCTCGTCCGGACTCTATGTCGGAACCATCAGCGGTTCCGAAGTCCGGCCAGCGGATCCTTCGCAAGAAGGGTAAGACGCCGGTGTCCTCCGTCCAACCGAGGTACCGGATAGCTCTGAGGCGCTTAACAGCGCTTCCATCGAGGAGGAGCACCGCCTTTGTTATGAGTGCGGTGATCCGACAGTTCAGTCCGCCAAGAGCGGATCGACCAAGCCTGTACCAGCCTTCTAACAAAGCTTTGAGGTAAGTTTAGGATATGTAAAATATTCCGATAGACAGAGCCCTGATGCTTAGTTCGGTGTTCGGAAAGAAAAGACGGACTAAGGATCTAAAAAGATACACGCAGGAGTCTAACATAAGTATGTCAATATGGGAATGCAGGCTGCGCTGCTGACCTCTGCCAAGACCGATCAAGTGAGGTCAATGCATTGAAGCAGAACCTCGAGTAGTCTGAGGAGCTCGGACAAGCCAAGAAGCATCTCGAGGAAAAGGAAGGTAAGTAATACCTTATTAAAGAAATACCTTATAGAAAAGGTTTTGGTTGCAAAAAATAACAGGAATAACTTGGGTACTACAAGGGCCACGAACGAGGTGGCGACCCTGAAGGAAGCGGTGTCCGTGGCGAAACAAAGCGGCTGCGGAACGCACCGAGCGGAGAAGGGGAGGCGAGCTGGCTGGCAGGTGCAGCAAGAGCTCCAAGCTCGTGGAAAAACACGAGGGTTTGGGCGTGACTCAAGACTGAGAGTCCAAGCTCGCCTCGGCTCTTGAGAGTGCCAAAGCTGCTAAGGCCGAGGCCCAAAAAGCCCTCCAAGAAATTGAGTCTTGAAGAAGATAGCGGCAGGTAAGGCATTCTTTATGCAAAGCAGGCATGTGAAAATGAATTACCTATTACTTACCCGGATTCGGAGCTCTCCAGGAGCATTCACAGATTTGCCCCGTAGTGTGTCTGATGCTGCCGCATTCTACCGCGCCAAGGAGGGGAGCTCGACGGAAAAGGTGTTCTGGTCTCAGTATGCTGAGGCCGGACATTCGGTGCCCCTAAGCGACCAGGTGAAGCAGCTGGTAGAGCTCCACAAGGTCGCCGAACAGGCCATGAAGGGCCTTATAGCGCCGGTGTGGCCATTGGAGGCCATGCCCGGAGCTACTTGCTTGGTGCAGCGGCCGGTGGATGCCTCGTCCACGGATTGAAGTCATCAAGCGCTCCGTCTGCATTGAAGGTGTCCGTCGGGCCCTTGCCCGTGCTAGAGTGCACGGGGCAAGCTGGATGCGAGAAGCTTGTGACGGACGGGCCACCAAGAAGGCCATGAGCATCGCACGCCTTGAAATGTACTTTGAGGGCCTCCTGAAGGGTGCCCGCCGAATAGTGGATGAGTGCTCCAAAGATGTAATTTTTGAATAGGCTCGCATTTGTTATCCTGTACGCTAAAAACTTGTTCATATGCGCCAAGCAACGCTTGTTAATTTAAAATATTACCTTCTGTGCGGCCGTTTATCAAATTTGAGAGATGGCAAGTCGTTGGCTTCAGCCCCCATGCCACGAGTGCCGGGGTGTTCGGGATAAACTTGAGCACTCTTGTTCCCATTCTTGGGTCCATCTAGGGAGGCGCTCAACACAACGAACAAGGCAACCGGACTTATAATGCTTGAACACTCTCACTTAGCCATAGAATTCTATAATTTTAAATTTCGGCGAAGCCCCTAGTATTCGGAAGACCGAGTTCGGGGCGCTATCCACGCCTTGGCCGAACAATTCTGGTTCCTCGCTCTAAGCGGCATAAGTCTTTAGGGACCCGAAAAAACCTCTCGAACGCGACCGGCTCTCGCCCTATCATGATGGTCAGTTTTAGCTTTCTCCACTGAGGTGCTCGACCCAGCTCAACTGGGGCACAATCGCAGTGGTTCTTCCGGTGCTACCTTAGCCGATATAACGGAACGTAAGGTACCAAAACACGGGAGCCGGGCAAACCCAACTATTGAACCAAGACATGATTCGGAGCCGATTCATATAATGCTATAAGTTCGGGTGGACTTATCACACCATAATTTTGGGATACTTAAGCCCCTGGTGTATTGGCCGTACCAAAGTGTACGGTTGCAACATGTCATGAAATGAACATATGTATAGATAAAGGAAGTAGAGCGATAATAAGCAAAAGCTATGTATTGTTTATTCAAAAAGGTACTGCAATGAAAGCAGAACGATACAAATAGTGCGATAAGCAAGGGATGGGACTATCTAACATGTCCCCCTCCAGGGTTAAGCTGCGGGATGGTACGTAAAACAGGTACAATGCTCGTAATTGAGACCACCTGAACACTCGACGTGGCTTTCTGCTTCCCTGGCTGTTGCATCGTGAGTTCGGCGATTCTAGTGCCGGACATGACTTCTGAAAGACGGAGTCCTGAAAGTAAGAGAAAGGAAAAAGGAAAAAAAGAAAAAGAATGACACAATCGGGAGCCCCTGGTGCGGTCGAGCCGCATTCTTGGCGTGCCGTGGTCTTGCCCCTCCCCATATGCCCATGGTATCTCCAGAGCGTAATTATGTACGCGTAACACTAGCTTCGCAATTTCGTGAGGGCTGGGGTCGGATTGCTACGCGTTCTTGAATCGTGCCAGGCGGTCTTGTTGTAGGTTACTCCGGGCGCGCTTGACAGTGTCCGGATGCTTAATGGCCGGACTCGAGAGTTGCTGTGAGAGGCTGCTTTGTACCTCCGCCGCGAGGGCTGCCGTGTGCTCCCCCGTTCGGAGAGAGCGTTCGGTGTTTCCATTGACCGTGATTACTCCTCGAGGGCCTGGCATCTTGAGCTTGAGGTCGCGTAGTGCGGCACCGCATTGAACTTTGCAAATGCGGTTCGTCCGAGCAGTGCATGATATCCGCTGCGGAATGGGACGATGTCGAAGATTAACTCTTCGCTTCGGAAGTTATCCGGGGATCCGAAGACCACTTCGAGTGTAACCGAGCCCGTACAACTGGCCTCTACACCCGGTATGACGCCTTTAAAGGTCGTCTTTGTAGGTTTAATCCTTGAGGGGTCTATGCCCATTTTGCGCACTGTATCCTGATAAAGCAGGTTCAGGCTGCTGCCGCCGTCCATCAGGACTCTGGTTAGGTGAAATCCATCGATAATTGGGTCAAGAACCAATGCGGCGAAACCGCTATGACGGATGCTAGTGGGGTGGTCCCTTCGATCGAAGGTGATCGGGCAGGAAGACCATGGGTTTAACTTCGGGGCGACTGGCTCCATCGCATATACGTCCCTTAGTGCACGCTTCCGCTCCCTTTTGGGTATATGGGTTGCGTATATCATGTTCACCGTCCGCACTTGCGTGGGAAAACCCTTCTGTCCTCTATTGTTCGACGGCCGGGGCTCTTCCTCGTCATCGCTATGCAGCCCCTTGTCATTGAGTTCGGCACTTAACTTGCCTGCTTGCTTGAACACCCAACAGTCCCTATTGGTGTGATTGGCTGGTTTTTCGGGGGTGCCATGTATCTGACACAAGCGATCGAGTATTCGGTCCAAGTTGGACGGGCCCTGGGTATTTCTTTTGAATGGATTCTTCCGCTGACCGGGTTTAGAGCCTGTGAATCCGGCATTGATGGCCGTATCTTCAGTGTTATCGCCGTTAATGCGGCGCTTGTTCTTGTTGCGACGCGACCTGCCATTGCTGTCCTTGGTATCCGAACTATCAGGATGTTTGGCCAAGTTGTTGCTTCGAGCTAGCCAGCTGTCCTCTCCCGCACAAAAGCGGGTCATGAGTGTTGTGAGGGCTGCCATGGATTTTGTCTTTTCCTGTCCTAGGTGTCGGGCAAGCCACTCGTCGCTGATGTTATGTTTAAAGGCTGCAAGGGCCTCTGCATCCGGACAGTCAACGATTTGATTTTTCTTTGTTAGGAACCGTGTACAGAATTGTCTGGCTGATTCTTCTGGCTGCTTGATTATGTGGCTAAGGTCATCGGCGTCTGGTGGTCGCACATATGTGCCCTAGAAGTTATCAAGGAATACGGCTTCCAGGTCCTCCCAACAACCAATTGATTCTGCTGGCAGGCTGTTGAGTCAATGCCGAGCTGGTCCTTTAAGCTTGAGTGGGAGGTATTTGATGGCATGTAGGTCATCACCGCGGGCCATGTGGATATGGAGGAGATAGTCCTCGATCCAGACCGCAGGATCTGTGGTACCATCGTATGATTCGATGTTTACGGGTTTGAAGCCCTCGAGATTTGATGATCCATTACTTCATCCGTGAAGCATAGTGGGTGTCTTGGCGCCTCAGATTGGGCTATATCACGACGTAGCTCATATGAGCTTTGTTCATCGTGTTCGCCCGGCCGGTTTGCTGTATCCGGTGCGACGGTAATCATCCCGCATCGTTGGGCGCCCACGTGATCCGTAGATCGATCTTGTATGTTTTGCCTTATCCTCCAATATATCTCGCAAGTCTGGCGCGCTTTCCGTGCCTTGGTACTTTTGAGCAGCGCCGGGGTGTGGCTTGAGCGGAGGGCCGAGAGGCTTCTCTATCGCGACCACGGGTGGCGGTCTACCATGTCGTCTGCTGGTGACTTGGGTGCTTCCTCCTCCGATCGAGGCAACGGCCTGTGTTTGGGGTAGCTTTTGGGGCGTTCGAGTTCATACTCTTGGCTGCAAGGACTTCATCCATCATCGCCTAGCAGGTCTTGGTCAGCTCTAAGTTGTTGCTGCTTTTTCTTGAGGCTGTTTGCCATGGCCATAAGCCTGCGTTTGAAACGCTCCTGTTCGGCGGGATCCTCAGGCACGACAAATTCGTCGTCATCGAGGCTTGCCTCATCTTCGGAGGGAGGCGCGTAATTATCGTCCTCGACCTCTCTTTCTACCGCACTGTCGTGCGGGCTTGCTTCTCCCTCCTCCTGCGCTGAGTCCTGCTGGAGGGGGTTGTCTTCGGTACTGTCCGGGGTGTTATTATCTCCGTGCGGAATCACCGCTTTTGCTGTGGCGGGATTTAGCGGCGCCACGACGCCGGCGCTTGGTTGCTTTTTGAGGGTCATCCTCCGTTGTTCCATCGCCGTTCCCATCTTTTGGGATATCCACCATGTATATGTCGTATGACGAGGTGGTCTTCCGAGCGCCCTCGTAGGCGCTGGGTCTTGGTCGCCTCCGGCATCGCCGTCCATACCGTCGATGTCTTGGTCGAAGTCTAGCATGTCGGTTAAATCATCGGCGGTGGCCACAAAGTGGGTGGTGGGTGGGCGTTGAATTTCTTCGACGTCCGCATCCCAACCTTCCCGTCCGTAGTCCGCCAGGGCTCTCCGGATAAAGAGAGAGACTTTAGTGAATTCAGATGTCGCCAAAGGGCGAGTCTTGAAAGATGTCCGCGACGTGAACTCCATGACCGGCGCCCAATCGGATTCGATTGGCGGGCGCGGAGGGTTGGAGTCCGGAGAGGAGTCCGGCACCGGAGTCGAGGTCTTCGCAGCGACACGGATGGAGTTCGGCTCGATCGCCATAGAGATGGTATCCCTCGAGGCGGTGTCCAACCACTCGTCCTCGATCGGGGAATCCGGCTCCGGATTAAGGGTTGGAGCGGATGCTGGTGCGGCCTCCAGGGCACAGTTCGGCTGCAGAGCTAGATCATGCCCATCGAGACAGTACGGCACGCTTGGCTGCGGCTCGAATCCGTCGAAGATCAAGTCTCTGCGGATATCGGCCGTATAGTTCAAACTTCCAAATCTGACCTGATGGCCAGGGGCGTAGCTTTCGATCTACTCCAGATGGCCAAGCGAATTGGCCCGCAGTGCAAAGCCGCGGAACAGGAAGATCTGTCCGGGGAGAAAAGTCTCACCCTGGCCTGCGTCGTTGTTGATGATCGAAGGAGCCATCGGGCCTATCGGTGACGACACAGAGGAAATCTCAATGAAAGCACCAATGTCGGTGTCAAAACCGGCGGATCACGGGTAGGGGGTCCCGAACTGTGCGTCTAGGCGGATGGTAACAGGAGACAAGGGACACGATGTTTTTACCCAGGTTCGGGCCCTCTCGATGGAGGTAATACCCTACTCCTGCTTGATTAATATTGATGATATGGGTAGTACAAGAGTAGATCTACCACAAGATCAAGGAGGCCAAACCCTAGAAGCTAGCCTATGGTATGATTGTTGTCCTGTCCTACGGACTAAAACCCTCCGGTTTATATAGACACCGGATAGGTTAGGGTTACACAGAGTCGGTTACAATGGTAGGAGATCTACATATCCGTATCGCCAAGCTTGCCTTCCACGCCAAGTAAAGTCCCATCCGAACACGGGATGAAGTCTTCAATCTTGTATCTTCATAGTCTCGGAGTCCGGCCGTGATGATAGTCCGGCTATCCGGACACCCCCTAGTCCGGGACTCCCTTAGGGAGACTATCATTTGAAGCACAAGAGCAAGGAGTTCATCATCAACACACCATTTGTTACTTCTTGGAGAGTGGTGTCTCCTAGATTGGCTAGGTGTCACTTGGGAGCCTCCGACAAGATTGTGGAGTTGAACCAAGGAGTTTGTAAGGGCAAGGAGATCGCCTACTTCGTGAAGATCTACCGCTAGTGAGGCAAGTCCTTCTTGGGCGACGGCCATGGTGGGATAGACAAGGTTGCTACTTCGTGGACCCTTCGTGGGTGGAGCCCTCCGTGGACTCACAAGAACTGTTACCCTTCGTGGGTTGAAGTCTCCACCAACGTGGAAGTACGATAGCACCACCTATCGGAACCACGAGAAAAACATCCGTGTCTCCAATTGCGTTTGAATCCTTTAAACCCTTCCCTTTACTTTCTTGCAAGTTGCATGCTTTAATTTCCGCTGCCAATATACTCTTTGCATGCTTGCTTGAATTGTATGATGATTGCTTGACTTGTCCTAAAATAGCTAAAATCTGCCAAACTATAAAATTGGGAAAAGGTTAAGTTTTTATTGGTCAAGTAGTCTAATCAACCCCCCTATAGACATACTTCAAGGTCCTACAACCACTTTCAACTGATAAACGGTCATAATGGAGTCAAAATAATGATATAAAGTACTTGGATACATAGAATCATTACACATAATCCGTGATTTTACTCAGGATATCGATCCTTAATTCGCCCACCCGTGCCCACATTAAGGCTCGGGGCTACTGGGCTTTGCGCTCATTATTTACAAATATTAAAGGGGCACATCGATCCCCTGATCTGGTGTTGCCACCCGACCAGTGTCTCGGGGGCCAATGCATTGCCTATTTCAATGCAGAAAATTTCAACTGCCAAGTGTTCGGCTTGACCGAACTATGGGCAAACTTGTCTTCGGATAACAATAATAGGTACCATATGGACCTATCCGGCGTCAAGCTAGTATACTGCGGCGACTTCTCACGACCCTCTCTCAGGGGCCCGTTCGCCGATCACTATTATCTCTAATATATTACAATGCGTTTTTATTCCTATGTATGCTGCCGAGCTAGGAGTTGATCCTCAGGCTGATTTCGCGCATCCACCTGAGTCTCAGGGGCTACTGGGAACAATGGTTTTATGCTTTCCTTCAGGTGCATCTCGGGTTTTAGACTGATACACGCCTTGAGGGATACTGGGTATACATCGGCAAAGAATAAACTACACCAGTTAAAAATATTCTCAAAAATCGGCCCGCGGTCGGGGTGGTGCACCACCTCGGAGGCAGTCCGGCATAAAGCTCAGACGCCAGCGGCTAGCTCCATAAAGGGCATTTCCGGCATTAAGCTCGGCTAAACTCCTTCAACTTTTTTGGACCAAGATGATCTACGACATCTTGGATATAGTCCAGCGTTGGAGCTCGGATACATTTGGGCGCTAGAGCTCGAGTGCGCAAGAACGGACGAACTAGGGGGAAGAAGGCCTAGGTGAAAAGGGTGAATCCTTGTCCCTTTATAAGGACGGAAGAGGCGATGCGCCTCCCCATTCGCCTGGTAAACTCGATCACTCACCAAGCGCCGTAATTGATGGCGCGGTTGGGTTACCCACACCCGTATTGATGAGAATCCCGTGATAAGGGGACACGATCTCTGCTTCGACAAGGCGTGCCAAGGAAACCGCCTCGCGATATGTGCGGTGGCTGGTTGTGAAAAACGGTTCGAATAAAGACCGGGCCGTGGCGTGATGTCATGCGGCAAAATGTGTCAGCAGATTAGATTTGTGGAAATATTATTTTCTCTCTACGGTGGTATGTGGAACTTGTTTTGCAGAGCCGGACACTGTCCTTGTGTTCAAAATCTTCAATGGAGTATTCGGAAGAGGAACCCGCCTTGCAATGCCGAAGACAAATCTGCCACGGACTCATCGTCATTGAAGCCTGGTTCAGGGCACTCGAGGAGTCCTGGATTAGGGGTCTCTGGACAGCCGATCATTGGACTATGAAGATACAAGATTGAAGACTTCGTCCTGTGTCCGGATGGGACTCTCCTTGGCGTGGAAGGCAAGCTTGGCGATACGGATATGTAGATCTCCTCCCTTGTAACCAATTATGTGTAACCCTAGCCCCCTCCAGTGTCTATATAAACCGAAGGGTTTAGTCCGCAGGATATACAACAATCATACCATAGGCTAGATTCTAGGGTTTAGTCTCTACGATCTCGTGATAGATCGACTCTTGTAATACTCACATTCATCAAGATCAATCAAGCAGGAAGTAGGGTATAACCTCCATAGAGAGGGCCCAAACCTGGGTAAACATCGTGTCCCTTGCCTCCTGTTACCATCGATCCTAGACGCACAGTTCGGGACCCCCTACCCGAGATCCGCCGGTTTTGACACCGACAGCAGCCTCCGCAGTCCCGGCAAGAGCCTTGCCGAGGTAACCTGCCTGATGCCAGCGGAGCAAGCCACCCTTGAGCCCATGGGTTCCAACCCAACCAACTACATTGGAACCAAGGCTCGGGAGGCGCCTCTGTCGTGGCATGCAGATCTTCGTCAAGATCATAAACATGTGAAATCAGATGAGGACCAGAAGAGGGCGACCCTCGGAAGGATCCTGGCCGCGGAAATCCACAAGACCCCCAGCAAGCGCCTTGCCGGGAACGACTGCAACGCCACGGCAAGACCCTTGCCGGGCCCCCAGCAAGACCCTTGCTATCGTGGAATTGTCACGACACATGTCCTAGTGTGAGGACTTAGTTGTGAGGCCAACGCATCTATGTAGTAGCTTGAGAGGGGTTGAGCGGAATCGAGAGACGCAACACAAGACAGGGATTTGACAGCTTCGGGCCCCGGGAAACATCATCCGGTAATAGCCCTACATGCTGTTTGAGGCTAGGTCTCATTATGCTCATGGGAGAGTCGCCGTAAACCGGCTCTCCTAGTTGTGTCTAACCCTAGAGATTATTACTTTTTCTTGCTTGTAGCTTGTCCCTCTTTGGGGAGCCCTTCCCCTCCTTATATAAGTTGGAGGGGCGGGCTACATGTAGAGTCCAAGTAGGATTAGGACTAATCTATCTCTAATACAAAACAGATACAAGTCCGGGTCTTGACTCCTTGTAAGGGAAATATCCTTCATGATTTTCCTCTTAAACCGGTCCACCATAGCGTGATCCGGCCTTCCATAAACCGCCCGTAAGGCCACCTGGTCTGGTCACTCCTTCTGACCTGCCTGCCGGATTAACAATGAATCGTAAACCGCCAGGTCCAAACGGGTCGCCAGTGAACCGCCAAGTCCGGCCGGGTTACACTTCCGGCCGGTTGACACCGCGGGGTATATCCCCGACATTAGCCCCCAGTTTAGCTTGGATTTATCCATGGTAAACTTATGCTGCAAAATATATACAAGAACAAAATTGATAGGATGTGCTCCGGATTAATATTCTTGTAAGACGGCACTTTGATCATCCTTAAGTCCTTGTCATTTCCTCCTTCTAGAAAATCTGGGTCAATAAACCATCTTCATACTCAAATTGCTGACATTGGTGTCTCATAGAGAAATATTGTGAAGAATAATCCACTTAAGTCGGCTTCCAAGGAGCCGGGTTAAACAATTTTGGTCTTCAAATACTCATCTGATACTCAGCCGGCTTGAAGATGTAAAAACTTGCCGGTTTATCATTACCAAAAACTGCCTGATTATAAAACAGACGATACCGGGTCATAATTGTTGTTGACTATGTAATTGACCCTCCTGATTTGCTCAAAACTGATAATTTGAAGATTTTTCTCCCTTATATCCATATTACCTGTAGCCCCCAAGTCTTGAGCAAAACAAAGTGATGGTTTAAGACTTGTTTCCATAAATGTTGCAACCTTGAAGAAATCCGGTTTATTCATCTCAATCATATAAACTGAATATTCCACACATGTAGCCCCCAAGTGCCGGGTTGTCATGCTTGCAGCAACCTGGGACTTGTAATTGCTTTATGCTCATGAAAACTTCAACCAGTGTAGCCCCCAAGGGCCGGCTTAGTAAGATAATACTGAGCTGGGACTTTGTATATAATTGATAATAACATCATATAATATAGTCTCCACCATGGGGCTTGAACCCACGTCCACAAGGTTAAGAGCCTTGTACTCCACCAACTGAATAGTGGACCGTTCAATATAATGGATTAATGCTTGTGTACCTTGAATTTTTGACAGGAGCAATGCATAGCCCCCAAGGGCCAACTCATTTAGAATGTGATGAGTCGGGTCTTCAATAAGTTGAGCAAAAAATGATTTTGCATTAGCCCCCAAGTGCCATGGTGCATGCTGGCAGTGACATGGGACTTGCATACTTGATATAATCTCAATTGAAATAATGTAGCCCCCAAGTACCGGGTCGTAAGCCTGCAGCGACTTGGGACTATTCCTTCCATTGTAAAATAAATCATATCCATTAATAAGATAATAGCCATTGCGCTAAAACGATGTCACGCCCAATATGCGACCCTATCCAAAAGGAACTCGAAGGTCCCACAAAGGATAGACCCGCATATTGAAACGCTTTTGCAAGGTGGATATCATTACATCAACATTACATAATAGATGGGGATACATACAAGACATACAATGTCACATGAATACAACAATACATCATATACAAGAACAACATCCGACTACGGATGAAACATAAACAGAAACTCAAACAATATCCACCCTGCTAGCCCAGGCTGCCGACCTGGAACCTATCCCCTGATCGAAGAAGAAGCAGAAGAAGAACTCCAAAACAAGCAACATCGCTCTCGCGTCATGAGCATCGCATAACCTGTACCTGCAACTGTTGGTGTAGTAATCTGTGAGCCACGAGGACTCAGCAATCCCATTACCATGGGTATCAAGACTAGAAAAGCTTAAAGGGAAAGGAAGGGGTAAAGTGGCGAGGTTGCAGCAGCGACTAAGCATATATGGTGGCTAACATACGCAAATGAGAGCGAGAAGAGAAACAAAGGAACGGTCGTCAACTAGTAATGATCAAGAAGTGATCCTGAACTCCTACTTACGCCGACATAACCCGAAACCGTGTTCTCCTCTCGATCAACCCGAAAAGAGACACTCACGGTTACGCACACGGTTGGTGTATTTTAGAAGAGTCTGCTTCAAGTTTACTACAACCGGATATTAACAAATTCCCATCTGCCACATAACCGCGGGCACGGCTCTCGAAAGTTTATACCCTGCAGGGGTGTCCCAACTTAGCCCATGATAAGCTCTCACGATCAACGAAGGATATTCCTTCTCCCCGGGAAGACCCGATTAGTCTCGGAATCCAGGCTACAAGACATTTCGACAACAATAAAACAAGACCAGCAAAGCCGCCCGGATGTGCCGACAAATCCCGATAGGAGTCGCACATACCTCGTTCTCAGGGCACACTGGATAAGTCAAGCTACGAGTAAAACCAACCCTCGAGTTGCCCGTGGTGGCCCAAGAAGTCTGCTCGGTTCGGACCAACACTCAAGGAGCACCGGCCCGGGGCTAAAATAAAGATGACCCTTGGGCTCCGAAACCCAAGGGAAAAAGGGCATAGGTGAGGCAAATGGTAAAACCAATGTTGGGCCTTCTTTGGAAGAGTCTTATTCAAAGCGAACTGTCAAGGGGTCCCATAAATCACCCGACCGCGTTAGGGACGCAAAATCCGGGAACATAATACCGATATGACGGAAACTAGGGCGGCAAGAGTGGAACAAAACACCAGGTATAAGGCCGAGCCTTCCACCCTTTACCAAGTATATAGATGCATTAATTAAACAATAGATATTGTGATATCCCAACAAGTAAACATGTTCCAACAAGGAACAACATCTCCATGTTCCAACAAGGAACAAACTTCATCTTCACCTGCAACTAACAACGCTATAAGAGGGGCTGAGCAAAGCGGTAACATAGCCAAACAACGGTTTGCTAGGAAGGGTGCAAAAGGTTAGAGGCTGACATGTCAATTTGGGAGGCTTGAGGAACAAGTGATAGGTAGCGCAGCATAGCGATAGAACGAAACAACTAGCATAGCAATGATAGTAGTGAGATCCAGGGTAGCGGTCATCTTGCCTGAAATCCCGCAAGGAAGAAGAACGAGTCCATGAAGAAGATGAACGGATGAAGCCGAACCAAGCGTAGACGAACGAATCCTCACGATCGCAACGAAACGGGAACTAACGAGAAGAAGCACACAACAAGGTAAACACACCACACATAGACAAGACATGATGCACAACAAGCATGATGCATGACAAGACTACATGAAGCTACTCATGGCAAGAGATGATGCATACAAGACCAACACATCAAAGCAAATTTAAATCAGGCCGGAAACAACATATAACAATTCCAGTAAGTCCTCATATGCAAATTTTGAAATTGGTCCAGATCTGAATAAACCTTATGTTCAAGTTGTTAAACAGCAAGTTAAGATGCACCACGATGATCTACATGAAATTCTAGTCAAGTTACAAATAAAGTTCATTAGATTCGGAGCTACGGCCTAGAAGATATGAGCACAACAAGTTAAACATGGCATTGATGCAAAGTGCATACAAACATTAAGCAAACACCTCAAAACAAGGATGCAACATGATAATATGAGACAACATGCAAAATCAAGCAAGTTTCTTATAGAGCACACTCAAAACGGAGCAACGGTTCAACACATACACCCTATACAAGTTTAAAGGACGAGCTGTCCAAAACAGCAACTAGGCATATTGCAAGCATCAAAACAACATGCTACAGGACCTCAACAAGAAAAAAAAGGCATGGGCATGATGTACAGGTAAAGCATTACAAAACATGAACACTGAGCTATCTCCAGAAATCACTAGAACATGCTCAAAAAAACATGGCAAGATTGCATATAATATCAGGTTCACAGACTTTAGCAGAAATAACATCAGGTTGCGATGTTTGGAGCTATCAAACAACATGCTAAAGGAACTTATCATGGCAAACAAAGGCATTGAATGAATCTACTAATTGCATAGAACAAAAGTCCCTTACTGACCATGAGCCAAAAAGGATCAGAAGATATGATGGAACCCACGTAAACATGACAAGTTATATTACAGATTCATACATGGCAGGAACAACAATAAGTAGGCATGTTGGTGAGCTTGAACCACTCACCACAGAGCAATACATGGCATGGCAAGGCAACTAACCATAAGAAGACATGTTTATGAAACTAATCATGGCAATAACAAGTTCATATAGTGCATGGATCACTAACAACAACCTTGGCAAAATTGAATAACATGTAAACAACCTGCCAGGAAACATTTTATAGCAAAAGTAGAGCTCCATTGACTCAAGCTATGGCACTCCATAATTGCAAACAAGGGCATGGATAGATAGAGAATAACCATATGTTCAAAACATCCTTACTGAAGTATCTCAAAATATGCATGGATCTCTCGGTAGCATCAAGTTAACATGGCATAAAAATATCAAGAAAAGCAGGGCTGAAATCAGCAACATCATGAAGCCTAGTTTGCATGCTTGTGCTAGTCACCACAGAGATCACAAAAATACATGGCATACACCCCTGTAAAGATGGCATGGCATATTACAAAACACATGTAGGACTCAAGTTCATAGGGTGCACACGTCAATCATGGCAAAAATGACAAAAGTGCATGTTATGATAAGAAACTGAAACTAACATCACATAGCCCTCTTCTAACATCATTTCGGGCATCAAGATGAGCTCAAATGTAAATGATGCAATGAGATGAAACGATGTACTCGTCGAGGCAAACATTTTGACATATTACACGCACGAAACGGAGCTACGGATGCAGAGATATGATGGCATGAACATGGCATGAAAATAACGAAAATCTGGGACTTAGTGGATTTTTTACCCTCCGAAAACGGGACGAGGAGGATCCGGGACGAGGAGATCCGGGCGGGGCGAGGGCGCGTTTGGTTGGGATCCCGGTGGATCTCGTCCCGATCCACCGGATCCCAACTCCGGCGAGGCGACGGGAGGAGCGGCGGCGGAGGAGGAGGCGTGGGCGGCGGCTCGAGCTCGGCGGGCGGGCGGCGACTCCCGAGGCGGCGGGAGCGAGGGCCAGCGGAGGGCGGGCGCGGGCGCGGGCCGGGCGGCGGCGGCGGAGGCCGAGGCGAGGCGGCGGAGGGCGGTGCGGGCGGCGGCGCCGGGCCGGGCGGCGGGGCGCAGCGCGGCGGCGCAGGCGGCGGCGGCGGCGAGCGCGGACGGGCGGAGGCGGCCACCGGCGGCGGGCGGCGGGAAGCGCGACGGGAGGTCGGGCGCGGGCTCCAGCGTCGGGCGGCAGCGGCTCGGGCCCATGGCCGGATCTGGCTCATGGGCCCGCGGGCGACGGGGGCTCCGGCGGGACATGTGGCGCGCACGGGTTGGACGGGGGCGGCGGCGTGGACAGGGCGGACATGTCCGGCGGCGGGGAATTTGTCCGGTGGCGCGAGGTAGGGGAAGGCTAGGGTTTGGACTGCGCGAAAAATCCGGAAGGGATCACATATTTATAGGTAGAGGGAGCTAGGAGAGTCCAAATGAGGTGCGGTTTTCGGCCACGCGATCGTGATCGAACGACCGAGAGCATGGAGGGGAGTTTGCTGGGTTTTGGGCCACTTTGGAAGGGGTGTTGGGCTGCAAGGAGAAGGAGGCTTTACGGTTACCGGTTAACGTTGGAGTATAAACGACCTCCAAATGGCACGAAACTTGACAGCGGTTCTACCGGTGGTATACCAAGGCCGCTTGACAAACCTCGGTCCATTCCGAGAACGTTTAACACCCGCAGACGAAAAGAGGCAAAAGGGGACGCCGGGAGACATAGGAGTGCCGGATTGAAAAACGGACAACGGGGAAAATGCTCGGATGCATGAGACGAACACGTATGCAAAATGAAATGCACATGATGACATGATATGAAATGCAGATGATGACATGGAAAAATGCAACACGCAAGCAAATGACATGGCAACGACGGCGAATAACTGGCAGGCACCTGGCGCATCGAATCCGGGGCGTTACAAGCGACTTTGCAAAAACCTCAATGATAATACTGGTTATTGATAACCATAAATAAAATCCAGCCATGTCGGCTATTCAAGATTTGAATAATATAATCCGGTATGAAAACCTCAATCATTCAACATCATAATGAAAATTCAGCCAAGTTTGGCTATTTGAATAATGTAACCCAATGATTTATAAGCGTATGATTCCAATGGCGCAATCCAAATATGTACTGGCGACTTATAGTCCAAAGCCAGGCCGGGTTAACAAACACCGGATAATTTCTCATCATATACTGACGACTTATCGTCTTAAAGCCAGGCCGGTTTAATAAACACAGGATAATTTATCATCATGCTTTATTCAACCTGTTTCTGCATACAACAAGTTTAAAGTGTCCTGGCGGTTTACCGCACGGACGAATCATAATGCCTAACATATAACCCAGGTTTATAACCAAGGCTGCACTTAAGAATAATCAAATATGAAATATATCATACCGTGACATTGAATCACATCATTGGTTTACCAACTTTTTGTAGTAAGGGTGATAACCCCAATCTTGAGTAATGATAACTCCTTTCATCTTGTGCGGTTTACGATAAAACCGTGCGGGTTGTGATAAATACCGGTTTAACCATATATATATCATGACTCGTAGTCAAACCAGACCGGGCTGATAGTCTCCGGATTATGATTTGATCATGTAACGACAACTTGTAATTGAAAGTCAAGCCAGGTTAATGAACACCGGTTTACTCCATAATAAGATGGTAACATAAAATCAAACCGGGCAGATAGTCTCCGGATTAAGATTTGACCGTGTTCCGCCAATTTGTAATTGACATTCGAACGGGATTAACAATGTCGGTTTAAAAACGCAACAGAAGTAAAAGGTCTTTAGCAAAAAAGAACAGAATTCAAGCAAAGGCAAAGATAAAATCATTTGCAAATGAGGCTTTAAGCCGATCAAGAGGCATTACCATGGTCGGACACGACCAAGCCCCCAACAGGCGTAGCTATGGTTCGAGTCAACCAGGTCCCCAAATGATGCGTTGGCATTACGCCGATCAAGAGGTGTAGCGATGGTTCGTGTTCGACCAAAGCCCCCAAGTGATGCTGTGGCACTAGGCCGATCAAGAGGCGTGACTATGGTTCAGACATGACCAAGTCCCCAAGTGATGTTGTGGCTTTTTTCCTACCAAATGGCGTTGCTATGGTTCGGACACGACCAAGCCCCCAAGTGATATTGTGGCTTTTCGCCTATCAAAAGGTGTTGCTATGGTTCGGACACGACCAAGCCCCCAAATGACATCGTGACATTACGCCGATCAAGAGGCGTGGCTATGGTTCAGATACGACCAAGCCCCCAAGTGATCAATAATATGATAAGCCAATAAGGCATGATACCCATGTTTGAACCGCGCATCATGGCAGCAGGTCCTCTTTGGCACCCTTTAACTTTTTGCAAGAGATAAATCCTTCTTGAACCGGACGTGAACCGGATATTGAGAGCTTCAAAGCTTTGTGGGAGACATCTTTCCCTTGAATCGGATTTTAAACCGGAATCTTCATTTTCAGCCGGGAATTTTCTGACGGCCTTTAAACTCGAACTTGCGAGAAGTTAATTCCTTTTTGAACCGGACATTGTTAAACCGGATTTGAGAGCTTCAGAGCTTTGTGGGAGAATATTTTTCCCTTGAGCCGGATTGTAAACCGGATCCTTTCTGATGACCCGGGACTTCTTCATTGAGCCAGGATTTGTAACTGTCATATACTTTCCAAGCCGGAAATCAACTCATGGCCTTTAAATTTTCATCAATATAACAGTAGCCTCCGGGACCGGGTTATCTTTCCCTCCATCGTCCTGGGGTTCTTAAATTTGTTGAAACTGGCCAGACTTGCTGAATCATATCATCGTAGCCCCCGAGTCTTAAGATGACTCAAAGAGTTGTCTTGAGACTCTTCATACTTGACCATAGCAGAAGGTATATATCATTGGTGTTAATAATGCGATGTAAATCAACAGAAGGTTGAGGTGACTACGACGGGTTCTAGATGATCCCATATGAGCCGTGTCCGCAACTCGGCCAATGGTTCCTTCCAACTGGTGATTTGAAGTTAACCAAACTGTAGTGGCGGCGACTTGTGCACCTGCCCATTGAACCACCCAGTGCAGACGGTGGTTGATAGTATATGATAATTTGCCTTCATTTTGTTGAAAGACAATCGAGCTACCCAAGCTGTGACTTGCTCGTACTCAATAAACAGCTCATGCAGACAGGTGCGGCCCGGTATGTTGATGTAAACCAGGCCGCGAGAGACGGGCAACAAGGACGCCCGCAACATCAGAGGTAGCTCGGACAGATGAGTCGGCCGCGGTATTGTAAGCCGGTGCGGACGGGGAAATCGGTACTGGTGTCGTAAACCGGCACGGACGGGCGAGTTAACTGCGTCGTTTTGATATAGTGAACAATTGTCCTGCATCAACAATATTGCAGACCAAAACAAAGATAAACTGCTCTTTGACAAAAATAATATGTGCCAATAAAAGATATTTTAGATGGATATCACCTGATGTGCGAGGCCGGAAATAATCCGCCATGAAATTCATGATCTCTAGGTGAAATTGAAGTCGCTCACGGGTGAACCGGCCGCGGTGTGGTAAACCGATGCGGATGGGTGAGTCAGTCGCGACGTTTGTAAGCCGGCGCAGACAGCGAGTCGGCCGCGGCATTATAAACCAGCGCGGGCGGGAGAATCGGCCGAGGGGGCGACCAATAAGTCAATCGCGTGTGTTGATGTAGTGGGGATAGCAACCTGCGCAGGATGAGCGCTAGTGCAAAAATAATATTTGCTCACACCCCTTTTGCAAACACCTTTTTGTGAGGAATAATAGTCCCGCGGGAGAAAAATAGCATAGACCAAGTAATTGTTCTTTGATAAAAACAATGTGTTAAGAAAAATAGATGGATATCACCTGGTTCATCTGGATGACAGATGGAGTCTTACAAACACCGAGTTAATCGCTCACCCAAGGCAACGGCGGAAACGGTGCACCACAACAATGAAAACGGCCCGAGGTGAAACCATGGATGGTGAAGTAGAGGCAGCCCACAACGGACGCGCAGTGACTCAGAACAACGTTGCTGCGGTGGCTTGTGGAGGCAGGTCCGCGGGCCGTGGGTACAACGACGATAAAAAACGCACCGACGGCTTGCAACGGCGCGGCGGACCCGCGAAGAGGTGAAGCGACGGGTGGACGGCCAAGGCCAACTGGGCGGGTCGAGGCACTGCAATGGCCGCAGCGGCAGTGAAACGAATCCATGCCCACGACCCCATCCACTTCGGATCGTGGTTGTTTTGATTTTTTTTTACCTTACCGTGAGGATGATCCTGTAGTAGCACTTGCCTTCTTCCGATTCGGATGGATGTAGTCATTATAGACAGAACACATCTGATCTAGTACTAGTACTCCAGTAGTATTAGCCCTCTTCCCAAAAAGGAAATAATTGATGTTGGCTTTCACGTGACAAAGTACTAAAAGTACTTTTGCTTTGGTCTTTACGCCAGGGAGTAGTTCTCCATCTAGTCTGATTCCCCTAGGCTTGCAACAGCGGAGCCCGATTTGTCTGTTTCGACAGGTTACGGCTGCGGATAAACAATCTTTGATATGACATATCGTGAGACTGCGGTAGCGGTCAGGCCGCATCGTTCGCCAATTCTCTTCTTCTTTTTTATCTCGACCGACGAACTTGGAGACGATACGAATACTTCAGCACTACCTCCTTCCCCCGGTCAACTGCAAGTTTCTCGATCATCACTCCGACGTGATTATATAACTGCATGATTGCAGCGTCGTCGGAAAACAACAGCTTGTAGCGGACACAAACTCAGATCCGAAGTAGCGGCAGCAGCCCGCACCCGAGGCCACCTCATTTCTTTTGATCTCAATCTTATATTATCGGCTCAAAGATAATCATGATTTTGCGCTGGCTCTTCTTCATCTGACCTATCGCGAGCTCCTCGATCCCTAAGAAAGATCCCTTCAAGAACTCAACACCACCGTGCGCAGGCCCCATGGTGGGCGCCAGCTGTCGTGGAATTGTCACGGTAGATGTCCTAGTGTGAGGACTTAGTCGTGAGGCCAACGCATCTATGTAGTAGCTTGAGAGGGGTTGAGCGGAATTGAGAGACGCAGCACAAGACAGGGATTTAGACAGCTTCGGGCCCCGGGAAACATCATGCGGTAATAGCCCTACATGCTGTTTGAGGCTAGGTCTCATTATGCTCATGGGGGAGTCGCCGTAAACCGGCTCTCCTAGTTGTGTCTAACCCTAGAGATTATTGCTTTTTCTTGCTTGTAGCTTGTCCCTCTTTGGGGAGCCCTGCCCCTCCTTATATAAGTTGGAGGGGCGGGTTACATGTAGAGTCCAATTAGGATTAGGACTAATCTATCTCTAATACAAATCGGATACAAGTCCGGGTCTTGACTCCTTGTAAGGGAAATATCCTTCATGCTTTTCCTCTTAAACCGGTCCACCATAGCATGATTCGGCCTTCCATAAACCGCCCGTTGGGCCACCTGGTCTGGTCGCTCCTTCTGACCTGCCTGCCAGATTAACAATGAATCATAAACCGCCAGGTCCAAACGGGTCGCCAGTGAACCGCCAAGTCCGGCCTGGTTACATTTCCGGCCGGTTTACACCGCGGGGTATATCCCCGACACTTGCCGAGGTCATCAGCGGGGCCACTGCCAGGCCCGCACCAGCCAAGACTCCACCGTCGTCCCCAAGCAGCTGCTAGCTCAACCAGCTGGGCAGACACCTGCGTGGCGACGGGGGGCCTCTACACCGACTCAGCAAGCACCTACGTGGTGGCATGCTGATCTTCGTGAAGGCCCTGCAACCGTGCCACCTCAGCTGCCTGCCTGCTTACATGGCACCGCACGCATCGCTGGCCCAGGCACGTGTCGAAGCGAGGCGGTGCGGCGACGGGCGGGACGGGCCTCGTTCCCGTCCCCGATAAAGCTAATGGACACCTAAGTAGAAAATTTAATGCGCTTTGTCCCGTAACGCCGGGTGATAAGCTCGCGCACTGTACACCTTTCCACCTCCTGTGTGCCACTGTGGCAATCCCTTTTTCCTATAAAAGGAGGCCCAAGGCGACTAGGAGAATGATTCGGCTCTTTTGGGCAAGTTGCATCCCGTAGCTAGCTCAAGAACACAAGAACACTTAATACATCCACCAAAGCAGGACTAGGGTATTACGCATCCTCGCGGCCCGAACCTGGGTAAACGACCCATGTGCTTCCTGTCAGACCTGCTCTTTGCACAACCTCGTGCCCGCCGACCGTAGAAGGGATCCCAGTGACCCCATAGGTGTCGTTCCCACCGACAGTAGATCATGAAAAGAATGCTTTATGTGATGGTTATATTGTTGAATTCATTCATGATGCTACTGAAAATTATTATGAGGGAGGAACATATGCTTGTAGGAATTGCAAGAATATCAAGTTTCCTCTCTATGTGCTTAAAGTTTTGAAGTTATGCTTGTTTTGCCTTCCTATGCTAGTTGATTATTGTTCCCATAAGTTGTTTGCTCACAAAATCCCTTTGCATAGGAAGTGGGTTAGACTTAAATGTGCTAGTCATATTCTTCATGATGCTCTCTTTATGTTTTAATTCTTATCTTTTATGTGAGCATCATTGAAATCATCATGCCTAGCTAGGGTTGTTAAGCATTAGCGCTTGTTGGGAGGCAACCCAATTTTATTTTTGTTCTTTACTTTTTGCTCCTGATTAGTAATAAATAATCCATCTAGCTTATGTTTAGTTGTGGTTTTATGTTTTAATTAGTGTTTGTGCCAAGTAGAACCTTTGGGACGACTTGGGTGAAGTCTTTGTGATCTTGTTGTAAAAAACAGAAACTTTAGCGCTCACGAGATTAGCTACAACTTTTTACTGGAGAGTGCTATTAGGTAGATTATTTTTTCATATATTAATAGATAAATTACTCAGGTCCACCAATTTAGTTCCGAATTTTTGGAGTTACAGAAGTATTCAAATAATACAAATTACTACAGACTGTTCTGTTTTTGACAGATTCTGTTTTCTATGTGTTGTTTGCTTATTTTGATGAATCTATGAGTAGTATCGGAGGGTATGAACCATAGAGAAGTTGGAATACAGTAGATATTACACCAATATGAATTTAAAATGAGTTCACAACAATACCTAAGTGGTGATTTATTTTCTTATACTAACAGAGCTTACGAGTTTTCTGTTGAGTTTTGTGTTGTGAAGTTTCCAAGTTTTGGGTAAAGATTTGATGGACTATGGAATAAGGAGTGGCAAGAGCCTAAGCTTGGGGATTCCCAAGGCACCCCAAGGTAATATTCAAGGACAACCAAAAGCCTAAGCTTGGGGATGCCCCGGAAGGCATCCCCCCTTTCGTCTTTGTTCATCGGTAACTTTACTTGGAGCTATATTTTTATTCGCCACATGATATGTGTTTTGCTTGGAGCGTCATTTTATTTTCTTTTTTTTGCTTGCTGTTTGAATAAAATACAAAGTTCTGAAATTCTTAAATGTTAGAGGGTCTTCACATAGTTACAGAATTATTCAACTACTCATTGATCTTCACTTATATCTTTTGGAGTAGTTTGTCATTTGCTCTAGTGCTTCACTTATATCTTTTTAGAGCACGTTTATTTTGAAGAAATTTTTGAACTCTCATGCTTCACTTATATCATTTTGAGAGTCTCTAAACAGCATGGTAGTTTGCTTTGGTTATGAAACTAGTCCTAATATGATAGGCATCCAAAGATGGATATAATAAAAACTTTCATATAAAGTGCATTGAATACTAAGAGAAGTTTGATACTTGATAGTTGTTTTGAGATATAAAGGTGGTGATATTAGAGTCGTGCTAGTTGGGTAATTATGAAATTGAGAAATACCTGTGTTGAGGTTGGCAAGTCCCGTATCATGCATGTATGGTAAATGTTGTGTGACAAATTTGAAGCATGGAGTGTTCTTTGATTGCTTTCCTTATGAGTGGCGGTCGGGGACGAGCGATGGTCTTTTCCTACCAGTCTATCCCCCTAGGGGCATGCGTAGTAGTACTTTGCTTTGAGGGCTAATAAACTTTTGCAATAAGTATATGATTTCTTTATGACTAATGTGAGTCCATGGATATTACGCACTCTCACCCTTCCATCATTGCTAGCCTCTTCGGTACCGTGCATTGCCCTTTCTCACCTTGAGAGTTGGTGCAAACTTCGCTGGTGCATCCAAACCCCGTGATACAATATGCTCTATCACACATAAACCTCCTTATATCTTCCTCAAAACAGCCACCATACCTACCTATTATGACATATCCATAGCCATTTCGAGATGTATTGCCATGCAACTTTCCACCGTTCCGTTCATTATGACACGCATCATCATTGTCATATTGCCTTGCATGATCATGTAGTTGACATCGTATTTGTGGCAAAGCCACCATGCTAATTTTTTCATACATGTCACTCTTGATTCATTGCATATCCCGGTACACCGCCAGAGGCATTCACATAGAGTCATATTTTGTTCTAAGTATCGAGTTGTAATTCTTGAGTTGTAAGTAAATAAAAGTGTGATGATCATCACTATTAGAGCATTGTCCCATGTGAGGAAAGGATGATGGAGACTATGATTCCCCCACAAGTCGGGATGAGACTCCGAACGAAAGAAAAAAAAAGAAAAAAAAGAGGCCAAAAGAAACAAAAAGAGATAAGGCCCAAATAAAAAATAAAAAAATAAAAAAATGAGAGAAAAAGATAGAAGGGACAATGTTACTATCCTTTTTCCGCACTTGTGCTTCAAAGTAGCACCATGATCTTATTTTTTCACTTTCATATACTAGTGGGAATTTTTCATTATAACTTGGCTTGTATATTCCAATGATGGGCTTCCTCAAAATGCCCTAGGTCTTCGTGAGCAAGCAAGTTGGACGCACACCCACTTAGTTTCTTTTGATGAGCTTTCATATATTTATAGCTCTAGTGCATCCGTTGCATGGCAATCCCTACTCCTTGCATTGACATCAATTGATGGGCATCTCCCTAGCCCGTTGATTAGCCACGCCAATGTGAGACCTTCTCCTTTTTTGTCTTCTCCACATAACCCCTATCATCATACTCTATTCCACCCATAGTGCTATGTCCATGGCTTGCGCTCATGTATTGTGTGAGGGTTGAAAAGGATGAAGCGCGTTAAAAAGTATGAACCAATTGCTCGGCTTGTCATGGGGTTGTGCATGATGGGAGCATTTTGTGTGACGAAAATGAAACATGGCCAAACTATATGATTTTTAGGGATAAGCTTTCTTTGGCTATGTTATTTTGATAAGACATAATTGCTTGGTTAGTATGCTTGAAGTATTATTATTTTTATGTCAATATTAAACTTTTGTCTTGAATCTTATGGATCTGAATATTCTTGCCACAATAAAGAAGATTACATTGATAATATGTTAGGTAGCATTCCACATCAAAAATTATGTTTTTATCATTTACCTACTTGAGGACGAGCAGGAATTAAGCTTGGGGATGCTTGATACGTCCCAACGTATCTATAATTTTTGATTGTTCCATGCTATTATATTATCCATCTAGGATGTTTTATATGCATTTATATGCTATTTTATATGATTTTTGGGACTAACCTATTAACCTAGAGCCCAGTGCGGTTTGCTTTTTTCTTGTTTTTGAGTATCGCAAAAAGGAAAACCCAACGGAGTCCAATTGACCTAAAACTTGACGGAGCTTATTTTTGGACCAGAAGAAGGCCATGGAGTAAAAGAGTTGGGCCAGAAGAGTCCGGGCTGCCCACGAGGGTGGGAGGCGCGCCCACCCCCCTGGGCGCGCCCCCTTGCCTCGTGGACAGCCCGTAGACCCCCCTAACTTGTTCCTGATGCCAAAATCTCTTATATATACAGAAACCCCCAGAACATAATCTAGATCGGGAGTTCCGCCGCCGCAAGCCTCTGTAGCCACCGAAAACCAATCTAGACCCGTTTCGGCACCCTGCCAGAGGGGGGAATCCCTCTCCGGTGACCATCTTCATCATCCCGACACTCTCCATGACGAGGACAGAGTAGTTCACCCTCGGGGCTGAGGGTATGCACCAGTAGCTATGTGTTTGATCTCTCTCTCTCTCTCTCTCTCTCTCTCTCTCTCTCTCTCTCTTGTTTTCTTGATTCGGCACGATCTAGATGTATCGCGAGCTTTGCTATTATAGTTGGATCTTATGATGTTTCTCCCCTTCTACTCTCTTGTAATGGATTGAGTTTTCCCTTTGAAGTTATCTTATCGGATTGAGTCTTTAAGGATTTGAGAACACTTGATGTATGTCTTGCATGTGCTTATCTGTGGTGACAATGGGATATCACGTGATCTACTTGATGTATCTTTTGGTGATCAACTTGCAGGTTCCGTGACATCGTGAACTTATGCATAGGGGTTGGCACACGTTTTCGTCTTGACTCTCCGGTAGAAACTTTGGGGCACTCTTTGAAGTACTTTGTGTTGGTTTGAATAGATGAATCTGAGATTGTGTGATGCATATCGTATAATCATACCCATGGATACTTGAGGTGACATTGGAGTATCTAGGTAACATTAGGGTTTTGGTTGATATGTGTCTTAAGGTGTTATTCTAGTATGAACTCTTGAATAGATCGATCCGAAAGAATAACTTTGAGGTGGTTTTGTACCCTACAATAATCTCTTCGTTTGTTCTCCGCTATTAGTGACTTTGGAGTGACTCTTTGTTGCATGTTGAGGGATAGTTATTTGATCCAGTTATGTTATTATTGTTGAGAGAACTTGCACTAGTGAAAGTATGAACCCTAGTCCTTGTTTACTAGCATTGCAATACCGTTTACGCTCACTTTTACCACTTGTTACCTTGCTGTTTTTATATTTTCAGATTACAAAAGCCTATATCTACCATCCATATTGCACTTGTATCACCATCTCTTCGCTGAACTAGTGCACCTATACAATTTAATTGTATTGGGTGTGTTGGGGACACAAGAGACTCTTTGTTATTTGGTTGCAGGGTTGTTTGAGAGAGACCATCTTCATCCTACGCCTCCCACAGATTGATAAACCTTAGGTCATCCACATGAGGGAAATTTGCTACTGTGCTACAAACCTCTGCACTTGGAGGCCCAACAACGTCTACAAGAAGAAGGTTGTGTAGTAGACATCAGCTTCCTCTCTCTCGGTTGATTCTCAATACAATGGTCTCTTGGAGATCCATATGATGTAACTCTTTTTGCGATGTGTTTGTTGGGATTGGATGAGCTTTGAGTTTACGATTAGATCTATCTTTTTATCCATGAAAGTTATTTGTGTTTCTTTGATCTCTTATAAGAATTATTGCTTATAGCCTTGTATTTCTTCTCCGATATTTGGGTTTTGTTTGGCCAACTTGATCTATTTATCTTGCAATGGGAAGAGGTGCTTTGTAGTGGGTTCGATCTTACGGTGCTTGATCCCAGTGACAGAAGGGGAACCGACACGTATGTATGGTTGCTACTAAGGATAAAACGATGGGGGTCTATTTCTACATAAATAGATCTTGTCTACATCATGTCATCATTCTTATTGCATTACTCCATTTCTCCATGACCTTAATACACTAGATGCATGCTGGATAGCGGTCGATGTGTGGAGTAATAGTAGTAGATGCAGGCAGGAGTCGGTCTACTAATCTTGGATGTGATGCCAGTATAATGATCATTGCCTGGATATCGTCATGATTATTTGAAGTTCTATCAATTGCCCAACAGTAATTTGTTTACCCACCGTTTGCTATTTTTCTCGAGAGAAGCCACTAGTGAAATCTACGGCCCCCGGGTCTCTTCTTCATTATATTTCCCTTTGCGATCTATGTTCCTTTGCTTTTATTTTCAGATCTATTAAATCCAAAAATACAAAAATACCTTGCCGCAATTTATTCTTATTTATTTTATCTCGCGTTTCCGCGATCCAATCTATCATATTTTTATCACGCCCATTTGTCAATTTCTGGTGCCGCTACCCGAAAGGGATTGACAACCCCTTTAATACATCGGGTTGCGAGTATTTGTTATTTGTGTGTAGGTATTGTTTACGTAGTGTTGCTTGGTTCTCCTACTGGTTCGATAACCTTGGTCTCATGATTGAGGGAAATACCTACCGCCGCTGTGCTGCATCATCCCTTCCTCTTTGGGGAAGTACCGACGTAGCTTCAAGCCGCATCAAGCTTCTACCCACTTAGTGACGTAATCAGCAGCAACTAAAATATGTGTATACCCATTAGAGGAAGGAAAAGGTCCCATATAATCAAAGCCCCAAACATCAAATGGTTCAATAACAAGTGAATAATTCATCAGCATTTCTTGACGTCTACTAATATTGCCAATTATTTGGCAATCATCACAAGACAAGAAAAACTTAAGAGCATCCTTGAAGAGAGTAGGCCAACAAAAACCAGATTGCAATACCTTATGTGCAGTTCTATCTTCAGCGTGCTGTCCTCCGTAAGACTTGGAGTGGCACTTGCGTAGGATCTGTCCCTATTCATGCTCAGGTACACAACGTCTAATAACACCATCTACTCCTTTATAAAGGTGTGGGTCATCCCAAAAGTAATGTCTTAAATCATAGAAAAACTTTTTCTTTTGCTGGTATGTGAAACTAGGTGGTATAAATTTAGCAACAATGTAATTAGCATAATCAGCATACCATGGAGTATTACGAGAAGCATTTATGACAGCTAATTGTTCATTAGGAAACCTATCATCAATAGGCAGTGGGTCATCAAGAACATTTTCTAATATAGACAAGTTGTCTGTAACGGGATTCTCAGCTCCATTTCTATCAATAATATGCAAATCAAATTCTTGTAGCAAGAGAACCCATCTACTAAGTCTAGGCGTAGCATCTTTCTTTTAGATAAGATATTTAATAGCAGCACGATCAGTGTGAACAGTTACTTTGGAATCAACAATATAAGATCTAAACTTATCACAAGCAAATACAACTGCTAAAAATTCTTTTTCAGTAGTAGCATAATTTCTCTGGGCACTGTCTAGAGTTTTACTAGCATAATGAATAACATTCAATTTCTTATCAACTCTTAGCCCTAGAACAGCAGCAACAGCATAATCACTGGCATCGCACATAATTTCAAAGGGTAAATTCCAATCAGGTGGTTGAACAATAGGTGCAGATATCAAGGCTTTCTTAAGTATTTCAAATGCTTCTACACAATGATCATCAAAAACAAAAGGAACATATTTTTGAAGATATTAGTGCGAGGCCTAGAAATATTAGAGAAGTCTTTAATAAGCCACCAGCATGACCAAGAAAGCTTATTATACCTTTGATATCTTTAGGACACGGCATCTTTTCAATAGCATCTACTTTAGCTTTATCAACTTCAATACCTCTTTCAGAAATTTTATGCCCCAAGACAATACCTTCATTAACCATAAAGTGGCACTTCTCCCAATTCAACGCAATATTAGTTTCTTCACATCTCTGCAAAACTCGATAAAGGTTGCTTAAGCAATCATCAAAAGAAGTTCCGTAAACAGAGAAATCATCCATGAAAACCTCAACATTCTTTTCACAAAAATCAAAGAATATAGCAGTCATACATCTTTGAAAGGTAGCAGGTGCATTGCATAAACCAAAAGGCATACGTCTATAAGCAAAGGTACCGAAAGAGCAAGTAAAAGTGGTCTTCTCCTGATCATCTATTGACGCAGATATTTGAGAAAAACCAGAATAACCATCTAGAAAGCAAAAATGTGTATGTTTGGATAGTCTTTCTAGCATTTGATAAATAAAAGGTAGAGGGTAATGATCTTTTCTAGTAGCTTTTTTAATTTGCGGAAATCAATTACCATTCTATAACCTGTAACAATCCTTTGCGGAATCAATTCATTCTTATCATTAAGAACAATAGTAATACCTCCCTTCTTAGGGACACAATGAACGGGACTTACCCATCTACTATCAGCAATAGGATAAATTATACCTACCTCCAGAAGCTTTAGTATTTCATTTCTTACCACTTCTTTCATCTTAGGATTCATCCTTCGTTGGTGATCAAAAACTAGTTTAGCATCATGCTCCAAATTAATTTTGTGTTGACATAGAGTGGGACTAATGCCCTTAAGATCATCAAGAGTATATCCAATAGTTGCATGGTGCTTCTTCAGAGTTTTAAATAATTTCTTTTCTTCATGCTCTGAAAGGTTAGCACTAATAATAACATGATATATCTTCTTTTCATCGAGATAAGCATATTTCAAAGTATCAGGTAATTGTTTAAGCTCAAACACGGGATCACCCTTGGGTGGAGGAGGATCCCCAAGGATTTCAACAGGCAAATTGTGTTTCAAAACAGGCCCTTGATTAAAGAATATTTCATCTATTTCCCTTCTTTCATTCATAAACATATCATTTTCATGGTCTAGCAAATATTGTTCTAAAGGATCAGTAGGAGGCACGACAATAGAAGCAAGGCCAATAATTTCATCCTTAATAGGCAATTATTTATTATGGTGTTGTCTACGAAATTTAGAGAAATTAAAATCATGAGACATATCCCCTAAACCAACAGTAACAATATCTTTCTCGTAGTCTATCTTAGCATTAACAGTTCAAGAAAGGTCTACCAAATATAATGGGACAAAAATCATCTTGTGGGGAACCAAGAACAAGAAAATCAGTAGGGTATTTAATTTTCCCACACAAGACTTCAACATCTCTTACAATCCCAATTGGTGATATAGTATCTCTATTGGCAAGCTTAATAGTAACATCAATATCTTCTATCTCAACAGGTGCAATATCATTCATAATTTCTTGGTACAAGGTATAAGGAATTGCACTCACACTAGCACCCACATCACATAAGACATGATAACAATGATCTCCAATTTTAACAGAAACAACAGGCATGCCAACAACAGGTTTATGTTCATCTTTAGTATCAGGTTTAGCAATTCTGGCAGCTTCATCACAGAAATAAATAACATGCCCATCAATATTATCGACCAAGAGATCTTTAACCATAGAAATACTAGGTTCAACTTTAATTTGTTCAGGGGGTGTAGGTGTTCTAGTATAATTCTTATGAACCACAGTTGAAGCTTTAGCATGATCCTTTATTCTAACAGGAAAAAGTGGTTTCTCCATATAAGCAGTAGGAACAAGAGGATCAACATTATAAGTAATAGTTTCTTCTTCAACTTTAATAGGTTCTACTACTTTAACTTCAATGGGGGGATGATATTTAAACCACTGCTCCTTAGGTAGATCAACATGAGTAGATTCACAGAAATAAGCTACTATCTCATAGTCAAGTCCATGTTTAGTGCTAAAATCACGAAAAGCATTGGTATTCATAAAAGATTTAACACAATCAAACTTAAGGTTTATACCAGACTCCTTATCTTCATCGAGTTCCCAATCTTTAGAGTTGTGTTTAATTATTTCCAATGAATCCCATTTGAATTGAATATCCTTCTTCATAAAAAGAACCAGTACAAGAAGTATCGAGCATGGATCGATCATTATGAGAAAGCCGAGCATAAAAATTTGAATAATAATTTCTCTTGAGAGCTCGTGATTGGGCATGAATATAACATTGACTTATGCCTCCCCCAAGCTTGAGCGATACTTTCTCCTTCACGAGGCCAAAAATTATGTATATAATACAATCACGATGAACCAGATGCATAGGATAAAACTTCTGATGAAATTCCAATTTCAATCGGTGGTAGTTCCATGATCCAATATCATCACATAGCATATACCATGTCAATGCCTTTCCCTTCAAAGATAAAGGGAAGACCTTCTTATTGACTACATCCTCGGGCATACCTACAAGTAAATAATCAACAAACTTCATCCACATAGTATCAGGATCTAATGTTCCATCTCCTGCATAAGGATTAGCTAGCAGTTTCTCTATCATACCCGAAGGAATTTCATAATAAATATTTTCAGTAGGTGCAGTAGGTTGAGGAGCAACTCTTTGCTCTTCCGGTCGAGGTGAAGATACCTCGAACAAGCCCCTCAAAGGATTACTTTCCATAGTAACAAGTGACAGTAAATTTCCGCACACTATATAAATGTTTCTGTACCAAAGGCGCTTCACTCCCCGGCAATGGAACTAGAAAAGATTCTTGATGACCCACAAGTATAGGGGATCTATCGTAGTCCTTTTGATAAGTAAGAGTGTCCAACCCAACTGTGACATCCCAAAATTCTAAATTTTGGAATGTTATATTAAATAAATAATTCTGATTGTTTGTTTGATTGTTGAGTGATTGATTGTGTGAAATTGAGTGGAATTAGAAACTTTTTGAAAGTTTAATGAGAGGGAATGAAATGACTTTCCCAGGCCTTTTTTTTTACTTCTGATCTCTGAGAATTCAAATTCTTTTCATCACAAAACCCTGGAGAGAAGATGACATGACTTCTTCCATTTATTTAAATGACAAGGGGTGTTGAAAATATTTTCCAATTCTGAAACTTTATGCAACTCAATGATTTTCACGAGCGAAGATAAAATGACTTCTTCAAAACATATGAAATATGAGTTGGGAGTTTCAAAGAATTAAATTTAAAGTTCTTTTGAATTTATTTTCAATTTGGAGTCATTTGAGTTTTATTCAAATTAGTTTTCTCCAAAAATAAAATATATGGAAAATAGGGTAACATGATTCCCTACATCAGAAATTGGAGAGAAATTAATTTGAAGTCATTATCGTATTTTTAAAATGATTTTCAGTGGATTTTATTAGGGCAGAAGCACTCTTTGCTTTATTTAAATTTGTGTGAATTTTATTTAATGCTATAGAAATGTCCATGTTGTAGGAAAAAAATTTCTGAAAATTTTGATATATTATATGCCTATATAAAATTTTTATTTGGTTTTATTATTTTTGTTTTGTTGTCTCTGTCTTAAAAAATTTACTGCGCTTGCCTTGGGCAAGGGCCAAGGCCCAAGGCCAAGCCAGCGACCGGCCGGCCAAGGCCATCCACCGCGCACCACTGTGGAGCCAGGAGGGAGCCGCTGCTTCTTTTCCAAGTCCTAGTAGGACTTTTGTCCTACTTCCGTTTATTCCGATTTGTTTCTAGATCTTTTCCCTCTTTGTTTCCTAATCCCAGTCTATTTCTTGCCCCCTACCCCAAGAAAAACCCTCCCCTCCCCACTATAAATACCCAAGCACCCCCCCCCTCCAACACATTAAACCAACACCTCTCCTCTCCTCTCCTCTCCGCAGCAGCAGCAGTGCAGCACCACCGCCGCCGCCAAGTGCCGCCGCCGCGCCCTCGACCTCTCCTGAGGTTTATATGATCTCCTCTCCACCGTCCCGTGATCTCGTTTCCTCTAGGATCAACCTCAACATCGGATCCGATCTTCTTCCCCAACTCCGACGACTACTCCGGTGAGATCCACGAAATCCCGTAATTCATTTTTTTCAGAAAATAGCAATCTTAGAAAATTCATATCTTTTAGAGTTTTTAGTATTTTTGAGTGATTCCAATTGCTATGTGTCAAAAATTTGCGGAAGTTTCTGTTAGTGTCTCTGGATTTCAAATTTGAGTAGTTTAAATTTGAATTTGATAAATTTTGTTCAGATTAGTATTTTGGCCATAACTTGAGTTTAAAAATAGGTTTTAATTAATTCTTTTTGCTCCTGGTCACTTATGATATTTTTTAGCTGTAGGATTTAGTTTGGTAATTTTGGAGTATTTTAAATTAGATTTTAGTAAAAACAGTACTGTTTTGCTTATATAGTTGTTTTAGTTATGTAATTATTGTTTTAATTATTTTAGTTCATTCCTTTTGTAGATTTTCACTTGTTGTTATATGTTTATGTTTAGCTACAGTAGATAAATTTTTGTAGTTATTTATTAGTGTTTAGCTACTGTTTTGTAATTGCTTGTTTAGTTCATAGTGATAGTGGATAAAGATAGTTTTATTAGTTTTAAAAGTAATTCTTTTTCCACTTCAAGTTATATTGTTTTTGTTTCTGTTATTTGTGAACACATTAGTTGTTATATTTATTTAGTATAGTTTATTAATGTTTTAATAAATGATTTGCTGTTATAGTTGTCTTAGTGTTTTGCTAGTTGCTATATTTGTTCTAGTATTCACTAGATGGTTATAGTAGTTTTATCTTAGTTCTTTTTGTTAGTTAGTAAATTAGTAATTTATTTTCTGTTATTTTATTAGATTTATATTTTCTTTGCTGTAGAAAAAAATATTAGAATAATTTAGTAATGTTATGTTAAGATTTGTGTGAGTTGGTCACCACTAGTTTTTCCTTGAATTTTTCTTTGAAGTTTTTCCTTTGGTTTTCGACTTGGTTTTCTTGTTGCTTTTATTTTGATTGAGTATTGTTATGATTGATAGAATTGATTGCTAGTATGATTGCTTATATGATTATGCATGTAATATAGATTTTCAAAGGAGTGACGAATAGTTCTACCAAGTCTTTATTCGAGGCGTTATTATCTTCATCAAGTAATACCGAGCAAGTTCACTTTGACCATGTTTTTCATACCTATGTGTTTTATTGCATCTAGTGTCATCTTCGCAACAAACCCTCCAAAGAGTGATATTGAATTCTTGTAGTTGAGTAGTATGCATGAGGTAGGAACCTATCACCCTGTTACCAAGCCGGGACAATATTTTATTTTAATGCTACGCTATAGTAGGCGGGGTTTGGTATGAGTGCTCGGGAGTGGTGTGAGAATGGAGGATCTCGTCAATGACGACAACTCCATGATGAAATCTGCAAGGACTGCATCTTCAAGGCCTCAAGACTTCAAGACTCGAGACAAGAATTCAATACACACTCTTGGGTGAAGGATGGTTGACGGGCACCTGGAGAATCCATGGTTGGCGAGATGCATGGAGAAGCGCCATGACATCTTGCGGAAAGCTTCACCCAGACTCAAAGAGACGGAAGAATACTTCATGCCCGAAGCTTACATGCAACCGCAAGTCACTATGGGCTCTGGCTTGGTTGACCCTAGTTGTGACTCTGCTAGGGCGGTGCTAGCAGATGTAGAACTACGGTAGGATTGAATGAGCACGGACGGTGGTCGGGGAACTCTTCGAAGACCATGTTTGGTCATCTTGTTCTCAAACACCTGAAGTGCGAGAACGTAAAAGAGGATCGAATCTTGCGGGTAAAGTGTACAAACCTCTGCAGAGTGTTAAAACCTAATCGATTAGCCGTGTCCCCGATTATGGACAATTTGAGCATCTGGACTTGGATCTATCTCGGAACTCTCAACACCGGACTGATAACTTAATTGTGGGCAACTTATGATGAATTTGGGCTATGAGACATCGGTTGGCGGAACCATGTCATGATAGAAAACTCTATAGTATAGACTTCATTTATTCCTTTGATGTAGGGAAAATAAAACCAGCTTTTACGCAAACAAAACTCGAATCTGAGCCACAAAGCCATACTGCATATAGTATAGTTTATCATCTGTTTTCTCTTATTGTGATCTTGCGGTACATTCAATGTCTTGACCTACACGGCTGCAACGTATCATGTTGCAGATATTTCCTCGACAGTAAGAGTTACGATCTGAGGTTACGGTCTACACTCAACCTGCCGATGGCGTTGATGGGACTCCACACCCGTTTGATTGTTTCCGCTGAGTATTACGAGGTATATATCAGTTTTACGTTAATTATACATGTGATTGCACTTTGATATATACATTGATGTCTTGTGTGTGCCAGATATCTTGATCCGAGGATGGCACAGCAACACAGAGGCTTGACCGTCTGAGGTCGGGTCGCTACACCAACGAGGAGCAGAAGGAAATGACAAGCTGTTTTTGGCAAGGTATTCTCTACAAGCACTGACATTATTGGTAACAGATAGTTGTGTGGTAAGATAATTCATAACGAGTAACAAGTAACAAAAGTAAACCATGTGCAACAAGGTGGCCCAATCCTTTTTGTAGCAAAGGACAAGCCTGGACGAACTCCTATATAAAGCAAAGTGCTCCCAAGGACACATGGGAATTGTTGTCAAGTTAGTTTTCATCATGCTCATATGATTCGCGTTCGTTACATTGATAATTTGATATGTGGGTGGACCGGTGCTTGGGTGTTGTCCTTCCTTGTACAAGCCTCCCACTTATGATTAACCCCTCTCGCAAGCATCCGCAACTATGAAATAAGAATTAAGATAAATCTAACCATAGCATGAAACATATGGATCCAAATCAGCCCCTTACGAAGCAACGCATAAACTAGGGTTTAAGCTTCTATCACTCTAGCAACCCAACATCTACTTATTACTTCCCAATGCCTTCCCCTAGGCCCAAATCATGGTGACGTGTCATGTAGTCGACGTTCACATAACACCACTAGAGGAAAGACAACATACATCTCATCAAAATATCGAACGAATACCAAATTCACATGATTACTTATAATAAGACTTCTCCCATGTCCTCGGGAACAAACGTAACTACTCACAAAGCATATTCATGTTCATAATCAGAGGAGTATTAATTATCATTAAGGATTTGAACATATGATCTTCCACCGAATATACCAAATAGCATCAACTACAAGGATTAACACTAGCAACCCACACGTACCAATCTGAGGTTTTGAGACAGAGATCGGATACAAGAGATGAACTAGGGTTTGAGAGGAGATGGTGCTGGTGAAGATGTTGATGTAGATTGACCCCCTCTCGACGAGAGGATCGTTGGTGATGACGATGGCTTCGATTTCCCCCTCCCGGAGGGATGTTTCCCTGGCAGAACAACACCGTTAGAGCCCTAGATTGGTTCTGCCAAAGTTCCGCCTCGAGACGACGACGCTTCGTCTTGAAAGCTTCCTTCTGTTTTTTCAGGTCAAAACACATCATGTAGCAAAAGATGGGCGTCGGTGGACTGCCATGTGGCCCACAAGACTGGAGGGCGCGCCCTCCACCCATGTGGATGGCAGGTGGCCCCCCTCTGGTGCTTTCTTCGCCCAATATTTCTTATTATTCCAAATATATTCTCCGTGAAGTTTCAGGACTTTTAGAGTTGTGCAGAATAGGTCTCTAATATTTGCACCTTTTCCAGTCCAGAATTCCAGCTCCCAGCATTCTCCCTCTTCATGTAAACCTTATAAAATAAGAGAGAAAAGGCATAAGTATTTTGATATAATGTGTAATAACAGCCCATAATGCAATAAATATCAATATAAAAGCATGACGCAAAATGGACGTATCATTGTGCCACTCGCGTCGCCATGATGCAGTTACATATGGCACGATGGAGTTACACACTGCAAATTAGAACTGCCATCCGGGCGTGCGGATATTCTAGGCCGTCCGGCTTCCCCATTAATTCCCGTGACCATTTTAACATTAGTCTCTTCAACCTTTCGACCGCGCTTCAAAACACAACAAGCACACCCACAACGACACATACAGAGAGGATATCTAGCGGCGCTTCAATGGAGTTCGGTGAGCATAAAGTGGAGACCCACACGAGGGAGACGGATCTCTCGGTTGTCTACACCATTGACCCGACCGTGGTGGAGGACTACATCAACACCATGGAGCAGTTGCTTGCGCAAAACAAGTAGAAGGTGGTCGACATCAACCTCTAGTACACCGTCGGTCATCCCGACAAAGATCAGAAGGTTTTCGTTGCCCAGTTGTGCGTGCGCCATCATGTCCTCATCTACCACTACTGGATGGCCACAGAGCCTTGCGACAGTTTCGCCAGGTTTGTCAACAGCACCGACTACAAGTTCGCTATGGTGGAATCCTTTGATGATGTAAAAGCGCTCAAGGTTACGAGCTTGGCCTGCAAGAACCTTGTCGAAATCCGTGACCACTACAGGGTCTGGGGCAGCACGAAGAAGGACTCCCTGGTTGAACTCGCCTCGGCCATCATCAACCCCTACTATGAAAAGATGAAGCAGGGTGCCAACCGAACACGTCCCGTATCCTAGCATGAGGCTTGGATGCAGCAACTAGATGAACCTCACCTCAGGTTCGCGGCCAAGAGCATGTACACATGCTACGAGATGCACAGGCGGATCGTTGACACGAGGAAGTGCCTCCTTCCCGAAATCAACGAAGCCGGATCAAGCCACCAGCAGAGCAGTGGCGGCAAGCGTCACAAGAAGTAGATGATGATCAGATGATCGTTTATCCTAGTTAATTATGCATGTAATATATAGTTTACTTTGGTGTGCGGAAATGTCATGTGTGTAGTAGCAACTGATACGTCTCCAACGTATCTACTTTTCCTAACGCTTTTCCTCTTGATTTGGACTCTAATTTGCATGATTTGAATTAAACTAACCCCGGACTGACATTGTTTTCAACAGAACTACCATGGTGTTCTTTTTGTGCAGAAATAAAAGTTCTCGAAATGGAACGAAACATTGTGAGGATTTCTTATACAATAAAAGAGAATTTTTGGAGCCAAGAACTATCGGAGAGGGGCACTTGGGTGGGCACAACCCACCAGGGCGGGCCTGCCCCCCAGGCGCGCCCACGTGGGTTGTCCCCACCTGGTGGCCCCGTAGACCCTGAAACCAATGCTATAAAATCCTATTTTTCCAGAAAAAACAGGGCGGATGAATTATCGCGTTCGAGATGGAGCCGCTGTCGTCTCCTGTTCTTGATCGGGAGGCCAGATCTAGAGTCCGTTTGGGGCTCCCGGGAGGGGGATCTTCGATCTTCGTCATCACCAACCCTTCTCCATCGCCAATTCCATGATGCTCCCCACTGGGAGTGAGTAACTCCTTCGTAGTCTCGCTGGTCGGTGAGGAGTTGGACGAGATTCATCATGTAATCTAGTTAGTTTTGTTAGGGCTTGATCCCTAGTATCCATTATGTTATGAGATTGTTGTTGCTATGACTTTGCCATGCTTAATGCTTGTCACTTTGGGCCCGGGTGCCATGATTTTAGATCTAACCGTTTATGTTATCACCATTATATCTATGTTCTATATCCGACCTTGCAAGTTATAGTCACCTACTACGTGTTATGATCCAGCAACCCCGGAGTGACAATAGTCGGGACCACTCCCGCTGATGTTGTAGTTTGAGGAGTTCATGTATTCACCGTGTGTTAATGCTTTGTTCCGGTTCTCTATTAAAAGGAGGTCTTAATATCCCATAGTTTCCAATAGGACTCCACTACCACGGGAGGGTAGGACAAAAGATGTCATGCAAGTTCTTTCCATAAGCACGTATGACTATTTACGGAATACATGCCTACATTATATTTATGAACTGGAGCTAGTGTTGTATCGCCCTAGGTTATGACTGTCACATGATGAATATCATCCAACAAATCGCCTATCCAATGCTTATGAGTTTCTCTTATATTATTTCTGCTAAGTTACTACCGCTGCTGTCACTATTGCACTTGCTATAAAATCACTGCTATCACTATTACCGTTACTATTGCTCATGTTACTATTATCAAAACTATCATACTACTTTGCTACTGATCACTTTGCTACAGATAATTAATCTCTAGGTGTGGTTGAATTGACAACTCAGCTGCTAATACTTACAAATATTCTTTGGCTGCCCTTGTGTCGAATCTCTAAATTTGGGTTGAATACTCTACCCTCGAAATCTGTTGTGATCCCCTATACTTGTGAGTTATCAAGACCTTTTTCTGGCGCCGTTGCCGGGGAGCATAGCTATATTTGTTGAGTCACTTGGGATTATTATCAATTTATCACTATGAATAATCTGAAGGATGATAAGACTAAGATTTATCCCTCTAATATGAGGGGAGGTAAGGAACTGCCATCTAGCTCTACTTTAGATTCACCTTCTGTTATAAGTAAACTTGCAACACCAACACATGATCTTAATCCTGATATGTCACAAGTTATTGATGATGCTATTTCTGCTATGAATGATACTTATGATGATGCTAGTACCTTGATTGGTAATGATGATGTGCCACTAGGTGAATTTCTTGATGAACAAATTGCTAGAGTAAGACAACATGATGTTGTTGAAACTAATGATGATCTTGAAATTGGAAATCTTGAAACACCTACTGTCGGCATTCTGAGAACGGGGGTACCCATGCTTGCCTGCCTGCGGCCCACGGCGTGGCTCCATCGACGGTCTGGTATGGCCCAACTTCAGCATCAATAACTCAAGACCCTCGCGAGCGGCAAAGCCTCGCGAGGCGGACGACACCAAGACCTCCACGAGGGGCGGCCTCCCCTGGCTGGCTCCTGAGGAGCGAAGATTTCTATGAAAGCCTCAGCTCGGAGGTTCAGATGACATGAGCCATGATGACCAAGGCCAGGCGGGCGCCAACGGGCGCAGTGTACCAGTTTCCTCTTTGGTGCTAAAGAGGCAAGCGCAGGCGCAGAGTCCCGAGGAATCAGCCAAAGGTTTCCATTCCGGTGCAATCAGACCAAGACCGCCAGGACGGCAGGAAGGAGGTAATCGCTGAGCCCACCACGGTATCACGACTAGAGGCTTTTGCAGGCGAAGACTATTTTTGTTAGGATAACATGTACTAGTTGTCTCCCTTCGAATTTGGCCATTGTGGGATCCCTTCCCGCCTACATTTGGGAAGAGGACCAAGGCCACTATAAATAGGACCTAGCCACCACCGTAGAAGGGGACGGGATCATTCAGATCATCCTCTCCCTCACCAGCTCACTTGAGCCCAACAACACTCCACCTCCTGAGGTTGTTCTCCCACTATACCAGTTCATCACCAGCCCCTCGAGGCCAATCCACCACAAAGCAGGAGTAGGGTTTTACACCACAAGGTGGCCCGAACCTGGGTAAATTGTTGTCTCGTTTCCTTCCTGATCATCGAGCTAGGCCGTGGGATAAGCGAGTTGGCAGACTGGGGAGGTTGAGTTCTTCCCACGCACCCCAGAGTTCAAACCTCTCAATAGTCTGCGGAACCTGAAATCTGACATTTTGGCGCGCCAGGTAGGGGTGCGTCCGAGCCTCTCTTCTTCCTCCAGTCGATTCGCCACCGCTCCACCGCTCCCATGGCTGATGCTCGTCGAGCTCGCGCTGAGCACCGGGCCGCCCTCACCACCCGCGTCGCTCAGACTGCACCGGCGGGCGACGGCTACCCTCGCCGTCCCCGTCCCCAGTGGCAAACGCCACCACCGGCCCCGCAGGCCACGAGCAGCAGGCTTCGTCGCTGCATCCTTCCGTGCGGCGAGATGGGCACACCACCACCCCGTCGCTGACTCTTGCTGCCTCGTCTTCTCATGCTCGTCGCGGGCCAGCGAACATGCAGGCTGCGTTGCTCATGGCATGCGAGCTCCTGCGCTACCGCCCCATCGACGACCTCTATGAGGACTGGCTAGACCGCATCGCTGAGCTGGTCAGCACCGCCGGAGATTCTCCTGTACCGTCTCACTTGCTACTTCACCCCGCCGCCCGCTGCGGGTGACGTGGCCCACGGAGAGCCTCCTTCGCCTCCCATGAAGGATGCCATCATCGAGCCAAGGCACGAGGCTCCACGGCGCGACCCGCTGCGCAAAGACCGGCGCACTATGAAGAAAGCTGCCAGGTGGTGCAGCGGCCGCAAGGAGGAGCGCATGCGCTCCCAGCACCGCCACGTCAAGAACGCGTGCCACTCATGGTGGTGGTGCGCGCGCGCCAATATCAGGCTCCACCTCCATAGCGAGCTCCTGTGACCACAGCTGGATGCCGTCCGTTCACTCTGAAGCTACGCAACATCGTCTGGCCAGGGAAGTTCAAGCCCGACCTGCCTCCATGCTACGGTGGGCTCCCGACCCGGCTGAGTTCCTACAGCTCTACGAGTTGAGCATCGAGACGGCCAATGGTGATGAGAATGTTATGGCATACTGGTTTCCCATGGCCCTCAAGGACATCGCGCGCGCTCATGGCTCCTAAACCTCCCAGCGGGATCAATCTCCTCCTGGGACAAAATGCAAGAGAGTTTCGTTGCCAACTTCCAGGGCACTCTCGACCACCCGCGGCTGCGGGTGACCTGCGGCGCATCAAGCAGCAGCCATGAGAGAACTTGCAGAAGTACATCCAACACTTCAACAGTGTTCGCCTCAAGATACCCAAGGTGTTGGACGAGGCCATCATCCCAGCATTCACCGATGGCGTCTGCGATGTCAAGATGAAGGACGAGCACGCCATACATGAGGACCTGTGCACAGCTCCGGAGATGTTCAACAAGGCAACCAAGTGTGCAAGAGCTGAGGAGGGGAGGCTCTCTCTTCTCGAGATCCCCGACACAGACCCAGAAGACAAGAAGGCCAAGGCCAAGGACGTGAAGCGCAAGGGAGCGACCATGCTCGCGGCTGAACTAGAGATGAAGCGCGGCTGCGACCACCTGGACTCATCCAAGGGCAGCCGCCCGTTCTGCGTCTTCCGCAACGTGCACAACCACAACACCAACGACTGCCAGGAGCTCAGGGCCATCCGCGACGGGTGCCTCGGTCGTCGCCCCGAGTGCAGCGATCGAGGTTACAACCGCATAGGAGGCCGAGCTGGAAGACGCTAGGACAACCGCGATCCTCGTCACGAGTGGTGCGACTAGCCTCAAGAGGACCGCTGGTAGGGCCAGCCTCGCGAGGGTGCCTGGAGAGATCAGCCTCGCGAGGACCACCCTCAGGGCAACGCTGGCCTCCCTCCACTGCCACCCCCACCAAGAAGGTATGATGACCACCACCAGGACGAGGGGGCTAGGGGCTTCCAAGAGCCCCGTGCCATTGCTTGCATCCTAGGTGGTGCTCAGGACCCAACCTCCCATCGAATCTTCAAACAGTTTGCACGCGAGGTGAACGCGGCCCTCCCCTAGCTCGAGGCAATGCGACCACTCAGGTGGTCCAAGTACAACATCACCTTCAGCTCTTCCGACCAGCTCAAGTGCGCGGCAACTGCCGGCGCCCTCCCAATGCTCTGCTCGCCTACCGTCAGCAATGTGCTCGTCACCAAGACATTCATTGATGGCGGTGTGGGACTCAATGTCCTCTCCATCAAGACATTTGACCGACTCCAGGTGCCCAACGACCAGTTGCAGCCTACCAAGCCATTTTCAGGAGTGACCGACGGCTCCACCACTCCGATAGGGTAGATCTGCCTCCCTGTCACCTTCGGCACTCACGACAACTACAACACTGAGCTCATCAACTTCGACGTCGCCCACATTCACCTTCCGTACAACACCATCCTCGGCTACCTGACCCTGGCCAAGTTAATGGTTGTGACCCACCATGGCTACAACGTCCTCAAGATGCCAGGAAGCTGCGGCATCATCACGGTCGCCTGCAAGGAGAAGGATGCGGTGTGCTCTCTCGAGCGCGCCTACCAGGCTGTGACGGTCGAGGACCCAGACAACGAAGGCGCCGTCTACCCTCCGGAGGCTGTCCCCAAGAAAAAGAAGCAGCTCCGCCAAGGACCTCAGGAGGGTGGAGCGTCCAGCGGAGCCACCTCAAGCCTTGCGCCCACTAACGGGGCGCCTCCCACTCTTGCATAGGAAGGCGTGCCCAGCGCCCCTCTCAGGCTGGGCTTGGGGGCTCTTGTTTGGAGGGCCTCAGATTTGGCTAACGTCACGAAGGAGGCGCTCGGGCACCACCTAGAGGCGTGCTTCAACGCATGCTTCCGCCAAGAAAGCACATGACTCGAGGCACCATGCGCTTAGGAGTTCATCACCAAGGCAACCGAGGAGCTTAGGGAGGCAAGAGCCATGCGAGGCGGCCGTCGCCCACCACCCGACGTGGCTCCCTGCCCCAGCGAGACAGTGAGCTGCACGCCTGCGTCAACATCCCTAGGCTCAATAGGACCGCATCTCAGGAGCTCTTCTGGCCGTCCCGCGTCGGCCGGTGCGAGGCCGCCCTCACAGCTTCGTTCATATGCCCTTCGGCTTGCTGAACAGGGCTGTCGTGCATCAGCACCGCATGCAGAGCATCCTGGCAGCTCAGGAGGCCAGGCACCTGCCGATCCTGGCGAAGACAGCGATTGATCCTCGCGAGCCCCCCGGACCTCTAGAGCCTCCCAGGTTCAGGACCTGGGTGGCTCATGAGGAGCGACTTCTGCAGCACGCGTCTTCGACTACTCTAACATCTCTTCAGCAATGGTGCCAGGTGACATCTTTTTGTTCGTTCAAGTGGGGGCTCCCCTCGGGCAGCATCATCCCCAAGCCACATGGGTCCGTCCCTATGGCATGTATCCTTCTTGCATCTATCAAAACTGGCTTTTACCTTCTTCCATGAGTTGCTTTATGATTACCACCAGCTTGCCTGATGCTTTGTTTGCCCTACATGGCCTCCCCGCGTTGCTGACCCGTCTCTTGCTCATCCCGAAATAGGGGCTATACACACTAGCACGACGCTTGTGCTCGGGTTCGTCCCCGCAATGCCGATAAATCTGATAGATCAAGCTCTGGCTCGCGGCCCACCCCGCGATGCCACCTCACCAGGTCCTCAGTGCCTTCACCTTTGTGGGGACCCTGACTCATAAGTCGAGATCACCGAATGCACATGTACAGTGATCCCAGAGATCAATGCTCACTGAACACACAGAAGCTGAATAACAAGAGTCTTACATCCATACATACCGTCTTACACGAATCATGAACATTATGGTCAAGTCTTACATTGATAAAGCCTTAAGGGCTGAACATCAAATGAAACACAAGCAGCGGAAATCTTCGTCGATAAGTAGAACCCATGCCATCTGCCTTAACCCTACAGGCATTACTTGACCGGAAACGTCCTAATTGCATGTTCGTCTCCAAAGAACTCTTCTTGAACTCCGGTTCTTCCATGCCCGCCAATTAAATAACCAGTGGCAAGCCAATGAGTACTTTGAATGTAATCGCAAGCAACCCATGTTTTGGTTCCAGATATAACAATGCATGATATAGGTAAATTTTTGCAGAAAGCTAGTTTTGAGTGCAATAACATGTTCAACAACTTGTAAGACATGCATCAGGAGAATTCAAGTAAGCATGAGGACAGGTTACAGATATCAACATAAATAGAGTGGGAATCAACCCAACTCAATCATGTCAAGTCCCTTGACTTGACCCAAGTAGTTCTCCCCAATTATCCAAACACACACACTGGTTTGTGAAGCTCTGGACGTAGTTTAAGCAGCACCGCCCAACTGTCCTTGACCATGGACACGGCTATTCGAATAGTTTTACACTCTGCAGAGGTTGCACACTTTACCCACTAGATCCTGGGAACTTCCGTGTCATCCAAGACCCACGGTACCTCAAGTACCCGGGGTAAGCACCCGATCACTATCTTTCCCTAGACGACACTAGCAAGGAGTCCACTCGTTGTTCCGTATCCTCACGATGTACATCATATGAGACTCACTCGAGATTGTAACATCCGAGAGGGGACACAACGGTGTATCCGGTGCCCTGTGAAAACAGTCATGGCCGCCCTACCTGGCACGACCCCATCCCGAGAGAGAGCACCAACTCTCCCCCGTCACTAGTAATGCGGGCTCCAAGCTAGTATCGGCCTAGGTAATCAATAATGCCCTTTCCCATACAAGGGTAGAGTGGTTGCGCATGTAAGGTTGGGACAATCGACAAATCTTAAATCTAGTCCGTTGTCGAAAACCACACACACTTGCCTCGGTACACCACTTCGTCATCAAGTGGTTACCCATCTCATCATCTCCCTCGGGCATAAGTGGCACCCGCCGGGGTTTTCGAAAAGTCCTTTGAAAATACTTTGTCTCCTTCTCCATGCATATACCCGTTCCTTTTTGCGTAGCACTACTTTAGCATCCTATCTACCCCCACCGGCATAACCCTCATAAGAAGGTAGGGTCACGCACAATGCAAGTATCAATGGTGGCAAGCCACCCCATGTGGTCACCACAATATCTTGTCTCTGATGCAAGCAATAAAAGTGCTATATGGCATGCATAAAAAGGTTCCATAGACATGGTCAAAGGCTGCTTGCCTTGTTTGGCTTGGTCTTCAAGTTCTTCAAATCCTTCTCCTTCTTCTTCTTTAGCAACTTCGTCTAATACGGGATCTAATCGTCGCAAGAAAAATAACGAGAAAATAAGGCAATAGTAAAACAGAAAACCAAACTGCTCAGAAAAATGTCAACTTGTTTTTGACAAATACTAGGGGGAAATCTAAGAAGGGGAAAATTACTAGTTATGGATTTGGAGTTGTAGCATAGGAGAAATGGATTTTCAGAGGGGAATATAATTGGTCAGATTTGAATTTAAATTTGAACAGTGCAGAAAAGTTTGATGGATATTTATGAAAGTTACACCATTAAATAGGTGGGATTTTTAGAAGAATTTTGGAACTGGAATTATTTTATTTGGACAAATATTTAAATCTGTGGGATTTTTGGAAACTCCACAGAAAAAGAAAAAGAAAAGTGGCACTGTGCAACTGGGCCAGAAAGGCCTCAGTGCAGCAGGCCCAGAGGGAACTCAGCCCGCGCGAGGCTGCCATGTCGCAGGCGTAAAGGAAAAATACGCCTTCAGCAGACGCAGTGAACCGGTACGCGCGCATGCGCGTTTTAAACCTGACGGGTGGGACCCACACGTCAGGACGTGAGGCTGACGGACGGGCCCCACGGCCATCGTCGTCAATCCCGGGTCAGAGAGGGCGGTGAGCTCACCGGCGACGATGCGGGGCACGGCGGGGTCGGGCGAAGGCACGGCTGGACTCAGCGTCGTGTCACCGTTCGGGTGGAGGTGGTGGACGTCACCTGAGTTGCCTGGTTCGTCGGCGACGAGGAGGCACGGTGGAGGAGCTTCGGGCGGTGGTGGCTCCGGCCGTTTCTGGCTGCAAAAGAGGCGGGGAGAGAGGGGGAATGGTCAGTGAGCCACGGCGGTTCCAGATCGAGGAAGAGGAGCGGCGGAGAGGGCCTGTACCCTGAGATCGACGGTGACCCGAGGCGGCGAAGCTCCGGTCGATCCCGAGCACAGAAGCCCCTTGAGGGTGTTTGGGTGGTGCAGGCGTGTTCTTGGGGGTGTGAGGAGGAGGCGGATGCCACTGGAGCGGCCCGGGGCGGGCTTATATAGCCGCGTGATGGTCCACCGTGGACCTGTGCACCGGCGAGCTCGTTGCCGTCGCCACGGGTCACGGGGGCCTGTTTGAGTGTGTCTGGGGTGCTCATGGGGTTGGTCCAGAGTGAGTGGGTGAAGGAAGAGAGCAGGAGGAGGGCCAGGGGCACCGCGCGTGTGAGCGTGCTCACTGGTGCGCTCGGGCGACCGGCGCGCGTGCGAGCTGGGGCAAGAGGAGGGAGAAGGAGGAGGGGACAGAGGCGTAGCATGTCACAGACGTCGAGGCGCGTCGTCGGGCGCGCTGGGAAGGCCCGAGGTGGCCGGGAGTGGTTGGCAGGGGGCGGCTACAGTGCGGGAGCGCACTGTAGCGTGCTCCAGAGCATGCATATGGCCGGCATGGCCATTTTTCCAGCGCTCTGGGCTTGGCCTCTAGTGTCTGGGGGCTCTAGGGGGAGTAAAGAACTGGGTAGGGGCATTGGATGCCCTGGGTGGCCACTGGAGGGAGGAGGGATGTGAGGAAGAGAGGGAAAGGGGCTGTCCAGAGGGGTAAATGTGGTGATTTCACCTCTCAATCATTGAGCTGAGGTGCAGCCATTGTTACTGGAGGTAGAGGGGGACTTGGAGGGGCTGTGGTAAAAAGTGGAGGCCATGGAGAAGAGTGGAAGAGGTCAAAGTAGTTGTTTTAGTAAAATGGCAGAAGGTGTTTGTTGCTGGTTTGGGCAAGAAGATGAACTCCTCTTGTCATAAGGCTTGACAGGGTCAAATGGCATGAGAAAATAAGGGGTTTCACCAATATTGAGTTCATTTGGGCATAGTTGCCAATGCAACTTTTGTAAACCCTAGAAATTAGCAGAAATGAACTTGTGTAGATCTAGTTGAGAAAATCACTTCTCCTTGATGCACCACTTGGTGTAGTGGCCTCATTTGATCATGTGAACATGCTCACAAAAGTTGGGGTCAAGGAGTGAAAGTTGGTAGTACAAAGTTGTTCAAATTTGATTCTGGTCAGAGAGGGTTTTGGGACATTCTGATCAATATAACATTTTCTCCAACTTGTGCCATTTGGTCTAGATGAATGATTAGACCATTTGAGCATGTACACAAGATTTGAGAGCATTTGGACATGTTTGGCAATGTAAAGTTGCTCAAACTTCAAAATGGAAAGAAATGGTTTTGAGGGGATTTCATGGGGTTATGCTATTCTCCATGACATGGTACTTGTCAAGATCATCAAACATGTCATAAGTGACATGCTATAATTTTCTTGGAATTTTTGGAGAGTATTTCCTTTGTAAATATTTCAAAAGCTTGAAATATCCAGAAAGGGTTTTTGAGGGATTTGACCAACATTTTGAACATGACCATGTGTTCAAACTCTTATATATGGACAATATATGTCCTATGAGTTTCCCTAAATTTTGTCAAATATTTTTGAAGCAATAAAATAATTTTCCCTATTAAAGACCATTTCTGGCCTTAAGGAAAAGCTTTTAAATAAAATAGGAAAATAACTTTTGAAATGATATTTGTGTGGTTTATGGAAGTCCTATATCTAATAGGTTTCAAATATACCTCTTCAAATATTTTTCATACCCCAAATCAAGTACTTGCAGTGCAAACCTCAATCCAGGGGTTTTTGGAAAAACTAATTTTTGAAAATACTATTTGGCCGAATTATTTTTGTAAGAAAATACTATATTGCTCTATACACATGGCATGATCATTGGGCAGAAACTTAGGGCAAGGAGATGAGGTATAGAATGTGGAGTTGTGTTGACTTTAAAGAGCACTTGAAAACACGGAGAGAAAACCAACTCAAAAAAAGTCAAATAATGCAAAAGTTTTATCGAACCACATTTTATCATGATTTATCATCTTAAGTGTTGTACCATGAAAATCAGGGTGTGACAACCTTCTTGCGGAATGATCGGCGGCAGGACAGCGAGTGTGGTCATGCGTCATATCCTCCTCCTTAGACTAACTCGCAAGGACCTCCAGAGCTTAACTATGGGCAGGCCCTGCTGGCCGCCCCTTTTTCACGCAATTCGCTTGCACATTAAAGGGGGGATTCCTGGGCACTGCACCTCAGGAGTTCCTATTGGCTCTCCAGCCCTCACCCCTGGCCTTGACCACGACATCGTGACCTGTTATACCAGCGGCGGCGAGCACCAAGATGAGTGAGGAAAGGGGGAGGCCGGAGTGACCTGTACCCAGAGGCACCACACCTAAGGCATGATCAGACGCAACATAAGGAAGTTGCCATAGATTCACTAAGATAAGTCGCCCATACATATCAGCATGAACCCCATGACCCAATCTCTCGATCCTGCCAACCTCGCTCGGGCAATGTCGCTTCCCTTTCCGGCCTTCAGGGAGCTGCTTGCATGCCAAAGGGGACCCCTTGAGCATCGCGCCCCAGGAGCTCTCAACGGACCTCGGGCCAATCACCTCATAGCCTTGAACACGGCATCGCGACCTGGCATACCAGCGACGGCTGAGGCCTGCCTGGGGACTGGGTCCTGTCAGCATAGAGCGCCAAGCTACCGCGAGAACAGAAAGGGGGGAACCGTGCTGGGGTGAGATATGCAATTTTGATGTTATACTAGGGAGGATAGTATCAAAGCAAAAGAACAACCATTTTTTACACGCCCCCATGGGGCCCGTCACAATTCCGCGCAGGGAAACAAAAGAAGATCCCAAAGGACCCCGACCGCTAGGTATCACCCACAACGCCGAGCGGAAGCCGCGCCCGCGCTCCGGGCACGGCGAGAGCTCGATGGCATGTAGCTGTCATCGCTGGACTCCGGGTACTCGCTAGGCTTGTGGGAGTCGCTGGATTCCATGGAGTTGTCTCTGCTGCAGGAGGAACCACTGGCAAGGCCAGGAGCGAGCCAGATGCCCGCGGCCGCACCACGCGAACTGCTCCCCCAGGACAGCACTCTAGGCGCCGGCCGTCCTTGTCAAAGACCTTGAAGAACAACATGGAGGCACCGTCGTACTCAAAGTGGATGGCGAGGGCCCCCTCTGATCGATAGGCATAGACGACCTCGCCCCATCCCCAAGTCATGAAGATGCCACCGGGGGGAACGAGCTCGACCTTTGGCCCCGTGGCTAGGCCGTAGCACCCGACGTGTTGAAGCCACAGCTCAAGCGGCCCCTCGACAACATCTCCTTGGCGAAGAACCTCGAGGACCGGATCCACGTGCCGGCGGCATTGCCGCCCATATCATGAGCTCACGGGAGGTGCCCTCGGCGTGAGTTCGCAGGCTGACTGGCTGCTCGGCCTCAGCCTGCCCACCGCGATCCTGGACCCCGCGGCGTTGAGCATTGCCGCCAAGCCCAGGGCCCTGCGCGCGGGCATACAGAGGAATCGGGAAGCCAAGGGGAGGCCGCTCGTACCAAGGCCGCGTCACCGCTTGTCCTGCGCGGCGTCGCGAGGGCGGCTAAACCTCTTCTTCAGGGGAAGTGGTTCAGGATCCTCCTCAGGAGCTTTCCCTTCTCCGCCGCGGAGAACCTCCTGATTGGCGCCATGGATGCTACAGCAAGATGGAAAAGAAGAAGGAGCGGGCGGCAAGAAGACAGAGATGAGCAAGGGAGGCTCTGTCCCTCCCCTCATTTATAGCCAGAGGGAGGCCAACCGCCAGCCTCCACGATCCCCCGCAATGATCGATTTTCTCTGCATGTAGCAGAGTATCGTCAAGTCAGGAATAGTTGCCAAGGTGGCGTTGGGAAGCGGAGACGCCCATGTCCCATCAAGCACCACGCGTCGACCGAGAACGCGGGCGGTTAGGGCCAGTGGCGCTCTGCACTTGCCCTTTGGCTTCGCCTTGAAGCCAAGTTCGAGCGCGCCTTGGGCCCAGGGGCTACTGTAGGCGTTCTGGGAACGGGGGTACCCAGACATGCCTACCTGCGGCCCACGGCGTGGCTCCATTGATGACCTAGTACGGCCCCATTTCAGCATCAATAACTCAAGACCCTCGCGAGGGGCCAAGGCTCACGAGGCGGACGACACCAAGACCTCCTCGAGGGCCGGCCTACCTAGGCTGGCTCCTGAGGAGCGGAGATTTGTATGCAAGCCTCACCTCGCGAGGTTCAGATGACGTGAGCCATGACGACCAAGGCCAGGCGGGCTCTAGCAGGCGCAGTGTACCAGTTTCCTCTTTGGTGCGAAAGAGGCAAGCGCAGGTGCGGAGTCCCGAGGAATCAGCGAAAGTTTTCCATTCCGGTGCAACGAGACCAAGACCGCTAGGACGGCAGGACGGAGGTCATCTTTGAGCCCACAACGGCGTCATGACCAGAGGCTTTTGCAGGCAAAGAATACTTTTTTGGGGATAACATGTACTAGTTGTCTCCCTTCAAATTTGGCCGTTGTGGGATCCCTTCCCGCCTACATTTGGGAAGAGGACCAAGGCCACTATAAATAGGACCTAACCACCACCGTAGAAGGGGACGGGATCATTCAGATCATCCTCTCCCTTACCAGCTCACTTGAGCCCAAGAACACTCCTCCTCCTGAGGTTGTTTTCCCACTGTACCAGTTCATCACCAGCCCCTCGAGGCCAATCCACCACAAAGCAGAAGTAGGGTTTTACACTACAAGGTGGCCTGAACCTGGGTAAACTGTTGTGTCTCCTTTCCTTCCTGTTCATCGAGCTAGGCCATGAGATAAGCGAGTAGGCAGACTGGGGAGGTTGGGTTCTTTGCACGCACCCCAGAGTTTGAACCTCTCAAGGGTCTACGGAACCCGAAATCCAACACCTACTAGAACTAGCCCTCCTAGATATGAATTGCCTAAGGTACCGGAAGGTTATGTTATGAATGAGGAGACAACTAGAGACATTCTTGCTTGTAAGGATAGAGATGATCTAGAGAAATTATTATGCAAATAGAAAGAAAAATCTCTGAATGCTAGAATGCAATATTATCCTATGTTTGCTACTTCACCTATCTTTATTGATGATAAGGATTATGAATTCTTTGTCGACCCAGAGTTAATTACTTTGGTTGAATTTGATCCTTTCCATGGTTATGAAACTGTAATTGTTGTGGTACATCTTACTAAGTTGAAGGACATAGCCACCCATTTTACTCATGATGAGAAAACTCGCTATTACTATATTCTCAAATTATTTCCGTTCTCATTAAAGGGTGATGCTAAAGCTTGGTACAGTACTCTTGCTTCTGGTTGTGTGCGTAGTCCCCAGGATATGATTTATTACTTCTCTGAAAATATTTCCTTGCTCATAATAAACAAGCTGCCTTACAGGAAATATTTAACTTTGTGCACATTAAAGAAGAGAGACTCCCACAAGCTTGGGGGAGGCTTTGCCAGTTACTCAGTGCTTTGTCTGATCATCCTCTTAAGAAAAATGAAATACTTGATATATTCTATAATGGACTAACCGATGCTTCTAGGGATTTCATAGATAGTTGTGCTAGTTTTGTTTTCAGGGAATGAACTATTGGGAAAGCTGAAGAATTATTGAATAACATATTGAAAAATTATGATGATTGGACTCTTCCTGAACCACCGCCTAAACCCACTCCGAAGAAGAGGGATATATTATATCTCAGTCCTGAAGATATGCAAGAGGCAAATAAATCTATGAAGGAAAAAGGTATTAAAGCCGAGGATGCCAAAAATTTACCTCCTATTGAAGAAATACATGGGCTTGATACACCACCACCATCTAAGGTGGTAGAGGTAAATTCTCTAATGAAATTTAATGATAATGATAATCCTCACAATATGCACCCTAGCCAATGCCTTTATGAGTTTGAAAATTATATTAGAAAACAAGATCACTTGAACGCAAATGTTATGAAACAATTGGAATACAATTCTGATATGATTGCTCGCTTGAGTGACTTGTTATTTAGAATCTTGAAACATGTTAGAGGTGTGGGAAAGCATGCTTCTATTGTTCAAACCCAGTTAGAACAAGTTGCTAAATCTCAAAGAGAGTTGCTAGATGAAATGAATAAAAATATAAGTGACTTTATTATTAGAGTAGCAACTAGAGGAGGTAAAATGACTCAGGAACCACTTTATCCTGAGGGACACCCGAAAAGAACTGAACAAGACTCTCAAAGAGTTAACACTGATGCACGTAGTCCTTTTAAAAAGAAAGAGAAGAAGAAAAATGAAAGGACTTTACATGCCTCTAGCGAACCTGAAGTAGAAAAACCTCCTGATAATGATAATGAAATTTCTATCTCTGATGCTGAAACACAGTCTGGTAATGAACACTCACCTTCTGATAATGAAAAGGATAATGATGAGGTTCATGAAGACACTCAACAAATAGTAAAGGACCGGACAATGATGTTGAGATAGAACTTGTAGTTGATCTTGATGACCCACAACCCAAGAATAAAAGATATGATAAAAGAGACTTTGTTGCTAGAAAACACGGTAAAGAAAGAGAACTATGGGTTCAAAAAGCTATGCCCTTTCCACCTAAGTCAATTAAAAAGAAAGATGATGAAGAATTTGAAAGATTTGCTGAAATGCTGAGGCCAGTCTTTTTGCGTACCCGCTTGACTGATATCTTGAAAATGCCTCCTTATGCAAAATACATGAAAGACATCATCACCAATAAGAGAAAAATACCGGAACCTGAAATATCCACCATGCTTGCTAATTATACTTTTAAAGATGGAGTACCTAAGAAACTTGGAGATCCGGGAATACCAACTATACCTTGCTCCATCAAAAGAAATTATGTGAAAACTGCTTTATGTGAATTGGGAGCTGGTGTTACTGTTATGCCTTTCTCTTTATATAAAAGACTTGATTTGAATAAACTCACACCTACTGAAATATCTTTGCAAACGACCCAAATCAACTACCATACCTACCGGTATCTATGAGGATGTGCCCGTTGTTGTTGCTAATGTTACTATTTTGACTGACTTTGTTATACTTGAGATGCCCGAGGACGACAACATGTCGATTATCCTTGGTAGACCCTTCTTGAATACTGCAGGGGCTGTTATTGATTGCAATAAAAGCAAGGTCACCTTTCATATCAATGGTAATGAGCATACAGTGCACATTCCGAAGAAACAATTCCAAGTGAATGGTATTAATGTTATTGAAAAATCTTCGATGATCACTATTGGAAGTTTTCAACTACCTCTACCTAGTGTTAAAAAGAAATAGGAAATGCTTATTGTTGGGGACATTCATATCCCCATTGTGGTAACTTAGTGATTTATGGAAGTTCTTCGGTTTCATGCTAATCGAAAGTGCTTGTTAATAAGACTTGATCAACCTTATTAATGGATCATTTTTGAGAGGTATGAAGTTGATAAATTTAGTAAGCACTATCTTCTATTGCTACCTTTTGTTTCTGTTTTTATTAGTTAAATAAAATAAAATGCCATGTTTTGTGTGTTTTCTGAATTTCTCGTGCAATAAAAAATGACCCAAAAATAAAAGTTCTCAGAATGCCCTGAAAATTTAATATGATTTTTTTCTGAATATTTAAGAATTTTTTGTGCAAATAACAACAGAGGGAGGTGCACAAGGTGGGCACAACCCACCTGGGCGTCCCAGGACCCTCAGGCGCGCCCTGGTGGGTTGTGGTCCCCACGTGGGCCACCTCACTTATCTCTTCATCCCACATCACCACCTACCTCGAGAAAAAAATCACCATTGCTCTCTCTCTCTCTCTCTCTCTCTCTCTCTCTCTCTCTCTCTCTCTCTCTCTCTCTCTCTCTCTCGCGTGTTCTTGCTCTCAAACCCGTGGAATTCGATCTCTTTGCTCGAAGCTCCATTTCGAAACTGTTTCGGGGCATTGTTTCTTGGTATGTGACTCCTCTGTTTGTCCAATTAGTTTTTATTTTAGTGGTTTATATTTTGAATAATTAGCTACTCTTGGTGCTGCTGTAGATGTGCTTGCATGTTGAATCCTTAGAGTTCTAAATAATTTGAATGCTTGCTATGGCCTCTATGTATCCCTATGAGTAGTTGCTATCAATCTTGCAAAGTTTTGTTGACAAATTTTTGGCACCCAAAATTTTCAAAAAATTGTATGCGAATATGATGAACCTCTTTGGAAGGAGGTCTTCAAAGAGGAGATCCTTGGAGGCATCTTCTAGTGACAGTTCCGTTCGTCGGTCTTATGTTGAACCAAGTGAAATTTCCATACGAGATGCCGCCGCCAAAACATGCTTGTGGTCATGCGACGACTATATGGTGCGTGTGGCCATTAAGGAGGAATTTGAGCAATATTTTCACAATGCCGGTCTTGGTCCCAACATTTCAGATAAGTGCAATCAACACCACACCCTCACTAAATCATTTGTCAAAGGATTTAAATTCCATCCCCGTGAGTCTAGGGTGTCTTTTAAACTGTATGAAAATCCATTTACCATATCACTAGAGAGTTTTGCTGATCACTGTAAAATCCCATTCTGGGGTTCGCTTGACGAACCACCAAGGTTTGAGTTCCAAGCATTTTTGTCGCTTTGCTACGGTGAGGCGAGGGGAGTGACTCAAGGTAGAATAAAGAGCATTCAGTTTCCCGCAATTCAGAACTTTGCATTATTTGATGGAAAATGTATAATAGCAAACAAGATTGTAGTACACTTTGTGCTCCAGACTTGAGCCTCATATGCACTGCTCTCAACGGTGACAGAAGTTATAATCTTGGAGCGATTGTTGCACGCAGGCTGCAACATAACGTTAATAGTGGCTATTTCTATGGTGGAATTTATGCCACACGTTTAGCAAGATAGCTGGGTGTTTCACCTTTTCCCTATGACCCTATTCTACCCACGCAGTATTTATATTTTGATGCTCTGAAACACCATAAGATCCTTAAAGGTGAACCCCATAATTTCACTTACAAACTTCTGTTTAACCAAGATTCTACTGTGCACACATATTTGCCTGCGCCTACTCTTTTTGATTGTCACAGCAAGGGAAGATATTTTGTTCTTGAGAGTGAGGCCCGAGCTCACAACGCGGCGTTTGTGGCGGCACGGCAGGCCGAAGCATCCGCACCTAGGGATGGCAACGGGGCCCCATACCAGCCAAACCCGTGGGGATTTCATCTATTAGGGGGTGGGGATGGGCGAAAAACATCCCCATGGGGATATTTACCAAACTAATTTATTCCCCATAGGGTACAACGGGGATGGGGATGATATCCTATTCCCCAGATCCAATACCCATCGGGGACACGGTTAGTAACCATGACACTGTGGTCAACCTTGAAATATTCACAAAAAACTTGCGAAAACAAAAAAAAGCTCTGAAAAAACCTTAAACCTATCTCACATCCTCACGTCAGCTGCCACCATGACCAAGAAGTCAATACGACCTAGATAGGCATTAGCAGGACAAGGACAACACCATGTATGTATGTTGATTATAGGGTGTCATATTATGTATATGGGTATTTGTTTATGGGGATGGGGACCCTAATGGGGCCCCGTTCCCCAGTGGGGCATGGGTATGGGGAAATTTCATCCCCAATCATGTAAACGGGGATGTGGATGGGATGATAGGGAATAGATGGGGATGGGGATGTTGTAGGTATCCCCATAGGGGATTGTCCCCATTGCCATCCCTATCCTCACCAAGAGCCTCCGTGAGCTACCACTCCAACTATTATCCAGGCTACTGACTGATTACCAAGTTAGGCCAAAAGCCTAAGCTTGGGGGAGTACGTATTCCCACCGAAATTAAATTCATGTTCACACATCTCATTCCAGTTGTTAGTGTCCATACTTTTTCATTGCATTATCCATGTTAAATTTATTTTCTCACTTTCTTCTTGTGTGTTTGAAAAACCTTGAGAAAATACAAAAATATTTCCTACTTCTTTTTTATTTTTCTTTCTAAAGTAGTTAGTTGTAGCCTTAAAAAGAACACCCAGAAAGATATCCTTGTCCTTCTTTTTCTTGTTGGGAGCTTTCCCGTATAAATAATTTTTCTTGTTTTCACTTTTCACTTTTATTTGCTTGTTCAAGAAAACCAAAAACTCCAAAAATATTTCATTGTGTTTCTCTGAATTTCTTTTCTTTTCATTTGAGTCATACCGAGGAGAAGACCACGATGAAAATGTTGAGTGGCTCTCATATGCATAATTGTTGATCTAACAAAGAGCCCATATTACACTGGTGCGCGTCGGTCCTAAACAAACGATTTAAAACCCCTTTCCGCGACGGCATTTGGAACCGTCGCCAAGTGAGTGTGTGCGATAGGGTGTCCTTCCCGCAAGACCCAGAAATCGTCGGGGATAGGCCCTCCTGGGACCCAGGCTGGGGCCGTGTGCGATTGGGCGAGGCATCAAAACCCAATCATTTCCGTAGGTATGTACATCCCACACGGTGAATCCCAGAAATCATTTCCGTAGGTATGTACATCCCACACGGTGAATCCTAGAAATCATTTCCGTAGGTATGTACATCCCACACGATGAATCCCAGAAAAACATTTCCGTTCGTATGTATATCACACATAGTCAATCCAAGGAATACGTTTCCGTTCTTATGTACATCCCACACAGTCAATCCAGGGAAAACGTTTCCGTTCGGATGTACATCCCACACGGTTTTATGTATACGCTCGTGTGTGAAAGGTGTAAATATCACACATGCTCTGCCTTGGTTAACTGTTTGCTTTCATTAACTACATCACACATGATTTGATGTAGAAAATTGTGTGGCATTGGGCTATCCATCGCAAGCGCTTTTACTGCTAGAACCGTTTGCAAAGGTCCATGACCGTCTGTTCTATTTTTATTTTTGCCTGTAATTTATTATCCTAATTGGAAATTTTGAAATACGAAACATGCAATTCAAATTCTCAGCACAATGGTTCAACAACGAATCCATAAATAAAATTGCCAGTACAATATGTTCAGTAATTACAGGATTATGCAACAATTAACTGCGATGAATCACAGTATTTAAAGGCGGTAAAGGTGAAGAGACAAGTGTAAATCATTTTGACTACCGACGGTGTTGAAGAAGCGGAATGCCCATAATGTGCCTTCCTACAAGCCATAGGCACGAACCACTTTTGTCCAACTCCTTGTGACAATCGCCCACCCATCCTTCACCGCCTTCAGGAAGACTTCTAGAGCATTATCATGGTAGCATGAATTATATACTTTAACCTTAGTTGCCTCCACTCCGGTCATGTAGTTTGCATGGTAATCATCAATAAATAGCTTTGGAAACCACTGAAAAGAGAAAAATATCAGATACTGAGGTCTAATAGAGTAACTTGTTGTGGGCAGGGGGAAAAGGCAACACATTACTTACCATCCTAAAGTTCACTATTGTCTTCGACGAAGTGTAAATAAAGAGCTTAATTCCAATCACCCATTTCTTTTGCCTAACAATCTTTCTTAGTTTCCTCACTTGACACTTGTTCATGAATATCTCATTGCCCCATACGCAAAACGGACCGAAGCATGGATCAGTACCCCTCATATATGTACCTACAAGCAACCAGTAAATGTTAGAAGCTAAACTGAGATTGCACAAATGATGTAAAATACAACTACCTATGTTCCTAAATACAAGTATATTTTTTTGAGATTTCAATATGAACTACATACTGATGTATATAGAATTACAGATATAGTTTAGATTAGAATCTAGATTCACTCATTTTGCTCCTTGTGTAGTCTATATTGGAATCTCTAAAAATACTTATATTTAGGAATAGATGGTGTATAAGACATGGGATGCAGCTAACCTCGACGGCAAACAACAACATCGCCCATTGTAGCCCTGTGTAAGTACATGGAAAGCCAATGTTAACTACAACAGGGTTAACATCCACCAAGCAAATGGTAATAAAACGGCAGCATCTGTAGTGATATCTTCATTTCAAAAGAGTAGCACGGTAGCAAAGGGGCGGATTAAAAAATGGATACAACTGTTAATTGCAACAGGCTTAACAACATCCTAATTCATGTTTTGTAAGCTTGTAGCCAGTGAAATACAACTCTTTAAAAATGGATACAACTGTTAATTGCAACAGGCTTAATGGCCATTGAAACCGGTACTGATAAAAATGCAATTGGCAGAGTTAAACATCACAGGGCAGGTGCTGCCAGAGCAGATAATGGCCCAGTTGTCTATAAAAAGGTAGGGAAAATATCTCAAATGTATTAGGCATGTCTACTACAACATGCTTAATACATCGATAATACAAAACATAGCCATTAATTGCAATTGGTATTGGTAAGATTGAACTGGTGGGTACATACTTGGTAAGTCCTGAGAGGTAGTTGCTGGGCCACTTCATCTTGGCCAGAGCCCGCCCAAAGTTAGCGGCGGCGGAGGCGCGCTGTTCCTCCAGGCCGAAGCGAGGATCGGCGCCACTGGCATGTGTACCTTCAAGCAACCAGTAAATGGTAGAAGTTAAACTACAATTGCACCAATGATGTGAAATACTGTAAGACATGGGATGCAGCTAACCTTGACGGCAAACAACAGCATCGGCTGTTATGACCCTGCGTAAGTACATGGATAAGCATGTTAAGTACAATAGGGTTAGCATCCACCAAAAATAGCAAATGGGGCAGCATCTCTAGTATATCTTCATTGCGGAGAGTAGCATGGTAGAAAATGGACAGATTAAAAAATGGATACAACTGTTAATTACAACAGGCTTAACAACATCCTAAGTCATGTTTTGTAAGTTTGTATCCATTGAAATGCAACTGTTTAAAAATGGATTCAACTGTTAATTGCAACAGGCCTAATAGACATTGAAACCGGTACTGATAAAAATGCAATTGGAATAATTAAACATCACAAGGCAGGTGCTGCCAGAGCAGAGAATGGCCCAGATGTCTATAAAAAGGTAGGGATAGTAGCAAAAACGTGTTAGGCATGTTTACTAGAACATGCTTAACACCGTACAGAACATAGCCATTAATTACAACTGGTATTGGTAAGATTGAACTGGTGATTACATACTTGGTAAGTCCTAAGAGGTAGTTGCTGGGGCACTTCATCTTGGCCAGAGCTCGCCCAAAGTCAGAGACGGCGGAGGCGAGCTGTTCCTCCGGGTCGAAGCGTGCAGTGCCACTGACATGTGTACCTACAGGCAACCAGTAAATGGGTAGAAGTTAAACTACAATTGCACAAATTATGTGAAATACTGTAAGACATGGGATGCAGCTCACCTCGATGGCAAACAAAAGCATCGGCCGTTATGATCCTGCGTAAGTACATGGACAGGCATGTTAAGTGCAACAGGGTTAGCATCCACTAAAATTAGCAAATGGGCAGCATCTCTAGTGATATCCGGAGTCATGTATTGTAAGTTTGTTGCTGGCATTGGTGAAATTGAGCTGGACACGGTAATATTTGAACATCACACAGTGTGTAGTACTGAAATAAACAAGGAACGAACATGCTTAATACATCAACTGTACAAATCATAGCCATTTGCAAGTGGTATTGGTAAGATTTAGTTGGTCAGGTCTTACCTGTTAAGTCATGGGGGGTAGTCGCTGGGGGACTTCATCTGGGCCAGAGCCTGCACCATGTCGGCGGCGGTGGCGGTGGCGAGGTGTTCCTCCGGGTCAACAAGCACAGCGGCCATCGCGCCATGGACCGCCATCAGCTCCTGACGGGGATTTGGAGGCATGAGGATGTTTCGCAGGTGCCATTTAAGCAATCAGACCGGGGACGTGATAGAGATCGTTGGGTTACCTGACTGGATCCGAGCAGAACGTAGATGTGGTTGAAGCTGTGATTGCGGTTGCTGCGGTTTGAGATGCCGGTAGGGGGAGGCGCGAGGGAGGGGGATACTGAGGGGAAGGGGATGTGGTTGGAGGAATAAATTCTGAAATCGCGTGCCTAATGAAAATTTCGGTGCAAAATTTGAAACTTGGGCGGGGGAAACACACAACACACACGAAGCGCGTAAAATACTCGTTTGTGAGAAAAAAGAAAGTTGGCATATCCCGTCTCCAAAAAAATGTACACGTGTACTTGATTTTTTCGGTCAATGGTACGCCTGGTTTATTAGGAAATATCACACAGGTAACTGACTTATGGGTCATTAACCCAAAAAAACGCAGACGGGTACGACATAGAAACCGTGTGTTTTGTGATCTTCTAATGATTAACACACAAAAAACGCACACTGGCACACATGCTAATCAACGTCAAAGCCCTCAAAGGATGCTCTTACCGACATTGTACGCTAATACTACAAACTTAAAGTACTACTGGTAATTTGCTCTAATACTACAAACTTAAACTACTTCTCACATGCTGCCATTAGGGCATGCTGGCCAGACATCGGTGTTCTCCTTCCCGGCCTTGTAGGCGGCAGCCCACCGTGCTTCGATCTCCGCTAAGCTCTCCTCACCACGACGTGCGGCTTCTTTTTTCTTGCGGCAGCGGGACTCTCTTTTCTTGACTGCTTTCTGCCTTTTCCGCTCCTTCTGTGCGGCTTTGGCCGCCTCTAGATCCACCACCCATTCGGCCATGGCAGCCTCAAAGTCCGCCCATATAACTATCTGTCCGCCGGCGGCGATGAACTCGGCACGGCGAGACGCCATTGCTTCCTTACCATGTGCGCCGTCACAGGCGGCGAGGAATGCGGCGCGACGGGATGCCATCGCTTCCTTACCAGTTACTGTGCGCCATGGTGCCATGGATGATGCCTGGAGAGAGCTCTGGGCTGGAGCGGCCGGGCAGCCGTACAATGCGGTGGTATTAAAGAGCTCAACCACAAACGACAACAAAAATTTGGCTTCCCTTACAATTTTTCTCGTCCATTATCGCACACGGTTCATCTCCGTCGCTTTCGGAAATAGTGTGCGCTGAGCCTATTGTGTGTTGCGTTATGATTGGCCAGAACCCCGGCCACGCGGATCGTGCATGTGCACCGTTGGATGCGCCGCGATCGAACGGCAAGCCACGTCCCTCACATCACACCCGTGCACCTGTAGCTGGATTGGATTTATATGCGCTAAATGCCTAGAAAATGCACATAATCACCTAAATATGGTAAATGAGCCCGAAAAAATGCCAAATTTGAACACGATGATTTGCAGGGTGTATGTTCTTCATAGAAAAAATTCGAGCGCAAAGAACGAAGAAAATTTGGATTCCCCTTCAATCTTGAGGACTTCCCTTTCGAAAGCATGGAACTTGTCGGATTTTGGGTTCCGGCAAAACCCTTAATGTTCAAACACTGGGATGCGCGCGAAGATCTCCCCCTACCTAATCACGCCCTCAACCTCGCCACGATCTCAAAGGCTAGCTCGACGAACTCGCAACACAAGAGACATAAGATTTATACTGGTTCGGGCCACCGTTGTGGTGTAATACCCTACTCTAGTGTGGTGTGGTGGATTGCCTCTTGGGCTGAGGATGAATAGTACAAGGGAAGAACAGCCTCCTGAGGAGAGGTGTTCTTGTGCTTAGTGGGTGTAAGGATGGGATTGATCTAGTCCCAGATGAGATGAGTTCTACTGTGGTGGCTAGTCCTATTTATAGAGGCCCTGGTCCTCTCCCCAAATATTGAGCAGGAAGGGATCCAACAACGGCCAAGTTCGAAGGGGGACAGCTAGTACAAGCTATCCTGACTAAAGGTGGTCTTCGCCTGCCAAAGCCTCTGGTGGTGACGCTGTCTTGGGCTCCACGGTGACCTCCGTCCTGCCATCCTGCTGGTCTTGGTCTCCTTGGACCGGTAAGGAAACCTTTGGTTGATGCCTCAGTACTCATCGCCTGCGCTTGCCTCCTTAGCACCAAAGGGGAAACAAGGACACTGTGCGTGCTGGTGCCCGCTTGGTCTTGGTCGTCATGGCTGATGTCGTAGGAACCTCGCGAGGTTTGCCTTGCCTTGATCTCTCCGCCCCTCGCGAGCCAGCCTGGTGAGGCCGCTCCCGAGGAGGTCTCGTGTCGTCCGCCTCGTGAGGCTTGGCCCCTCGCGAGGGTCTTGAGTGCTTGTGGGTGGAGACAGGCCATACTGGGCCTCGAGTGGAGCCACGCCGCGGGCTGCAGGCAGGCAAGCCTGGGGACCCCCGTTCCCAGAACACCGACAGTAGCCCCCGGGCCGAAGGCGCACCCGGACTTGGCTTCGGGGCGAAGCCAAAGGGCAAGTGCGGAGTGCCACGGGCCCCAACAGCCTATGGCCTTGGTCGACGCATGGCGATTGATTGGACGCGGGCGTCTCCGCTTCCCCACGCTGCCTCGGCAACTGCCCTACTTGACGAGTCCCTACTACATGCAAGGAAAAACCATCATTACCTGTGATCGTGGGGGGCGCTGGTTGGCCTTGTCCAGCTATAAATGAGGAGGGGAGCAGAGCCCCCGTCGCCCATCTCTTCTTGCTCTGATCGCTCCTCCTCCCTTGCTCCATTGCTAGTAGCGACTCCATGGCGCCAACCCAAAGATTCTCGGCCGCGGAGAAAGGAAAAACTCCCCGCGACGAGCCCGGGCCGCTTCTGCCGAAGAAGAGGCCGGTCCACCGCGGTGAAGTAGTCGTGCGGCAGGAGGTGATGAGGCCTTGGTATGAGCGGCCATATCCTGGGTACCCGCTACCTCTATCTGCCCAAGCCGAGGGCTTGGGAGGACGAGGCGGCGAGCAGCGTCGCCCACGGCACGGCCGCGGTTGCCGCGCAATAGTGGCGCACACCGTCGCCCCAGGGGCCCACGCCGTGGACTCCTCACGCGAACTCATGCTGTGGGCAACAATGCCTCCGTGCTCCTGGATCCGCTTCCCCCAATTCTTCTCCGCTGAGATGCCGTCGAGGGGGGCCCTCGAGCTATGGCTGAGCACACCGATTGGGATGCCCCGGCGACCGGAGCGGAAGTGGAAGTCGTCTCCCCGGGCAAGATCTTCATGACTCGCGGCTGGGGCAAGGTCGCCAGGGTTTTCCACATAGAAGGCACCCTGGCGATCCACTTCAGGTACAACAGCGCATCCACCATGTTCTTCAAGGTCTTTGATGCGGAAGGCCATCGCCTAGAGTGTTGCCCTGGAGAGGGCCGCCTGAACGGTGCCGCCGCAGGAGCTGGGCCTGCCGCCCACCTTGACAGCGACTCATCCAATAGCAGTGGTGCCGCTTGGGAGTCCAGCGGTTCTCCCGAGCCTTATGAGACTCCGGAGATGAGCGACGATAGCTACGTGTCCCTGGGCTCCCGCCGGGCTCGAAGCAAGGCCGCAGCCTCCGACCGTCGCCGTCGCTGAGCTGGATGGGGTTGGCGCCGGCCTCCCATGGCCCACTGTTAATGATGGCGTCGGCTCCGCTGACGCGTGTAGATAGGGCTCCTTGAATTTCCTCTCTTTTGTTCCCTGCGAGGAATCGAATCGAACCCGTGGGGGCTTGTAAAGAGCTTGTAATGTCTTTGGTTGGCATTATCCTTATTATGAAATTGTGCGAGTGTGTGTCCTGCTTCGGCTTAGTCTCCCCTTTCTACCCTCGCGACGGCTTGGTGCTCTACGCTGACAGGTCCCGATCCCCAGGCAGGCCGCAGCCGTTGCTGGTATGCCAGGTCGCGATGCCGTGGTCAAGTCCAGGAGGTGAGCGGCCCGAGGTCCAGTAAGAGCTCCTGAGACGCGATGCTTAGGAGGTCTCCTTTAGCGCGCAAGCGGCCATCAAGAGGTAAGAAAGGGAGGCGATGTTGCCGCGGCAGGGCTGCAGCAAGTAAGGATCCCGTGTCGTAGCGATTGGTTCATCGGAGCACGAAACTTATCTTGGCAGCCCGGAGTCGTTTCCTTGCGTTACACCAGACTTGTGCGCTGGCGGCCGTGGCGCAGCTAGGTTAGGCCCGTGCGTGCTTCCCTTCCTCTCCACGCTCTCCTTTGTGCTCTACGTCCTCAGGTCCCGACCCTCGAGTGAGCACAGCCGCCGCTGGTACGCCAGGTCGCGATGCCGTGGTCAAGGCCAGGGGGTGAGGGCTGGAGAGCCAGTAGAAGCTCCTGAGTCGCGATGCTCAGGAGCCCCCCTTTTAACGCGTAAGCGAATCACATGGGAGAAGAAGGGGCCCGCGGTACCGCCCGCTGTTGTCCTCAGGAGGTTCCTGCAAGTCAGCGCGAGGACGGGCACAGATTGCCATTATGATTTTCGGTTTGTCGCTTGTCGCTCCGTAAGATAATGAAGGCACTGAGGGCCTGGTGAGGTGACCCGCGCGGGGCGTGCTGCGGGCCAGAGCTCGACCGCTCATATTTATCGACATTGCAGGGACGGATCCAAGCACGAGCGCCGTGCCAGTGTGAACAGCTCCCGTTGTAGGTGACAATCAAGCAGGTGATAATCGCAGATAGTCTAAGCATGAAAAGCAAACTAGCTCAGGTAAATGCAAGAACAATACACGCCACTGGGTCAGGCTCGAGCGGCTTGGGGATGATGCAGCCCGAGGGGCGCCCCTAGCAAAGTAAGCTAAAGATGTAAAGGGATACATGCCCCAGGGACAAACCCATGCGGCCTGGGAATGATGCAGCCCGAGGGGCGCTCCCAGCTAAATAAACTTGGAAAATGCCACCTGGTTGTTTTGTCGAAGGAATGATGGGGCAGCTGAAGATGCGTAGCGAAGGGGCTACTCCTCACGAGCCACCGGGGCCCTGAGCCTCAGGAGGCTATGGGGGTCCAAGCGGTTCCTTGAGGACCGTCTCCGTCTCTGCCAGGACCGCGTGGTGCCTGGCCTCCTGAGCCACCAGGACGCTCCGCAGGTTTTGCTGGAAGGCGGACGCCATGCTCGGCAGGCCAAAGGGCATGCGAACGTAGCTGTGAGGTGGGCCCTCGCAGCGTCCCACGCGCGAAGGCCAGAAAAGCTGCTGATATGCGACCCTATTGAGCCCTAGGACGTCGATGCAGACGCGCAGCCCGCCATCCTCGCCCGGATGGTGAGCTGCGCCAGGTGAGCGGCGATTGCCGCGCATGGCTCTTGCATCCTGTAGTTCCTGAGTGGTCTTGGTGATGAACTCCTGAACGCCGGGCGCTCCTTGCCCGGTATCCTCCTGATGGAAACATGCTGCGAAGCATGCCTCCACGTGGTGCCCGAACGCCTCCCTTGTGATGTTGGAAAGGTCTGAGGCCCTCCAGAAGAGAGCCCCCGAGCCCTGCCCAAGGAGGGCACCGGGTGCGCCTTCCTATGCAAGGGAGGGAGGCGCCCCAGGCGCGGGCGCTGATCCTGATGTGGCTCCACTTGCGGTTCCGCTCTCCTGAGGCCCAGTGCAGAGTAGCTGCTTCTTCTTCTTGGGGACGACCTCAGGAGGGTACTGTGCTGCATTGCTGTCGGGGTCTTCGATTGACGCTGCTTGGAAGGCGCGCTCGAGGGAGCACACCGCATCTCTCTCCTTGCAGGGGACTGTGATGATACCGCCGCTTCCTGGCATCTTGAGGACATTGTAGCCGTGGTGTGTCACTGCCATGAACTTGGCCAGGGCCGGGTACCCGAGGATGGCATTGTATGGCAGACGGATGTGGGCGACATCAAAGTCGACGAGCTCCGTGCGGTAGTTTTTGCGCTGTCCGAAGGTGACAGGTAGGCGGACCTGCCCAATCAGCATGGGGGAACCGCCGGTCACTCCCGAGAAAGGCTTGGTAGGCTAAAGCTGATCGTAGGGCACTTGAAGGCTGTCAAATGTCTCGACGGACAGGACGTTGAGCCCTGCGCCGCCGTCGATGAGTGTCTTGGTAACTTGCACATTGCTGATGACGGGTGAGCAAAGCATCGGGAGAGCACCAGCGGTGACCGCGCACTTGAGCTGATCTATCGAACTGAAAGTGATGGCACACTTGGACCACCTAAGCGGGCGTGTGGCCTCAAGCCTAGGGAGGACTGTGTTCACCTCGCGAACAAACTGCTTGAAGATTTGCTGAGAGGCTGGGGCTTGAGCTCCACACAGGATGCATGCGATAGCCCGCGGCTCCTGGAAGCCCCCAGCCCCCTCATCCTGGTGGTGGTCGTCGTTCCTTATTGGTGGTGGAGGTAGCGGAGGAAGCCCAACATTGCCCTGAGGATGGTCCTCGCGAGGCTGATCCCTCCACGCGCCCTCGCAAGGCTGGTCCTGCCAGCGGTCCTCACGAGGCCGGTCACCCCACTCCTGGCGAGGGCCACGTTCGTCCCAGCATCCTCCGCCACGTCCTCCTCCTCGGCCGTAGCCCCGGTCGTTGTGCTCGGGGCGTCGACCGAGGCGTCCATCTCGAATGGCCCTGAGCTCTTAACAATCATTAGTGTTGTAGCTGTGAACGTTGTGGAAGGCGCAGAACGGCCAGCTGCTCTTGGATGACTCAGGCTGGTCGCGGCCGCGCTTCGTGTCTGGCTCCACTTCAAGTACGGCCACTCCCTTACGCTTCACGTCCTTGGCCTTGGCTTTCTTCTCCTCCAGGTCGGCAGCTGGGAGCTCGACGAGGGAAAGGCGCCCTTCCTCAGCCCTCGCGCGCTTGGTCGCCAGATTGAACAATTCCAGGGATGTGCGCAACTCCTCGTGGATGGCGAGCTCCTCCTTCATCTTGGTGTCGCGGACGCCATCATAAAACACGGAGATGATGGCCTCGTCCGTCACCTTGGGGATCTTGAGGCGAACATTGTTGAAGCACTGGATGTACTTCTGGAGGGTCTCCTCTGGCTACTGCTTGACACGGCGCAGGTCACTCGCGCCCGGAGGGCGGTCGCGAGTCCCCTGGAAGTTGGCGACGAAGCGGTCACGCATCTCATTCCAGGAGGAGATGGAGCCTGGAGGCAGGTTCAGGAGCCATGAGCGGGCGCCCTCCTTGAGGGCCATGGGGAACCAGTTCGCCATGACTTTTTCATCGTTGTTGGCCGCCTCGATGCTCAGCTCGTAGAGCTGCAGGAACTCCAAGGGGTCGGGGGTGCCGTCGTAGCGTGGCGGCAGGTCTGGCTTGAACTAGCCCGGCCATGCGATGCTACTCAGCTCAGGAGTGAAGGTGCGACAGCCCGCGGTGGCCACCGGGACCCTTTGCTGATGTGGAGCCTGCCCTTGATGCCGGTGCACCACCATCGCAGGAGGCGCATGGTCTTGTCATAATGGTGCTGGGAGCGCGGTAGCGTTTTCTTGCGGACGAGGAACTTCTTGGCAGTTTCCTTCTTCGCGCACGGGCACCCGACGCGGTGGGTCGCGCCGGGGCGGCGCTTGGCGCTGGGCGCCATCTTGGTGCAGAGATGGTGGCGGTGGCGCTCCATGGGCCACATCACCCGCAGTTGGCGGAGGGCGAGGCAGCAGGAGGGACGGTGCGAGGGAGCCCCCTGCGGCGCTGACGAGCTCGACGATGCGGTCCAACCATTCTTCGTAGAGGTCGTCAATGGGGCGGTAGCGCAGGAGTTCGTGTGCCATGCACAGTGCGGCCTGCGCGTCCGTGGGAGCGCGACGAGCGTGAGACAATGAGCCGGCCGGGTCAGCGACGGATTGGAGGTGCGGCCGTCCCGCCGCACGGAGGGGTGCAGTGAGGACGCTTGCTTCTTGTTCCCCGCCGGGCCGGTGACGGCGTTGGCGGCAGGCGACGGAGAACAACGGGGAGGCCCGCTGACGGGAGCCGTCTGAAAGGCGCGGGCGGCGAGGGCGGCGCGGCGCTCAGGCGAGCTCGGCGAGCGTCCGCCATGGAGATGATGAAGCGATGGGACGCGGATCAACGGAAGGAAAGCTTCGGCGCACCCCTACCTGGCGCGCAAAATGTTTGATTTCGGGTTCCGGCAAAACCCTTAAGGTTCAAATACTGGGGTGCGCGCTAAGATCTCCCCCTACCTAATCACGCCCTCAACCTCGCCACGATCTCAAAGGCTAGCTCGACGAACTCGCAACACAATAGACACAAGATTTATACTGGTTCGGGCCACCGTTGTGGTGTAATACCCTACTCTAGTGTGGTATGGTGGATTGCCTCTTGGGCTGAGGATGAACAGTACAAGGGAAGAACAGCCTCCTGAGAAGAGGTGTTCTTGTGCTCGGTGGGTGTAAGGATGGGATGGATCTAGTCCCTGATGAGATGAGTTCTACTGTGGTGGCTAGTCCTATTTATAGAGGCCATAGTCCTCTCCCCAAATATTGAGTGGGAAGGGATCCAACAACAGCCAAATTCAAAGGGGGACAGGTAGTACAAGCTATCCTGACTAAAGGTGGTCTTCGCCTGCCAAAGGCTCTGGTGGTGACGCCGTCTTGGGCTCCACGGTGACCTCCGTCCTGCCGTCCTGCTGGTCTTGGTCTCGTTGCACTTATAAGGAAACCTTTGCCTGATGCCTCGGTACTCATTGCCTGCTCTTGCCTCCTTAGCACCAAAGGGGAAATGAGGACACTATGTGCGCTGGCGCCCGCCTGGTCTTGGTCGTCATGGCTGACGTCGTAGGAACCTCACGAGGTTCGCCTTGCCTTGACCTCTCCGCCCCTCGCGAGCCAGCCTGGTGAGGCTGGTCCCGAGGAGGTCTCGCGTCGTCCGCCTCGTGAGGCTTGACCCCTCTCGAGGGTCTTGTCAGATCACAGGTTCCGGCAAAACCCTCAAGATTCAAACACTGGGGTGTGCACGAAGATTTCCTCCCTACCGATCCACGTCCTAACTAGCTAAGATCTCAAGAATGAACTCGACGAACTCACAACACAAGGGACACAAGATTTATACTGGTTGGGGCCACTGTTGTGGTGTAATACCCTACTCTAGTGTGGTGGTGATGGATTGCCTCTTGGGCTGATGATGAACAGTACAAGGGGAAGAATAGCCTCCTGAGGTTGAGGTGTTCTTGTGCTCGGTGTGTGGCTAAGGATTAGGCGAGATGCCTCTAAATGAGTTGTCCCCTATGGTGGTGGCTAGTTCTACTTATATAGGCCCTGGTCCTCTCCCCAAATATTGAGCGGGAAGGGAGCCAACAGCGGCCAATTTGAAAGGGGACAGCTAGTACAGCTTATCCTGACAAAAGCGGTCTTCGCCTGCAAAAGGCTCTGGTGGTGACGCCGTCTTGGGATCCATGGTGACCTCCGTCTTGCCGTCTTGCTGGTCTTGGTCTCGTTGCACCGATATGGAAACCTTTGCTTGATGCCTCGGTACTCTACGATGGCACTTGCCCCCTTAGCACTAAAGAGGAAACAAGGACGCTGCACGCGCTGGCGCCCGCCTTGCGCCAGCTTGATCTTGATCGTCATGGTTCACATCACGAGAACCTCGCGAGGTTTGCCCTGCCTTGATCTCTCTGCTCCTCGTGAGGCAACCTGGTGAGGCCGCTCCTAAGGAGGTCTTGCAGTGTCCGCCTCGTGAGGCTTGGCCCCTCGTGAGGGTCTTGAGTGCCTTGTTGATGAAGATGGGCCGTACAGGCCTGCTAGCACAACCACACCATGGGCCGCAGACAGGCAAGTCTGGGGACCCCCGTTCCCTGAACGCCGACAGTAGCCCCTGGGCCCAAGGCGTGTTCGGGCTTGGCTTCAAGGCGAAGCCAAAGGTAAATTATGGAGCGTCGCGAGCCCCAAAAGCTTGTGGCCTTGGTCGACACGTGGCGGTTGATTGGATGTGGGCGTCTCCTCTTCCCCATGCTGCCTTGGCAACTGCCCAACTTGACAAATCCCTGCGACATGCAAGGAAAACCATCATTACCTATGATCGTGGGGGCGCTGGTTGGCCTTCTCCTGATATAAATGAGGAAGGGGGCGGAGCCCCCGTCGCACATTTCTCCCCATCCTATTTACTTCTTCATCCTTGACCCTCTGCTAGTAGAAATGGCGCCACCCGCAAAAAAAATAGTAGCAATGGTGCCCATCCGAAGGTTTTCCACTGCGGAGAAGGGAAAGACTCCCCTCGACGTGCCGGCGCAACTCCCGCCGAAGAAGAGGCCGGTTCACCGCCGCGACGCATCGGCAACGCAGGTGGTGGTGAGGCCCTGGTGTGAGTGGCCTCCTCCAGGGTATCCTCTACCCTTGTATGCCCAAGCCGGGGGCTCAGGAGGAAGGAGCAACGAGCGGCGCCGCCCGCGGTGCGACCGCGGCCACCGCGCGATGGCGACATGCGTCGTCCCCCCTGGAACCCACGCTGCAGACTCCTCCCGCGAGCTCGTGCTGTGGGCGGCGATGCCGCCAAGCTCTTGGATCCGCTTCCCGCGGTTTTTCTCTGACATGATGCCACCAAGGGGACCCCTCGAGCTCTGGTTGCAGCATGCCGACTGCGATGCTTCGGCGACCGGTGCAGAGGTCGAAGCGGTCTCCCCCGACAAGATCTTCATGACCCGCGGCTGAGGCGAGGTCGCGCGGGTTTGCCGTGCGGAGGGCACCCTCGCAATCCACTTCGAGTATGACGGCGCTTCCACGCTGTTCTTCAAGGTCTTCGAGGCGGAGGGCCGCCGCTTGGAGTGTTGCCCCGGAGGGGAGCGCCAGGATGATGCGCGCTCCGCTCGCGACCACTCCAGCAGCAGCGACTCTTGGGAGTCCAGCGGTTCTCCTGAGCTCTATGAGACCCCGGAGACGAGCAACGACATCTACATGCCCCCGAGCTCTCTCCGCGCCCGAAGCAAGGTTGCAGCGTCCGGCCGCCGCCGTCACTGATCTGGATGGGGTTGGCGCCGGCCTCCCGTGACCCACTATTGATGATGGTGTCAGTGTCGGATCACGAGTTCCGGCAAAACCCTCAAGGTTTGAACACTGGGGTGCGCGCAGAGATTTCCTCTCTACCGATCTACGCCCTAGCTCGCTAAGATCTCGCGGACGAACTCGACAAACTCACAACACAAAGACACGAGGTTTATACTGGTTCGGGCCACCGTTGTGGTGTAATACCCTACTCTAGTGTGGTGGTGGTGGATTGCCTCTTGGGCTAATGACGAACAGTACAATGGCAAGAACAGCCTCCTGAGGTTGAGGTGTTCTTGTGCTTTTTGAACTTGTGTGGGTGAGATGCCTCTCAATGAGCTATCCGATGCCCTCTACTGTGGTGGCTAGTTCTACTTATATAGGCCCTGGTCCTCTCCCCAAATATTGAGCGGGAAGGGAGAAAACAACGGCCAATTTGAAAGGGGACAGCTAGTACAACTTATCCTGACAAAAGAGGTCTTCGCCTGCAAAAGGCTCTGGTGCTGACGCTGTCTTGGGCTCCATGCTGACCTTCGTCCTACCGTCCTACTAGTCTTGGTCTCGTTGCACTGATATGGTACCTTTTGCTTGATGCCTCGGTACTCCGTGCCTGCCCTTGCCTCCTTAGCACCAAAGAGGAAACAAGGACGCTGCACGCACTGGTGCCCGCCTGATCTTGATCGTCATGGCTCACGTCACAAGAGCCTCGCGAGGTTTGCCTTGCCTTGATTTCTCCGCTCCTCGCGAGGCAGCCCGGTGAGGCCGCTCCTGCGGAGGTCTTGTGTCGTCCGCCTCACGAGGCTTGGCCCCTCGCGAGGGTCTTGAATGTCTCATTGTTGAAGATGGGCCGTACAGGCCTGCTAGCATAGCCACGCCGTGGGCCGCAGGCAGGCAAGTCTGGGGACCCCCATTCCCAGAACGCCGACAGTAGCCCCCGGGCCCATGGCGCGCTCGGGCTTGGCTTCAAGGCGAACCCAAAGGTCAAGTGTAGAGCACCACGGGCCCCAAAAGCCTGCGGCCTCGGTTGACGCGTGGCGGTCGATTGGACGTGGGCGTCTCCGCTCCCCCACGCCGCCTTGAAATTCTCCTGGCTATGCGGCCCCCGCAACCTACAGAGTTATTCTTCCATCGCCCACGCCTTGCTTACCCAATCCCTCTGCTTTCTCGAGACTCTACTCCTCCTCTCCAATCTGACCTGCGGTTTGCTTGCTTTGTCGCCATGGCGCCAAAACAAGAAGATAAGCGGACATCCAGTCTTCGCCAAGCGCGCCTCCGGCCGTCCAGCCTGCGGTTGGCCGATCCTTGGTGCTCAACGACGAGTCCATGGACAAGGTGCGTCCAATGCTCGCCTCCAGCTTCAACGAGTGGGGGGAGACGGTAGCCTGGCCTGCATCTCGCACTTGCATTGCCCGGGCAGCCACCGAGGTCCCAATCTTCATCAATGCCCTTTGGGCTGGATTGATTCCTCCTTTCTCCCTCTTCTTCAACGCGGTGCTTGAGCATTATCAGATCCACATGCTGCATCTCGATTCTCAATCCGTGACTCTCCTTTCCGCCTTTGCCTTTGTGTGTGAAGCCATGGTGGGCATCTGAAAGCACAAGTGCTCCCTAGGTGGTTTTGGTAATTAATGTCAACATATCTCTTGTTGGACTAACACTTTTATCTAGTATGTTTCAGACAAGTTCAACAATGGAGTGGCATGGACTAGAGGATGTGGAACCCCTTCAAGATGCTAAGGACAAAGTATTGGCTCAAGCTTCGAGATCAAGACTCCACATTTTCTATTTTAGTGATCCAAGATCACATTGAGTCTATAGGAAAAGCCAATACTATCAAGAGGGGATGAGGTGTTGCTTAATGCCTTGCTTGCTCAAAGTGCTTAGTGATATGCTCCAAAGCCCTCAACTACTTCCCCACATCCACATATGTCCTAAACCCAAAGTCTAACTCGGCCCACCGATTCTTTCTATCTGGCGCCACCGAGTTCAGATATCTTAGCCACTGCCACAAACCCTAGGCAAATCGGTCTCACAGATAGGGATCTCGGTCTCACTGAGATGGGATTGTTATCTCACTGTGTATGTCCATTACCAAAATCGGTAATCGGTACTACCGGTATTACAATGCAAGCTCTCTGATTAGCTTATTACCAAAATCGGTCCCACCGAGTTTGTGTAATCGGTCTCACCGAGTTTGCCTGACCAACTCTTTGGTTAGCTTATTACCAAAATCGGTCCAACCGAGTTTGTGTAATCGGTCTCACCGAGATTACGTTATGCCCTAACCCTAACCATATCGGTCCTACCCAGTTGCATGTCGGTCCCACCGAAAATCCTAACGGTCACTAGATTTGCTAAATCGGTCCGACCGAGTTTCTCAATTCGGTCCCACCGAGATTGGTAAATTGTGTGTAACGGTTAGTTTTTGTGTGGAGGCTATATATACCCCTCCACCCACTCTTCATTCGTGGAGAGAGCCATCAGAACAAACCTACACTTCCAATACACATTTTCTGAGAGAGAACCACCTTCCCTTGTGTTGAGGCCAAGATATTCCATTCCTACCATATGAATATTGATCTCTAGCCTTCCCCAAGTTGCTTTCCACTCAAATCTTCTTTCCACCAAATCCAAATCCTGCGAGAGGGAGTTGAGTGTTGGGGAGACTATCATTTGAAGCACAAGAGCAAGGAGTTCATCATCAACACACCATTTGTTACTTCTTGGAGAGTGGTGTCTCCTAGAGTGGCTAGGTGTCACTTTTGAGCCTCCGACAAGATTGTGGAGTTGAACCAAGGAGTTTGTAAGGGCAAGGAGATCGCCTACTTCGTGAAAATCTACCACTAGTGAGGCAAGTCCTTCGTGGGCGACGGCCATGGTGGGATAGACAAGGTTGCTTCTTTGTGGACCCTTCGTGTGTGGAGCCCTCCGTGGACTCGCGCAACCGTTACCCTTCGTGGGTTGAAGTCTCCATCAACATGGATGTACGATTGCACCACCTATCGGAACCACGACAAAAACATCCGTGTCTCCAATTGCGTTTGAATCCTCCAAACCCTTCTATCGGGGAGAACTGATCGTGTCCCGCGATCACCTATGGGACCTGGTCCCTTGTGGTTCGGAGGGGGAGCGGAGGATGCACAAAGAGCGGATCGAGGCGATGCGCACGAGCAGATTTACCCAGCTTCGGAGCTCTCCGGAGAGATAATACTCCTACTGCTGCTTTTGTGTATTATCTTGTGTTCTTGCTAGGGAGCAATGGGAGCTACAAAACCTAGCCTGAGTGTGGTCTCGTATGAGTAGAATGAACTAAGCCGGAGCTGAACCGAACCCTTTCTACGTTGCACTTGGGCCTCCTTTTATAGGCACAAGGGGTCACCACAGGTGGCAACATGTAGGAGGGTACAAATGTAAAAACAGTGGTTGGTACACCAACTTGTACAATGTACAGTGATCTATACCTAACTCTGACGGCAAGGGACAAGAGTCATTAATGCCCGTCTCAGTCGCCTGAACAGTGCAACAGGGACCGTCAAGCGCGCCTCCGTTCGCCACGATGGAAGCTTGTCGGCGCGCTACCGCTGCTCCCGCTGGCTGCACAGCCCGTCGACACGCTGCTTGGGAAAGCCCCATGGCGACATCGTTGGCGGATGAGCTGGAGCGGAGATGAAGAGAGGTCACTTGCCGCGGCGAGCACCTTGCCGCGGCAAGGTTCTTGTCGTGCTCGGGAGCTTGTCGCTCACCAAGCCTTCCCGGCAAGCTCCTCTTGCCGGGGCCTTGTTTCCTTCGTGCCTTGAGTGGTCTTCCCGGCAAGCTCCTCTTGCCGGGGCCTTGATTACTTTGTTCTTGAGTGGCTCCAAAGGAGCCACGGAAGATCTTGACGGTCACCAGGCCAGCCCTGCCGCGGGGTGCTGCAACTGCCCGTGCACGAGTTCGGGATACTAGGGTACCCCTACTCTAGTACACCGGACAGAGCCCTGCCTGGGCCATACACGGCGCTAAGCTCTGTTGGGCCAGGCCCAATACAGTGTACGGCACGCTACGTGTCTGGGTTACGCCATTACGCTTCTGGACCCTACCACGCCTCCCACGAACGACCACGCACCGGACGTGGCGTCGTGGGGAGATCGTGGGGCTTTCTTTAATGGGAAAAATCGAACGCCGTCCCTCTCCCTTTATAAGCAGGGGAACAGGCAGGGCGCCCACTTGCCATTGCTGTCACATCGAAACCCCCTCGCTTTCCCCTTTCTTCTCGAGCCCAAAGAGGCGTCGCTCCGCCCCTCCATTGCCACGGTGCCAACAACGCCGCCGACTTCCTCCACCACCTCTCCCCATGGCTCGACAAGGAAAAGGAAAAGCGTGAAATCAGCCGGCCTTGGCGCTCGCGACGTTGCGGAAGGAGCGGGCCCTCTTGATCCACCGCCGACAGAAGGAGCTGAGGAGCTGTACTACCTTTTCGGTCAACGGCGACGCTGGCGCACTCACAAGACGAGTGATCTCCGCCACCCACGTCGATAAGGTCTCCATCGGGTACCCCTTTTCGCGATTTTCTTCCACCTGGCTCTCGCCCGCCTTTTCTAATTCTTCCGTGATGTCATGAACACATATGGCCTCCGCCTCCTTGACTTCACCCCCAACGCCGTCCTCACCATGGCCGTTTTCGCACACCTCTGCGAGAACTTTGTCGGGGTCCATCCAAATGTCGCACTCTTCCGCCATTACTTCTCACCCCGCGTAGAGAGAGGAGAGCCGCTTGCCGGAGGAATTGCATGGACCTCTAGGATCGGCAAGAAGGAAGAGTATCTTGACGGAGAGTTGCGTAGCAAGTGGGAGGAGTGGAGAGCTGACTGGTGTTGGATCTTAGAAGAGGAGCCACAACCTTTCACCGCCCTGCGCCAAACTCCCATAGTTCACGGCAATGATTGGAGCAACTTGGCGCCGGAGGACGACAAGTTGACGATTGCCGTGACTAGGATTTTGCGTCTCCGGCAAGCAGGACTTACCGTAGGAGCAGTTGGCGTGGACTTCCTTCGCCGCTGCATCGCGCCCTTGCAGGAAAGGGGGAGGCCTGCTTGGGAATTCCAGAACGCGGCGGACATCATGAGGCTGCGCCCGGGGCTGAATTGGAACTTCACTGTCCTGGAGCTTGACGACATGCTGCAGGAGCTATTCAAGCCTGAAGCGGATAACCCCGAGTGGTGCATGTTGCCGAGGAGTCATGCCCTGTGTAACAACTTCGTCCTTGACAAAGATCCGCGATGATGCCGTTATGCGATTCCCATGGAATCGTTCCAACTTAGCGAGGAGCCCGCCCGACGACGTCGTGCAACAGTTCTTCGACAACTTGGTGGAGGTGCGAACGCCGACGAAAGCGAGCGCGGCTCACCCACGACACCATCGATCCGGGAGATGCGCGCGCCGCCACGAGTTGGAGGAAGCTGCAGAGCTGCTGCCGCCGGCGTATTTAGGTTCACTTTGTCGAGGAGGCGAGACGGCCGAGGCGGCAAGCCTTGCCGACGAGAGAAGAGTTCGTTGGTGAGGAGGAGCACGAGCCGAGCCCGACGAAGGCGAGCGAGTCTCGCTGGGCGCCCTCCTCCGCCGTCAAGTAACTTGCCGCAGAGGAGCCCGCTGTCCCGGCCAAGGAGACGCCTCCATAAGGCGGAGAAGTGGCGGGCGGCATACGGTCCAACAGCCGCCTCGCCAGCTCGACAGCGCTTCTACCAAGCAAGCACTGTTGCAGCGGAGGCGCCTCATCCACTCCACGGCGGCGGGCGAGGTCTTCTGAGTCGCGGCCCTGCACCCGCCAAGCGTTGAGGAATCTTCTCCCCAATTAAATGCGCGGGAGCGGAGTTTGATCTCTCCGCCCTCAGCTCAGGAAGAAGAGGAAGAGTAAGATCTTGTCGCTGTTACTTGCAATCCTCAATTTATTGCTTTATTTTATATCTGTGGCTTCACTCAAACCTTCTCCTTCTTGAGGCGCTAGCTCGAGGCGTCGAAGGGCCAAGACCCGGTGGTGCTGCGTCTCGGATGATTCCCACGTGGCTGACAGGGGCACGTCTGGGACTCCCTTGCCGGACCCGGCGACCCTTCAACAGAGCAGCCCCCAGCACAACCCCCAGCGTAAGTGTTTGGTTTACTTCTCTTGGTTAGGTGTGCTTGGGTGCTTCTCCGTCATTGATATCTGGTTTGTTGAATTGTGTAGGAGCAGAGCAGTCTCATCAGGAGGTCCCGGAGGCTGCTCCCGAGGTCCAGCCTCATCAGGAGGCCTCGGAGGTCACCCCCGGAGTTCTGCTTGCTTCAACTACGCCACCAAGGGAAATCTCCCCAAGGAGCGCTCTCGGCAAGGAGGCTTCTCCAGACAAGGGAATCTTCTCCGGCAAGGGGCAGCGCCGACAACCTCTCGGTGGTGGAGACCAGCGCAGCAGACCCTCTGCGGGTAATCTTCCGTTCGAGAATTTCCCTTGGGTTCTTTTCTTCTCGCTTCTTCTTTTTGAACATTTGCTTGACTTGTTCTTTCTTCTTTTGACCATCAGATCCATCTGCGGGGAGATCCGATGGAGACCGAGGCTGCCGGGCGTAGGAGGGCCTTCATGGCGACAATGTCGACGCCACCGACATGGAGGAGGAGGCTGGCGCCGACAGGCCCGGCCGGCGAGGAGGCCGCCAAGGCTGCTTGGCCTTGGCTGGGAGAATCTGGCGATCGCCGCAGCGGCCCCGAGGCCGCAGGGCGCCAGGCGCTGCACCGACCGCCGACCCTCCCGCCACCGATGCTGCATCGAGACTCGAAGAGCTAACCCGGCGCCTATCTGAAGTCCGGGCGAGGTGTGTTTATCAAGCTCCCACAGGCATCAAGCTCGGGGCACCGCCGAGAGGGAGACCTTGACGGAACTGCTTTGCCTCCTTGGCTGTCGCTGGTCGATGCTCCAGCAGCAGCAGCGGTGAGCCCGAGGAGGAGCAAGCTGCTAAAGAGGTTCTTGTCGCTCTACCGTGCCCGCCAAGCCAAACTGGAGTCGGGGAGGCGCTTGTCGTGAGGCGGAGCCGACTTGGAAAGCAGCGGAGAGCTCCGCGCGCCAACAAAGAAACTCTCCGGGATATAGCGAGGCGCGGGAGCAGCTTCTTGAGGCGCCACGACCTTCATCTTGGAGAAGGGCGAGGTCGAGGCAGCAGAGGCTTGCCGTGAGAAGCTCTCCGCGAGAAGGTGAGCTAAGCGCAGCGGAAGATCAACCTCGACAGCTATGAGGAAGATCTCACCGTCTTGAGAGCAAATGATTGGCGGCCACTTGAGGAGGCAAAGGATGCTGCTGCGGCTGCGAGGCCGCCAAGAAGGATTGGAGGCGAGGTGGCTCAGCTAGAGTCCACCCTCCCGAGAGAAGCGCCGAGGAGGTCGCGGGTTGAAGCGCGGCCGAGAAGGACCTACACCCTCGGCGAGTTGCAGTGGTCGTTTTTTGAGAAGATCAAAAAAGCTCGATGCCGCCAAGGATGCCAAGGCGGATCTGGAGTTAAACTGACTACCCGAGCGGAGACCTTGAATGGCGCCAAGGAGCAGGAAGCGGGCTGCTGGAAAAGATCAAGGCCACCGAGGAGTTCTTTGTCGAGTCTTGTGACCGCCCAGAATAATCTCAGAGACAACATAATGCCTTTGACGAGAAGGTCTTGTGGACACCGCCGCCGGCATCCATAATGAGTGATGGAGCTGGGGATGGCGGATCTTGGGTACTCCATCGGCGAGAACCTTCAACCCAGCATCAAGCTCAGCCTATTCTTCAAAGGCGTCTTGTGGTCTCAATGGCTCGGGGAGGAGATCCCAAAGCAGGTGGCGGAGTCGCGCCAAGTCTGCTGCCGGGCTCTCAAAAGGTGTTGATGAAGGTGGCCTTCCGCAACCCAGGCGTCGATTTCACCGAAGTCCTCAAGTCCCTGCCTCCATCCGCTGACGTTGAAGCGCTCAAGGCCCTTGTCGCACCCATCGTGGACAGGGTGAGTGGAGTCAAGAGGCTCGATGGCGACCGCGTGGACTAGGCCGCCAAGTTTATCTCTCTCTTGTCAGCGAGATCATGTTTAGGTGAAAAATCTATTAGATCCGCGACAAGTTATTATGTAATATACACTATCTTAGGCAATCGAATACAATGTTATTTCCTTTACTCGATTTCTTCCCTTGTATGTTTATACCCTCGCTTTTAGGGGAACTTGTCGGTCACGAACACCTTTGCCTTGACGAGCTGAGTCGGAACTTCAAGCAACTGCTTTGGCGATGCCGCCTCCGACAAGCAACCTTATCGCAACTAGTTGCAGCACACTTAAGTTGTTGAGCGGACTCGAAACAAAGTAAGGGCGCAAGCTAATCATGAAGTCAGTTCCTCAGCGCAGGTTTTCCATACAAAGTACTATCGTTCGAGGAAGATAACTTTAAAAATTTGAAACTGGTTGTTTAAACTTAGCAACTTAGCTTCTCTCTTGTTCACTTCCCGGCAAGGCGACAGTTCCTAGAGTGACGCTTGGCGGCCCACACCATTATCTTCTCCTCCCCCCCCCCCGGTTAACTTGTGGGTGGATGAACCTTCTTCTTGTTTGAGAAGAAAGAAGAGAAAATAAAGTTATGGAGCCTAGTGGCTCGTCATTGCTTACCGGGTGTGGATGCTGCACAAAATGTTAGTAAACACATGCATATAAGATTATGAAAGCATGTATTGACAAGTTATGCGCAACACATAAACTTCTTGATGCAGGGTCTGCGCCCGGCTTTGTACAAAGGATTACATGCTACAGCGACAAGACTTGTACAAAGGGTGGTTGCGGAGCAGGTTCCGCAACCGCGTCATGGGTAAAACTTGCGAAGATGCTCTATATTCCAGGAATTGCTCACGGAGCGCCATCTTCGTTCTCAAAGGCGGACAGCGCCGGGCCTAGTGACTTCGTTTCACCCGATAAGGGCCTTCCCTTGGCGTCAACTTGTTGGAATTCTTGGCGGATTGAGCGCGCGAAGAACAAAATCGCCTTCCTCGAAGCTTCGGCATTAACTGCGGCTATGGTAGCGGCGCAAAGCTTGCTGATAACGAGCAGCTCGTGACAGCTGAAGGCGATCCTCCTCGAGGCAGCGCGTCCTCTTGTCGCAGCTGCTCTTGCTCAAGCTCATCATAGCGAGCACTCGAGGTGACCCGTATCTGAGTTCCGTGGGAAGAACTGCCTGCGCTCCGTAGACTAGGCGAAAGGTGTCCGGCGGTGGCTCGATTTGGCGTTGTCTGATCGACCAAGAACCACCGGCAGCTCCTCGATCCGATTTCTTCCGCACTTGCGCAACTTTGTCGAAAGTTACGGTCTTGAGTCCCGCAGCACTTCAGCGTTTGCTCTCTCTTGACCGTTGCTTCTCGGATGAGCAACGAAGCAAAGCAGATCTTGGCGCCAAGATCTTGGGCGTCTTGCATGAAGGTGCGGCTCGTGAGCTGTGTGCGTTATCGGTGATGATTCTGTTAGGAATCCCAAAGCGGCAAACAATTGACTGAAGAACTTGATTGCTGAATATGCTGTCACCTTCCTCTTGGTTCCTTCCGGCCACTTTGTGAACTTGTCGATTCGCACGTACAAGTACTCAAAGCCCCGACGGCTCCGGGGAAGGGCCGAGGATGTCGAGCCCCCAGACCGAGAAGGGCCAGGATAAAGGGATCGTCTGGAGAGCTTGAGCTGGTTGGTGTATCTGTTTGGAATGGGCCTTGCGCTTCACACTTGGTTACTTGTGCGATTGCATCTGAAGGGCTTCGGCGGAAGAAACCTTGCCAGAAAGCTTTGCCGGCAAGTGCTCTTGTGCCAATGTGGTGACCACATATGCCTCCATGTATCTCTGCCAACAGCTTCTGTCCATGTTCCCGGCAAATACACTTCAATTTCACACCGTTGAGTCTTCTTCTGTACAGGATGTTGTTAACAAACTGGTACATACTTACTTGCCGGCTACTTTTCCGCTTCTTCTTGCTCTTGGGAAGTCCTCCATGCAGAAGGAAATGGGCGATTTGCTGCGCCCATCTTTGGAGCACGTGGCTCGACAACAAGGACTAAAGGCTCATCTATCACTGCGGGAACATTAGCTTCCACGGCAGAACACGTGGTTCGCGGAGCTTGATGATCCCGGCAAGCTTGCGGAGCAAAGCTTGTCGGGAGCGTCTACTTCAGCGAAACAAACCACATGGTTTGTCGGAGCAGACTGCTCCTCAGTGATATTTGCATTGATTTTAGGGACTTTCTTGGCGGCGGCTCCAGGGAGCTCTGCCGGAAAGTAGTCGCCGGAAACCAATTTTCTCTTCTTGTTCTGTCCTATCGATGGTGTTACAGTTGGCTGAGTCAGCTTGAGCACAAAAATTCCTGGTTCCACAGGTAACTTAAGTGCGGCACATTTGGAGAGGCCATCAGCTATGTCATTCTGAGCTCTTGGAGCGTGTTCCATTTGCGAGCCTTCAAAGTGCTCTTCTAGCTTTCTCACTTCATCGGCGTAGCTTCCATCAGCGGACTCGATAATCTTTATTTACTTGGCGGACGACAAGTTGCGAGTCCCCGACAATGAGCTTCTTGATCCCAAGGTCTACCGCAATCCACGAGACCGGCAAGCAAACCTTCATACTCTGCAGTATTGTTTGTTGCTTGTTCCTTGGGAAAGTGCATCCGGACTATGTACTTGAGGTGCTCTCGGTGGGTGCGATAAGCGTACTGGCACCGGGCGCCTTTGCAGCGAGCACCATCGAAGTACATCAGCCACTCTTTATTTGCCTCCTTGGCGGGGATGCTTGTCTCTGGAATTTCTTCATCTTGCGTTGGCGTCCATTCTGCTATGAATTCTGCCAATGCTCACTTTGGATAGTTGAAGTACTTTCAAACTTGAGACCAAAGCTTGACAGCTCGATGCCCACTCGACAATTCTGCTGTTGTTCGGATTTTGTAATATCCTCTTTAGCGGAGCGGTGACAACTGTTATCTCATGTGCTTGGAAGTAATGGCGCAGCTTTCTCGAGGCCATGAGGAGGCGAAAAGCAACTTACGCACACAGTACCTTGACCTAGCCCCTGCGGAAGGAAGGCCGACAAAAGTAGGTGGCGCTTGCACCATCTTTTACGTATCTTATCGCAACCCTGCGCTGATCTGTCCTTGTCGGGACGAGCTTGTGGAGAAGCCCCTTGCTTGTCATTGGATGTGTGCCCTCGGTTGCCCGCTCATCATCGCCTCCCTCTCCGCTACTAACGCAGCACTAACCACTTGATTGGTGGCTGCTATATACAGCAACAACTTCTCTTGTGGCTTAGGTGTGACAAGTATTGGAGTAGAGGACAGGTATCTCTTCAAGTCTGCGGCGCAGCCTCCGCCGGAGTCCATTTCATTGGACCTGCCTTTTCAAGATTTTGAAAAATGGCGAGGCGCGCTCAGAGACTTAGAGATAAACCTCTTGAGAGCACCACGCAACGGCAAGCCTTGACATCCTTGGCCTTTGGTGCTTCAATCTGCTCAATGGCCTTAATCTTGTCGGGATTGGCTTGATTCCCAGCTGAGATACAAAAGAACCGAAAGCTTGCCGAAGGGACTCCAAACACGCACTTCTCGGGTTAAGCTTGAGGTTGATCTTGCTTGCAGATTTGCGAAGTCTCATCAAATCTTGAATCGAGTTGCTTTGTCCTTGCTCTTGACCACTATGTCATCCATGTAAGCTTCTACATTTACGTGTATCGTGGCTCGAAGGCATCATGGACTACTCGCAAAAGTTGAACGAGCATTCTTCAAACCGAAAGGCATCCATATGAAGCGATCGTGCCACATGGTGTAATGAAGCGGTTTTCTCTTCATCCTCTTCTGCCATGAAGATCGATGATATCCTGAATATGCATCAAGAAATGAAAGCAAATCACATCCGGTAGTGGAGTCAACAATCTGGTCAATCGTGGCAAGGGAAGCGGGTCTTTGGGACAAGCTTTATTAACATCTGTGAAGTCAATACAAAGTCTCCATTTCCCATTTGCCTTCGTACAACTACGGATTGGCCAACCACGTGGGATGGAGTACTCCTCGACAAGGCCCGCTGCTTCAACTTCTTGATTTCTTCCGCTATGAATTCTTGGCGCTCCACTTTTGTTTCCTAACTTTTTTGCTTGATGGGCGTAGCGTGAGGACAGATAACTAGGTGGTGCTCAATTACTCACAGGAACACGGGGATGTCGGATGGTTGCCATGCAAACACGCCGACACTCGCCCTGAGGAAAATGAGCTCGCCTTCCTATTTAGGGTCAAGCGTGGCACTGATGGTGAAAGTACCACCGGTGCCGTCCTCCTGGCGGGCACCTTCTTGGTCTTGGCGGAGCTGCCATCATCTTCTTGCACTTGCGGTGGAGCTCGATGGTGCGTCCTCAGCGGTAGCGCAGCACTCCGAAGAGTGCGCTTGCGGAGTGGGCATCGAGCTCTTGCGGACTTGATGGTCTTCTTCTTCCCAAGTGGTTTTGCTATCATCGCGTGCTGCATCCGGTAAATCTTGTCGGCGCGAGATAAGCGCATCCTTCTTGTCGCCATGGACAGAAATAGCGCTTATCGGGCGGGCATCTTGAGTAAATTGTAGGCGAAATGAAGCTGCCATGAACTTGGCAAGCGCTGGACGGCCAAGTATACCATTGTAGGGCAATGGGAAATCGGCAATGTCGAGCGTAACCTTCTCGATTCTGAAGTTTAGCTCAACTGCCAAATGTTACCGGCAATGTGATCTTCCCTTTGGCTTGCTCCTCCACAGGTTGATTCCTTGGAATGTACCGGTCTCTTGAGCTGTTGTCGAGGATTTGTAGTTTACGAAGTACTGCGAGAGGAGATCAAGTTCGGCCGGCCCGCCGTCAACCAACATCTTTGTGACTTTGAGGTTGCGGATAGTTGGTGATACCAACATCGGCAAGCACCGGCGGCGATGATGCGATCAGGTGATCCTCAATGTCAAAAATGATGGGCGTCTGGACCACTTGAGAGGTTTGCGCGACTCTATGGAAGGTTCTGCTGCATTAACCTCACGCATCCTTTGCTTGAGTTGGCGGTGCGAGTTATGCGAGGAAGCACCACCGTCAGCATAAAGGACCTCTGTCGCCTTACGAAACTCCTGCTCATCAGCTTCATCATCTTCCATGTCATCATCATCTTCATCTTTGTCTTCATCCTTTTCGCGGCCCCGGGGAGGTCTGTCTCCTTGCCGCTGCTTGGCCTTGCCGCGGCATCCTCCCGGCCGGGTCTCTTCTTACTTGCTGCACTGCACCTTCACAGGCCTTCTCCTTGTCTACGCCGCTTGTATTCAGCTCTGTAGCTCAACAAGCTGCTCGACTTTCTTGCAGCTCTGGAGATCGTGGCCCTTGGTGCGGTGGATCTTCTGATCTTGCTTGTTGGAGCTGTCGGGCTTGTCTGCGGCCGCCCGCAGCTTAGCGGTCGGCGTCATGCGAAACCTCCTTGCGGAGCCACCAGCCTTGGCTTTGTTGGCGGCACCATCCTTGCCGAACTGCTTTCGACAACTAGTACTTCTTGTTTTTCTTCCTTACATTGTTTACCACTTGGCTCTTCCTTGCAGGCGGTCTCCTCCTATCAGACTCTGCTCCCACATTCTCTCTGGAGTCTTCTTCCTTCTTCAGTAGCGTGCGCACTTAGCCGGCCAGGCGTAGAGCTGTTGGCGTCTTTCACTTGCACATCGCCATCTCCTCCCTCATCCTGCGGTTTCGTACATTCGATGAAATGCCTGATCACCGGCGCGGGGTGGACATCTGGGATGTTGTAATGCCTGCAGGCTGAACCTCTGGATGAATTTGCGCGGGGACTCTCCTTCCTTCAGGCGAGTAGGTGAAGGTCACTCTCACGGCCATGAGGCTTGTGGCACGCTGTGAAGGCGCCAACAAACTGGTGGCACAAATCTGCCAAGAAGAAATAGAGCTGTCCGGCAAGTGCATGAGCCAAGACAGGCGTTTGGCTTGAGTACGAGAGGGAAATAGTTGGCGAGATCTTGTCGTCTCGTCCCCGCAGCCTGCACCGCGATGGTGTAGATCTTTGAGGAACTCCGATGGGTGTGTCCTGCCATCATACTTCCCGGCACATCGGCAGAAGTTTTTCTTGTCGGACCACGGACTTGCCGCAGCTCACGAGTGAGCAGGGGCAACCTACGCGTCTGATAAGTCGCTGTTTCCCTGGCGCATGCATGTCAGCGATGGGCCCGGCGCTGGTCGGATTAATGGCGCGCTTCTCTTGGCGCTTCGATTCGGGTTCGGCGTCTTCTTCTGCCGTTCTCGAAGAACTTGGCGCTGGTCGCGGCAGCTCGCGAGATCCGGCAGCGCTGTGGAGTCGCTGTCGAGAATGGATCCGGCGAGTCGGTGATCTTAGCCTTCCGGAAGGAGTGTCTGGTGGCTGCACCCCGCAAGTCTCGTCGCCATCGGCTCGTGCCTTGTCGCCTTACGCTGGCTGCGGCGCTTGGTTGCAGCGGGGCGTCGCCGTTGGCAAAGCCGATGAGGCTCTGTATTGTGGCCCTCCATTAAATCGACCTTGTCGGCCGTTGGAGATAGTCTAGAAGTAGCTGGGCTCTCGCCAAGGCTTCTGGCTGGTGTGGAGGTGGCAATGGCGTGCGTGGCGAGGCGGGATGTGCTCGGACTCTAACCAAGTTAGGAGGGCAGCATCCATGGCAACCGTACTCCACTCGTCACCGGCATCTTTGATGCGCATGCGGGTCTCGAGGCCTCTGGATCCCCAGCAGCCTTGGTCCAGGCGTATGGTGCCGAGCATCGTGGCTGTCGGTCCCCGCCTCTGAGAAGGGCAGCGGTGCGGATTGAGACGCCCGGCGCTGCGCTGCCTTGTCCTTGGACCTGGCGGCATTGTGGGCTCTCGGCGGCGCCCGTTCCTCCGCGGCGTTCCCCCACCACACAGCGGCTCCGGTGGTGGTGGGTTCGACAGCAGACTGCTCTGCTGCTGCCGAAGACTTCTTCTTGGCGCCATGTTGGCGAATGTTGATGAAGAAACTGCTCGTGTGAGCGCGGATCGGGTTCACACAGCCTCGGCGCCCCTACAGCGCGCCAAGATGTCGGGGAAGAACTGATCGTGTCGCGATCACCTATGGGACCTGGTCCTTGTGGTTGGAGGGCGGAGGATGCACAAAAGAAGCGGATCGGCGTGCGCCGAGCAGATTACCCAACGGAGCTCTCCGGGAGATAATACTCCTCTGCTGCTTTTGTGGATTATCTTGTGTTCTTGCTAGGGAGCAATGGGAGCTACAAAACCTAGCCTGAGTGTGGTCTCGTATGAGTAGAATGAACTAAGCGGAGCTGAACCGAACCCTTTCTCGTTGCACTTGGGCCTCCTTTTATAGGCACAAGGGGTCACCACAGTGGCAACATGTAGGAGGGTACAAATGTAAAAGCAGTGGTTGGTACACCAACTTGTATAGTGTACATTGATCTATACCTAACTCGTGACAAGGGACAAGAGTCATTAATGCCCGTCTCGATCGCTGAGCGATTACTGAGGGACCGTCAAGCGCGCCTCAGTTAGCCATGATGGAAGCTTGTCGGTAGCTTTTACCGCTGCTCCCGGCTGGCTGCTGCACGTGCCCGTCGACAGCGATGCTTAGGAAAGCCCATGGCGACACGTTGGCGGATGAGCTGGGCGGAGATGAAGAGGTCACTTGCATGGCGAGCACCTTGCCGCGGCAAGGTTCTTGTCGTGCTTTCAGAGCTTGTCGCTCACCAAGCCTTCGGCAAGCTCCTCTTGCAGGGCCTTGTTTCGCCGTGCCTTGAGTGGTCTTCGGCAAGCTCCTCTTGCGGGGCCTTGATACTTTGTTCTTGAGTGGCTCCAAAGGAGCCACGGAAGATCTTAACCGGTCACCGGGCCAGCCACTGCAGCGAGGTGCAGCTGCCCGTGCGAGTTCGGGATACTAGGGTACCCCTACTCTAGTACACCGACACCTTCCCTTTACATTCTTGCAAGTTGCATGCTATACTTTCCGCTGCTCATATAATCTTTGAATGCTTGCTTGAATTATGTATTGTGATTGATAAACTTGTGCCAAAACTCCACTTGAACTTAAAAAGTTAAAAACTGCAACTTTCTGTACTTAGTGTCTAATCACCCCCCCCCCCTCTAGACACCTCTTCTCGATCCTTTCAGCATCGCTCCTTCTGTGGCCCTCCTCCGCCATTTCTTCTCATTGCATCTGACTGACCCTCAGCAAAGCTCAGGGTGCGTGAGCTTCCCGACCGTGGCCGCGACGGCAGGCGCGGGGATCGACTTCGAGCTTCCTCCATCCACGAGTGAGTTTCGGACATGGTGGGTGTTTGTCGACGCCGATATGCTCAGCCCCCTGCTCCACGCCCCGTCAGCGCCTGCCGTTTCCCACTCCGGTTGGGGCCACGAGAGGCTCTCGAGCCCCCGTCTTGTCCGAGTCTAGCTCAGGCTAAGGAGGCTGAAGGACCGCGGCGTGACCGTGCCGATGGTGGTGAAGGAGTTCGTCAAGCGCCGGGTTGCTCTGCTTTAGCGCCATTCTCGCCCGATGTGGGCCTTTTCAGGAGTCCAGGCTCCCCCTTGGGACGCAGCAGACGGTGCTCAAGGTCCTGACAGGTGTCCCTTCGCGGGATGACTTGCCTGGGAAGAACTGTCTGCTGTACTGCTGCAATAACAAGGCTGAATTTGCAGGGAGCATGCCTCCCTTTGACGAGTGGGGACTGCGTCCGGACGGCCTGGTGGGGTCCTGCGAGAACCCTGTCAGCATGGTTCCCTTCTTCGTTGCCGGCTCCGAGCCCGTGCCGAATGTGGGTCGGGGGATGGCGCCCGCGGTGGCAGCACAACCGGCGTAGTCCTCCGCGAGCGCATGATTACGGGGCGTCGGCGCTAAGATGGCCGCATCACGGCTCCCAAAGCGAAACTCCGAGGCCTCGGGAGGTCGCGGTGAGGCGGCACCCAACTGTTTTCGGCAGCTAGGCACCCCTGAAGTTGCTCCCTCAAACACTTCTTATTTGCACCCGTCTTGGCCGCCATGTTCGGCGCTTGATCGGCTTTGTGTGGACCGAGGAACTCCACAAGAGGAAAGGATCTCCGGCGGCAGCGGTATCTTGAGCCGTTGAAACAGCAAAAGTACATCGCTGTTGTGGTAAGTCTGCACCTTGATTTCTTGATTGCGCTTTCATCACGGCGGCTCTTGGGACCCCTTACGCGGTCGTTGAGTCCCCCGAGAAGCAATCCCTGCCTTCCTCGGCACCTTCGTCGGCCTTGAGCATCCCGAGCCTGCATGCCGCGCCTGGAACTGGGCCGGTCGAGGGGGTGCGCTTGCCTTTATGGTGCCTTGAATCTGCGGCTCCGTCGCCCTTCCTCCACGGCCTGGCTTGGAGCTTGGCGGGTGTTCCCCGGACTCCTCCTCTGGTCATGGACAGCAGCTGGTTGGTTTCGGTCTTCAGCTCCTCCTCAAGCAGCGGGCCCCGACCGGCCGGGGCCCCTCGTGAGGTCGGGCTGGCACAGGCGGCACCAGCCCCAGCCCCTGGCGAGAGGTGCGCCGCTCCGTCCTTTGCAGCCCGTGGCGGAGGACGAGGTGGGCCATGCGTTGGAGTTCGAGCGTGGGAGGAGCGCCATTCGTCATGAGCTCTTTCAGGAGGCGATAGGCACGATGAGCCGATTGGTGAAGAACTTGCGGGCGTCGACTTCGCGCCTTGGCGAAGGTCTTGGCGGGTGGAGGCAAGCGTGGTGAGGTGGCCATCAACCTTGGCGCTACCAGCGTGATCTTGATAATGCGAAGGCCGAGGCGTCCCTCAAGGTTTCGCATGAGGCTTGCTCCCGAGCCTTGGAGGAGGCTCGTGAGGCTGACCACCGTCGCGGGGCTGCGGAGAAGCGCGCGTGGGAGCTCCACGCTTGGAGCGCGTTCCTAGAACAGCGGGTGGGCGCAAAGGCCGCCCTGCGTCGTGAGGGGCGCCCACCGAGGAAGAAGAGATCCGGGGCCGAGGCGCTCTCGGAGGCCGTGGGCAGTAGCCTCTAGCTTGAGCAGCTGGAGACGAGGGAGCGTCAAGTTGCTCAAGCGTAAGATGCCGTCGGGGCTCACGAGGCCAAGGTTTAGGAGGAAGTCGACCGCCGGGTGGCTGAGGTTCACGCGGATCTTGAGGGTTGGCAAAACTTGAAGCTGAAGCTTCCGGGGACTGAGGTAGCGGGCAGGATTGCTGCTCTTAGGCCCAGGTTAGATGAGGCGGAGAGGCGTGGGGAGGTCACGGCTGCCGCCCTGGTCACGGCGCAGGAGGACTTGGCCTCCGCCCGCGCCGAGCTGCTCTCTTCAGAAGCGATTTGATGATGCGAGGCCGTCCGCGGCAAAGCAGGGGAGGTAGTGCTTCAGCGGCCGGACTGGGCGCGAAACGCCCCATGCTTCAAGACCTCTAGAACAGGGCTAATACCATACAGGCTACATCCGTGTGAGAATGCACCGCACCCCACTCGATTAACTCGCCGATCACTGAGCTTCTTCACCAACATGGTGGCGTGCACGGAAGCCCGTCGATGGGTCTCGCCCGACTTGTGGAAGAAGCTTGGGCCTGCTTTCGGTAGCGTTCTCCGTGTCTTGACCATCTTGGAACTCCTTCCCGACTTTGACTTCGACGCCGCCATCGCCCCTGTACCGTAGGCCATCCGTGGTGACCTGGTGCAGTGGGTGGAGGACAACGTGGATGCGCTGGTTAGGGCCTTCACCTCCAAAGATGAAGCGGTGGTAGTCGCGACAGAGGAAGGTGACGTGGTCGGCAGCGGCGATGGCGTCGTAGAAGCGGCGGCGATGTCGGCGAGCGGCGACAGCAGTGGCAGCGTCCGAAGGTGATGTGGCGAGCGACATATCTGGCTGATCCCATGTTCCCCTGTTGTTTTGTCCTGTATGCAAAAAATCGGGCATGGCCCCAAAATATCGTGAGAGCATTTTGAGAGGGGGAGCCCCTCATGTAAACAAATCGCTGCCTTCATTCTCTTATGTCAAACCGAGTGTGCATCTTTGCGAAACCGTAAATCTGGTGGCAAGTTCCCATCGTGGCTTACCTTAGTCGGGGCGGGTCACGAACTGAACCGTGGGGTCATGAGCTTTCGGGACACCGGGAGAGCCCGTCAATCCACCCAAGGAGGCCTCGTGAGAGGCGAGCACCATCTGTGGCGTTAGCGCTTGCTTGGCACACGTGTGCCTCGCCCAATCTAGCTCGCGAGGGGCCCTTGAGTGGAAGGCGTGGTGCATGAGTCCAAAATAAGGCAAGAACCAGAAAATGAGAAATCGCTCCGAACGAGAAAAGGCACCCGCCAGCGCGCATCAATGAAAACTCAAGCTCAACTTAAATCCAAATCCAAAGGGCAAGGCTACAAAAAAGGGATTCAAAGCAAATGGCCGCGTCCGGCACCTAATCTAGTCTTCTTGTCTTCAAGTCTTCTCACCAGCGCGGAGCTAAGTGCTGCCACTAGGCGTGGGAGGAGCCCCGAGGCCAGCAGGCGGCTCTGGAGACTCAGGCGTGTCTGCCCCCTCATTATTCGTGAGAGTTTCACAGGCGGTGATCTTCTCAGGCCTTTGGGCCTTGCTTCATATCGCCAGACGAGGCCTGCCTTGCGCGCGCCCCTCGACCACCTTTGAGCCGGCCAAGCAGCCGGGGCCTGACACAAAGGGAAGGGACCAGCTGCGCCCTCGGCGACCACAGGTCCTCTGCCGGTAGGCTTTCGGCACCTCCCAGCCAGGAGGGACTACCTCGGGGGCCTTGCTCCGTGTGGCGTGGCGAGGATCGGCTCCCGGCTTCTCTCCCGCTGCCCCAGTAGCGATCTCTGGCGGGAGGGAGGCCGCCCGGCTGAGGCCGCCCGGCTCTGTGGTGACCTGATTCTCCTGCGACCCATGGTTAGTGTAAGCTTGCTCCTAAGGGATTAGTGGTACCCTGTATCTGTTCTCGATGGCGCGGTTGGCGGGGTTCTCGGCAGGCTCCTAGAAGGCTTCACTCCCAATGCCTCCTCCTCCCAACCTGGCCGAGAGCAGGCGGGTGGATCCTCCAGGCGTGTACTCCTGGTCCATCATCAGGGGCACATGAAGCAGGGCTGTCACCCCAAACACCTCACCGTAGTGCCCCACTCCCGTCACCCAGCCAGTATGGCATCTGAGAGATGATAGCGCGGCGCCTCGGCTGAGGCCATAGAAGTGCGCTTCGTTCCGCTCATGGGGCGGCGTGGGGAAGCGGAGCCCGGCGCGCCCGGCCGTCACTGATGTCGATGAAGCCCCGAGCACTCCGGCGTGTGGTTGGCGAGGCCCGTCGTGAGTCGATGAAAGCCGAGAAGGGCAGATAGCGAAAAGCGGCACTCCGCCGCGCCGCATCCATCGGCTCAGCGACCGCGTTCAGCGATGCGTCGCGGCCGCTCTCCATCGGCCGGCACCGCAGCGGCTCCCGCACCACCGTGATGTGGCCCGCATATTCGCCTGCTCCAGCGGGTGTGTGGCGTCGTTCTGCCGCGTAACTTGCGGCCCTTCAGCGACTCGTGCTTTTCGTGGGTGAGGTGGGCGGCGCTTTAGCCCGCCGCCCGTGCCCATAGCGTTAAGCGGCGCTTCGTGCCGCCTATGTCGCGAGTTGAGGTCTTCATGGGCAGGTGGCGCCGCCGGCTGGCGAGCTGCCCAGGTTGGTCGGCCCTTGGGTCGGTGGACATCGAGAGGCATGAGCGTCGGCGGGTTGATCGGCGGGAAGAGCTCGGCGCACCCTACAGCACGCCAAATGTCGGATCACGGGTTCGGCAAAACCCTCAAGGATTGAACATTGGGGTGCCTGCGATTTCCTCTCTACCGATCTACGCCCTAGCTCGCTAAGATCTCGCGGACGAACTCGACGAACTCACAACACAAAGACACGAGGTTTATACTGTTTCGGGACACCGTTGTGGTGTAATACCCTACTCCAGTGTGGTTGTGGTGGATTGCCTCTTGGGCTAATGACGAACAATACAAAGGGAAGAACAGCCTCCTGAGCTATCCGATGAGATGCCTCTCAATGAGCTATCCGATGCCCTCTACCGTGGTGGCTAGTTCTACTTATATAGGCCCTGGTCCTCTCCCCAAATATTGAGTGGGAAGGGAGCCAACAATGGCAAATTTGAAAGGGGACATCTAGTATAGCTTATCCTGACAAAAGTGGTCTTCGCCTGCAAAAGGCTCTGGTGCTGACGCCGTCTTGGGCTCCATGGTGACCTCCGTCCTGCCGTCCTGCTGGTCTTCGTCTCGTTGCACTGATATGGAAACCTTTGCTTGATGCCTCGGTACTCCATGCCTGCGCTTGCCTCCTTAGCACCAAAGAGGAAACCAGGACGCTGCGCGCGCTGGCTCCCGCCTGATCTTGATCATCATGGCTCACGTCACGAGAGCCTCGCAAGGTTTGCCTTGCCTTGATTTCTCCGCTCCTCGCGAGGCAGCCCGGTGAGGCCGCTCCTGAGGAGGTCTTGCGTCGTCCGCCTCGCGAGGCTTGGCCCCTCGCGAGGGTCTTGAATGTCTCATTGATGAAGATGGGCCGTACATGCCAGCTAGCGTAGCCATGCCGTGGGCCGTAGGTAGGCAAGTCTGGGGACCCCCGTTCCCAGAACGCCAACAGTCAGCCACGGGGGCGTGTAGATAGGATCCTCCTAGGTTCTCATATTTTGTTCCCTGCGAGGAATCAAGAAGTACCCCGTGGGGGCGTGTAAAGGGTCTGTAATGTCTGTTGTTGATATTATCCTGATTATGGAACCCTGTGAACGCAAGTCCTGTTTAGGCTCGGTCTCCCCTTCCCAACCTCGCAATAGCTTGTTGCTCTACGCTAACAGCTCCCGGTCCCCAGGAAAGCTTCAGCCGTCGCTGGTATGCCGGTGGGTGTGCCGTGGTCAGGCGAGGAGGTGGCGGCCGAGGTCGATAAGAGCTCTTGGGGCCGCGATGCTGAGAGGTCCCCATAAGCGCTCATGCAGCCGTGGTAAGGTAAGAAAGGGAGGTGGCGTTGCCGTAACAGGATTGCGGCGAGCACGACTCTCAGGCTCCAACAATTAGCTGGTCTGAGTGCGGGACTTATCGTTGATTCCGGGTTGATTCCTTGTGATGCGCCATGCTCGTGTGCAGGCGCCCGCAACGTAGCTAGGTCTGGCCCATATGAGTCCCCCCCTCTCCCATGCTCTCCTTCATGCTCTACGTCCTCAGGTCCCATCCTCGGCGGGCTCGGCCGCTTGTGGTATACTGGTCGCATGCGTGGTCGAGGCCGGGTGAGGGCTGGAGAGCTAGTAAAACTCCTTAGTCGCGATGCTCAAGCGCCCTTTTAATCATGGCGAGTTACATGGAAGAAGTGGGGCTCGCGGCGCCACTGCTGCTGTCCTCATGAGATTTCTGCAAGCCAGCACAAGGAGGAACACGGTCTGCCATTATGGTTGCCAACCTGCCACTGGTTGCTCCGCGAGGAAATGAAGGAACTGAGGGCCTGGTGAGGTGACGTGTGCGGGGCGTGCCGCGAGCCAGAGCCCGACTGCTCAGATTTGTCGATGTGGCAGGGACGGACCCGTGCACCAGCGTCGTGCCGGCGTGCGTAGCCCCCGTGGTGGGTGACGATCGAGCAGGAAATAGTCATAGGCAGTTTAGGCATGGAAAGCATACTGACTTAAGTAAATCGAGGAGATACCGCCACGGGTGCGGCTGGCGGCAGGGATGATGCAGCCGGCGCCCCAACAAGGTAAGCTAAAGACATAAAAGGGATACATGCCACAGGGACAGACCCACGCGGCCTGGGAAAGATGCAGCCCGAGGGGCGCTCCCAGCTAAATGAACTTGGAAAATGTCACCTGGTTCTGTTGACGAAGGAGAGTTGAGGCAGCTGAAGGTATGCGGTGAAGGGGTTGCCCCTCATGAGCCGCCGGGGTCCTGAGCCTCGGGAGGCTCTGGGGGTCCAGGTGGTTCCATGAGCATCATCTCCATCTCTGTCAGGACGGCGTGGTGCCTGGCCTCCTGAGCCGCCAGGATGCTCTGCAGGTTGCACTGATAGGCGAGCGACACGCTCGGTAGGCCAAAGAGCATGCGAACGTAGCTGTGAGGTGGTCCCTCGCAGCGTCCACGCCGAAGACAGAAAAAGCTCTGAGGCGGCCTGTTGAGCCACAGGGCGTCGTCGAGCCTTGATCCGGCATCCTTGCCTGGATGGGGAGCTGCACCTGGTGAGCGGCGGTTGCCGCGCATGGCCCTCACGTCTTGCAGTTCCTGAGTGCTCTTGGTGATGAACTCCTGAGCGGTAGGCGCTCCTCGCCCTGTGTCCTCCTAAGGGAAACGTAGCATCGCGGTTATTTATTATGTCATTGAGTGATACTTCGGAGGCCACCGTAATCGAACACTCCTAAAATTAGTGTCGTAGCTTCCGGGATGCGATGAACACCGCGTATGCTATTTTTTGATAGTGTGGGTATCAGGATTTGCATGGGGTTAGGACCGTGGACACGTAGTAGACCGGCTTCTGGAGCGGGTAGTTGTGTCCGTCGGCCTCTCGTTCGATGTCGAGCACCGCGCTTACGACTTGATGCGTTGCAGCTATGTACAACAGCATAGGTTAAATCGATCTTGGTATTATTAACAACTGGATTACTGGCCAATAAGGTCTTTATTTCATCCAGTCCAGCCGCGGCTGCCTCCGTCCATACGAAGTGTTCGATGCGCCGAAGAAGGCGATAGAGCGGTAGTGCCTTTTCTCCTAACCTGGAGATAAAAGCGGCTGAGAGCAGCCACGCATCCGGCTAGCTTTTGGATGTGCTTGAGGTGCTGTTGGTATAGCCAAGCTGTGTGAGCTTCGGAGTTTTGCGGATTCGCCTCAATTCCTCTGTTGGAAGCGATGAAGCCAATGATTTCCACGATGGGGCCTTGACGCACTTTTCAGTTCAACCTGATGTCGTATGTCAGGAGGTTTTGAATGTGAGTCTCGGGTCATCTATCGAGGTTTCGGCGTGTCTAGTTTTATGACCACGTCGTCCACATATCTTCTACTGTTTTGCCGATTTGTTTTTCCGGGCATGTTTGAATCATGCGTTGATAGGTTCTTGCGGCATTCTTGAGCCGAAGGGCATAGTGTTGAAGCAAAAGGGCCATATGGCGTTATAAAGTTGTTGCAGCTTGGTGGACTCGCCATCTTTATTTGATGGTATCCGGTATCGTCGAGAAAACTACATGTGGTGTCCTGCTTTGTGGCATCGATGATTTAATCGATCACGAGGAGAAAAGGATCCTTAGGGCAAGCCTTATTGAGGTCTTTGAAGTCGGCGCATAGGCGTCGGTTTATCCTTCTTTGGTACCATCACCAAATTTGCCGACCACTCGGATGTTTGATATCTCTGATGAATCCGGCCTCGAGTAACTTGGCTAACTCTTCCCCCATTGCCCGCCGTTTGGGCTCTGAGAATCGCCTTAGGGTTTGCTTGACTGGTTTATATCCTTTTAGAACATTGAGGTTGTGTTCGGCCAGTCTGCGCGGGATGCCTGGCATATCCGATGGGTGCCAGGCGAAAATGTCCCAATTCTCGCGTAAGAAATCTCGCAGTGCGGTGTCAATCGCGGGACTCAGCTGTGTCCCGATGGAAGCTGTCTTTGTGGGGTCCGTTGGATGGACTTGGAATTTGATTATCTCGTCTACAGGTTTAAATGAGGTGGACTTGGGTCGCTTGTCTAGTATCACGTCGTCCCTATCCACGGTAGCCCGCAATGTTGCCAACTCTTCGGCTTCTAGGGCCTCACATAGTGCCTCCTGGGCTAGTGCTGTGGTTTTTATTTTGTTGCGAAGTCGGCGTCAGGTCAGCAGCTAGGTGATGATTCCATTGGGCCGGGCATTTTAAGCTTCATATACCCGTAATGAGGTATAGCTTGAAAGCTTGCAAGCGTCCGCCCTAAAAAGGCGTGGTATCCGCTTGCTAAAGGGGCTACTTGGAATGTGATTTCTTGGACCTATAATTCTCGGGTGCGAACACTCGTCAAGTGTGATTTTCCCTTTTACACGTGCTTCCGACTAAGGATAATTCCCTGAAGGTTGTACGCTTTGTTCAATCTGACCTTTGTCAATTCCCATCTTGCTGAGTGTCTCTTCATAGATCAGATTTAATCCGCTTCCACCATCCATGAGCACTTTGGTGAGCCAAAATCCATCCACGATTGGGCTAAGAACCAGGCGGCGCCGGACAGTCCGGGATCGAGGTTAAATCCTTTGGCGTTAAAAGTTATAGCGATGTCATTCAAGGGTTCATTTTTGGCACATGGTAAATTTCAACGAGCTTGACGAGCTGGCTTGCGCCTATTGTTCGAGCAAAAGTCTCAAAAGGCTGTTAGTACCGTATTGTGTTATTTGGCGGGGCGTTGTCCGTTATGTGGCCCATAAGAAGATCCTCGCCACTTTTGCCACGCGGAGTATCAAACATGCCTTAAGGCTATGAGTAGGTGGTGTATCCTGAGTGTTGTGGAGCTTACATGGCCCGTCGAGCCAATCTTCCAATACGGATCTCTGCCCCTGAGTGGGCTTTGGTTTCTTGGGGATTGGGTCGGACGAGTTATGAGAGTCTGTCCGTTTAGTTCAGACAAAGGTTTTGGCGAGAGCAGTACTATCCCAAAATTCTGTTCGGGTCTTCCAAGAGCTCTCCATCGCACAGTACTTCCGTACTATGGTTGCCAAGTCCAAGAAGCGTACTATGTCGCGGCGGCTTATAGCATTGAGGAGTCCTTCGTCCGTGCAGTTTTTGCAAAAAAGTGAGACCATGTCCTCTTCGCGGCAGTCCCTGACCTTGTTAAGTGCAAGGAGGACTCTGTCCCAGATGGCGATGTCACGGTTTCACAGGGCTCTTGCACGATGCGGAGAGACAGTTTAGGTCTAGCCTAAAGTTCGGATTTTTATCCGATCTAATGCCCAAGGGCGCGGGCGGTCCCGAGCTAAACAACTCAGGATCTGGGGTGCCCAATCTCTTCGACCCGATGCCCGATTCTAAGTCCGGGACCTGGGTCAGGTTTTCCTTTGAGCAGGTATTTGGCTCAAGGAGTTCGGTGATCCGAATACAGCTTGTCCTCAAAGTTGAGGGGCAATCAGCGTGTGGTTCCTCCACTATTGCTATCTAAATGGGTGGCGGCGGGGACTGATGTCCCTCGGGTGGGTTTAAGCCCAATCCGGTCATAGTCATGCGACTCCCAGGCGGCGATCACGATCAAGCGTTCATTAAGGGAGGAGAGCTCCATTGGATCCATATGTTCGGCAAATTCGAGCCAGCGGAGGAGTTATGATCGGCGACGGAGAAGTCATCGTCGGCGCCACCGCCGATGGGCGACCATATAAAGCCACCAAGCGGGGCGTCGGCCTACAGCGAGATCCCCTCGAAGTAATGTTGTCTTTGGCGATAAGATGAGCCATCGAGCACGGCAGCGACGGCAGAGGAACTCTCAATGAAAGCACCAATGTCGATTGTCAAAACCGGCGGATCTCGAGTAGGGGTCCCGATCGTGCGTCAAGGCTGATGGTAACAAGAAGTAAGGACACGAGATGTTTACCGAGTTCGGGCCCTCTCGATGGAGTAAAACCCTACTTCACCTTGATTAATATTGATGATATGGGTAGTACAAGAGTAGATCTACCACGAGATCGTGAGGCTAAACCCTAAGAGCTAGCCTATGATGGTATGATTGTAATTGTGATTGGCCTTCTAAGGACCAACCTCTCCGGTTTATATAGACACCGGAGAGGGCTAGGGTTTACATGGAGTCGGTTACAAGTAAGGAAATATAATATCCGGATCGCCAAGCTTGCCTTCCACTCCATGGAAAGTCCCATCCGGACACGGGCCGGAGTCTTGAGTCTTGTATCTTTACGCTTCAATAGTCCGGACGTCGTATATAGTCCAGCTGTCCGGATACCCCTTAAACCAGGACTCCCTCACCGGGTGACTCATTGGTGACCCGATAGGTGTTTCAGATGGATGACAAGGCCAAAGGCCCAGAAGGTCGGCTCATGTTATGGTGGGCCGGCTTAAGAGGAAAGGCATGAGGAATATTTCCCTTACAAGGAATCAAGACCCGGACTTGTATCCGGCTTGTATTAGAAGATAGACTAGTCATAATCCTATTGGGACTCCACATGTAACCCGCCACTCCAACTTATATAAGGAGGGGCAGGGCACCACAAGAAGGGAGAGAAATAATCTGGAGGGCTAGATACAACAAGAGGAGAGCCGGCTTATACAGCAGCTCCCTCATGAGCATATTGAATAAGACTTAGCCACAAACATCATGTAGGGTTATTACCAGATGATGTTTCCCGGGGGCTGAAGCTTTCTAAATCTTGTCTCGTGTGCTAATCCGCTTCGATGATCTACACACATCTCTCGTCCCGATCAACCCCTCTCAAGCTACTACCTAGTTGCGTTGGCCTCACGACAAGTCCTCACACTAGGACATATGCCGTGACAAATCCATGACATATGGCGCCCACCGTGGGGCCTGCGCACGGTGGTGATGAGTTCTTGGAGGGATCTATCTCAGGGATCGAGAGCTGAAGATAAAAAAGGTTTCGGTGGCAGTTTAATCAGATCCGAGCCGTGGTTGGGTTAGTTAAATTTGCTGGACAGGTTTGGATCTGGGATAATGATATTTGAATTCAAGCAGGAGTTAACCTCCGTTCGCCTGAACGAGCGGTCAAACCACAAGTCGTCGAGAACGTTGTCTTCGGCTGGTGCCTGTTTCTCGGCACGTCAAGTGCGGATGAAACATGGAATTGCTGCTATTTCTTCTTGCCAAAAAGTGTTGCTGGGCGTTGTTACCTCCACCACAGCACTAAGGAAAGAAAAATCAGGTGCGATTATGACCCGGAGGAGATGTGGTCGTGGGCGTAAAAAGCAAAGTCAACCGACCCGGACTCCTTGGCCACCACGGATCGGTCGTCATCTCCCCATGAGTCACCGTCACTAACGAGCCACTGACCCCATGGCCTTGTTGATCTGCCACCTCTACCAACCATGGCTCCGTTTTAAGCCGGCGTCGTCAACCCGCCGCTCCCGCTGCTCGCCTCCACAGAAAAATAGTGGTCGGCCCAGATTTCGCCGAGAGCCGCCTCTACTGGTTTGGCTCTGCCTTCTGTCAAAGCCGGCCTCGTCGCCACCAACGCTGCCCTGTTGGTTTCGCCCTCGGGCTGCCCGGCCAGCCGCTGGCGCAGGCTCGCTATGGTTGATCCCGCTAACTATCGTGCCTGCTGCCCACAGGCTCTGCCGTGCTACGGCGCCTCAGTATCAGCGACCCGCCGCGCTGATACCTCCTCTGGCTCAAACCACGCGTTGACCGGCCGCCCGGTTGCACTTAAGATTGCCTCTGTGCCTTGCTGGGGGATCATTTGCCACTACGTCGTTGCTTTTGCTCCATTTTGTCGAGACGGTCTATCAAGAATAGAGAATTCAACATGGCTGGAAACTTTTGGAGAAAGATCCATCAGGAGAAAAACAGTACTCGGAAATTGGTCATTGTGGGAAGGTTATACGAATCATATCTCGCATAAGAATAACAGTATTGAACAGTAACACTCCCAAAGGAAAAGATTGCTGACCATGGAAGTACCATGTTTACACTGGATGGAGTGTACTATTACCCGAGGATATACACAGACGTTGTACAGATCATCTCTCATTCGCAAACATCAGGTGATATCCATCCAAGTTTGTTTTATTAGCACATATTGTTTTTGTCAAAGAACAGTTTATCTTTGCCTTGGTCTGCAATATTGTTTATGTAGGACAATTGTTCATTGCAAGAGCGATGGTCGTGTCATGGATGTATAGCTCGCTTCAGCATTATCTTGCGCTAGCATCTGACCGTGCCATGATGCTCAATGAATATATGTGCAAACCATCGTTTTTACGGCCCAATTTACATCAATATGATGTGGTTGATTCGCTCGTCCGCACGGCTTACCGCCCTGCGATTGCCTCGCCCGTCGGCACTGGCTTATAATGCCATGACCGGCTCATCTGTCTGCTCCCGCGGCCGACTCGGCCATGATTGATTTCAACTTCACCGTGGTGATCATCAACTCTGCGGTGGATAATTACTAGCCTGACATATCAGGTGAAATCCATTCAGTATATTTTATATTTTATATTGCTTTCTTTAAAAGAGTAATTACTCTGTCTTGCAATTTCTCCAATGTAGGACAAGTTGTCTACTTCACAAGGGACTATTATATCAATAAGCTGTTGAATGATTCATATAGGTTTATATCACGGCCAAGTATGAAGAATATCAAGCCAACTCTTCGAGTCATCTTGAGACTCAGGGGCTACAATTACATGACTCGGCAGAATTGGCCAGTTTGAGTAAATTCAAGTACTCCAGGTCACTGAAGGAAGATAACCCGGTACTGGAGGCTATTGCCATATTGATAAAAATTTAAAGGCCGTCAGAAAAAATTTCGGCTTAAAATGAAGGATTTCAGTTTAAAATCCAGCTCAAGCGAAATCTGTCTCTCACAAAGCTTTGAAGCTCTCAATATCCGGTTTTGGATTCCGGTTCAAAAAGAATCCATCTCTCGCAAGTTCGAGTTCTTAGGAAAAATTAAAGTTTGCCAAAGAGAACTTGTTGCTATGATGCGCGGTTCAAACATGGGTATCCTGCCTTATTGGCTTATCACATTATTGGTCACTTGGGGGCTTCCTGCTCACTGAGCATAGCTGTGATTATCCTCTTGATCCAGCTTACATGCCTTGTTGAAAATTACTTGGGGGCTTCCTCCTCATTGAGCATAGCTATGACTACCCTACTGGTCCGGCTTGTACGCCTTGATTGCAAATAGCTTGGGGGTTTTCTGGCCAAGTTGAATTGTTACCCAAGAGAATTTGCTATAATGTGCGGTTCAAACATAGGTAAACTGCCTTGATGGCTTGTTAAAAATTACTTGGGGGCTACATGCTCATTGAGCATAGCTATAACTACCCTATTGGTCCGGCTTATACGCCTGGATTGAAAAATTACTTGGGGGCTTCTTTTTTAATGAAACAGAGCTTCGTTTGTCCCTTGTAATAGGCTTGGACGCCAGGTGTATTCACTAAAAATCCAGGTAATCCTGCCTTTGTATGCTTGCCACTTCGATGAAGTAATCCTGGAATGACTCACCGTACTCTTGAAAGTCAATCTTATAAAGACCCTGAACTTGTCAAAGTTAAAACGGCGATTGGTCATGTGAGGCTCGGCTTACAGGTTTGAATTAAGGATTAACTCAGCGGTTGTGTGGCCCGTTGAATAGCAGATGATATTGAGGCTTGGCAGCCTATGAAGGCCTTGAATTTTCTGATTTGTTATTGTTTTGAACACTTTTTGAGGTTCATCGTTTGTACCATATTGATATGTGGTTTGAAATTGATTCAGGCCACGTTGCCTTGATCCTTATGATTCATATTTGAATCTATCCGGAGTTTTGATAACCCGCCCTGGTTTTGGACGATAAGTCACCAGTGTGTATTGATCATGTGCTTGGAGTTCTATGCTCTAAGTTTTTGGGATGTTACCCTTGCTGCATAAGGCGTTGTAAGCGGCAGTATGAACAAATTACATAGGGCACTGCACTTGAAATTTGTGGTCTATTACTCCAACTGCAACTGGCACTGTAAGCCGGCAGTATGAACCGATTTCACAGGTGATGTAGCCTTGATTATATGACTCATTATTGAGCATCTTTGGGTTTGATAACCCGCCCTGATAGCAGACTTTAAGTCGCCTGGATATTTTTCCTTAAGCAATCAAAATGATGATATTTCATGACTCCGGGTTGATACTGGCCCCGGATTATAATTATCACGACATCACCATGGTATTAATCTACATGTATGTCTTTCAATAATGGTATGAATATTTTGGGTTTGGTAAACCGCCCTGTCTATGGACTGTAAGTCGCCAGAATACTTTGGATTTCACAATTGTAGTTATGTGATTATGAATACTTGGGTTGTCACAATCACTGGATGTGGCGCTGTCAGCCGGCAATTTGAGTCAATTCTCCAGGTATGTTCTAAATTGTTGGATGAATATGCGAGGTTTGATAACCCGCCCTGGTTTTTGATGTTAAGTCGCCAGCATATTTTGGATTGCGCCACTGAAATCATGCGCTTATAAATCATTCGATTGTTACCTTCACTGCATATGGCGATGTAAGCCGGCAGTATAATTCAATTCTACATGTATGTTTTCTTGGTTATATAAATATGCGAGGTTTGATAACCCACCCTGGCTTTTGAATTTAAGTCGCCAGTATGTTTAGGCTTGAATGGCCTTGCTTAGTCTTTTCAGTAATTACATAAGACTATATTGGGTTGTTACCCACCCTGGCTTTTGACGATAAGTCGCAAGGGCATATGTTGTTTAAAATTTGTGCAGAACATGCAGAGCTATGGCTTACATAAATGATTAAATTCAAGCCCATCATCAAAATTGCTGTTTCAGATTGATGTTATCGGTTCTTGATTGTTAAAGGCTATAAGCCGCTGGGTTAATAAAATCCCGGGTTACAATGGATGCGTATTAAGTCGCCATTGGCCAAGAGCCGCTGGGTATTTAAACTCCGGATTTACTTGTCAACCGATAAGGTATTGAAATCTTTAATAGCCAAACATGGCTGGATTTTCATGATGATATTGAATGATAGAGGTTTTCATACCGGATTATATTATTCAAATCTTGAATAGCCAACATGGCTGGATTTTTATTATGGTTATCAATAACCAGTATTATGATTGAGGTTTTCAAAGTCGCTTCAGCGCAATGGCTATTATTTATTTATCAATGGATATGATTTATTCTGCAATGGAAGGAATAGTCCCGAGTCGCTACAGTCTTACGGCCTAGCACGTGGGGGCTACATTATTCAGATTGAGATTACATCAAATATGCAAGTCCCGTGTCACTGCCAGCATGCACCATGGCACTTGGGGACTAATGCAAGTTCATTCGTAACTCGCCTTATTGAAGACCCGACCCATCACATAGTGATGAGCCGGCCCTTGGGGGCTACTAATTGCTCCTGTCAAATATTCAAAGTACACAAGCCTTAATCCATCATATTAAAGGGTCCATTGCTCAGTTGGTAGAGCACAAGGCTCTTAACCTTGTGGTCATGGGTTCAAGCCCTACGATGGAGGATACATCATATGATGTTATTTTCAATAAAGCATATATAAAGTCCCAGCTCAGTATTGTCTTGCTGAGCTGGCCCTTGGGGGCTACACATTGTTGTTCAAGTCTACATGATCATATCTACAATGTCCCAGCTCAGTATTGTCTTGCTGAGCCGGCCCTTGGGGGCTACACTGGTTGAAGTTTTTCTGAGAATAAGGCAATTACAAGTCCCAGGTTGCTGCAAGCATGACAACCCGGCACTTGGGGCTACATATGTGGAATATTCAGTTTTGACTAGTGATTGAGATGAACAACCTGGATTTCCTCAAGGTTGCAACATTTATATTGAAGCAAGTCTTAAGTTGTTACTACGCTCCCTTCTTAAAACTTGGGGACTATAAGTGATATGCATATAAGGGAGCTTTCAAGCTTGACGTTAGCAACAATTATGACCCGGTGCCATCAGTATTGACAAATCGGCAATTTTGGCAATGATAAACCGGCAAGTACTACATCTTCAAGCCGGCTGAATATCAGTTGAATACTTCAAGACCACTAATTTTGTCAAGTCAGAGCATTGAAGGCCGACTCAAACCAAAGTCAGCAAATTGATTATGAGGCTGGCCTATTGACCCGGACTTTCCAGAAGGAGGAAATGACAAAGGATGATCAGGTGCCGGTTCAGAATTTTTTTAATCCAGACACTACTAGGAAAAGGGCTATAGCTTATATGGACATTAATGGCGCACCATGTATGTGGTGCGCCATATATAGCGATGGCGCACGAATCAAATCGCCGATATCCTCATTACTAATAGCGCACGGACACATGGTGCGCCATTACTAACAAATTTTTCCAAAACTATTAATGGCGCACGGGCATAGTGTGCCATTACTAGTTTAACTAGTAATAAGCGCACCACACGCTCATGCGCCACTCACCGACAATTTTGTTACTTTTTTTTTCAAAACTAGTAATGGCGCACCTGTGTGAAGTGCGCCATTACTAGTTCAAACTAGTAATGGCGCACCACAAACACGGTGCGCCACTGCTGACAATTTTTTTTGCAAAACTAGTAATGACGCACCCCTAACTGGTGCGCCATTAGTAACCAGGGTTACTAATGGCGCATTTTTAGGTGGTGCGCCATTAGTAACCTGAGACCAGCTAGATATTTTGGACAGCCACCTACCACAATCACTTTCCCCACTTCATTCTCTCCACCTCCTCCTCCAAGCTTGTCTCGGCTGCCTCATCCTCCTCACCTCGTTTGCACCATAGATTCACCCAAATTAAGTGGTTAAATTACCTTTTTTTGATAGGTAAGTAAGGGGAGAGCTTTCTTTATGTTATAGATCTACTTTTTTCTCCCTCCAACAACGTGCACATGCACTTTTTATGGCCTAGCTAGATCTACGTATGTTTTTGGTGTTGCATATGTTTGTGGTGTTGCATATGTTTGTGGTGTTGCATATATGTTTGTGTTTGTAGGTACCAGTATTTGAAATGCGATAGTTGCCAATATTTTGCCAGAATGTTGATTCATTTCCGTTTCAGCGAGAATTTGGCACTGCATTCTTTTTGGTCCTATTTTTAGGCAAAGTCATGCCAAATTTTTTCTTGGTTCTAAAATATTGTTTTGCTCTACCCCGTAGGCGACCATGGTCCGCACGATCACCGAAGGCATCGTGAATAGGTTTTTGAGCTCCACGAGACGGAGATAAGATGTTCGTGTCGAAGATGCAAGCTGAAGAGCCTTATTGCGGACCCGGATTCCGGGCAGGTGCGGGACCACCTGCTCTTGCGTGGTTTCATGGATGTCTATCGGTGGCAAGGTGATGAAGATGACTATGAAGTCGTCCATGGGGCGGGCAAGAAATGAGGAAGGGCAGCAAGACAACCACATGGCGAGGTGGGCGAGAAGGCGAAGAATCTCAAGACATGATCACAGCGGCGATCACGATACAGGTCATCATGTAGAAGATGCCGGACGTGATGATGAGGAAGATCAAGATGAAGGGCATGATCATGAAGATGAAGATGCCGAAGCAGACGACGATGGACCATCGATCGGCTGGGTGCAGGACCCTCATATTCAAGAGCTGCTTCTCAAGCAGACGGATAACAAAGGAGCTGCCGCCCGAGAGAAAGCCAAGCAGGATCAACTGGAGATAGATGTGCTTACTCCATTGTATGAAGGATGCAGGCCCGAGGATACCCGCCTGAAAGTAATGCTCATGGCTCGGGAGATGAAGGTAAAACACAAAATGACCGGCGCGTAGCCGGCGAGAACATGTCATTACAGCACGAGCGTCTTCCCAAGGGGAACAAGTGCCCGTCCAGTTTCGAGGAGGCGAAGAAAATCCTGTGTCCTCTGGATTTACTGCACATGAAATACCATGTGTGCACGAACAATTGCATCATTTATCGGGACGAGCACGCGGAGTCTACCATATGTCCATTGTGCGGCATCACTCGATACAAGAAGAGGAAGAAAGCTCCTCGAAAAGTGGTGTGGTACTTTCCGATCACTCCTCGTCTGCAGCGGTATTTCGCGGACCCTAAGCTAGCAAAGCTCCTGCGTTGGCACGCGGATAGGGAGGAGAAGAAGTAAGAAGATGGCGGAAATGATCGGAGATAAATAGAAAAGACAAGATCTTTGAGTCACCCTAAGGATGCGAGCGGTGTAGCGTTGAACTTGAACACCGAATTTGGGGCGATCCAAGGAACATCATGCTGGGCGCAAGCACCGATGGAGTCAATCCGTTTGGCAGCGGAGAAGCACACATAGCACCTGGCCTGTGTTTGTGTGGATGTACAACCTTCCCCTGGTTGTGCATGAAGAGGAAGTACATTCACATGAGTATGCTAATTGAAGGGCGAAACAACCAGGGAGCGACATCAATCATGTCTGGGGCTCTTGAAGAGGAGCTAGACACGCTGTGGAAAATGCCAGCCAATCGTGGGGCGCTGCGGAAAGAATATTTCCCTATGAGAGCCGCACTTGCTCACGGCGGTGCCACGACTATCTCGATTCTGGATATCTCGCGGGGCAGGTGGTCCACGGATTTTACGGATCGTCGGGTGCATGGGCGACACAGCGTACCGCCAGCTAGATAGAGATCCGGGTCTTGAAAACCGTGTTCATGGGACGCCGAAGGTGGCTTGACGATGAGCCATGGAGAAAGCGCAGATCTGTTCGATGGTGAAACCGAATCGAAGAGCGCCAGCGTCGAGGCGGCGAGAAATAGGCGAGTTGTTGAAAAATTGGAAAGATTGCCCACTGCCGAAAGAAGCAAAAGGCGCGGAGCGGAAAAAAGCGAAAAGCGCGAGCAGCTGCTGAAGGTATGGAAAGCGAGTCTGTTTTACGGGACTTGCCGTAATGGAAGATCCTCCGTGTGCCTCACAGCCTTGATGTCGGGCATATCACGAAGAACGTGTGCGAGATGCGCGGTATCCTACTCAACATGCGAGAGGACCAAAGATGGGCGAAAGCAAGGCGGACTTGAAATCAATGGCCATCGGGGAGGAGCTTCACGCTAATGATGATGATGATGATGATGAGGCGAAGCGGGACACGGAAAAGTCGTCGCAAAGGCAAAAGGCCAAGAAGACCGGAAATGACTACCCTCCGCGTGCTTCACTCTAAGTCGGGAGGAGATCGGGTAGTTTTCACCTGCCTCGTAGTAGTAAAACTTCCTTCTGGTTACGGGGAAGATAAGCAGATACCTAGACTCAGCGAAGCGAAGTTCAGCGGGATGAAGTCTCACGACTGTCACATGTTGATGACGCAGATACTTCCAGTTGCATTCCGTGGGATCATGGACGCACACGTCCGTGAAACGCTATTCGGCCTATGCAACTTTTTCGACGTCATCTCTCGGAAGTCGGTTGGCGTGGGGCAACTTAGAAGGCTACAGGAAGAGATCGTGGTGATACTATGCGAGCATGAGATGTACTTCTCGCCCGCATTCCTCGATGTTATGGTGCATCTGCTGGTCCATATCGTGGAGGGTATCATCCAACTTGGGCCGACGTTCCTGCACAACATGATGCCGTTTGAAAGGATGAATGGTGTCATCAAAGGATACGTTCGCAACATGTCACGTCCAGAGGAAGCATAGCCAAGGGCTTTCGACGAAGAGTGCATCTCCTCTGCATGAATTATCTGAGGCATCGAGAACCCGTTGGTCGCGCGTCAGCGGGCACCTCGGCGGGCTCATTGGATGGGGTCACCACGATGGTCGCTTGAAATGCATGTCGACTTTGAGGTCGACTCGCCGACTTTGAAAGAAAACCTAGTCGCGCTACAACACATAGACATGGTCGATCCTTGGGTGGTAGAGCACAAAACCTTTATTGAGAAGGCGTACAATGGCCAGAGGCCAGCGAGAGGGCGGGCGGAGATATAATCAAAGAGCACAACTCATGTTTCACGCGTTGGTTCAAGGACAAGCTTCTGTCGTACCCTTTACATGAGGATTCTTCCGCGGAAGAAAAACTCATATTCGCCTTGTCACAGGGTGCCGAGCACAACCTTATAACCTATGAGGCGTACGATATGAACGACTACACATTCTACACTGAGGACAAGGACATGAAGAGCGATGGTTATCAGAACTCCGGGGTAACGATGGAATCCTACACCGGTAACGACAATGACCACTACAAGAAATATTTCAACTTGTGACCTTCTGTTAGTGACCCTAGAAGAATTGGTCATAAATCTATGACCATTTGAGAACAATTGGTCGAAAGCTGTCCGGGGGGCTCCAAACCCTAAACCATTGCGACCATTTTGGTCAGAAAGGTCGTAATTTCCTTACATGAAATGGTCATAAAGCAAACAGCGCTAGTCCGCTGCCTTATTTCTAGTTGTTAACAACCAATATAGATGGTCATAGCCTTGTAAATTGTGGTGGTTTGCTATGACTAGGTGCCACCTCATCAGTTTTGCCTATGTGTCATGTCCGTGTGGCAGTTTTTGCCCTAGGTTGTGAAGCAACCTATATTTCTGTCATTCCCAAAATTCCCAAAAAAAATCTCATAAATTCTTTGGGTCATATCTTCGTCAAATATGTAAAAACCTTCCTTGCCTAGTTCAAAAATATTCATTTTCCTATTCTGTTCAGAACAACAGTTTGTGAAGGAAGTACCACTTTGGCATGTCCAAATAGTATCCATTTTCTCTGATGCTTTCCTATACCCAAATAACCATCCTCCACCAAATGCCAGCTCAATCCATTCATTATTTTGAGCCGAGCTTCAACATTCGTATTTATGTCCAGTGTGGTAGTTTGCAAAGCAAGTACCACCTAGGCTCCTCCTTTTGGGCTGAAAATTTGTGAAGACGGTCTTCTTAGTAACTGATCATCCTCAGCCAAAACTCACGCCCGTTAGACATGTACATTTCCCGTACCGCTAATCAAACACTTGGCTGCTAATTCATGTTTGAGCATCGATCAGTCTCCTCGTGAGAATATTATGTTGTAATTTTCTTCCTAGCACCTACCTGGGGAGTGCCCAACCCACTAGACATGCCTAGGCTCCCCAGAACACATGGCAGCGCCAGTCCACCTGGTGACCACAGGCGAACATCTTGAGTTTACGCCCTCTAGAGTTGGGGGCCTCGGCCACCGCCCAAACCTCGACGTATCGCCACCAAACCATGTATTTATGATTAAATAGGTACTTATGTAACTATAAATGATTTTTGGAAAAAATAAATAGTAAACTATGAGGCAGCTGCAGTTCAAATTTGACCCGCTTCCTGCTGAATCGGCGGGAATTTGTCTTTTTCACCAGAGGTGGATCAAAACTTTTGACACCCAACCATTTTGTCAATTGTGCATTAAATATTGCCTAGTATTTTAGAAAAATGATTTGGTCCAATTTTGCAACAAATATATGGTAGGTCCTTCACAAAAAAAACTCATTTCGGGCACTCGGAAAATGGAAAATGTATTTTCCGTGCAAAGAAAATGAAAACTCCCTTAGGCAACATTGTTTGGAATTCCAAGATGCACCCTTGTGCACAATATGAGATCATTTGAACAAACTATGCCAAGAATGTGGCCATAAGATTTATTATTTGGCTTGAAAGCCATGAATCTTCACGCATGATAACTCATTTCTAAGAACACTTTTTTTAAAATAATTGTCGTATTACAGGTTTATTATTTTTCCTGGGAACTTGGCCACATATAATGACACAATGCGAAGGTTTCCCAATTTTTTGATTTTTTTGAATTTTTTATGCCCGTTTCAAAATGCGGTCAAAACGGCGGGAATGACCGTTCCTAGCTAGTGGTTGAATCTTGGAATTTTTTTGGTGTTTATCTGATTAAATAGATACTTATGTACCTATAAATGATTTTTGGAAAAAAATAAAGAGCAAACTACGAGGCAGCTACAGTTCAAATTTGACCCGCTTCCAACTGAATCGGCAGGAATTTGTCTTTTTCACCAGAGGTGGATAATAACTTTTTGCACCCAACCATTTGGTCAATTGTGCATTAAATATGGCCTAGTATTTTATAAAAATGATTTGGTCCAATTCTGCAACAAATATATGGTAGGTCCTTCATAAAAAAAACTCATTTCAGGCACTCGGAAAATGGAAAATGTATTTTCCGTGCAAAGAAAATGAAAACTCCCTTAGGCAACATTGTTTGGAATTCCAAGATGCACCCTTGTGCACAATATGAGATCATTTGAAGAAACTATGCCAAGAATGTGGCCATAATATTGATTATTTGGCTTGAAATCCACGAATCTTCATGCATGATAGCTCATTTCTGAGAACACTTTTCTAAAATAATTGCCGTATTACAAGTTTATTATTTTTCCTGGGAACTTGGCCACATATAATGACACAATGCGAAGGTTTCCCAATTTTTTGATCTTTTGAACTTTTATGCCCGTTTCAAAATGCGGTCAAAGCAGCGGAATAGCAGTTCCTAGCTAGTGGTTGAATCTTGGAATTTTTTGGTGTTTCTATGATTAAATAGATACTTATGTACCTATAAATGATTTTTGAAAAATAAAAGAGCAAACTACAATGTGCTACAGTTCAAATTTGACCCGCTTCCAAGCTGAATCGGTGGGAATTTGTCTTTTCACGGAGGTGGATAAAACTTTTACACCCAACCATTTGGTCAATTGTGCATTAAATATGGCCTAGTATTTTAGAAAAATGATTTGGTCCAATTTTGCAACAATTATTTGGGAGGTCCTTCACAAAAAAACCTCCTTTTGGGCACTCGAAAAATGGAAAATGGTTCTTTTCTCCAAAGAAAAAGAAAACTTCCTTAGGCAACATTGTTTGCCATTCCAACATGCACCCTTGTGCACAATATGAGATCATTTTAACAAACTATGCCATGAATGTGGCCATAAGATTGATCATTTGGCTTGAAAGCCATTGATCTCCACACGTGATAGCTCGTTTCTGAGAACACTTTTTTAAATAATTGTTGTATTACAAGTTTATTATTTTTCCTGGGAACTTGGCCACATATAATGACACAATGCGAAGGTTTCCCAATTTTTTGATTTTTTTTGAATTTTTTATGCCCGTTTCAAAATGCGGTCAAAACGGCGGGAATGACCGTTCCTAGCTAATGGTTGAATCTTGGAAATTTTTTGGTGTTTCTCTGATTAAATAGATACTTATGTACCTATAAATGATTTTTGGAAAAAATAAAGAGCAAACTACGAGGCAGCTACAGTTCAAATTTGACCCTTCCAAGCCGAATCGGCGGAATTTGTCTTTTCACCGAGGTGGATAAAATTTTTACACCCAACCATTTAGTCAATTGTGCATTAAATATGGCCTAGTATTTTAGAAAAATGATTTGGTCCAATTTTGCTACAATTATTTGGGAGGTCCTTCACAAAAAAACCTCCTTTTGGGCACTCGAAAAATGGAAAATGGTTCTTTTCTCCAAACAAAAAGAAAACTTCCTTAGGCAACATTGTTTGCCATTCCAATATGCACCCTTGTGCACAATATGAGATCATTTTAACAAACTATGCCATGAATGTGGCCATAAGATTGATCATTTGGCTTGAAAGCCATTGATCTCCACACGTGATAGCTCGTTTCTGAGAACACTTTTTTTAAAATAATTGCCGTATTACAAGTTTATTATTTTTCCTGGGAACATGGCCACATATAATGACACAATGCGAAGGTTTCCCATTTTTTGATTTTCTTTGAATTTTTTATGCCCGTTTCAAAATGCGGTCAAAACGGCGGGAATGACCATTCCTAGCTAGTGGTTGAATCTTGGAATTTTTTTGGTGTTTCTCTGATTAAATAGATACTTATGTACCTAGAAATGATTTTTGGAAAAAAAATAAAGAGCAAACTGCAAGGCAGCTACAGTTCAAATTTGACCCGCTTCCAACTGAATCGGCGGAAATTTTTCTTTTTCACGAGAAGTGGATCAAAACTTTTTACACCCAACCATTTCGTCAATTATGCATTAAATATGGCCTAGTATTTTATAAAAATGATTTGGTCTTATTTTGCAACAAATATATTGTAGGTCCTTCACAAAAAAACTCATTTTCGGCAGTTGAAAAATGGAAAATTGATTTTTCGTGCAAAGGAAATAAAAACTCCCTTTGTCAATATTGTTTGCAAATCCACGATGTAAACTTGTGCAAAATATGATATCATTTGAACAAATATTTGATAGGACTTTCACAAAAAAAAACTCATTTTGAGCACTGAAAAATGGAATGAATATTTTTATCTTGAATCGATCACGACCAATTTATATGGTCATAAGGTCATCAAATGGTTTGCTGCGTTCTGATTGGACCATGAGCATATCATGCGGATCATGCATCAACCACCGTCGGATGCTTCCAGATCCAATGGCCCTAACCCACCCGAGCCGAAACCCTAGGTTAGTCCTCATGGACATTTTCCACCCACCCCCCCACCCCCCCGCCTCCATTCTTTCTCTCCCTCCCTCCCCCGCCTCCATCAGTGAGCCCCTCTGCTCTCCCTCGCTCCGATCTGGTGGAGCCACCACCCCCAACCTCTCTTTCCGACTTTGATCCGCCGCCGCCTCCAACCGCTCCCACCCCACTCCTCTTCCCCTCCTCCTTGGGCAGCCCAGTCGTCGTCGCGACTGAGGACCAGAGACGCGGGCGGTACAACAAATGGGCGATCCGCCGTCGCCTTCTCCCTGGCCGCATCCCACCCCGCATGCACCTTAACCGCCTCCACCCGCCGCCAGGCGGTCGCCGCCATGGTCGCGGCCCCGGCCAAGGTCGGCGCCGCCATGCCGTCGCTCGACTTCGACACCGTCGTCTTCAACAAGGAGAAGGTCTCCCTCGCCAGCCACGAGGAGGTACGCGCCCATCTCTCGTTCCTCCCTCCCCCCCCCTCCGGTCCTGGCTTCTGCTCTCGATTTTTATGATTTGTTCTGTGTGCGGCTGCAGTACATCGTGAGGGGTGGGCGGAACCTCTTCCCGCTGCTCCCGGAGGCGTTCAAGGGCATCAAGAAGATCGGCGTCGTCGGATGGGGCTCCCAGGTCCACTCCCAGCTTCCCCTTTCCTCCCCTACACAGTTTCTTTCCTCACTCGAGAGATTTACCATGTCTGTCTACTCGATGCACTGCTTGGATGTACACATCGGTCGGTGCGGTCAAATGGAGTGGCCGATTTCACACAGATTTACTCTATTCTGCCACTTGGTAGGTTCAGAGTTCGCAAGTCTGTGGCTGATCTAACAGATTTTTCTTTATGGTGCTTTTGCAGGGTCCGGCGCAGGCCCAGAACCTCAGGTATTCCTTGGTGGAAGCCAAGTCTGACATCGTCGTCAAGGTTAGCTATTCTCATGTACTAGTATCCAGCTTTACACATGGGATTGAGTTTTGACTATGTGTTTAAGTGAAAAGCTCTGACTGAAGCTGTGGCTTGCAGCCTTGAGTGGAAAGAAAACCCACAACTGATGTTTATTGTTTTCTTTAGCTTTCTAGTAGTAATTTATCACTCGTTCTTGCTTAAAGTTAGCTTTGACGTTATACAACTTGGAATATGCAAATTGTGTGCCAGCTTATATTCTGTCTCATTTGGTACGTACTTTGGCACTACCATGTCATCTGTTCAATAAGCTGTATTTTTTAATTTCAGATTGGCCTCAGGAAGGGTTCCAAGTCTTTTGAGGAAGCACGTGGTGCTGGATTCACTGAGGAGAATGGAACCTTGGGAGACATATGGGAGACGGTCTCTGGAAGTGAACTTGTGCTGCTGTTGATCTTAGATTCTGCCTAGGTGTGCTTTTCATTTATGCTCACTAGCTTTCTGCATGATTTTAAGCTTTCCTTTGTTAATTGTTTGTTTAGTTCAGGCTCAGCTTCTGGATGATGTTTCTTTGCATCCTGTTGGTTTAATTAATTATATTTAACCTACATGTTCGATCTGGAGCATGCTATCTATCATTCACTGCATGATACATTTGTCAAGTCCCACCATCAGTTTATTATATCCTTGTAGTTAAAGTTCTCATTTACTTTCTGCAGGCAGACAAATATGAGAAGATCTTCTCTCACATGAAACCAAACAGCATTCTTGGTTTATCTCATGGGTTTCTCCTTGGACATCTGCAATCACATGGCCTTGATTTCCCAAAAACATCAGCGTCGTTGATGTGTGTCCCAAGGGAATGGGTCCATCGGTTTGAAGACTGTATGTTCAGGGCAAGGAAGTAAATGGTGCTGGCATCAACGCTAGCTTTCCGATTCACCAGGTATGGGACTTTGCTGACTTCTCAACTATCAATTTGGTGTGAAGAGCAAAGTTACACAGATTTGCTGACTTTGCTGGCAAATGGAGTCATCGTCGCATCTTCTGAAATAGAGTGATTGGTTTGAATTCAAGTGCAGAATATAGGCAAATGGTTGCTAGCTGTACATATTAATTGCCTTCATTCAGTGTCGATTTCTTCAGTGTACTACTGCTAGTGTTGATTGATGCGTTGGTTTGCGTTTGATTTAGTCAGGCAGGTTTAGTAATTCATTTTTTAGATTAATTTGACATGGATTTGATGAACTACGTAATACTCCCTCTGTCTCAAAATATAAAACGTCTTTTGGTCTAAATACTATCCAGTACTATTGCCTACATGCTTCTAGCGACTGATGCTTTTTATTTTGATCAGTTTTTATGCTTCAGATCGCTTCCTCCATGACACCCCGATCCGGGTGGCGGCCGCAGCGATGGCGTCGACAATCGAGTGTGCCTAACTCTGCATCTATAACTGGCATTTCTTCTTTGGACGGTCAGCTGCTTCGTCCCCACATTGAAATCTCGACCCCTTTCTTGTTGATGGACTCATTGACTGATTCGTAAATGTGTGGATGCAGGTGCTCTACTACGCGCTACTCCGGACGGGTCACCTGGACAGATGTTCTACTTGTTTTTGAGCTACTGCCACCTACCAGCACACCTATCATGACCGATGATGAGACGCTGAAGGTGCGCTTCTTGTTTGTGCGTTCCTTGCTTGGTTGGTGTCATGGAGATATGCACGTGCCATGTGTTGTACGACCTCTCTGTTTTTGATTCTTGTCATATGTACTAATCTGTTGGCTTGTCCCTGATGTAATACCCACATGGACTATCATATTGGTGGTTGACTAACGAATTGCATTGCAAATATACTATTCTTCATCGCAATGCTTTTGGTTGCCGATAACAGGACCTATAGTTAGTAAACCTGCAATTAGAAAGTTATGTTTATGGTCTATCATGCTCAAATACAAAAAATGTTTATGGTCTATCAGACTTTGAACTATATACCTAGTTCGGTTGTAGAGAAAAATGCACCTGGTTCTTTAACACATTGAACTATTCAGCCTACCTACTCAAACTACCATCATTATCCAACAAATGGCTATGGAAATAATTTTTGCCATCAATCCTTTGTTTTAAACAAGTATTAATATTTTGGCAGGACAAAAAGTTGCAAATTCTGATGATGGTTTATGTTCCTTCTTTTAGGTTACGAGAGATGATGCTGGAGAGATGCCCTTCATGTAGGTCTGCACATAAGCGGAAGTTCCTGGGTATGCAAGATTCGATGGTTAAACTAGTTGATGTGATGTGAATGAGTGTATGGAAACTGGTTGTTGTGATGTGAATGAGTGTATGTAGTTTCACGTGTTCTGTTCTGTATAGTATATTGTAATAAACTTATTTTAGCTGTTATTTGAAGATTTTCATATGCTTTCTCTCTTCTGTCTGTTTGATATATGCATATATATTGCTTATTAATAAGTTGTGAAAAATCTGACATTTGGGGCCCATCTGTAAATTGGAGCTGGGAAAAAAAGCTGGAAATAAAAAATAAATTGACTGCAAAATGTTGTGCGCTAGAAAATAAAAAGACCAAATTGTAGGCTAGGCCCATGTAGCTAACCGAAGTTAACATAAAATACATATATTAAAAGGGCTTGCCAAAAAAAATACATGGGCCGAATTACTGGGTCAGACCCATGTAGCTAATAAAAGCACAAGAAAAAAATACATTAAAAAGGCCGAATTGTTGGGCTAGGCCCATGTAGAAAATCGAATTGGACCGGGCTGATTCTTGTGCCACATCAGATTGCCACGTCGGATGCCTCGTGGCACAGGAAAACTACTAGTGACCAAAACAAAACAATAGGCATATTTTGGTAGTGGCGTCTCGACCTTCTCACGAGAAGGTCGTTAATTTCAATTCTGACCGCCAGCTTTGACCTTCTGTTTTTGGTCACAAAAAGATCGCAAATGAAAAACAATGACCTTTCAGTGACCAAGAGTCAAGGTCACAAGTTGACATATTTCTTGTAGTGGACAGATACTGCGTAAGGATCGAGGAGATCTAGGAGCTGAGCTACGCTGGAGAGAGGGTCCCGATGTTCTGTGTCAGAAGGGCCAAGAGCGTCATAAAAGAAGACCGTTATTTGAACACCATGGTTATACCTGAAGCCAAATCCAAGACAGTAGGCGCAAACGTCACCGCGAAAAATGAGCCATGGGCACTGGCTTCCCAAGTGGACCAATGCTTCTTCATTACCGACCCGTCAAAGCCTAGTCGTGTTGTCGTGAGGAGAGGCAAAAGGAAGATCATCGGAATGGATGGAGTCGCCAATGAGCAAGACTTCGACAAGTATGGCGACCCGAAGATGGAACATGACGATGACGATGAAGTGCCATACACCACAAGAAGAAACAGGACCACCCTACCTAAAGGACGTCCGTTCAACAGAAGAACCCCATTTGCGAAAAAGAAGGGCAAGAAGATTGTGAAAAGATAGCTAGCTAAAATCGATTATATTTAAATCGTAGTCTTCATTTCTCGATTGTATTTCGACATTTTGAAATGATATTTCTTCTGTTCTAGTCCTCATGAATATTGAATTTGTTAATATTTTTCGAACTCATGAATATTTTTAAATTTCATGGGCACTTTTTGAATTCATGAATATTTTTTCAAATTTGATGATACTTTTTCATATTCATAAATGTTTTACCAATTAACAAATGAATGCAACTAAAAATCCATAAAAAATTGATGATATTTTTAAATAACAAATTTGATGATATATTCAAATAGCAAAGTTAATGATATTTTCAATTAAAATAACAAAAATAAATTTGATGATATTAAAAAAAACAAATTTGATGATATTTGATGATATCTTCTGTTCTAGTCCTCATGAAAATAACAAATTTGATAAAAAAACAAATTATTAGATGCAACAAAAAATAATGAAAAAAAAGTTACTAATGGCGCACCATAGGAGGGTGCGCCATTGCTATCAGAAAAAAAAAGTTACTAATGGCGCACCAGAGGATGGTGCGCCATTGCTATCAGTGTTTTTATGGCGCACCCCTAGATGGTAAGCCATTACTAACCTTCCCCCCTCTAGCTAGATACCCCTTCGCCCGATCCCCCTTCCCTCTCCCTCGCCAGATCCCCCTTCCCTCCCTCGCCACACCCGCTCCGATGACCCCCTCGCCCGCTCCACACCCGCTCCGATGACACCTGCGCCCGCTCCGACGACCGCCGCGCCCGCTCCGACGAGGTGCTCTGACCGAACAGGCGAACAACCCTCCTTCGATCGGCTCAAACTCGAGCAAGACCAGCGCTAGGGTTCCAGCGCCGCCGCCGGCCCCGCCTCGCCGCCAACCTCGTCCACCTCGCTCTCCGGCGCACCTCCCTTGAGCCAGCAGAAGCTCTCTACTTTCCCCCGTCGACAGGAGCAACCATCCCCGCCTTCGCCACCCAGCAAAGGTGAGGATCCAAACTGTAATGTTTGACTGAAAATTTGAGTAAAACTGAAAAATTTGAAGTTGCGGTTGCAGTTGCAGCAGCACGGGCCTGGAGATTTGGTCATGTTCTGCAACCGAACAACCGGCCTTCTCCGTTCTCCTCCAGCAGCAGCAAAAGGTTTTTGCTCTCCCTTGTTACTGGATTTAAGTTGGAGACAACATTTAAGTTCTGAACCCTTTAACTAAATCATGTTCTGAATCATTTAAGTTCTGAACCATTGGAATTTCTGAATCATGAACCTTGTTAAGTTTAAAAAAGGATGATTGTACATCTAGGACACATAGGCGACCCAAATCCAACATTTTAGTAAGATTTGTACTATCTCAAAATTCACCCATGAACTCTGAACTCTGAAATTAGTACTGTCTCAAAGTTCAATAAGGTTTGCTCATTGTTGTGCAGTACTGAATCATGGATTATGGCTCTGCAGGTCTGGCCCATCAATTGCGACGGCTCCTGCTCGTGCTCATCGGCCTCGTGCACAAGTGCTCTGCAAGTCTGCGTTGGGTAAAGTCTGAAATTTTCATTTTTACTACCGTCAAAATTCAGTTGACAAAGAAAGTGCCCAGATGTCTTTGTGGGTTCTAATTCAGAAAATTTTATGTGTGTGTGTGTGTTTTCTAGATGCCATCCACAGGTCAGTGGCCATGCTAGACAGAGTTCTTATTTATGAAAAAACTGGATGTCTAGACAGAGTTCTTATTCATGTCTAATTGTAAAATTGCAGTGTGATGTACTGTACTGTCATTATTTACTGTGATGTACTGTATTGTCATAATTTCCAGTTTGTAAAATTGCAGTATTGAAGATGTGTATTTTCCATTTTGAAGCTGGAAATAAACTGCCAAAGCTGAAAGAAATTGGAGTGTTGAAGATCTGCTAGTGCTGAATTTTAGGAGTAGACTAAAATAAATTTTAGAATGACTGAATGTATGCAGCCTGAAGTAGTGTAGCTGTACCAAAATCACATCTGCCCTAATGTATGCAGTCATGTTATTATGCCATTCTGACTTGTCCACTGGGACTTCTCTCCTGTGATGTCTGTTTTGGTTCTGCAAAAACCCATTCAGTAGTGTGGGACTGTGGATCATTAGCAAGGAAACCGTGCTTTAGTTCAGACTTCAGAGATATTTGCTTTTGATTCAATAGGTAGTTTGCTCACAGTTAACATATAATAGCATAATTTGTTGTCCTACATTGGAATACATCACACTAATACTGTATACGAATTAGGGTCCTTACGTTATGTTCTATTCCATGTAGCAAAGGCAATTTTCATCTAAGTTGAGCTGATTTTGATTTCCGTATGTTATGGGGGGACAATAGATATTGCTATATGTTCATTCTTGAGGGTATAGACTTGCTAAACTATTGATGATTTTTGTTGGGTGACCTATTAGATCTGGAATGGAAGCTCACATAAGTTGAGCTGATTTTTGTCCATATGAAAGCAGAGGACCATATGGTCTGTGGCCTTTTCATCCATATGAAAGTAGAGGCACATTATGGTGCTAATTTTCAGGTACCCCGAGAGGCCCTTGATTTTGCCGGAATGTCGATTAACTTCCGTTCCGGCAAATTCGGGCACTCCATATGTCCTATTTTCAGCAAAGGTCATGCTGAAATTTTCCGTGAATTTTAGCATGACTTTGCTAAAAATAGGACATATAAATACTTGCGACTAATGCATGGGCCGGGGTATCTTAGTACTTGATTAAGTAGGATCAACTGCCTCTTGTGTTATACATATAGAAGTGTGATATCAACTCATAGTTATTACTCTATCTGTCACCATATATGTGTATCCAACCTTGTGAACTTGTTTCATTTTGTAGTCTGTGTTAACTCAAGTATGTGTGATATATATACATATGTGTGTGCCTGTGATATAATACTCTGTTTGGGATAGTTTAACCTGCAAGTTGCCTTCTCTGTTTCTCTGGCTGTGAGGGGGTAGCATGATCGGAAGCACCAGCGCTCTTTTCCTAGGAACTCGAGTAGGCGGTGCTGCCGATGCGATCTGCCATTTAGAGTACCCATATATATCAGTCAACCTAGGGTGCCTCGGCATCGATAAACCCTAAATGATGAAAACTTAACTTAGCATTTAGGGTGCCTTCAGCGTCGACAAACCCTAAATGATAAAACCTTGACTTTTAGGGTGCCTCGGTGTCGATAAAAACCTAAATGATGAAAGCATAGGCTTTTAGGGTGCCTCGGCGCCGACAAACCCTAAATGATAAAAGCTTAGCTTTAAGGATGCCTCGGTGTCAACAAACCCTAAATAATGAGACATCTTGTTCCTTGACAATAACCAACTTTTTGACCAAACTTTTTTCCTATTTAGAGCGAAACATGGCCCACAACGATGAGGTCGGTGGTTCGGGCAAGGCATTCTGGGAGCTGTCCCAGGAGATTGAGGAAGAACCTCACCGCTATGAGGACACCGCGGAAGACACCGATCCCGACTACACAACCCCTAGTGGCGTCGGGGATGACACCACTGATGGTGCCACCGAGGATGCCAACACTGATGATGGCGGCGCACGCACAGATGGCAGCCAACCGAAGAGGCAATGGAAGGACCGGCGCCCGAACGTGCTCGGCACCGTCAAGGAGGAATTTACTGAAGTGTCCTCCGAGCGGCATCCAACGACGCCCAAAGAAATAGTCAAGGGGTATGCAGGACAGCCCGGGTGCATTCTCCGGAGTACCGTCTCGATCAACACCGAGAACCTAAGGCATCATGACCGAGGGAATTTGCGCAACCTCCTCTTCACGGAGTTGCACGAACGATAGTTCCCCGGTGAGTTCGCAAACACACGCCTCTCAGGGAATAAAGTGAATAGTGCCGCCCTCACGAAGATGAGCAAGGCCCTGGCTACTTGGAGAGGTGCGGTGAAGAGCATGATTGAAAAAGGTGATAGTTATGAGAAGATTAAGGAGAAAAATCCTTCGATCAACAAAGATTACTATACCAGGAGTTCAAGATCAAGTGCGAGAGCAACGCATCCGAGGAATCAAGTCAGTGGGGGAAAGATATGCGGGACTTGAACTTAGGGGTCCACAAACTCGGTCCCGGCGGTTACAGAGTGGCGGAACCTATATGGGACAAGGAGGACGCGGAGCATGCCGAGCAAGGCCTACCGCCCCGCTTCGAGAAATACCGTGACAAGCAGACCAGGAACTATGTCAGGGCCCGGTACAAGATTAACCCGGTAACCAAGGAGCTTACCACGGATCCGAAGACCAAGGTGCTTGAGCGTGTTCTGGTAAGGAATACACCCCCCATAAATAGCTCCATATGGTTGCATTCTAGTTAATGAAGCCAAATTTCTAAATGGTTCGCATTCCTTCCGCAGGACACTGAAAGCAGTAGTGCGGGGTCGTCTTAGAGCTCCCCTTTTGACACCCCTTTAAATAGGGCGTTGAACATAACGAAAAACAAGGATAAGCTCAGTAAGCCGTCGTCAGCTGGTCGTGTGGCCGGCAAAGGCTTGTCGACGAAATGGTCGGAATACTATACCGCTGGGCGAAAGGAGAGAAAGACCAGCTCGGAAAGCCAGCAGCGTGAGGTTCAACAACTCAAGGCACAAGTGGCGCGGATTCCGAAGATGGTCGACGAGCAAGTGCGAGACCAACTGGGAGCGACGATCACCGCCATTATACCTACCTTGGTTTTTGGGCTGCAGGCGCGGGTGGCGGGCGGCCAACAGGGGCCGCCGCCGATTCCTAGCTTCACGGGCAGAAACTCGCGCAATGCGCCGGCAGCGTCATTGGTGTCTCAGGCGGAGGCGGCATTGGTGTCTCCAACGGCGGCGACATTGGTGTCTCCAGCGGAGGCGGCGTTGGTGTCTCCCGCGGCGGTGCCGGCATTGCAGCTTAATGCACCCGGGTGAGGGAAGAATATGCCGACCGGCACCTCGGCAGCAAGCGGCCCCACCGTCAATTGCATACCCGCCGTTGGCGGTGCCTCGACATTAGCCGAGCTTGACACCATCACGGTAACTAGTTAAGCCTCTCGACCGATGACTTCATCTCCTTGCCTTTGACTGGGCATCCCTGACGCCCTACATGTTTTCGCAGGTCGCCGCCGACGTTCCGTGCACTCTCCTGCACTTCGTGAACGATGAGTTGGTCGATGTCGCCAGGGGCAGAATCGTTCAACCAGGCAGCCGTGTGTTCCACGGTAATCAGATGCCACCCACCATTTATAGGGTTCAACTAGTTCGGGTGCTGCTGGGCTTCGACGACATATTACCTCTGTATCGACCCTATGGGGCCGACGAAGATGATGTGATGACCCTCAGCGCCCGCATAAGCTGGCCCATGCTTTGGTCGAAAAGCCAGATTCATTTCAGGGTGGGGGACACCACCCCGCAGACAACACCGCCAGTCGTGCCGGCGCCAAGCCATGGCAAGACCCCCACAACGCTACCGGACATGCCGGACATGCATATGGCACAGGATCCGGATGACAACGACGACGACGGTGGTACATTTACCAACGTCGATAAGTACTTCAACGAACATGGGTACGATGACGAATTCTTGGGGCCTCCTTCTCAAGAACCCAACTTTGCAAAAGACGATCTAGCTGGTACCGCAGAGAAACCCAATTGCGACAGGCATCGTCTGGCGTTCAGTTCTCAGGAGACGCCTCCAGCTGCCACCTTCACCGAGCCTCAGATAGCCGAGGTGCGAAATATTATCAGCCCCAACACACTCGAGAAGGCGGTCTCTGAGCAGAATTCGATCCCATTACAACAGAAGAAGAAGGGACGAAAAAGAAAGACTAACAAGGGTGCGAGCCAGCCGGCACCGAGTACGATCTGTGCTCAGGACGGTCCACCTTCACCTAAGGATATCTCGAGGAGGGTGCATGTGGAGGGTAGGCCAATGCTACCGACTAATCTGCCCAATGCTGCAACCGGTGCTATGCGGAGTCTGCATGACAGTGTTCTTTCTTTGGAGAAGCGACGTCTCTCCGAGAATGATGTGGCATACCCGGTTTTCGTGGCCAAGGTGCCAGAGGGCAAGGGCTTTGTGGATAGCGCCATGGGGGGTACGATCGTCCTGCGGTTTGATGACATCTTCGCTATGTTGAACCTTCATCCGCTGCACTACACCTTTGTTCGGCTATTTTCGCTGAGTATGGAGATGTGAATCATTAGAGACAAGACCCTGGACATCGTGATAGTCGACCCCTTCTACATGTGTGCCAAGATCTTGGGCAGCGCTCGGGACCGGCAAGTCGTGAGTTCATACCTCGAAGGCGTCATTCTGGCAAACTTAGATAAGGATAACTTCCTCGTGCCTTACTTTCCTGAGTAAGTCATCCCCTCACCGCCCTGTAACATATGATTTCTTAGATTTCGATCGTTCTTTTTTTTTCTAACATTCCGTGTTTTGTGCAGTGACACGCATTGCACACTCATCCTCTTAATCCCAAAATATTCCATGGCCACGTATTTCAACTCGGACCGTTAGTCGAAGAAAGACTACAAAAATATCAAGAAAGTTCTTGATGATGTTCTCCCCGGGTACGCCAGATCTGGAGGCACCTTCAGCAGACCAGTTCGTAGGTACGACAAGCACGTGTTCACCCACAATACGACGTTCCCCTACATCAAGCAGCCGCCTGGTGGTCAGAAGGATGCCTACTACGCCCTCCATTGCATGTGGGCGATCGTAAGGGACCATAATCACCTTCTGCTACCAAATAATCTCAAAGATTGGGCCGCAAGCTTGTCGGCAGTTCAGGACGCGGACATTAGACAAGAATTCTTTCGCATTCAGTCGGAGTTTTCAGAAATCATCCATCAAGATGTCCTTCGTACCTCGGGGCAGTTCTACCTCAGATATCAACCGTCCAACAGTGACATAGAAACAACACTACAAATGTAGGCTGACAATGCCCGCGATTTCATGACCATCACGACAGACGGCGGCTTCATCAATGCTCCGGTCCCTGAGTCGAGTCGAAAGTAGTGATGCTATAGTTCTGAAATATCGATTAGCTCATGTTGTTCTTAAACTTTAATGAACTTGTATGTCTCTTTGGTTTGGACAGTCGCTCAACTTATATGTAATCGATGCTATTTATTAGTAGGACCATGAATCGTGCTATTAATGTCTTGCTTTTCTCTTCCGATCCTTTTGTTGCATACTTATATATTGCTTATGTATTGTCTGTGAATTGCTACTAACGTTTTTTTTGGCTAGTGCATAGAGATGCCGTCGTATGTCGGTGTACAAGGGTAAGGTTCCCGAGTCTCGACGGCGGGGAGGAGTGTCGGAGACAGGTTCATCGTTCGATGGTAACAGTTACAAAGGGTACACCACTAGGGCGGAGGCGGAAGCTAGATATGCGCGCTATCTAGAGGGAGAGAGGAGGGAGCGGAGGAGGAACCGGATGATGACCAGTTTCATCGCGATGATGCTCATCATGATGACCGTAATGTGATGGTAGTTTAGATGATCGACATCGACTTCTAATGTGAAGACAAACTCGCTACTCGTGGTCTCGAGACTTGTAATGTTCTAACTTTGTTCGGTATTTTGAATTCGGAGACTAGCTAATATGATGAATTGTATTCGGAGACTAATCTTCTATTGTATTCGATGAATCTGCTGTTTATATGTTTTGCTGTCTATATTCTCATGCAGAATAATTTTGTAACTTTGTGCAAGTATCGTAAAAGAAAAAAATCCTAATATTCATACTAGTGGCGCACCATACAGCACATTAGTGGCGCACTGCTATAAAAAATACTAGTGGCGCATTATCTGTTAGTGCGCCATTAGTAACCCAGAGCACAAGGTAAATATGGCCCCCTGGGAGGCATACTAATGGCGCACCAGGTGACATACTAATGGCGCACTGCCTGGTGCGCCACTACTCTCTGGTATACTAATGGCGTGATGATAGTGGCACACATGTAGTGCGCCATTAATGGACAAAATAGGTGCGCCACTAACAGGCCTTTTCCTAGTAGTGAGAGCACAACCTGTCAAATTTGTTCTTGAGTTTATTTTGCAGGATCAGTTTAACATGGATAAAGCCAAATTAAACTGGGGGCTAATGTCGGGGATATACCCCGCGGTATGACCCGGCCAGAGATATGACCCAGCTGGGACTTGGTGTTTCATTGGTAAACCGCCCGAAGAGTGGCGACTCACTGATGACCCGGCCGGGCTGGGTGACTCATTAGTGACCTGGCAGGTGTTTCAGATGGATGACAAGGACAAAGGCCCAGAAGGCCGGCTCATGTTATGGTGGGCCGGCTTAAGAGGAACGACATGAGGAATATTTCCCTGACAAGGAATCAAGACCCGGACTTGTATTAGAAGATAGACTAGTCCTAATCCTATTGGGACTCCACATGTAACCCGCCCCTCCAACTTATATAAGGAGGGGCGGGGCACCCCAAGAAGGGAGAGAAATAATCTAGAGGGCTAGATACAACAAGAGGAGAGACGGCTTATACATCAACTCCCTCATGAGCATATTGAATAAGACCAAGCTACAAACAGCGTGTAGGGTTATTACCGGATGATGTTTCCTGGGGCCGAAGCTGTCTAAATCTTGTCTCGTGTGCTAATCCGCTTCGACGATCTACACACATCTCTCGTCCCGATCAACCCCTCTCAAGCTGGTACCTAGTCGCGTTGGCCTCACGACTAGTCCTCGCACTAGGACATATGCCGTGACAAATCCAGGACATAATGTCGGGATATTCCCCGCGGTATGGCTCGGCTGGGACTTGGTGTTTGATTGGTAAACCGCCCGAAGAGTGGCGACTCACTGATGACCCGGCCGGGCCGGGTGACTCATTGGTGACCCGGTAGGTGTTTAAATGGATGACAAGGCCAAAGGCCCAGAAGGCCGGCTCATGTTATGGTGGGCCAGCTTAAGAGGAAAGGCATGAGGAATATTTCCCTTACAAGGAATCAAGACCCGGACTTGTATCCGGCTTGTATTAGAAGATAGACTAGTCCTAATCCTATTGGGACTCCACATGTAACCCGCCCCTCCAACTTATATAAGGAGGGGCAGGGCACCCCAAGAAGGGAGAGAAATAATCTGGAGGGCTAGATACAACAAGAGGAGTGCTGGCTTATACAGCAACTCCCTCATGAGCATATTGAATAAGACCTAGCCACAAACATCATGTAGGGTTATTACCAGATGATGTTTCCCGGGGCCCGAAGCTGTCTAAATCTTGTCTCATGTGCTAATCCGCTTTGACGATCTACACACATCTCTCGTCCTGATCAACCCCTCTCAAGCTCCTACCTAGTTGCATTGGCATCACGACAAGTCCTCACACTAGGACATATGTCGTGACAAATCCACGATACCACTCTCGGTGATGATCGTAGTTTGAGGAGTTCATCTATTCACCGTGTGCAATGCTTTGTTCTGGTTCTATATTAAAAGGAGGCCTTCATATCCCTTAGTTTCCAATAGGACCCCGCTGCCACGGGAGGGTAGGACAAAAGATTTCATGCAAGTTCTTTCCATAAGCACGTATGACTATTTATGAAATAAATGCCTACATTATATATATGAACTGGAGCTAGTGTCGTATCGCCCTAGGTTATGACTGTCACATGATGAATATCTTCCAAGAAATCGCTGATCCAATGCCTACGAATTTCTCTTATATTGTTTCTGCTAAGTTACTACTGCTGTTGTCACTATTGCACTTGCTATAAAATCACTGCTATCACTATTACCGTTACTATTGCTGCTACTACTATTATCAAAACTATCATACTACTTTGCTACTGATCACTTTGCTACAGATAGTTAATCTCTAGGTGTGGTTTAATTGATAACTCAGCTGCTAATACTTACAAATGTTCTTTGGCTCCCCTTGTGTCGAATCTATAAATTTGGGTTGAATACTCTACCCTCGAATACTGTTGTGATCCCCTATACTTGTGGGTTATCAGCCACCTATGTAATTATGCATGTAATAGTTTACTTTGGTGTGCGCAAATGTCATGTGTGTAGTAGCCACCTATGTAATTGGATGTTTAATTTGGTTATGCAATCATGTCCTTATAAGTGTGTGTGTGTGTGTGTGTGTGTGTGTGTGTGTGTGTGTGTGTGTGTGTGTTTGTTGTTATGTATGCAATCACATCACACAACACACATGTCTTATTAGTAGCAATCGTTTGTATTATTATTGGTCTTCGCACACATTTCTGATTACAGACCTGTTTGCCGCGCATCACACACATCTTGTTAAGTTGAACCGTTTATGTTGTCTTGGCTCATCGCAAATAGTTCATCCAAGTGAACTGTATGCCCTCTATCGCACACACCTTGATCTTGCTGATCATTTTTGTTGAGTTGCCTAATCACAAACAGTTCATCCGAGTGAACTGTATTCCGTATATCGCACACACGTTCATCTGCCTAACCGTTTCTATTGTTCTTCCTCATCATGAATAGTTCATTCGAGTGAATCGTATGCCACGCATCAACACGTAACAATAATGTGAATCATGTTCGATGTGTCCCCCATTGCAAATGATTTGTATCATTTTTGACAGTTTCTTTACATCAATGTTTGCGATTAATGCATCGCACACAGTTTCGTCGAAGGGTCTCTGATTGTAGTGTCGCGTTAGTAGCATCGTGCAGTAGTGGTAAGGCACTTTGACATGCCCAGGGGGTTAGCTGCGTCCAAGTGCCTTGTAGGCCCATCGTGGCTCTGTCTGGCCTAATTTTGCCTCTATAAATTCTCTAAAATCAGGAAACCAACGGAGAGGCGCCCAAAATACTTTTTCCGCCACCGCAAGTTTCTTTTCTTCCAAGATCCCATCTGGAGGCCTTTTTTGGTACTCTGCCTGTGGGGGAACCGATCACAGAGGGCTTCTACATCAACCTTTCCACCATTCCGATGATGCGTGAGGAGTTTACCACATACTTACGGGTCCATAGTTAGTTGCTAGATGGCCTCTTCACTCTCTTTGATCTTCAATACAATGTTCTCCTCGATGTTCTTGGAGATGTATTCGATGTAATTTTTTTGCGGTGTGTTCGTTGGGATCTGATGAATTGTGGGTTTATGATCAGATTATTCATGAATATTATTTGAGACTTTTTTGAATTCTTATATGCATGATTGTTATAGCTTTGTATTTCTCTCTGATCTATCTATTTGGTTTGGCCAACTAGATTAATTTATCTTGCAAAGGGAGAGGTGCTTTGTAATGGGTTCAATCTTGCGATGATCTATATCCCAGTGATAGAAGGGGACGAGACACGTATTTGTATTGTTGCCATTAAGGGGAAAATGACGGGGTTTATTCATATTGGTTGGATTTACTTTGTCTACATCATGTCATCTTCCTTAAGGCGTTACTGCATTCTTTATGAACTTAATACTCTAAATGCATGCTGGATAGCGGTCGATGTGTCAAGTATAGTAGTAGATGCCCACAGGAGTCGGTCTACTTGTCTCAGACGTGATGCCCATATACATGATCATTTCCTTGAATATCATCATAACTATGCGCTTTTCTATCAATTACCCAACAGTAATTTGTTTACCCGACGTATGCTTTTTGTTCAAGAGAGAAGCCTCTAGTGAGAACTACGCCTCCCAGGTATACCTTTGTCATATATTAAAATCCAAAAATAATCCGCTCCAATTTATTTTAACGTTCTTTTATTTTGTGTTTTTGTTTATCTATCTACCATTATCAGACTTTGATCCTCGCAATTAGCCGCCGAGGAGATTGACAACCCCCTTGATTGCGTTGCATGCAAATATTTGTTCTTTTGTGTGTAGGTGTTGTTCACGAGGTTTTGCGTGGTTCTCCTACTGGATGGATAAAGTTGGTTCTTAACTGAGGGAAATACTTATCTCTACTATTCTGCATCATCCTCTCCTCTTCGAGCAAATCCCAACGCAGCTCACACGTAGCACTCATCGGAAGGGCAGCAAGGTTGATGTAGAGGCCCTCCGTGATCGATTCCCCCTTCGACAAAGTACCGAAAATGCCTCCAGATGGGATCACGGAAGAACAGAAACTTGCAGCGGCAGAAAAATATTTTGGGTGGCTCTCTGATGTATTGGGAATATTTCGGAATTTATAAAAGTGTAATTTGGTCAAGAGGTGCCACGAGGGGACCACAAGCCTGTAGGGCGCACCCCCGGGCTTGTCACATCCTCGCGACTCCCGAGGTCCTCTCCCGAACCTTCCAGGGTCCCTTCTGGTCCATAAGAAATTGTCAAAAAGTTCCGTAGTGTTTGGTCCAGAAGAAATCTTAATGCACTCACTTGTGGTCAAGATTATTATCCTCGTGCTTGTCTTGACAAGCCTATTATTTCATATCTTCACCACGGGTTGTCACAAGCTTTGATTTTTTTTAATTTGCATTTTTGAGCTCGTGGACCCATTTTATATGCGTGTGTGTGGGGGAAGGACATGTCTTGCACATTGTGTCTCATTTATTCAATACTATGTAGATGCTTCATGCTCATCCTTATATTAGTCTTCTCAAGTGCTTTGCCGTAACTCACACACATCATTTAGGTTGAGCCTATTCTTAAGTTGCCTCTTTTACATGTTGCTCATCCATAGGTTTGTTGCAAGTGCGAGGCTTATATTCTTATTTTTGCTCACTTGCACTTGTTTTGAGTTTCTATTGATTTTTGGGGAGTGATGATCTTATTTTGCGCACTTTGTACCCCAATAAAAAAAATTCTAAATAGTGCGCAAATCAGGGGGAGCTTCTCTAGGTTCTTTAGAACACTCATTTGACCATATCATAATATAGTTATCCATTTTGCTCGTCAGATCTTTTGATTGCTTGTTTCAATTGGTATATTTTTATTGCTTCCTTCACTCTTTGGTATGTCTTTGTGTCATATCATCCCTTTGCAATCTTTGGATCCTCAATATAGTTTGCCTTCCTCCAACTATTTATCAATGGATATGTGTATTTTATTCCACTCATATTTTGAGATATACACATTTATGGAGGAACACATATTATATTGCCCTTCTAAGTCTTTTGCCCAATTTGGCAATCGATGCCAATGGGGGAGAAGTTTAGAGAGTTTGGCTTCATGCTTTGGTTTGTACTTAAGCATTTGCATCTCATGCTCATGCATTATTGGTGGTTGCTTTGCATGGCTATGCTTAATTCCTTATATAAACCCTCTTGAAAGTGATTTGTCGTTAATTATCAAAATGCGGGAGAATGAAAGAGCATGGTGCCCCCATGTTTGGTTTTGGTAATTGATGACAATCAAGAAAGGTGTTCCAACCTGAGGAGGTCAAGATCGTCATCATCTAGCTCAAGTGGATTATGCGCGAGGCAAAGGTTTGTCCTTGATAGGTTTTCCATTTTGCCGGTCTCATGGTGTTAGTCGAGAGACTGGGTTGTGGGACTTCTTGCCGTACTATCAAGGGGGAGGGCTCTCGAGTGGGTAGCTTGATCATATTGTTCGTAGAGAGCTCAAACCATTGCATGCTCGGAATCATCTTTCTTAGTTCTTGTATGGCTTTTATCTATGTGAGTTTTTGAGCTTGTGGTCATCTTCATGAGAAAGCTCATCGAAAATAGAGTTCGCATGCATCATATTTTATGTTTCGATGTTGGAGTTTATGCCAGATCTTCACTGATCAAGGTTTCACACCTCTATATCATTGGCATGTTTCTGTTGCCACTCATGAAGATTTCTATTCATGATTTGACATATCTTATTGTTAGCTTTCTATCAAGCTTGAGTTTGTCGAAATCAGAGTTCATTCGTAGAAGTTATGAAAGTTTTGGTCTTACTTGCATCGATCTGTTCTACTTGGGTTGTTTTACTGCTTCCTAGTGGTAATACCGCTCATTGGAGCGGTGGTACCGCTTAGGCGGTACTTCCGCTGACTAGTGTCGCTTCCACTTCCACTTATTTTTATGCTTGTGTTGCCCAATCTGCTTGAGCGGTAGTAGAGCGATAGTACTGCGCCTGAGCGGTAGTGTTGCTCTAAGCGGTAGTACTGCTTCGGCAGAACTACTCCACTTATTTCTATCTCATTGGGTTTGCTTTGACCATGCTAAGTGGTAGTATCGCACCCCCACGTAGTAGTACCGCTTGTGCACCACCAGTGGGCATAACGGTTGGATTCTCAGGAGGGGGGGGGCTATTTAAGGGGGTATTCTTCCCCAATGGTTCTTATCCCTTGAGCTCGTGTTTTCCCCCATTGTTGACCTTATTTGAGCTTGCTACTCTCAATCCCTGCAATGATTCTTGCTAGTTCTTGAGGGAAAAGAAAGAGGAGGTCTAGATCTACCATTCCACCAATCACTTCTCCTCTATGTGAGGGGAACCCCTTGGATCTAGATCTCGGAGTTCTTTGTGTTCTCTTCTTCGCTCTTCCTCTCATATTCATCCCTAACATTAGTTGCTTTGGTGGGATTTGAGAGAGAAGGACTTGGGCACTCCGTGTGCCCTTTCCATTACATTTGGTGCATAGATTTGAGTTCTCCATGGTGATACATGGAAGTGAAAAGTTGAGAAGCTTATTACTCTTAGGTGTTTGGGCACCATAGAGCTGGTTCCTCTTGGGTGCTTTGGTGCCCTAGACGGTCGGTGTTGTCGAAGCTCAATCATTTTGGTGTATGATACGTCTCCAACATATCTATAATTTTTTATTGTTCCATGCTATTATATTATCTATTTTGGATATTTTTTTTGACTGTACACTGTGAGGCAAAAGCCCCACAGCCTTCTATTAAAATAGATCCAAGTCTTTACATCAAAATAAAACTAGCTAAGTCTATCAATGGGAACAAAAGACCTACCTATACATGTACAACAAATATATACAAAGTTCAAAAGGAGATGCCACAAGATCAGGGCAGAGCATTGATCCACTGGAGATGAAGGGGCTTGATCGAAGCCTTCATCCTATGAGAGTGCAGGGTGATGTCATGAATGTACTTGGCTTTCCAGCCGCCAAAAGTTGGCCTGATATGTCTAAAGATCCTATCATTCCGCGTGGTCCAGATGCTCCAAGCAGCAAGATAAACCACCTCAAATAAGAAAGGATGCTGGAAACTTCTCTTGGCAGCCATAATGCACTCTCTAGGAGTTAACCCTGCATACCAGGTAATCTGCATGTAATTCCAAACTCTGTTGCTGAAGGTACACTAGAAGAAGAGATGATCTATGTCCTCATACAATTGAACCACACACATAAGGCATAGATTGTCATCCTCCTCAGATCTCCAATGCCTTCTCAGAAGCATGTCTCTCGTATTGAGCCTATCATTCAGCATCAACCATGCAAAACCCTTGATTTTCATAATGCACCTGCTCTTCCATATCCATTTACAGGGATCATCATCAGGTAAATGTGCATGGGCCAGTGTATAATAACTCTTGGCAGAGTAGGGGCCTTTCTAGGTGTCCATGACCAGGAGTCAGGTTCATTGGGTCTTCTTTGCAAGGCAGATAAGGCAGAATTGAGGGAAACCAACTCATCCATTGCTTCATGAGAGAGTGGCAATTGAAAATATGTGCCAATATCAAAGTCCTCAATGAAATCCCTGACAAATATCTTGTCATCAAGAGAAAAGGAAAAGAGTCGTGGAAATCTCTCCTTAATTGGCAGATGGCTTCCACCTAAGCTCCATGTGTCATGCCAAAACAGAGAGATATTTTGGATGTTTTATATGCATTAATATGTTATTTTATATTATTTTTGGGACTAACCTATTAACCTAGAGCCCAGTGTCAGTTTATGTTTTTTCCTTTTTTTTTGAGTTCTACAGAAAAGGAATATCAAACAGAGTCCAAACGAGGTAAAAATTTATGGTGATTTTTATGGACCAGGAGAGACCCACGGGGCATCGGAGCCAGGCCAGGAGGTGGACGAGGAGTCCATAAGCCTAGGGGGCGCCCCCCTAGGGCGCACACCCCTGGCTTGTAGGCCCCTCGAGCGTCCCATGACGTGAGACCGACGCCAAAAATTCTTATAAATCTCAAAACCCCCACAAAGAAACCTAGATCAGAAGTTCCGCCGCTGTAAGCCTCTGTAGCCACGAAAAACCAACCAGGAGCCCGTTCCGGCACCCTGCTGGAGGGGGAAACCATCACCGGAGGCCAGCTTCATCATCCCGGCAGTCTCCATGATGAGGAGGGAGTAGTTCACCCTCGGGTCTGAGGGTATGTACCAGTAGCTATGTGTTTGATCTCTCTCTCTCTCTCTCTCTCTCGTGTTCTTGATATGGCACAATCTTGATGTACCGCGAGCTTTTTTATTATAATTTAAGCATATGGTGTTTCTCCCACTCTACCTTCTTGTAATGAATTGAGTCTTGCTCTTTGAGGTTTCGTTATGTTGGATTGAGTATTGGATTTGAGAACACTTGATGTATGTCTTGCGATGGGATATCTGTGGTGACAATTAGATGTTCTATTGATTCACTTGATGTATGTTTTGGCACTCAACTCGCGGATTCCCGAGGTGATATTGGGGTAATCTATGCATAGGGGTTGATGCATGTTTTCATCCTACGTTCTCCGATAGAGGCTCTGGAGTGACTCTTTGTCACATGTTGAGGGATTGCCATATGATTTAATTATGTTATCATTGTTGAGAGAACTTGGACTAATGAAATTATGAACCCTAGGCCTTGTTTCCAAGCATTGCAATACCATTTTTGCTCACTTTTGTTACTAGCTACCTTGCTGTTTTTATATTTTTAGAGTACACATACCTATGTATACCATCCACATTACACTTGTATCACCATCTCTTCGCCGAACTAGTGCACCTATACAATTTACCATTGTATTGGGTGTGTTGGGGACACAAGAGACTCTTTGTTATTTGGTTGCAGGGTTGTTTGAGAGAGACCATCTTCATCCTATGCCTCCCACGGATTGATAAACCTTAGGTCATCTACTTGAGGGATTTTGCTACTGTCCTACAAAACTCTGCGCTTGGAGGCCCAACACGAGTCTACAAGAAGAAGGTTGTGTAGTAGACGTCAAGCTCTTTTCTAGCGCCGTTGCTGGGGAGGTTAGTGCTTGAAGGTATATCTTTAGATCTTGCATTTGAATCTTGTAGTTTCTTGTTTTATCACTAGTTTAGTCTATAAAAGAAAAGTACAAAAAAAAGAATTGAGGTTGCCTCATATGCTTCATCTTTTTAATGTCTTTAGTGAAAATGATGGAAAGGAAAACTGTGCTCAAGTGTTAGAAGAAGAAGTCAATAAAATGTTTGGCTCTAAAACATTGAATGATAAACATGATTGCAATGTTGTTAGTGTGCTTGCTAGGAATATTCATGATACTAATGATGATTGCACTAGTCATGATAAAGATGTTTCTTATAAGCATGTCAATTTTTGTGGAGTGAATAGAGTTTGTGAAGACATGACTTATAGGGATGATAGATTTTGCAAGAAGCATAAACATGATGAGACCAATCGGTGGCTTAAGGTGATAGATAAATTTGCTACAAAAGTATGCTCTCTTCATCCCATTACTTGTGAACTTTGCAATAGGATTGGTCATCTTAATTTCCAGTGCACACTTTTTCATGATCGAACTATGGCTAAATATAGCAATAACTTGATCACCCTTGAACTATCTAATGAACTTTGTATATTTTTGGGGTGTGAAGAATTGTCACATACAAATAGTTGGTTTGAAGCGTTCATATTCACCGACCATGCTGAAACTACTCTTAAATATATATACATACATACATACATACATATATATATATATATATATATATATATATATATATATATATATATATATATATATATATATATATATATATATTTTGTGTGGTAAATTGCAATCAGAATGCTTATATTGCCAACTATAGAAAGATGGGAAAACCAATAGAATATAAAAGAAATACTAATGAAAGGGCAAAATAATAATGAAAGGGTAAAGCTCTCCACTTTCCCTCCTATTATCTCTCGTGATGAAACAGGTTATGAGAATGAGCTTCCTATGCAACCAATCTCATCAATAAGGAGCTCCAAAAAGTTGATTAAACCCACATATGATGTGGAGAAGAAAAAGAAAAGACGGAGAAGCAAAGGTAAAAAGGTATCCCTCCCGAATGATGTTGCTCCTATTATTTTTATGCCTCATGAGAGTGAATCAAAAATAAATGTGGAAGATGGTATACTTGATGATGATTGTGATTCTTTGTCTTATGGTACAATGTCCGAAGAAACTATTGATGATGATTTTGTTCTACCTATTACTCATTGTGCTGATTATGATTGGGAAAATAATGATGCTTCTTATAATCTTGAAAATCTTTTTGGCACCAACTTAGAAAGTTGTGATGATAATAATTGCTATATTATTGGTGCTATTCATATTATTAATGATGAGAGTGATTATGCTTTTGATATGCACAACCACAAGCTTGGGGATGCTATGTTTGATGAGAATGACATTTTTGAGAATTTATTTGCTACAATTAATGTTTGTCCCAAGCTTGGGGATGCCATGTTTAATGAGGATGATATTTTTAGTCCCCCAAGTTTTGATGTGCAAATTTATTATGATGATAGCATGCCTCCAATTTATGAGGAGGCCTGGAACGACCCTGCCCCTGCTCCTGAGCAACTTCTGGAAAATGGGTGGAGGGTTTGGCCTGTGGTTCCTCCACCATACACAGGTTTCAGCTTCAGGTCTTTCTTTCAATATGATGGCCCCTCCCTCATGGATGGAGTGGACCCTGAGCTGAATGTGCATGACAATCTATCTGACGTTTGGGCCTATGAAGATGAAGTTGCTGCAGTAGAAAGTCTGGCTGATGGATTTATCAATGGGAATCCGGTTGCTAGAGACGCTTTTGCTCGTGCTGGGGGTGATTCTGTCTATGTCACCATTGCTATGGACCATGAGCTGCTGCAGTGGATGGGCTCTATGCTGAAACACATTTACACATGGGCCATCACTAATGGTCCAGCTGGGACTATGATGTTTCCTATCAATCCATTCAATCTCATTCAGAAACACCTGGAAATAGCTTGCGCACTTTTGCTGCAGTATTTCAAGCCTGAACCTGACTACATGTCCAACATTTTCAGTGATCGCTTCCACTTGGGTGTTTGCATTGGACCTCTGCACTTATCTGCACCTTTAGATGATATAACTCATGTGTCTCCTGTGAATGCTGATACCTTGTCCCAGCAGGAGATTGTGGCCTCTGCTTCTTCTGCGCCACTTGACAGTATAATTCAGGTTGACCCGATTGCCCCAACTCCTGGTAATGCGCTTCAACTGTTGGCGTCCTCTTCCTCGTCTAATGTTGCAGCTTCACATACTGTCAAGGTTCCTCTTGACACCACTGCAGTCCGGAGGAGTGCTGGTTCGAACAAGTACGATGGCTTCAAGGTCCACAATGTCTCGATGTCAAGCACGCCGCTTTCATGGTGAAGGCAGTGGTCGTCCCATCCGTCAATGCTGTCTCCACGGCTGCTGCTCCAGTCGCGCCGAGCCCTCCACCAACATCCATTCAAGAGCTCCAGCAGGTGGGCGATCGATGCGGCATTGCTCCTGAGGACATCTCTGAAGACAAGCTGCTGGCTACCCAGCAGATAGCCCCTGAGGAGGCTGTCTGATTTTATTTCTGCTCATGAATAAATCATGGAACATTCTGTTGTGGAACATCAGAGGGATTAACTCTTAAAGCAAACTTTTGGCTCTCAGAAATGCCATCGACTCTAGTGGTTGCTCAGTTTTATGTATTCAGGAAACCAAGCGGGAATCTTTTGATTTAGCGTTTATTAAATCTTTCTGCCCCAAGCGATTTGATAAATTTGTTTTTGCGCCATCGATTGGAGCATCTGGCGGCATTATTACTATCTGGAATAGCTCTGTTTTTGTTGGGACATCATGGCATGTGGAATCTTTTGCGGTGGGTGTTTCCATTGTGGCCACCCAGTCGAATGAATCATGGAACCTGGTGAATGTCTATGGCCCTTGTTCGGGTCAGAGACGGGCGTGGATTTTACCTCCTAGCTATTTGATCTTAATATACCAGATGATGAAAACTGGTTAATTTTGGGTGACTTCAATTTCATACGATCCACTGACAACAGAAATAAACCGGGAGGAGATGCTTCTGATATGTTGTTATTCAATGAGCTTATACGTGCACAATCCTCGATGGAAATCCCAGTTAAGGGTAGAGCCTTCACATGGAGCAATATGCAGGATGACCCCCTCCTGGAGCAACTTGACTGGTTCTTTTCTTCTTCGAATTGGACTACCTCTTTTCCTAACACAATGGTTCTGCCGTTGGGAAAACCGGTCTCAGACCATATTCCATGCGTGCTCTCAATCGAGTCCAAAATTCCACAAACAAACCTCTTCCGGTTTGAAAACTTCTGGGTCAATCACTCTGGTTTTTCTGAAGTTGTGGCCAGATCTTGGAGTAAACCTTGTCATGCCTCCAACTCTATAGCAGTCATCTGTAAGAAGCTCAAAACGCTTCGTTACAACCTCAAGCGTTGGAGTAGAGGCATTTCTAACTTGATAATTATGATCCAAAATAGCAACGAAGCCCTAGCCAATCTTGACGCTCTTGAGGACAAGAGGGGGTTGTTCGTCCAGGAAGCACACTTCAGACGTATACTGAAAGGACACCTTAATTGTCTTCTCAAGTATCAAAATGAATATTGGAGGAAAAGATGCATTGTCAGATATTTTTGATTTGCAGATGAGAATACTAAGCTCTTCCAATCACTTGCTACTGAGAGATTCAGACATAACTCAATTGCCAGTTTGCAGGACGGAGATGTTGAAGTCTCTGATCATACAGGCAAAGAAGGACTCTTGTTCAATACATAAAAAGAACGCTTGGGGACCTCTAAGCCCACAAATATGCGTTTTGATCTTGACCGTATCATAAAAAGGTGGAAGGTTTGGAGGTTCTTTCGGAACCCTTTTCTACCGATGAAATTGATGCTGTGATCAAAGAGATGCCTAGTGACAGGGCTCCTGGTCCCGATGGTTTCAATGGTTGCTTTCTCAAAAGTTGCTGGCACATTATCAAGGAGGATATCTACGAAATGTGTAGCGACTTCCACGAAGGTAACCTAGACATAACCAGTATCAGTGAGGGTTATATCACTCTCATTCCGAGAGTCTCCTCTCCTGTAACAGCTAATGATTTCAGACCCATAACACTGCTCAAATGTTGTCTGAAAATCATCACTAAAATTCTAGCCAACCGTCTGCAGAAAGTCATTCTTAAAATCATCCATAGGAATCAGTATGGATTCCTCAAAGGGCGCACCATCCAAGACTGCTTGGCCTGGTCATTTGAGTACATCCACCAATGCCAAGCATTATCGAGAGAAATAGTGCTACTCAAGCTTGATTTTGCCAAAGCATTTGACACAATAGAACATGAACCGATGCTGCAGATTATGAAGCACATGGGCTTTGACGACAAATGGCTTGGCTGGATGAAGTCTATTTTTGCTTCCGAGGTTTCTTCGGTTCTCCTGAATGGAGTCCCAGGCCGGAAATTTCTGTGTAGATGTGGTGTGAGACAGGGTGACCCTTTATCGCCGCTCATTTTTGTCTTAGCAGCCAACCTTCTTCAAGCGGCGATTAATGATGCTTACTACCAAGGCTTAATTGATCTACCTTTCCCATGCAATAGGAGGGGTGATTATCCGGTGATACAGTACGCCGATGACACGATCTTGGTCATGCCTGCTTGCCCAGATCAAGCCACTCGCATGAAGTTCTTTCTGGTAGCTTACGCTGAGTCTGTTGGTCTGAAAATAAACTTCCACAAGTCAACGTTGATCCCTATCAATCTTGACCTACGGCAGGCTTTGGTCTTGGCCCAAATCTTGTGCTGCAATGTTGGATCACTTCCTTTTACCTATCTGGGTCTTCCCATGGGAACGACAAAACCAACACTGCTTGAACTGATGCCGATGGTGTGTGGGATTGAAAGGAAGCTATCCACTGCATTATCCTTGCTCTCAGCTGGCGCCAAGCTCACGTTAGTCAACTCCACCATCACATCCATGTTGATCTATGCTATGTGCACACTGAAACTACATCCAAAGGTGATCAAACACATCGACAAATTGCGTAGATACTGTTTGTGGGCCAAAAACACTGAGGCAGGTGTCAAAAATAACTCTTTGGCCGCTTGGGAGTTGGTTTGTAGGCCAAAGCGCAAAGGTGGTCTTGGATTCATTGACACCAAAACTCAAAATGTGGCACTGCTCCTCAAACACCTTTATAAGTTCTACAACCGTCTGGATGTACCGTGGGTGACTCTGATCTGGGACACATATTATGTAAACACGGTACCACATGCAGTTGATTCGGTTGGGTCCTTCTGGTGGCGCGATATCTTGCAGCTCAGTCATGTCTTTCGAGGGATCTCCAAGGTTGTAGTTGGTGATGGGACTTCAATTCTGTTCTGGTAGGACATGTGGTTTGCGCACGACTAGGAAACACAGCTCTCCGAGATCTATCCCAGAGCCTTCTCATTTGCCACAAATGAGGACGTGTCCGTCGGGGATGCTCTGCAAGCAACAGACCCAACCATGCTTTTCCATCTGCCACTCTCCGTACAAGCCCGAGAGGAAGTAAGGGAAATCCAGAGGGGCTCGATGCATGTCATTCCAGAGTGGGGGACTGCGGATACTTGGGTCAGTACCCTCAATGGAAAATTCTCAGCAAAAAATTACTACAACCATTGCTTCAGGGAGACGGTCACCGATGATGCTTTCCTCTGGCTTTGGAAGGCCAAGAGCCCCATCAAATTCAAAATGTTTGGCTGGCTGCTGCTAGTTGACCGCCTGAACACGCGTAACATGTTGAAACGTAGGCACTATGATGTAGTGGACAATAACTATGCATGTATGCTTTGCCAGAATCCTCCTGAGGAAATAGTGGAACATCTTTTCTTCTTGTGCCCCTTTAGCCAACGATGTTGGGACAAGGTTGGTCTGAGATGGCCGAATGATGGAAATAGGATCTCCCTGCTGCATAATGGTAAAACCCAATGGAGGCAACCATTGTTCATGGACATCTTCTTGCTGGCCGCTTGGAGCATATGGAATGAGAGAAACAATGAGTTCTTCAGAGGAGTGCCACACTCCTTTAATTCATGGCTTGATAGATTCAAGCATCTGTTGGGCCTCCTCGCTCATAACTGTAAAGAAGAACTTTTTCCCTTCTTAGTTTCTTATATTCAAAACTTGTAGACAGCAGGGCCTCTTCTTTCTGTTTGAAGGGTTGAGGGGAGCCCCACAAAACCCCCACATGTAACTATGTAACATCTGTTGGTAAGTTAATATACAAAGTCAGTGGGAGCCTCTCCCACTGTCGTTCACTGTCAAAAAAAAATGATTGCAATATTTATGGAAGTGGTTTTGGAAGAGTGTCAACTTTAGATAATAATTATCATGCTCTTTTGGAGGGTGTTCAATCTTATTATAATGATAAAATTGGATTTGGAGAGGTCATGACTTTACTTCGTAATGATTCCACTATCTTGGAAGAGGTTTCAATTGATTATGGTGAGAACAAAGTTGCTACTTATGATGATTCTTGTGATGACACTTATGTTGTAAAAGTAGTGATTATTATATTTATAAAGGTTGTCATAACTATGATTACCCTTTTCTGAACATTACTCTTTTAATGTGGAAACAATTTATAGTATTTGAGTTTCTTATGATACTCCCACTATTCCGAATGAGAATAAATTTGCTTATGTGGAGAGTAATAAAATTTATATGCTTGTGCATCATGAAAATAATGCTTTATGTGATAATTATATTGTTGAATTCATTCATGATTCTACTGAAAATTATTAAGAGAGAGGAACATATGCTTCTACATATTGCAATAATATCAAGTTTCTCTCTATGTGTTTAAAGTTTTGAAGTTTTGCTTGTTTTGCCTTCCTATGCTAGTTAATTCTGGCTCCTATAAATTGTTTTCTCACAAAATCCCTATGCATAGGAACTGGGTTAGACTTAAATATGCTATTAATATGCTTCATGATTCTCCCGTTATGTTTCAATTCCTATCTTTTATGTGAGCATCATTGAAATCATCATGCCTAGCTAAAAAGGCATTAAAAAAGTGCTTGCTGGGAGATAACCCAATATTTACCCCTATTGTTTTTTTGTGTTAACATGATTATGCTAGTGTATTAATCATGTTTTATAGCTTTTGTTTCAATAAAGTGCCAAATAAGACCTTTGGATGGTCTACGGTGATAGTTGATTTGATCTTGTTGAAAAACAGAAACTTTTGTGCTCATTGTCAGAATTTTAGAAATTCACAGAAGCGTGCTTTTGATCTGAATTTTTTATACAAGATTGATATACAAATTCCCTAGATTGTCCCAATTTTTCAGAATTTTTGGAGTTACAGAAGTATAGGAAGTTTCCAGATTACAACAGACTATTCGTTTTTGACAGATTTTGTTTCATTGTGTTGTTTGCTTATTTTGATGAATCTATGGGTAGTATCGGCGGGTATGAACCACGGAGAAGTTGGAATAAAGTAGACATAATACCAATATAAATTTATAATGAGTTCACAATTGTATCTAAGTGGTGATTTATTTTATTATACTAACGGATCTCATGAGTTTTCTGTTGAGTTTTCCGTTGTGAAGTTTCCAAGTTTTGGGTAAAGATTTGATGGACTATGGAATAAGGAGTGGCAATATCCTAAGCTTGGGGATTCCCAAGGCACCCCAAGGTAATATTCAAGGACAACCAAGCATCTAACATCAGGGATGCCCCGGATGGCATCCCCTCTTTCGTCTTCAATCCATCGGTAAATTTACTTGAGGCTATATTTTTATTCACCACATGATATGTGTTTTGCTTGGAGCGTCTTGTATGATATGAGACTGTGCTTTTTAGTTTGCCACAATCTTCCTTGCTGTACACAACTTATGAGAGGGACACACATTAATCGTTAATTTATTAGAATACCCTACGTGCTTCACTTATATCTTTTGAGCTCGGTAGTTGCTCTAGTTCTTCACTTATATTATTTTAGAGCACAGCGGTGGTTTTATTTTGAAGAAATTGATGAAATCTCATGCTTCACTTATATTATTTTGATAGTATTGAAACAGCATGGTAATTTTCTTAGGTTATGAATTTAGTCCTAATATGATAGGCATCCCAGAGGGATATAATAAAAACTTCCATATAAAGAGCATTGAATACTATGAAAAGTTTGATTCCTTGTGATTGTTCTGAGATATAAATATGGTGATATTAGAGTCATTCTAGTGAGTAATTGTGGATTGGTAGAAATACTTGAGTTAAAGTTTGTGATTGGTGTAGCATGCACGTATGGTGAACCGTTATGTGATGAAGTCAGAGCATGATTTATTTATTGATTGTCTTCCTTATGAGTGGCGGTCAGGGACGAGCGATGGTCTTTTCCTACCAATCTATCCCCCTAGAAGCATGCGTGTAGTACTTTGTTTTGATGGCTAATAATTTTTTGCAATAAGAATGTGAGTTCTTTATGACTAATGTTGAGTCCATGGATTATACGCACCCTCCCAGTCAAACAAACTCTCGCCAGTGCATTACACCCACCATATACCTTCCTTAAAACAGCCACCATACCAACCTATTATGGCATTTTCATAGCCATTCCGAGATATATTGCAATGCAACTTCCACCGTTCTGTTTATTATGACACGTTTCATCATTGTCATATTGCTTTGCGTGATCATGTAGTTGGCATAGTATTTGTGGCAAGGACATCGTTCATATTTTCTATACATGTTAGTCTTGATCATTCCACATCCTAGTACACCGCCAGAGGCATTCATATAGAGTCATATCTTTGTTCTAGTATTGAGTTGTAATTCTTGAGTTGTAAGTAAGTAAAAGTGTGATGATCATCATTATTACAGCATTGTCCCATGTGAGGAAAAGGATGATGGAGACTATGGTTCCCCCACAAGTTGGGATGAGGATTCAGATGAAAAATTTAAAATAAAAAAGCGGCCAAAGAGCCCAAACAAAAAAAGAGAGGCCAAAGAGCCCAAAATAAAAAGAAAATGAGAGAAAAAGAGAGAAGGGATAAGTTACTATCCTTTTTGCACACTTGTGCTTCAAAGTAGCACCATGTTCTTCATGATAGAGAGTCTCCTATTTTATCACTTTCATATAACTAGTGGGAATTTTTCATTATAGAACTTAGCTTCTATATCAATGATGGGCTTCCTCAAATTTCCCTAGGTCTTCGTGAGCAAGCAAGTTGGATGCACACCCACTTACTTTCTTTTTGAGCTTTCATAGACTTATAGCTCTAGTGCATCCATTGCATGGCAATCCCTACTCACTCACATTGATATCTGTTGATGGGCATCACCATATCCCATTAATATGCCTAGTTTATGTGCCACTTTCTCCTTCTTTTTGACTTCTCCACAACGACGATATTCTATTCCACCTATAGTGTTGTATCCATGGCTCACGCTCATGTATTGCGTGAAAGTTGAAAAGGTTTGAGAACATCAAAAGTATGAAACAATTGCTTGGCTTGTCATCAGGGTTGTGCATGATGAAATAATTTGTGTGATGAAGATGGAGCATAGCCAGAATATATGATTTTTAGGGATAACTTTATTTGGCCATGTTATTTTGAGAAGACATGATTGCTTTATTAGTATGCTTGAAGTATTATTGTTTTTATGTCAATATTAAACTATTGATTTGAATATTATGGATCTAAATATTCATGCCACAATAGAGAAGATTGCATTGATAAGTATGTTAGGTAGCATTCCACATCAAAAATTATGTTTTTATCATTTACCTACTCGAGGACGAGCAGGAATTAAGCTTGGGGATGCTTGATACGTCTCCAATGTATCTATAATTTTTTATTGTTCCATGCTATTATATTATCTATTTAGGATGTTTTATATGCATTAATATGATTCTTATTATTATTTTTGGGACTAACCTATTAACCTAGAGCCCAATGCCAGTTTCTATTTTTTCCTTGTTTTTTAGTTTTACAGAAAAGGAATATCAAACAGAGTCCAAACGAGCTAAAAATTTACAGTGTTTTTTATGGACCAGAATAGACCCACGGGGCATCAGTGCCAGGCCAGGAGGTGGATGAGGAGTCCACAAGCCTAGGGGGCGCCCCTCTAGGGCGTGCCCCCTGGCTTGTGGGCCCCTTGTGCGTCCCCTGACGTGAGACCGATGTCAAAAATTCCTATAAATCTCGAAACCCTTAGAAAGAAACCTAGATCAGGAGTTCCACCGTCGTAAGCCTCTGTAGCCACCAAAACCAATCGGGGCCCCGTTCCGGCACCCTGCCGGAGGGGGAAACCATCACCGGAGGCCATCTTCATCATCCCGGTGGTCTCAATGACGAGGAGGGAGTAGTTCACCCTAGGGACTAAGGGTATGTACCGGTAGCTATATGTTTGATCTCTCTCTCTCTCTCTCTCTCTCTCTCTCTCTCTCTCTCTCGTGTTCTTGATATGGCACAATCTTGATGTACCGCGAGCTTTGTTATTATAGTTGAATCATATGGTCTTCCTCCCCTCTACCTTCTTGTGATGAATTGAGCCTTGCTCTTTGAGGTTTCGTTATGTTGGATTGAGTATTGGATTTGAGAACACTTGATGTATGTCTTGTGATAGGATATCTGTGGTGACAATGGGATGTTCTATTGATTCACTTGATGTATGTCCTGGCACTCTACTCGCGGATTCCCGAGGTGACATTGGGGTAATATATGCATAGGGGTTGATACATGTTTTCATCCTACGTTCTCCGATAGAGACTTTGGAGTGACTCTTTTGTAGCACGTTGAGGGATTGCCATATGATTTAATTATGTTCTCATTGTTGAGAGAACTTGCACTAGTGAAAGTATGAACCCTAGGCCTTGTTTCCAAGCATTGCAATACCGTTTTTGCTCGCTTTTTTTACTAGTTACCTTGCTATTTTTATATTTTCAGATTACAAAACCTATACCTACCATCCATATTACACTTGTATCACCATCTCTTCGCCGAACCAGTGCACCTATATAATTTACCATTGTTTGGGTGTGTTGGATACACAAGAGACTCTTTGTTAATTGGCTGCAGGGTTGTTTGAGAGAGACCGTCTTCATCCTACGCCTCCCATGAATTGATAAACATTAGGTCATCTACTTGAGGGAAATTTGCTACTGTCCTACAAAACTCCGCGCTTGGAGGCCCAATATGAGTCTACAATAAGAAGGTTGCGTAGTATACATCAGTGTAAAGCTTGGGGAAAGCTTCGGGAGACTCCAATTAATTTCTAGAGAGTGCCCCGAGCAATTTGTACGGGTTCGGTGACCGCCCCCAAGGGTTGCCATTTGTACGGGTTCGGTAACCGCCCTCAAGGGTGATGACCCACAAGTAAAGGGGATCTATCGTAGTCCTTTCTATAATTAAGAGCGTCGAACCCAACGAGGAGTAGAAGGAAATGACGAGCAGTTTTCAGCAAGGTATTTTCTGCAGGCACTAAAATTGCCGATAACAAAAAGTTTGATAGCAAGGTAATTTGTAACGAGCAAGTAATAGTAATGGTAACAATAGTGCATCAAGGTAGCCCGACCCTTTTTGTAGCAAAGGATAGGCCGGAACGGTCTATTATAATAAGCAAGGCATTCTTGAGGACACGTGTATTTCATCTAGTCACTTTCATAATGTTTGTTTGATTTGCGTTCGCTACTTTGATAATTTGGTATGTGGGTGGAGCAGTGCTTGGGTGCTTTTCTTACTTTAACAAGCCTCCCACTTATGAATAACCCCTCTCACAAGCATCCACATCTACGAAAGAAGAGCTAAGATAAAATCTAACCATAGCATTAAACATATGGATCCAAATCAGCCTCTTACGAAATAGCGCATAAACTAGGGTTCAAGCTTCTATCACTCTAGCAACCCATCATCTAATAACTACTCCACAATTCATTCCCTTAGGCCCAAAGAGGGTGAAGTGTCATGTAGTCGACGTTCACATAACATCACTAAGGGAATCAACAAATACATATCATCAAAATATCGAACGAGTACCAAATTCACATGATTACATATGACACGACTTCTCCCATGTCCTCAAGAACATAAGTAATTACTCGCAAAACATATTCATGCTCAAGATCAGTGGGGTATTGAATAGCATAATAGATCTGAACATATGATCTTCCACCAAATAAAACAACTAGCATCAACTACAAGATGTAATCAACACTACTAGCAACCCACAAGTACCAATCTGAGGTTTTGGTACAAGGATTGAATACAAGAGATGAACTAGGTTTTGAGATGAGATGCTTTTGTTGAAGATGTTGATGAAGATTGGCTCTCCCACAATGAGAGGGTTGTTGGTGATGCTGATGGCTTTGATCCTCCCCCGGAGGGAAGTATGCCCGACGGAGAGCAAAAGTGCTCCTGCGCAAGTTCCGCCTCGAGATGGCGGCGCTCCATCCCAAAAGTTCTCTCCTATTTTTTCTAGGGCGAATGGGCTTATATACCAGAAGATGGGCACTGGAGGCTAGCCAGGGCCCCACCACCCACCAGGGCGCGCCAGGGAGGTAGGCGCACCCTGGTGCCTAGTGGGCACCTGGGTGGCTCCCTCTGGTATTTCTTTTCTCCAATAATTTTTATATATTCCAAAATAAATCTCCATAAAATTTCAACTCATTTGGAGATGTGCAGAACAAGTATCTCTGATATAGCTTTTTCACGTTCAGAATTCCAGCTGTCGACAATCTCCCTCTTTGTGTAAACCTTGCATATTATGAGAGAAAATGCATTATGCTCCACACAGAGTTATATTGATTGAAAACATTATAAATAATACAACTCAAATGGATCCTCTCCTCCTCTCCTCTCCTCCCACCTGCTCCACCTTCCCCTATGGATCTAGCCGGTGATCCACACTATGGAAGGGCTCCTTCACTGGGATTTCAGCCCGGGCCTTGCAGTGGCCGATCAGGTACGTCGTCGGTTTGGGGAGACGGTGCACTTCTCTCCTTCTCGCAAGACCAAGGAGTTTTTCTTGGTAGTCTCCTTTTCTTCAGCATCTTTCCCCCTCAATGAGGAATCTGTGGGTGTGGCTCTACAATGCTGCATTGGTGGTCATCATCTTGGGTTTAAGGTCTCTAAGATTTTTGAGAGGTCCTTTCGATTCTCTGTGGCCGGAAACAAAGTTGGTCATTTCATACATGGACTCAAGGATCGTATCTGGCCGGACCTCATCTGTCACTTTCATCTGTTCAATGGTTGTTTCAATGGGTTTAAGCATTTGGATTATTGTTGGCATGCGGATGAAAGATTAGAATCTATTGCTCATCGCAGCCCCGTTGCAGTGTGCACTGCTCCTACTGTTTTTTCACAACCTTCAGGATATGATCCTTCATCCTCCAATGAGTTGCGCAAATTTGGAATTGTGTCTATGGCTTCTATGGATTTTGCTGATAAGAATAGGCATGAAGCTTCATGTTCTTACGAAGCACAACAAGTTCTGGCACACGACGTTCGTACCATGGTAATTTCGGAATCAGCTGACACTGACATTCAATGCCCCGAAAATTCTTCGGTGCCTTTACTCCGGATTGGCTCTTTCCAGTTTCCTTGTAATATTGTTTACCCGAAATTACCTCAAAGTTTCCTTGTGTCGGCCTTCAAATACGCGCCTCCATTTACTTCCTGGCCGCCTTTGCTTTCCAAGGCACATATCACGGATTTAACGCGGGCAAGATATAATCCCAGGGAAGTAAATGATTTGGTTCTTGCTTGGGGTGTTCTTTGTGCAAAATGTTTGCAATGGGGGCACGACAAATCCAGCTGTCACGCCCGGATTATTTGCTTGCACTGTTCGGCTCCGGGGCACATTGGAATTAATTGTCCGTCGAGGCTTGGGCTTCTCTAATTGGAAAGGCTCTTATGGGTTCGGATTCGGATTTTCCACCAAATCACCTCTCTCGGGCAATCAATCAATCACCCGTCTGTGCAGCAATCTTGCCCGCTCTGGCTTCCAAGAGCCAACCCTCTCCACCTTCGATGTCTCGCATGCGGGCATTACTAACACTGGCGCAATCTTGCTTGGTGGCGCCACTGGGCCTTTCACCGCAATGGAGACCAAAACCCCCGTCCACCTTTGGCGCCTGTCTTCCCCCTATTGCTGTCCCGCTTCCCAATGAAATCGGCGCTCTGCTCTAGCACCACCACCGCCCCTGCAATCCACCGCCGCCGTCGGCACCCCCGCCCTGTCCTCCACCATGGCCAACTATCCTGTCAACCCCCTCCCCTTCCTTCCGCCGGGCTGGTCCATTGAGCCAGGACCTGCAGACCGCAAGATTATGGCGGACATGGCAGTCAATCCCATCCCGCCCCTCAACAACAACTTCCTCGCCATTGCCGAGGCCAGCAGGTTTGTGCCTCTGCATCTACGGGAAGATCTGCGCAACACGATTGAAGGCATGCTGCACGAGGCTGGACTGCACACCACTGAGACCTCTGACCATCCGTTGGGAGTGGGTATGTTTGCTTTTGCCAATTCTTTCATCCGCGACACTGCAGTAAACACCACTTTCCAGCTTGATGATGAGGATCTAGTGATTTCTTTTGTGCGTCACAATGCTGCTCTTAATATGCACAACACCACCTATGGTCCTGAACTTTAGCTTATGTACATTAGTTTTCCGGATGACTATCAGACTGATTTCTATCTTCAGCGATCAGTGGATGATTATGGCTGACTAGTTTCTTGGAATAGTCCTAATACCGATCGCTCTGTGGTGCTTATTAAGGTTAGAGTGATTCACATGCGCCTCATACCCAAGAGTATTGTCATCCGTCAGTTAGGTGGTGATAGAGCTTGTTGGACTGCTGCTGTGTTCATTCTCCGTGGAACTGATTGGAATGCCCATGACCCCGAGGTTCCAACAGCTGATGAAGAACCCCCTCCGGTCAATGGTGTTCCTCATCCTATGTTCGGGGAGGGTCTCACGGCGGAACAACTTTATCAACAACAGCTTCAGAATTGGCTGCTACAGAATGGGGTTGGTTAGGATCAGGCGCCCCACATGGCTCCTCAGCACGATGGGCCGCAAGATGCTCAATGGGATCCATGGCCGCAGCCTCCAGTCCCGCAAATGCCTGCTGCTCTGGTTAATTTTCAGTCCTGGCTTGCTGCTCAAGGTCTCCGTGTTCAAGATGGCATTCTACCTGAAGATAATGTGTCTGATAGTCTGAACTCGGTTTGGTATGAAACTGCATCTTCGGCAAGTAATCATAGCTCTTCTTTAGATTCCATCAGTATCACTGTTGAGGGTTTGGAACTGGCGACTGTACTTACTTCAGATTGGATCCCGAGGAATGTCTTCACTGCTTATCTTTCCAGGTCCATTTTGTCTGTAACTGCTGCTTTTGGGCCCTGGAGCTCTGGTTATGGTTTGCCTCCTCTGGAGTTTCAGTTAGCACCTTCTCGCTCGGTCCTTCAGGTGACTAATCAGTCGACCACTCACATCTTGTGCTTCTCACCACGCATTCTGCAGGCTGCACCATCTTCGGTGCAGATCAATGAACTGACGCCAGAAGAAGAACATGCTCTCCCGTCCGAACAGCCTGGAGTTCTCCCTGTTGACAACACTGATACGTTTCTGCCGCCCTCATTGGACTCTTTTAACCTGGATGCTGATTCTTCGGGTTCTGTTCCTACCTGGGTGCCATCTGCTGCTTCCATGGAGGGACCCCCTTTGGCCTCTAACTGCCCCCTGGTGCTTACCTCTGATTTAGGCCTCGCTCAAGTCTTGTCTGATGCGCCGGGAACCTCGGCAGCCCGTACTCGTCGCTCAAAGCTCAAAGCCCCTGTGGTGACTACTGAGGTTAGGCGCAACACTCGATCGACGCGCTTTGATGGCTTCAGAGTGCCACAAATTTCTGATGCACGTCCTCCTGTATCCAAAGTGAAGCCCAGGGTGATACCTTCTGCTACTCCAGCCTCAAGCTCTGCGATCATGGTCCAGGCCCCGCCACCTACTTCTCTCCGCACCATGCAGGAAATTGGTATTAGTCGCTGCGCTGTCCCGCCTCGGGAGCTCACCGAAGCTGCCCTGCTTGCTACTGAAGATGCGGCTACCATCCACAATAGCCAGCCAGAAGGCTCCTCTTCATCTTCAGCTTAATTTTGCGGTCTTCTATGCCACTTTTGCGTAGCTGGAATGTGCTATGTTGGAATGTGCGTGGGTTAAACTCTGACAAAAAGCTGTTAGCTCTGTCGAACGCGATTTCTGTTAGTGGGTGTGCCATCGTTTGTCTACAGGAGACTAAAAAACCTGTTATCGATCTAGCGTTTATTAAAACTTGTTGCCCTAAGCGTTTCGATAAATTTGCTTATATTCCTTCTCGTGGGGCTTCGGGTGGATTACTCATAGTTTGGAACAGCTCCATGTTCTCAGGATCAGTTATTGTCCAGGAAGATTTTGCTCTTGGCATTCAGTTCACTAGCACCATTTCTGCCCAAGCTTGGACACTTTTTAACATCTATGGTCCTTGTAATGGGCCTGCTCGGGACATCTATACCTAGTGGTTATATGACAGGGACATTCAGGCAAATGAGGATTGCTTATTTCTTGGGGATTTTAATTACATCAGAGGGCCAGATAATCGAAACAAGCCTGAGGGGGATGTCAATGATATGTCCACCTTCAACGACATCATTCGCAAACTAAACCTAGTGGAATTACCCATTAAGGGTAGGCTATACACTTGGAGTAACATGCAGCACGATCAACTCCTCGAACAACTCGACTGGTTCTTCACTTCCATGCACTGGACAAATATTTACCCCAATACCATGGTCAAACCACTATGTAAACCCACATCTGATCACACACCATGCGTGGTCACCATTGAGACTAAAATCCCTCGTGCCAAGTTATTCAGATTTGAGTCATTAAAGCTTCGCACCGGCTTTATGGGCGTGGTTAAAAGTGTTTGGGATAAACCTGTTGCGGTGCGAATGCTGCTACTTTGCTCGTCGAAAATTCAAACGGCTCGGCAGGAGCTCAAAACTTGGAGCAAAAATATCTCAAGATTATCGGTGGCTATTGAAAACACCAATGAACCTTGGAACAGTTGGATGCCTTTGGAAAATCTAAGGCCTCTCACAGTTCACGAGAACAATTTTACAAGATTATTAAAATCATCTCCTCGGCTCTTGGAGTATCGAAATGATATTGGAAAGAAAGATGTACTGTCCGGTGGGTTAAGTTTGGGGACGAAAATACCAAGTTCTTCCAAACAATGGCTACTGATAGATATCGTAAAAACAACGTTGCTACCCTGCAAACTCCGGAGGGACTAGTCGTGGAAGATCGTAATGGGAAGGAGGCCTTGCTTTTTCATGCATACTCGGACAGACTAGGCACTTCTAGCCCTACTCAGATGCACTTTGATCTCCCGTCTTTAATCAGGCACAATGCTAACTTGGATAACCTCACGCTTCCTTTCACGCATGAAGAAATTGACTTGGTGGTTAAAGAGATGCCAGGCGATAGGGCACCTGGTCCGGATGGTTTTAGTGGGATTTTCTTAAAGCTTGTTGGCCAATCATTAAAAATGATTTCTACACGCTCTGTGACCAATTCCATGCAGGAACACTTAACCTCCAGAGCATTAATGATGGACTGATTACTCTTATCCCGAAGAATGGTTCCCCGTCCACAGTTAATGACTACAGGCCAATCACCTTACTCAATTGCTGTCTTAAGCTCATTACCAAACTTTTGGCTAACAGACTCCAGAAAGTCATTTTGCAAATTATCCACCGTAATCAATATGGATTCATCCGTGGGAGATCTATACAGGATTGTCTTGTGTGGACATTTCAATACATCCACCAATGCCAAGCCTCCAAGCGACCGATTGTTCTACTTAAGTTGGATTTTGCTAAGGCGTTCGACACAATTGAGCACGATCCCATGATCAACATCATGAAGCATATGGGCTTTAATGACAAATGGCTTTCCTGGATAAAGGCTATTTTTTCCTCGGGCCGATCTTCGGTGCTCCTAAATGGTGTTCCCGGAAGACAGTTTCACTGCAAGCGTGGGGTTAGGCAGGGCGACCCATTATCTCCGCTAATCTTTGTGTTGGCTGCTGACCTCCTTCAATCGGCCATTAACGAAGCTTATAGAGAGGGCAGAATTCAACTACCTTTCCCTGCCACGGGCCAAATGGACTACCCAATTGTCCAATATGTCGATGATACAATCTTGCTAATGCCTGCCTGCCCTCGACAAGCAATGATCATTAAAGACATCCTCACCAAATATGCTCAGTCCATCGGCCTTAAAATCAATTTCCATAAGTCCACACTTATTCCCATAAACTTGGAGGATGATCTAGCTGCCCATCTTGCTGCTATCTTTGAGTGTACAATTGGATCCATGCCTTTCACCTACTTAGGGCTGCCACTGGGCACGTCTCGACCTACACTCCAGGATTTTATGCCCCTTGTCAGCACGGTTGAACGAAGCTTGACGTCAACATTGTCCCTTATGTCCCATGCTGGCAAGCTGACCCTTCTCAACTCCACAGTTACCTCACTTCTCATCTATGACATGTGCACGCTACATTTTCCACCAAAACTCATTGAGCTCTTAGACAAAATTAGGCGTCGATGCCTATGGATTAAAAAGACTGAACAAGGTGACAAGTGTAACTCTCTGGCGGCTTCGGACATGGTATGCAAACCTAAAAAGAAGGGAGGACTGGGAGTGCTTAACCTTCGTATACAGAATGAAGCTTTGCTTCTGAAGTTCCTACACAAGTTCTATAACAAGTTGGATATACCCTGGGTGAATCTCACTTGGGACTCTTATTACACCCAAAAAATCCCTCATGCCTCGGACCCAGTCGGCTCATTCTGCTGGAAGGACGTACTCAAGCTCACACCTAAGTTTCGTGGGATTTCTCAAATCAATATTGGGTGTGGCACCACGGCTTTGTTTTGGAAAGATCTATGGTCAGTGCAAATTCTGCAAGACTCCCATCCTAGGGCCTTCTCTCACTCTCTCGATGAGGATGTTTCGGTCAAAAAGTTCCTGGGAATAACTTCGCTGGAAGAAACGTTTCACCTACCCTTGACCCCTCAAGCCCTTGGGGAAGTTAGAGACTTACATATTATTACGGCTCATCTACAACCTTCCTCGTCTTCCACGGATATTTGGCACTACACGTGGGCTAAAACCATCTACAAATCAACGGACTACTACAAATTCTTCTTCAAAGATGTTCATGTCCAGCAGATATTTGGATGGATTTGGGATTCAAAATGCACGATGAAGTTGAAAGTCTTTGCTTGGTTGCTCTTCCATGACAGGCTCAATACGCGGAACATGTTGAAACGGAGGCACTACAACATTGGAGATGACCACAACTGCCTCCTATGTGGTTTGAACATTGAGGAAACGGTGGAACATATGATCTTCACATGCACTTTCAGTAAACTCTGTTGGGCCAAATTTGGGCTTCATTGGGAACCTTTCCTTGGCCGAATACAAGCTGTTGAAGATCACAGAAACTCTCATCCCACCCCTCTGTTCCTTGAGAAATTCATTGTGGCAGCCTGGAGTATTTGGAAGGAAAGGAATAACAAGCATTTCCGAGCAATAACACCCTCTCTCACCTCCTGGCTGGACAGATTCAAGAGAGACTTTGGGCTTCTTCAGCATAGAGTCAAGGAGGAGCATAGGCTCCTTGTGCTGAACTTGGTGCATTCCCTTTAGTGGCTTCTTTTTGTTTTTCTTAGTGCTACTTGCCACAAAGTTGGCATCTTATATCTCCCCCCATCATGTAAATACCCATTGTACAGCATTATTATTATTATAATATAGTAACACAGTAGGAGCCTTTCCTACTGTTCATGGTCAAAAAAAACATTATAAATAATAGTAATAAAACATGATGCAAAGTGAACGTAACAACTCCCCCAAGCTTAGACCTCGATTGCCCTCAAACGAACACCGATATCGATAATCATGCCCACATGTTTAGATATAGAGGTGTCGATAAAAACAAAATACAGATATAGCAGTATCATGATCATTACTATAACATCAATATTCATTATCATATAACTTCTCACGAGCAAGTAATAATTCATCACAACATAAAAGTATAAGGCATAAACTTTCTTGAAAACTAACAAACTATATGCTCAGCCAACAATGGAATGGCAATTCATCATATTTTCAGGAAGGGTCTCATGTCGGAGATGTTTAGCAAGTCCACATACTCAACCATCATTTAGTCTTCTATGATTGCTAAAACTCACATCATATATATGGAGCAAAAAATTTCAGCCAGATACGTAAGGGCTTATAATTTTATCTCCCAACTTATTCACCTCAGGGTGATGTCAACAATAATAACTCATGATCACTCATATCCAACTGGATATATGTGCCTAGATCTTTCCCCACCACAGGAAGCCTGCAAAAGATAAAAATAAAAAGGAATAGAGGAGAACACTATTGATTCTTCCATAAGAAGTAAATACATAAAAGTAACAGATAAGCCCTTCACAGAGGGAAGCAGAGGTTGTCATGCACTTTTTGTTTTTGGATGCAAAAGCTCTTACTCCAAAGGAACGCCATGTTATCTTGCCCCTTATGATAACAACCTTTATTATGCAGTCCGTCGCTTTTATTACTTTGCCATCACAAGTTTATAGAAAGCCTATTTTCCCTTAAAATAAAAGATCAAACTTGTTTAGAAGCAATTTTTTTATTGCTTTATGCACCGATGGCAACTTACTTGAAGGATCTTATTCAATCCATAGGTAGGTATAGTGGACTCGCATAAAATGAAATTGGGTTTAAGGTTTTTGGATACACAAGTATAATCTCTACTTGGTGTGGATTTTTGGCTAGCAAAAGATGTTGGGCAAGCACCACATGTTGGAGGATCTATGACAATATAACTTCTATGTGAATAGAAGCAAACATAATTCAGTACACTGTCTTCCTTGTCCAACGTCAACAATTTGGCATAAAATATTTTATGGGGCTCATGATCATAAAAGATGTCCAATATAGTATATTTGTATGTGATTCTTCTCTTCCCTCATTAATTCTTTCATGAATTGCATCATTAACCAATGCTATGTTTGTCACCTTTCAATAAATTTTACCACTTATACTCTTCTTTATGTAGTGCCATTACTTTCCATAAGATTAGCATATGATATTTTTCATTTATTTCATTGCTAGGATTGAAGCATAAAAGTAAAGAAGCAAAAAATCAAACTAATCTTTATTATGTAACTCTCAACTCGATTACATAGATAGATCACGAAACTAGCACTCGAATATAGATCATACTAAACTTTTATTCAACTAAATCACGGAATAACACTACAAAAAAATACACTTCCGTGATGATACGTGTTTGTCATAGTAGGTCGTGTTTTCTGTCATGCATGTACATCCATGACGATTTTAAGACAGAATCAAGATAGTCATACCTGTGCTGTCCTAGAAGTGTTCCATGACATTACCAAAATTATCATCACGGAAGTGTCCAATTCCATGACGATAAATCGCGCGTCACAGAAGTGCTTTCGTCAAGGGTGACCGACACGTGGCATGCACCGTAACGGAACGCCGTTAAGCTATCGGGTCGGGTTTTGGATCTGATAACCCGTTAACAGCCCCAACCAATGGGGATTTTCCACGTGTAAAATCATCATTGGCTAGAGGAAACACGTGTCGGCCCATCGCTGGGACAGATGTCATCCACTCATTGGACAGAAGGCGCCTATGACACGTCGACACATGGCACGGCCCAACAGAGGCCCATTCCTGTGAAAAGGCCAGCCCGTTTGACTTGGTCAAAAGGTGGCGGGCCGGCCCATGGAAAGCCTGTTAACGGCCTGTTCGCATATAGCCCATTTACAGCCCGCTAACCCAAGGCCCGTTATGCCCTATTCGAATTAGGGGTAGCGTCATCTGGGCCATCCAATATGATTCCAGCTCGTTTTCACTTCTGGCCCATGTATGGCCCATGACGTCTTTCGTCCCATATGAGGCCCTATGTAACTCTTGGCCTATTAACGGCCCATGGTGAAACTCGCCTGTAATGAACAATGTATCACTTTACACCCATTAACGGCCCGTGGTGAAACTCGCTCGTGAAGAACAGTGTATCTCTTTATACCCATTAACGGCTCGTTATTCCGTTGGGCCGTTTCCAGCCCATGTTATCTTTCGGCCTTCTCAGAGCCCATTTATTCTTGGGCTCATTTCCAGCATTCGTTTACTTATGGCCCGTTACTGTCATTTTCTGCTTGTGGGCCAATTTCAGCCCGTGGTTACAGTCGGCCCGTTTGTGGTCCGTTAATACGTTGGGCTATTTTCATAGCGTCATCAAATACAGCCTATTAACGATGGCCCATTATGGTCGGCCCATGAACGGACGATTCCAACTCTAGCTCGTTTATGGCCAGAATGCAGTCTGTTTGGCCCATGTTTGGCCAATCGATCGTACGGCCTGTATAAGGCTCATTGATGATATGGCCCATAGAAGGCCCATTGTTTCTACGGCCCGTAGAAGGCCCACTGTTTCTACGGCCCGTAGAAGGCCCACTGTTTATACGGCCCGTAGGAGGCCTAGTGTCACTACAGTAAATATTAGCCCATGGTTATTGTGGCCTAGTTTTAAAAAATAGGTTATTGCAGCCACTAGCAAACCGCAGAAAAAGAACTGCACTGACTACAAGCAAACAAATAAACAAGACAACAAGGAAATAAATAAGCAAGCAACTTACACTAGGCTATCACGGCTATTACACATATTACATCCACTGGGCATCAAATTTCGCCACTAGTGCAAATATAGGGAACACAGCAGCATATAGACGCCACAACAAAACAAGTCCAGAATTGAAACCACTTCAAAAGAGCTCAAGAAACAATATCCTGGGTACCCATAATGCTGGCAAGATGCTTAGCAAGCTTATTAACTTTCTCTGTTTGGCGCTTAAGTCCTCCAGCGCTTGCTGTTGCACCAGAAAGTATGCATCTGAATTCTGCAGAGACTTCCTCAGTCCACCGGCTTCCTATCGCATAACATCTGATCGATGTCTTTCAACTTGAAGTTGAGACTCAAGAAGCCGAACTGATTCAAGCAATGAGTTCGAAGAGCTGGTGCCAGCAGTGGTAGCCAGTAACTCGAACACTACATCAAGACATGACTTTGGGGTTGTCTCAATGTCTTCAATATAGTTTTTATCAGCTTTCTTGGAGACCAACAGGGATGTCTCACTATCTTGAACCTTATCTGCATTATTTCCTTTACCATTGCATAACAGGGTACTCTTCTCCAATATTTTATCCGCGTTCTAAAAGAGAAACAAACAAACACATCTCAGGTTTACAATGTAGTATATGAAACTCATTTTGGTAAACCAGTTCAGTAGTAAGGTGGACAGGATAACAGCATGAAACAAACATATATCTATGTAGTATGGTCCTTTGTATGGTCTATATCATTCTAGTTTATGTTGCCAAATCAAGATAGATACAGTTGAATCATATCTATTTAAGACAAAGCAGCATAGACAGAATATAAGTGTGGGAAACTACACAGCAATAACAACACTTGTAATGTGCATGGCATGAGAACATAACTGTTTATTCAATTGAAACTGAAATCAACATAGAGCAAGTTACAACAGCAAACAGCCAAACACATTTAAGAAACAGGTTTAAAACATACCTGTTGCGCCATTGGAGTTTCAATTGCATCCTTCAAATTTGAAATTAGTTGGTGTCAGTAAATACAGTGATGCTAGAGCAAAGTAGTATGAACCATAGCTATGGAACCTGACCTGAGAACAATTCTTATTCTACTTTAAGCGTTGACTTCAGGTTCGGAGTGGTGGTCCTCGTGATTTGGGCACTGCAGTTGCCTTACTAACTGCTCGTGTTTGGGTGCTCTGTGGTGGACACGGTGTTGTGTCAACGGGAACTGGGTGTCTATCTGCTGGGGTTGGGGTTAGAAGGGCTGTAGCTGGTTCTCTGTCCAACTGGGTAGGGGTACAATCTGCATGAGTGTGGGTTATGTGTGGTGGGGCTGGTTCTTGGGCAAGTACTACCATGGTTCTATCTGCATCGACAGGTAGCACGATCTTTTCTGAAGACCGTGTTTTTACTCCCACAGATAGTGCCATCACTCCCTCCAATTGAAATGGCTGATAAACAAGAAAAGTAATTGAATGTATAGACATTGTAAGATAGACAGGTGCAATGGATAGTAGGGAAGAAAACAAGGCATGAAATAATTCACATTTATGTTGTCTAAGCAAACAGAATAGCAGGACATAATTTCACATATATGATGGCTAATTAAACAGGATAGCATGACACAATTTCACATGTATGATGGCTAACTAAACAGGATAGAATGACATACTTGAAAATATGATGACTATGTAAACAGGATAACATGATATAACTATATGATGTGTCTATTAAAGTGGTTGGCATGCCATAAATCACAAACATGTCGCCGATGGAAACATGATGGCATGATATAATTCACGGATAGAATGACATAATTTAGAATATGATGACTATGTAAACAGGATGAGATGATATAACAATATTATGTCTTTAGAAAATGGGTTGACATGCCATAATTCAGATACATGTTGTCTATGTAAACATCATGGCATGACATAATTCAAATATATGATTTATATACTAAGGAAGTGAGCAGAGGGCAATCGCATATATGATGTGTCAACTAAGGAGATGGCATTCAATATTGTGTATATGATGTAAAAACTAAGCATTGCAATACAACATATGCATTATATGAGTAATATAACCCAGCCAAGTTTGAGCATACACCTCAAGGGGATAATAGGACTGGTCATCTGCCTCTGAATCCTCCTCTGAAAAGCTATCTGTAACCAGCAAGATATCTGCTTCAGCAGGTAGCATTGTCAGCTCTGAAGACCTTGTTTTCACTCCAGATTTCTCCATCGCCAATTCAAATGGCTAATGCACAGGAAGAGCAGTTGAATATACAAACATTCTTAACCAAAGCAATGAGAAATACAAAAAAAGGACGGCATGATATAATTCACCTATATGACGCTTGTCTAAACAGCATGGCTTTTGCATAATTCACATACATAATGCCTTGCAACAAGATAACATTGCATAATTCACATATATAATGTCTTGCAACAAGATGGCATTGCATAATTCACATATATGGTAATTAGACACTAAACAAGTGGCATTCACACAAAGCATGTCTAAACTAAGCAAATGACATAGCAATGCAAGATACCATACACATGATATGAGCAACATAACCCTGCCAAGTTAGGGCATGCACCTCGGGGAATATGACTAGTCATCTGTCTCTGAATCCTCCTCCGAGGAGCTATCGGTAACCAGCAAGACATGCGCTTCGTAAGATAGCATTGTCTGCTCTGAAGACCTTGTTTCCACTCCAGATTTTTCCATGACCGTGCGAATGGCTGATGCACAGGAAGAGTAATTGAATGTACTAAAATTGTTGACAAATTTAACACGTAATAAAAAATGATGGCATGATATAATTCACATATAAGATGGTGGCTAACCAGGGTGGCATTGCAAAATTCACATATATGATGCACAGCTAGACAAGATGGCATTGCATGATTCACATATACGATAAAGAAACTAAGCAGATGGCATTGACACAAAGCATGTCTAAACTAAGCGGATGACATCTTTAATGTATCGATAAGCAATGCAAGGCACCATATGCATGATATTACCAACATCAAGATGCCAAGTTAGGCGAAGACCTCATGGGGTAAATAGGAGTGGTCTTCTCTTACGAATGCCCCTCGAACAGTTATCTTCCTCTTGATTACGATCCGAAATTCGTGGAGGGGGGGCTGCCTTTGCGCCCACCATGGAACGACGTCTGCATGAAATTTTATTGCCATGCAAGGCTCGTCTCTTTTGCTCTACATGATCAGTTCCATTGTGTACAATAACTAGCATGCATAGGAATAATACATAGTGAGATTATGTAAGGAGTGCATGCACAAATCTAGAGGATGGTAGCAAACTGTGGATAGACCCAAAACCAATGATAGCAGGAAGATAATAGCTTTAGTTAAAAAATATAGATAATGGCTCCTTTAATGTTTGTTTGCACCCAACATGAAACTCATAGTAGACACCGGAGATTAACCAGTTAGTAGACAGATAGTACTGATTGCTGCCCCAATATGTACCCCACAACCATTAAAAAACTCAAGTTTCAGCATTAGTTTGGACCTGACTCAGAGTCTAATAGGTGAACACGACGATAATGTAGCATGTCATCATATTAAGTGACGCATAACGTAAGCAGACACGGAAGAGTGCGACCTCTCTTGCGGACCCGTGTAGTCCTCAAGGTCATCTGCTCAGTTGATGATGGTAATGCAGTTGTCGTGGCTGCTGGCGGCGGGGAAGAAGATCTGAGGTGACGAAAGAGAGTCTGGAGAGCGGATCCCTGCTGTGGTGAACCCTTCCGTCGTTGGAGCAGCTGAGCTGGGGTGAAACACAGCGCCGCAGGAGCAGGACAAACCACACAAGGTTTTCTTTGACACATACCTGTAACAGAAGTAATTGAGTAAGGTCTTGTTTGAATTTGAGGACTCTAACAATGCAGGGATAGGAAATAGACAGGAATAGGATAGGAATGCACGTGCAAAACAGGGAATTTAAAAACACAGGATTTCTGCCAATCTGGGTGTTTGATTCACAACAATTGGAAGATCACAGGATGCAAAAAAGCATGGTGAGATTAAGTCAAACCACAAGAAAATGTACGGTTATAATGCTATTATGCTACTATCTCTTAGTCTTGTGCTTGATGAATAGGTATATGAAAAGGAGGAGAAGTGGAAATTAGAATTCCTACGGTTTTTTGTTTCAAGGAGACACTAAAGGAACAAAGCCTACAGTTTTCCTTTGCTCCATTCCTTTGCACCAAATTCATGAAAAGTAGTACCATAGGAAACTTTCCAATTCCGATGTTTTTCATTCACTTTTCCTTTCAAGCACTCGCGATTCTAGTAGGCAGGCTTGTGCAAGGAAAATCCTACACTAAAAAATGTTTTTGTGCTACTTCTATTACTTTGGACCCAGGCAACTGCCATACTAGCTCAACTCCCAGGCCCATCGAAAAATGCACAGCTCAAACGCGCAGAGATAAATAATGATGGCGTTCAAGAGAGTCCATCACGGATAGCTAAGTTGCCTAGTACCTCACTGCTTGTCATATAGTAGGATAAAATAATTGTCTTTCCCGTTACTACGAGTGCTCAGTGGACAACATATATAACATGTAGAGTAAAAAAGAGATGCAACAAGTCTACAACCTCTTTGGCGAAGCCATGTCGATCTCAGCATGATTGGGTTGGCCGGTGAGGATGCTCCGGCTAACTTGGCTGTCGGAGGAGGGGAAGAAGATCTTAGGCGTCTGGAGATGGAGCCCGAGGTACCGCTCCGCTCTGATTGAGGGTTTAAATCGTTGGAGCAGCTCCGGTGAGTTGTACGACGCGAGGTGAAGCAGACAAGAGAGACAACGAACAACGTTAACCTGAGTGGAATTCTAATAGCATCTCCAATACATGACGTAAAATACATAACCACAAAGTGCTAGATGTAAAATACATCAGCCGCTCATCTCTGAACTTAACGATCGAAACTGAATTTAAGCGTCGAAACTGAACTTAAGCGTCGAAACTGAACTTAATTGTCGGCTGAACTTAATCTGCTGAAACTAAATTTTCTTTGTCAAAACTGAATTTTGTCGTCAAACTGAATGCACTAGCAAGGTGAGGCTACGTCGGTCGACGACTTTTCATCTCTGGTCGATCGATTTTGCAGCCGTTGGATCTGAAATCAAGGGCTGCGGTTCATCTTCAACATCCACCCCGAGCCGCCACCACCACCGGCCAACAGTAGCACCCGCCGCCCATGACGGTGATCCGCCGCCCGCCCGCCTCCCAAAACACTCCCCACCGCCGGTCAGCCGCCGCCCGCCATCCCTCTAGGCCCCCGTGCGAGCTTTTCTCCGTGATCCCCACGCCACCGCCCGCCAACGCCCGCCACCACCGCGACCACCGCCCCATCCTGAACCCTAAGATAGATAGTGGGGTATCTCTCCGTGAGCCCCCCTCCCGCTGCGGCTGGTTCTTCCTTCACCCAGCGAGCCCCCACCCCTAAAAATCGATGACCCAAAAGTCGATTCGATCGATGAAGTGTAGCTGAATCGGAGCAGCATCGCAAGCAAGAGCAAGAGCGAGAGCAGCAGCGAGAGCAATAGCAAGAGCAGACCAGGCAGGGGACCGAGAGCAAGAGCAGAGCAGCAGCGCGAGCGAGAGCTAAAGCAGCAGCAGCTCCTACTGATGTGGACGTCGCCGCCGAGGGAGCGACGCCATGGAGGAAGTGGACGGCGACACTGCCGTGGATGGAGCCGCGCCGTGTCGGCTCGGGACCGAGCGCCGGCAGCACCGTGAGATCGAATCAAGAAGAAAATGTGGTGATTAGTGTACAACCTCTTTGGTGGCGCCGATTAGGCCACAGCTTCATCCGAGGAAACGGTGATGATGATGCTCTTTCGGTGGTGCAGGTGAAGACGGCGGTGTGGGAATGGAGGTGGCGCGAGAGACGAAGGGAACGTTGGTGCAGCTCCTTGGAGGTGGAGGACGGGGTGGCTGAACCGGGGGGACGATGAGATCGATGACGGATCCTCATCCGGTATGGTGGATGAGGGACGTCGAGGTGTTGCTGTGGACGACATCGTCGGGGAAGAGGCTCCGGCTGGGTGGCGGACGGAGCAGGGTGTGGGGTTTCGTCGCGGGTTTTCGCGGCCTCGGTGTATGAATGGGTGGGCGGATGGGATGGCAGTGGAGAACCATGGCTTAGATACGCGCTTGTCTGAAATGTGGGGTAAGTTACAAAAGTACCCCCACCGATTTGAGCCGGTTATTTCGGTTCAGGGGTACCACGGGCATTTCGCGTGTCGGAATTTCACAGGAGGGTGGAGTTTTCGCGCGCGTTGTAATTTCAGAATAGCAAGGCGCGGGTTGAGATGGAGGGAGTTGTCGGAGCACAACGAGACAAAGATATATCTTAAATATTTCGGGCTAACAAGGCACGAGTTGAAGAGGCGGGAGTTTCGCAACACGATAGACAGAGACGCTAGCTTGAATTTTTGGTGTAACAAGGCGCGGCTTGAAATTTTGGAAGAACAAGCTTAACGTGTACCAAGAAAGAGACAATTTGCACCTCAACACGCACAACACACACACAAACACCATTTAGACTAGAGTAAGGTACACGTGCATTGCACGCATGAGATTTGGCAACCAAATTATGAGTAAATACCACATTATAGCATGCAAGCTTTGAGTCATATATGCATGATGTAGATGTTCGTTAATTCTTATAGTTCATTTCATTCAAAATCATCTATTTTTTATAAAAAATCTAATCTATTTTAAGATTCATGGAATTGTGCGTTGCAAGACATAAAGTAAGAATAAATAATGGCAAATCATGTAGAAAAAAATTTGGGCAATTCTGATACGGAAGATTCTAGAACTAATAAGAAGTGCTTGTGTTTTGATGTTTGTGCATTATGCTTAAGTTCAACCATGGAGTCTTCTAGATTATACATGTGGCGAAATCTGGTGGAATCTATATGATATTCAACGGCCAGTAGTGCTCAAATTTGCCAACTTTGGACCATTGGATTCGCCTCATCCAACGACCATCTTTCAAAGTTAAAGTTACCCGCACACAATATAAAAAAATATAAAATATAATATATATAGGGGTATAGATATAGATATGTGATGCAAAAGCCGCCCATCATCTCCAATTAGAATAGTGTGTCCATGCACGGATGCGACGTGGCCAAATTATGTCTGCCATCGGTATCTCAAATTCAAATCAGTCTGACCTTGTTCAATGTGTATACATTACAACGTGCTCGTTTCCAAACCACACCGCGCATATCTCCATTATATACATGCATGCATGGGTTTCAAACATCAGGATCTCTTATTCAAATATTTGAATTCAACTTTACATTGATTATGACCTCACCTATTCTTTTACACCCACACAGTAGTCTTCTCTTTATAATTGTACCACTAACTTTCTCTCGTGCATGCATGCACACACACTACCGATCGGCATTATCCATCGTGCGCATGCAATCTTTTTCTTCAGTCGGTCTCCCATGAAGGCAAACACCCACACACATCCCCCTCTCCATCATATCGGGCATTCTTTATCTCTCACGTGTGCATGCGCAACGATCGATGTTCCTCTATGTATGTGCGCATATAGCTAGGTCTTTCATAGTTTTCCACACAAACCGATCAATCGATATATCCAGTGAGGTCTCACCCTCTTTCCCACGTCCACATCGAACAATCTATACCTCTCTATATAGGATTAACATATATAGCTAATACACCCACATTAATTATATATCCAACGTCCCCCTCTCATCATCCATGCCTTCTGCTTCATCTCTCGACGCGTGCACAATGGTGAAGACAGGCGGTGAAGGCCCTGCCCCCTAACATCACTATATATCAAGGCTAATATGAATGTGATCATTAGACAATTGCTGCTAAAAATGGTTTAAGTTCATGAATTGACCCTCCTCGTAAAGGACTAGCAATGCTTGGCCCCCTAGCTCATTTATTTTTCATGGCTCCGCCACTGCGTTACAACAAGCGCGTGTTCGCCCCTCTCTCTAAATATCGATCTCGCACTTGTGCATTCCTTCATAGTCTCCCTCCACTCGGCCCTCGCACCATCTTCTAGCCCCCACGGATTTTTCCACATGTACAATCTAGCGACTCCATGGTTGAACTTAAGCATAATGCACAAACCTCAAAACAACAATGGTTCTCTTTTGTTCTAGAATCTTTCGTATCATAACTTCCCAAACTTTTTTTCTAGTTGAATTGCCATTATTTGTTTTTACTTTATGCTTTACAACGCACAATTCCATGAATCATAAAATAAATTAAGGGCTTCTTTGATTCAAAGGATTCTCAAAGGAATTTTGGAGGATTCTAATCATTAGGAATTTTTCTTATCTTTGTTGTTTGATTCGTAGGATTGTAAACCATAGGAATTTTTCCATATGATTCATTTGTACTAGATTTCATAGGAAACATCCCATCCACTCAAACCTCTTTGAAAGAATTCTGCGTTTTTCTATGCACAATCAAACACTCGTACAATCCTGTAGTATTCAAGACGACATTCCACTATAATCCCATGTTTTTCCTATTCCTGCGTTCTTAGCTTTTTTATAAAAACCAATTGATTTTGAATGAGATGAACTATAGGAATTAAACGAAGGGCTACATCAGGCATATATGACTCAAATCTTACATGCTATAGTGTGGTATTTATTGATAATTTGGTTGCAAAATATGATGTGTGCAATGCACTTGTACCTTACTAGTACTTCGAGTATGTGCAAAACACGTAAATTAGAATACCAATGGAACGCTACACAGTGTCTCTCTTACAATTCATGAAGCCACGTGGCACATGTGGATGCGTTGTCACGACCTCCTTGCATGGATTGATCACGATGACGTCTTCTTGGTTCTAGAAGAATGTACTCGTCCTCCACGAGCCATCTTGGCGGTACATGCCGAAGCGAAGATGTGCACACATGCCACGCACGCCTTTTCGTTCCCTCGCACGCACACGCAGTACACGGCGGACGCAATTTTGTACCAAGATCCACCCATGTGATAATTTGGCGCGTGTAAAGTCGTTCACTTCATTGATGGTCAATTAATACAGCGCATGCAAATTGAGTGGACGCGAGGGCGGCAGAAAGACATTATTACTCCGCTGCGTGCATGCGAGTAGTTAATCGTGGGTTGCTAGTAGTACTTCCATTGGTCTCCTTCATATTTTGTGCCAATTTTTGACAGTAATATAATATTTACGCATTTGAGCAGTGTAATACTTGAAATTTATGTTCCGCTAAACTCATCGGGAGCCGTTTCGGGCCTCGAAACCAAAACCATCAATTAATCTTTACCTTGTTACCATCCCATTCGAAAGCCTGCTCACACCTACTAGTACGTACCAAACCTGAACGTGTTCCCACTATGCAGGTATTAGTACTAGTGCTAGTACTTAGGTTATAAAAAGGGGAACTACCTAACCGAAAATTACTCTACCTTTCCTCCTCATAAGTGCTTCTTCTTCGTCCGTCATTGCCATGGCCGGTGAGCAGAGCTCTAGGTCGAGAACTACCCGTAACAAGGGAGCAGCAACCAAGAATGCAAAAAAAAGAGGGCTCGCCGCCACGCAGAGACCTCGAAAGATCTCTCACGGGCAGGCGATGGCTCCCAGGAGCGCCCTAGCCGCGGAGGCGAACATGCCGAGAGCTGGAGTCGTTATCCTCGGCGGCATGCCCGATCAGCTCAATAAGCACCTCAATAAGCGAAGGAGTTCATCCAAGGCTTGATGGAGTTCTTGAAGGAGAACCTCGACGACATGCCCGCTGAGCTCAATCAGCGGGGGAGTTGACCGCCCGGCTTGGTGATCTTTGTTGAAGAAGAGCATTGCCTCGGAGAAGAAGGCGACCGGCAAAATCCTGCGACTTCGGAGGACAAGGCGAAGCTACGCCCGAGATCGACCTATTGAAGGAGAAGAACGCCGGCTGGAAGAAGCTGCATGAGAATAGTAGTTCCTCGTTGAAGATCTGCAGGCCCTCGTCATGGATCGAAGGGGAGTTGGCGAAGCTCGCATCAAGCACCGGCTCTTTGTCAATGTACGTAATGCGGCCATGGAGCAGATGATGAAGGCTCGCGTCGAAATCCCGCGTCATGGACAGAATGAAGAAGATGGCGGAGGAGATGCGCAAGGGGAGGTCGTGGAGGCGATGAAGAAGCGATTCACGACTCATGGCGAATTAGATCATTTGGGGTGATAATCTTCCTTCTTCTTTTGCTCCAGTGTTTCGTCTTTTGCTTCGGGTGTTTCGCCGCACGTGTCACGTTCTGTTGGTGCGGGGACGACACCTATGAGATCACAAGAATCCCTACTACGGTTGCGGGGCGCGGGGTCGTGAGAAGAGCAGATCAAACAGATAGCACACGGTATCTTTATCCAGGTTCGGGCCGCGAGGATGCGTAAAACCCTACTCCTGCTTTGGTGGCTAGCTTATCTGTGTTCTTGAGCTAGCTATGGGGCGTGAGGAGCTCCAAAAAGCCAAATCCTCCTCCTGGTCGCCTCAGGCCTCCTTTTATAAGGAAAGGGGTGGCCACAGTGGCCACAGTGGCACACAGGAGGTGGAAAGGGTACAGTGATGCGAGTTTATCCCTCGCATCACATGACAAGCGCATTTAATCGTCTTGCTTAGGTGTCCTTGCTTTATCGGGGGCGGGAGAGCCAGTCTCGTCGTCGCCGCTCCCTTCGTGTTGGCACGCGCATACAGCCAGCGGTGCATGTGGTGCCATGTAGGCAGGCAGGCAGCTGAGGTGGCGCAGTGGTGGGTCTCCACGAAGATCCGCTTGCCGCCACGCAGGTGCCTGTCCAACTGGTTGGGTCGGCAGCTGCATGCGAACGGTAGTGGAGGTTTGGATTGGCATGGGCCTGATGGTGGCCCTACGGGTGTCCTTGGCAAGGGCCTCGCCGTAGCCCCGGCAAGGGTCTCGCCGGGGCCCCGGCAAGGGTCTTGCCGTGGCGCCTGCTGTCATCCCCGGCAAGGCTCTTGCCGGGGGCCTTGTGTTCCTCCTTGGCTGGGATCCCGCCAAGGGTCATCATCTTCTATAGTGTGTATCTGATCTCGAATGTCTTCACAAAGATCTGCATGCCACCACGGGGATGTCTCCCGAATCCTTGCCCCATGGGGGCAGTGGACTCAAGGGTGATTCGCTCCGTAGGTGTGGGGCGAACTGCACGGCAAGGGTCTTGCGAGGTTTGCTAAAACCGCCCCCCGGCAAGGGTCTATGCCGGGGGAGTCCGCTTTGCCCCATTTGCTCTTTGTGGTCTTGGTCTTGGCGTCGTTCTGCTCCTTTCGAGCTTCGGCCTTACCTTGGCTCACCTCCCTTGCCTTGCTTAGTGTGGTGGTGTCCGTGGCTCAGACAGCCCGTGCACAGTTATAGGGGTACAAAAAGTGTACCCCACTTTTTGTACACCGACAGGAGCCCCCAGGCCTGGGCCACACGTAAGCGCAATCGCGTCGTTGGGCTAGGCCCAAAAACGGTGCGCGGGCTGGCGGGGTGGTTTTTTACCGCGGTAAGTCTCTTCACACGCTACGCTTCCCATGCCTCCCGCGCGTGGCTCGGCGTGGGGAGGCGTGCGTGACATGGGCGGCATGCGTGGGGCTGAGCTCTGCACGCATGCGTCCCGTCGCAGTAAAAGGGGGTGGTTCTTGCCTTCCCCATAAACGGAGGGAGGTGTGGAGGCGCGGCCCATTTACTGAACGGGGCCGGGGCATGGTATTCAAGGCGTCCACTCACCACGATCACGGGGTGGGGAGAGGTCGCCTCACCCGTCGCCTCGGTCCCGCATGCCCGCCACGTGGTTCTCATGCGCTTGGGGTGGCGAACGGTGGAGGCGGGAAACCGGGCCGTCGCAGGCCGGGGCAGCGGGTTGGTCCTAGTTCCCTGCGTCTTCCACGTCTTGATTGGTTGGCCAGGCGGCGAGCCCCACCCGTTCCTTTATAAAGTGCGGAAACGGCGTCCGCACTCTTTCATCTTCTCCTTCCTTGACTTCTGCTCCCCCTCCTTCCGCTATGGAGAGAAATCCTGGACCTTCAGCGGTGGCGGCAAGGGTGCGCGCTCGACAACGCCCTTCCTTCTCCTTCACCTGCGGTGGCAGAGCCAGCCAGAGGGAAGGGGAGGGGCGAGCATGGTGAGGCCGGCGCTCGGGAAGAGGAGACCGGGCGGCGCGGTCTCGCCTCCGCCATAGTTCCTCCCCGTGGAGGACCATGTTGAGGATGATCCTTGCGAGTTCTTCGTCGGGCTCGCGCCCGCCTCGCCCGTCGCCTTCGTCTCCCGACTCCATTCGCGGCGAGATGGAGCTGGATCCGCCGAGTCATTGCGGTTGCACATGAGGAGCTATTGGATCAGCGATGCAGCGAGTTCGCGTCGAGTTTCCAGCCCGCACATGATGTATCTTGGTCGAGGTGGAAGGCGTTAGCTCATATCCACCGCTTGGCGGCGGGGCTCACTCTCCATTTCAAGGCGATGGAGGCGGCCTCCTCTCCGTCAAGGTCTTGGTGCCGGGACTCGGGCAAGGTGATGCGTGGAAACGCCGATGGCGAACTCCTCCTCGGGCGGGAGTGGCGAGGAGGACAGCGGCAGCGACGACGAGGGCAGCAGGCGGCGGGATGGCCAGGTCCGACTAGGTTTTGGGCGCCGCTCCGTGCGGCACCGGCGATCCCATCATCCGTGTCGCCGGCTTCCTAAACTTCTCGGGGTCGTCTCCTTGGGCGGCTGGTGTTGGGAGGCTGTGGAAGAGGAAGAGGGCGGGCGGCAAGGCCGTCAAATCGAGTCTGTGAACACCGACGCCTTGACAGCGTCTTGACGTCCTGCTGCCTCGTCTTCGAGCTCTGCTTCCGGCGCTGCCATCACCATCCAGCCTTCGGACGGCCACCGAGATGTTCTCTTGGTGCCTCTTGCCTCCCGTAGCTCGCCTAGGCGCCCCTTTTGCCCTTTTCGCCTCCTTGACCTGCCTCCTGAGGAGAGGGACAAGAAAGGGGTTATGGGCACCTTATCTCTTTTTAGCTTGTAAGCCTTTAGGCCTTAGCTGAATTTAAAACTTGTAATCCCATCATGCATGTTTTTCATTCCCCATGGGCTGTACCTGAGTGGAATGTTTTTAATGAAAAAGGGATGCTTGCCGGGTCATTTGTTTGCGGGTATAACCCATGAGAATGAGTAAATCCTTGATATCCCCAAGATAAACATTTCCTTGCCCGGCAACAGGCCCTGCCATCTTCCCACTTCGCTCGACCTTTCTCACGCTTTCAGCGGAGGCAGGGATGAGGTGGGTTCAGGCTCCTCGTTTCATCATTTTGCTGCCGCGACTACGACCAAACATGGCCCCAAGGACGAGCCCTAGGGCATAGAGTTTTAGGGGAGCATGGTAGCTTTGGGAAAAAACGAGGTTTCACATACCTAAGTCCATAAGGGAATGCATGATAAGGGATGAAGAACTTATCTGAAGCTGCAGCCCTCCGGCAACTCTGGTTTGCCGTAGGTGAATCTTTGTACTTGTAGCCCCCGGCAATACTGGCTTGCCGGGGTCTAGATGCCGGTCTGTCCCTCTTTTCTTTTTTGTCCTCAAGTGACCCGGCAAGGATATCTGTTAGTCCTGCGAACCAAAGAAGACAAAAGAACGGCAAAGAGAGGCACACTCGACCTCTAAGCTAGGGGTTAGTCGCCGCTAAGCACTATCAACCCTAACCAAGGACGAGACTTGACCTAGCATGCATGCTATAACTTAGGGCGCCAGCGCTTCATTTATTTATGCTCGAGGTCTGCGCTGGCTCTGTCTGAAGGTTACATGCATCATCGGCAATGCTTGTACAAAAGGTGGCTTGCCGGGGCCGACAAGCCGCGCCTTCTGGTAAAACTTGCGAAGATGCTCAATGTTCGAGTTACTCACGGGCAGCATCTTGGTCTCAGCGGACTGCACGGGCCTGGTGACTCGTATTACCGATAAGGGCCTTCCCACTTTAGCGTCAACTTGTTGGAATTTTGGCGATTGAGCGGCGAAGGACAAGGTCGCCTTCCTCAAGGCCGGGCATGAACCTTGCGGCTATGGTAGCGGCGCAAGGCTTCTTGGTAGCGTGCTGCTCTCACGGCCGCCCGAGACGATCTTCCTCAAGGAGCACTGCGTCATCTTGCCGCGATTGCTCTTGCTCAAGCTTCGTCATAGCGAGCACTCGAGGTGACCGTATATGAGTTCGATGGGGAGAACTGCTTCGCCCGTATACCAGGGCAAAAGGTGTCGGCGGTGGCTCGATTTGGCGTCGTCTGATCGACAAAAGAACCGCGGCAACTCATCAATCCAGCGCCTTCCACTCTTGTGCAGCTGTCAAAGGTCTTGGTCCTTAAGCCTCACAGTACTTCAGCATTTGCCCTCTCGGCTTGACCATTGCTTCAGCGGTTGAGCAGCAGCGAAAATGACTTTCTTTGCCGAGGTCTTGGGTATATTGCATGAAGGTGCGACTTGTGAACTGTGTGCCATTATCGGTGATAACCCTGTTGGGTACACCAAAACGGCACACTAGTTCCTTGAAGAACTTGACGGCTGACTGAGCTGTGACCTTCCTCACTGCCTCCACCTCTGGCCACTTTGTGAACTTATCGATTGCAACGTACAAGTACTCAAAGCCCCAGACAGCGCGGGGGAAGGGGCCCAGTATGTCGAGCCCCTAGACCGAGAAGGGCCAGGAGAGAGGAATGGTTTGAAGGGCTTGAGCTGGCTGATGAAGCTTCTTTGAATGGGCGACACGCTTCACACCTGGTGACTAGTGTCTTCGCATCTGGAGGCGGTGGGCCAAAAGAAGCCTTGCGGAATGCCTTGCGGCAAGGGCCCTTGACAATGTGGGATCCACATATGCCTCCGTGTATCTCGCCAACAGCTCAGTCCTTCCTCTCGAGGGATACACTTCAATTTCACACCGTTCGGCCTCTTTACATGCAGGGCGTCATCGATGGCTGGTACATGGTAAAGCGACAGGCTACTTTCTCCGCTTCTTCCTGCTCCTCGGGAAGTTCCCTGTTGGAGGAATCGGACGGTATCTTTGTGCCCATGCCGGAGCACAGGGGCTCGACGGCGAGACTAAAGGCATTTCCTCCACTATAGGAGCGGTTGTCTCGGCGGCAAGAGCTTGGCGCTCCGCGAGCCCGGTCGTCCGTGGCGGGCTCGGTATCTCGGCAACATCCTTGCCGGGCGGCTCCGGGAGCTCGGCGGGAAAGTACTGTCGGGCCTGATTTCCTCCTCTTATTCTGCTCTGTTGATGGATCAGCGGATGGATGAGTTCTTTGAAGCACAAAGGTACCTGGTTCCACGGGTAGCTTGAGGGCAGCAGCGTTTTGACAGTAATCGGCGATATCGTTCTCCGCTCGGGAGCGTGTTCAGCTGTATATACCGTCGAACAGCTCTTCCACTTTCTCACTTCATCGGCGTAGGCCTTCATCAACGGGCTCTGGTAATCCTTGTTGACTTGCTTGACGACAAGCTGCGAGTCCCCCCTGACGATGAGTTTCTTGATTCCGAGGTCCGCCGCGATCCTAAGACCAGCAAGCAGCCCTTCATACTCTACCGTATTGTTTGTTGACACCTCCCTGGGGAAGTGCATCTGGATCACGTACTTGATGTGCTCTCTGGTGGGCGCGACAAGCAGTACGCCAGCCCCGACACCCTGGAAGGAGAAAGCTCCATCAAAGTACATGATCCAATCACAATTTTCCTCCTTGCCGGGGAGAGCAGTCTCTTGGACTTCTTCGTCAGGAGTTGCGGTCCATTCTGCAATGAACTCCGCTAGGACTCGGCTCTGAATCGTCGAAGTACTTTCAAACTTGAGGCCAAAGCTGGACAGCTCCAGTGCCCATTCCACAATTCTTCCCGTTGCATCCGGATTGTGTAATATCCTTTGCGGAGGAAGCGGTGGCAACAGTGATCTCGTGTGCACGGAAGTAGTGACGCAGCTTCCTCGAGGCCATAAGGAGGCCGAAGAGCAGTTTCTGCACACCGGAGTACCTTGATCTAGCCCCCTGCAGGAGGGAACTAACAAAGTAGACCGGGTGCTGCATCATTTTCTTCTTCGACGGCACTTCAACTGGCTGTGTCGTCTCTGCATTGGTGGTGTCGGGCTCTGCCGCTGCCATTACCTCGTCGTCAACCTCCCTCTGCGCTACTAGTGCGGCGCTGACCACCTGGTCCGTTGCCGCCAGGTATAGCAGCAACGGCTCCTGTGGCCTAGGCGCAACTAGTATTGGCGTGGAGGAGAGGTACTTCTTCAAACCTTGCAATGCTGCTTCAGCTTCTGGCGTCCACTCCATCGGGCCCGCCTTTTTCAGGATCTTGAAAAAGGGAAGGGCGCGCTCGGCAAACTTGGAAATGAACCTGCCCATGGCGGCGACGCAACCAGCAAGCCGACGCACATCCTTGATCCGCTTGGGTGCTTCAATCTGCTATATAGCTTTGATTTTGTCCGAATTGGCCTCTATCCCACGCTGTGACACCAGGAACCCGAGAAGCTTGCCGGACGGGATGCCAAAGACGCACTTCTCAGTGTTCAGCTTTAGATTGATCTTGCGCAGGTTTGCAAATGTTTCTTGCAAATCCGGTATGAGGGTTGCCCTGTCCTTGGTTTTGACCACTATGTCGTCCATATAAGCTTCCATATTTCTATGGAGCTGGGGTTCAAAACCAATCTGGACTGCCCTTGCAAACGTCGAACCAGCACTCTTCAACCCGAAAGGCATCCGCATGAAACAATACGTACCACATGGGGTGATGAATGCTGTTTTCTCTTTGTCTTCTCTTGTCATGAAGATCTAGTGGTAGCCGGAGTAGGCGTCGAGGAATGACAGCAGATCACACCCAGCCGAGGAGTCAACAATCTGGTCGATGCACGGCAACGGGAAGGGGTCTTTAGGGCAAGCCTTATTGATATTTGTGTAATCAATACACAGCCTCCACTTCCCATTTGCCTTGCGCACCACGACCGGATTGGCCAACCACGTCGGATGGAGCACTCCTCTTACCAAACCCGCTGCTTCGGTTTGGATCTCTTACGTGATGAACTCTTGTCGTTCCAAAGCTTGCTTCGACCTTCCTTGGCGTGCCCGCATGAGGGCAGACAGCAAGGTGGTGCTCAATCACCTCCACAGGAACACCGGGGATGTCGGAGCTTGCCATGCAAACACATCAACATTACTGCGGGGAAGGTGACGGCGCGTCTTCCTATTTGTCATCGGGTGGAGCTTATGGTAAAAGCTCCTCCCGTGCGTCCTCATTGACAAAAACCTTCTTGGTTCCGGCGGTATGGCCACAGGCTTCTTGTTTCCGCCGGTGGAGCTCTCAGCACGTCTTCGACGGCGGCGCTACACTCGAAGAGGTGCGCTTGCGGAGTGGGTGTCGAGTCTCACGGTCTTCTTCTTCTTCTTCCCTCCGGGGTCCCGGTGGCGGGAGCAAGTGCCCTAATGGCGGCAGCTGCTGCAACTTGCTTCTGGTATAGTTGGTCGGCGCAAATCAGCGCATCTTTCTTATCGGAGGGATGGTGATGATCGTCACAGGTCCTGGCATCTTGAGGTGTTGTAGGCATAGTGTGGCGCCACCATGAACAGCGCGTATTGGGCAGCCAAGGATCCGTTGTAGGGCAAGGGATCTTGGCAACATCGAACACGATCCTCTCCGTCACGAAGTTCAGGTCGCTTCAAAAGTCACGAACAGCGTGATCTTTCCCTTAGGTTAGCTTCTTCCGGGTTGACCCCTTGAAACGTGCCCGTCTCTTCGAGGTCTCCATCAGGAATCTGTAGTTTCTCGACCACGGTAGGCGAGATCAAGTTCAGACTGGCCCCGCCATCGACTAGCATCTTCGTAACCTTGAGGTTGCGTATTGTTGTGAAACCAACAATGGCAAGCACCCGACCGCAGTAGTGCAATCAGGGTGGTCCTCGGTGTCAAAAATGATAGGTGTCTTGGACCACTTCAGTGACCTTTGGGCATCAAGCAGCGGCTCTGTCGCTATAATCTCTCGCCTTTGTTTAAGCGGCGGTGAGAAGTATCTGTGGCGCTTGTTGTCGGCCTTACATGGCCTCTGTAGCTTCGAAACTCTTGGTCGCGGATTAAATGCGTCCTCTTCGTGATCGTCGTCTTCGGCTTTACTGTCACAGCCCAGGCGGTCTCTCTCCTTTCTTATCCTTGTCGCGATGGCCCGCCTGGCCTTCACGCTTCTTGCCAGACCCCTCAGCACCGTCTGGGCCCTTCTCCTTGTCCCTTCTCTCATACTCAGCCCTCTGCTTCTCAGCAAGGAGCTCAACCTGTCGGCAGTCCTGGAGAGCATGGCCTTTGATGCGATGGATCTTGCAGTATCGCTTGTTGGAGTTTTCTGGCTTCTCCGCAGCCGCCAAGGCCCGGCAGGCGACACATCCGGCAACCTCCTTGCCGGGGTCATCTGCCTTGGTTTTCTTGGTGGAGCCGACGTCATCAGATCCCTCGACGGCAAGCACGGCTTTTCCTTTGTGCTTCCTGTTGCGGCGCCGGCCTTTCTTCGCCGGGGCGGCAATATCCTCATCTGAGGAGTCGGTTTCCACGCCGGCATCTTCGCCGGGGTACTTCCTTCCCTCTTCAGCTCGGGCACATTTGTCAGCAAGAACATAGAGTTCTTCTACATCTCTCACCTTGTTCATTGCCAGCTCTTGGCGCATCTTGCGATTCGCGCGTTCGATGGAGCAGCGATGATGGCGGTAGGGTGAACATCAGGGATATTGTACTATACCCGGTTGAACCTCTGAATATACTTGCGGAGACTCTCGCCTCCCTTCTGGGGAATGACGTGCAGGTCGCTTGCTTGGCCATGGGCTTGGTGGCCTCCAGTAAAGGTGCCCACGAACTCATGGCACAAATCCGACCAGGAGGAAATAGATTCTATCGGCAAGTGCATCAACCATGACATGGCATTGAGTTTAAGAGCCAACGGAAAGTAATTCGCAAGCACCTTATCGTCGCGGGCTCCGGCAGCTTGCATCGCGATGGTGTAGACGCTGAGGAACTCGGACGGGTGGGTCTTGCCACTGTACTTTTCACCCACGTCGGGTTTGAAGGTGCGGTGGGTGGGCCACTGGAACTGCCGCAGCTCATGGGTAAAAGTCGGACAGCCTACCTCGTAAGGTAGGCCTCCAGGGTACCCCGGTGCCGGGTGGCTCACAGCAGGCCCTGCTCGCCTGTCGGATTGGTGGCGCGCTCCATGCCGGCGCTCGATAGTGGTTCGAGCGTCTTCATGTTCTCGTTCCCGAAGAACTTGGCGCTGGTCACAGTGAGCCCGCGGGTCGGACGATGCTACGGAGATATCGTCACCCGTAACGTCGCGACGGGCTGGCGTCCGCGGTACCGGGCGAGGAGGAGGCAAGTGCACCGTGGTTGCGGCACCGCCGGCTCTCCTGCCACTGGTGCGTGGGACTCCGTCGGAGCGTCGACCCGGGGGCTCCACTAGACTCGGTTCGTCTTTGTTGGCCACCGCAACAAGGCTTCGGATAGTGGCTCTCCATTCATCGAGTTTCCCCGTAGTGGGAGGAAAATCAAGGAGCAACTGCGAGCGTGCCAGGGCTTCTGTTGGCGTTGGCGGCAGCGAAACCTGCACGGATCGCGACGCGCTTCGACTTCTCACCATGTCAGAAGGAGCTCTATCACGACCCCGCGGTAGCATGCCACCCTCACCAGCGCCTCGGCGAGCGGACAGGTCTTCTAAATCCCAGGAGTGGCGCTCGGGGCTCTTTCTGCGGCGACGCCCGGGGTCCTCGGCGTGATTACGCCGTTCGTCGCGCGCCGCTTGAGAGGAGCGCGCCGTCGGCGCTGATGTGGGAGTCTTGGAAGCCCTCGCGTCACCTTGGTAGGCGGCAGCGATCTTGGAAGGCCCGCGCCACCCGCGGAGGAGCCTGCTCCGTCTTTGGATTTGGCGGCGTGCGGCCCGTTACTAAGCGCCGAACGCCGCCGCCTCCCAAACTTCGGCTCTTTGGGGCAGTGTTGGTGTTCATGACGGCGCCACAGGTCCTTTCTGCGATCGGTCCGCTGCCCGCCCGCATCGGGACGGGATGTTCGGCTTCCGACGGGCCAACCGCCACCGTCATCTTCTTCTTGGGCGCCATGACAATGAAGAAGCGTCGAACTACCTGCTAGAGCTGATTCTCACAACTGCGCCCCCCTACCTGGCGCGCCAAAGATGTTGGTGCGGGGACTACACCTAAGGGATCACAAGAATCCCTACTACGGTTGCGGGGCGCGGGGTCGTGAGAAGAGCGGATCAAACAGATAGCACACGGTATCTTTATCCAGGTTCGAGCCGCGAGGATGCGTAAAACCCTACTCCTACTTTGGTGGCTAGTTTATCTGTGCTCTTGAGCTAGCTATGGGGCGTGAGGAGCTCCAAAAAGCCGAATCCTCCTCCTGGTCGCCTCGGGCCTCCTTTTATAAGGAATGGGGTGGCTCTGATGGCACACAGGAGGTGGAAAAGAATGCAGATGATCTGAGTTTATCCCTCGCATTACATGACAAAGCGCATTTAATCGTCTTGCTTAGAATATCCTTGCTTTATCGGGGACGGGGGAGAGCCCAGTCTCGTCCGTCGCCGCTCCCTTTCGTGTTGACACGCGCCCTGGCTAGCGGTGCATGTGGTGCCATGTAGGCAGGTAGGCAGCTGAGGTGGCGCAGCGGTGAGTCTCCATGAAGATCTGCTTGCCGCCACGCAGGTGCCTGTCCAACTGGTTGGGTCGGCAGCTGCATGCGAACGGTAGTAGAGGTTTGGACTGGTGTGGGCCTGATGGTGGCCCTACGGGTGTCCTTGGCAAGGGCCTCGCCGTAGCCCCGGCAAGGGTCTTGCCGGGGCCCCGGCAAGGGTCTTGCCGTGGCGCTTGCTGTCATCCCCGGCAAGGCTCTTGCCGGGGGCCTTGTGGTCCTCCTTGGCTGGGATCCCGCCAAGGGTCGTCATCTTCTATAGTGTGTATTTGATCTTAAATGTCTTCACAAAGATCTGCATGCCACCACGGGGATGTCTCCCGAATCCTTGCCCCATGGGGGCAGTGGACTCAAGGGTGATTCGCTCCGTAGGTGTGGGGCGAACTGGTCTTGTCGGGTTTGCTAAAACCGCCCCCGGCAAGGGTCTTTGCCGGGGGAGTCCGCTTTGCCCCCTTTGCTCTTTGTGGTCTTGGTCTTGGCGTCGTTCTGCTCCTTTCGAGCTTGGCCTTACCTTGGCTCCACCTCCTTGCCTTGCTTTCGGTCGGTGGTGTCCGTAGCTCAGACTGCCCGTGCACAGTTATAGGGGTACAAAAAGTGTACCCCTCTTTTTGTACACCGACACGTTCTCTGCGAGGCATGAATAGAGCAATGGTTTTTTTTAGGGAATGAATAGAACAATGCTAACAATGAGATGACTAGCAAATTAGATCATTTTTATCGCCATATGGCCTTTGGGCTGCCGTGTTTAGTGCTCCTCCGTCATGATCGACTCGATTGGAAAACTTGAGTATACCTTGCGGTTCTTTGCATTATATGAGCAGTCAAATCACAAGGCCCGCCTTCCGGCAGATCATGAGCCGTCAAATCACAAAGGCCCTCGCCTCTCGTGAAACCGACCAAGCTAGACTGCCCGCCCTCTAGCCTTTTAAAAAATGTATACTTTTGTACAGCATGATAGTATCGATGGATTGCGCCATGGAGCAAAACTTGAAATTAAAAAAGAAGGTGGTACATATAGAGGCGCTCAAATGCCAAATTATGCATATAGTACTATTAAAAAGGCTAGTCACAATAATGGTGTCCAGCACAACCCACCCCTCAAATAAAACTAAGCATCCTGGAACTCTTTGACAAAACTAAGCACCCAGAAATTCTTTGACAACTAAACTGCTTGCTATATGATGTTGGCCATATATATTGTACTTATATAATGTGAAGAAACGACTGGTAGTACTATACCAACTAAAAGATGAAATGTAAGAAATACTAGTATGTACATACTGAAGAGTTAAATTAATGACAAGAAACATAACATAGTTCTGCTGGGGGCTCAGCACAACACACCCCTCAAATTAAATTAAGCACACCTGAAATTAAACTTTGCAACTATTCTGGTAGACACTGCATTAGAACCACCATGAGCAACGACACTGCCACCTTACTTGGAGTCCTCATCCACGTCCTCGACTTCGTCCTTGTCCCTCTTCCTCTTGGCCGATACTTCTTTGCTTCAACCGCACACTTGGCTCTTGCTCTTCAGCCAAGCCTTGTAGATATTGAAGCGAAGGTAGCCATCCATTGCAGCGTAGTGGATGTGGTCTATATCTAGTGCATTCCGCTGCTATGCATGACGATGAAACGTGTAAGGAGGTTTCTCCAGTTTACGTCTGAAGGATGAACCATGGCTCTGCCAGGTCGGCGTGAAGGGACGACGAGAGAAACCGGCCGATTCTTACGGAGGTCGAAGGTGTTGCCTACAACGAGGCCTATCCGACGCATGACTTCTTTGTCGTTACCAAAGTCTCTGATATGAATATGACTAGGTTGCTCTCGAGGAAGTCCTTAAAATCCTGGCACTCAACGTCGACATGGCATATGTGGTAGACCAAGCATAAGTCATGCACGCAAACCTGGATCACGGCGGGCTTCTTCCTCTCTTCGTCCTTTAGATCCTTCTCTCGTCCCAGGACTGTGGTGTACTCAACATCTAGCCCAGCGACCCACTCATCATCTGAGTCTTCGAACATGTGTCTGAAGCGAGAAAGGCATCCTTTCACCGTCGCGGAAGAATGGGTGTAGATGATGTCGAACTGATCGCTAGTGATGGTTCTAACCTTGTACTCACCGCCGATCGGGGATATTTGGGACGCCATAGATTTGGGAGGAGGGTTAGGATTAGTGGAACTGCCGTAAAGAGGAATGGACGGGACGACTAGGAGCAAACCGCCGTAGTATTGAAGGGCGTCGGGGCGAGTAGGAAGCGAACTACCAGCGTCGAGCGGCGGGGTAGTGGCTTTCCATTCTCCCATGATCACGGGCTTCCGAGAGCCCTTGGATCTGATATTGAGCGGTTGCATGGCGTGATTCTAGACCTATGGGTGAATATCCTATCACGGAGGTTATTACGCAAATTTTCAGCAACTTAGCATGCGACCGTTTGATCTCAGATCCAGGGCTGCCAGCAGCCCGTATCATGGTCGCGCCTACCACGACTGTCGCGTCGCTCATGCGGCCGCGCCCTTGGAGATTTAACACGGTGCGTTAGGCTATCTGATGTTGGCATGTCATACATAGTCATCACTTAGTCACTCATACTACAACAAGGTTTTCGCTATAAGATTGGCTATAAGTGTATTTTTTTTACTTCTCTCTATCTCTTTCTTCGTACTCCCTCCGTCCCATAATATAAGAACGTTTTTGACACTAGTGTAGTGCCAAAAATGTTCTTATATTATAGAACACGAAATACTAGTATTATTGCATTTGCCAAGGTGACCTCTTCCAATGAAATGGTGTTGCTAAGTTTACTTCATTTAATTAGATATAGACTCAAAATTGTCTTTTCACCTAGGTACACGCGCTTAGCATCGTTTCTTCCTTGGGTCACCAAACTAGTCTCTCTCTTCTTGATTAACTTTCCACATCAGACTTTATGCCTATGTGGCAAGCTTAAGCACCTGCAGGAGCAAGTAAAAGTAAGTACAATAGTGCTCTTTACATGGCATTTTTGCATATGTGGAGGAAAGAGAGGCAGGGAAAAAGTGGAGAAGTGGGCTCTCATGCAAGAGCCAGCCTCTACTTCATGGTGGAGCATTGGGAGAGGCACCTGTATGGAGGTGGTCAGGAATCAGGAGACTCACGCCGGTCGTAGTGCTGCAGTTAAAATGATAATGGCAAGTCAAATCACGGGGCCCCACCTGTCCAGCAGTAACTCGCTGTCAAATCACGGAGCCCTACGTTTGCAGCAGCCTACTCCCTCGTCTTCTCGCATCTCTCTTGAATCGACTAGGCCCCGCCTACCGCGCAGGAAAAGCCCCGCCCTCGACTTTTAAATAGTATAAAATATTACTAATTATGTATCCATGGATTGCGCCCACGCCATGGAGCAAAGCGTCTAGAAAATGGTGGTACACATGTACGGAGTATACAGCACGCCTGTCGCGTTCGCGTCGCGCCCCAGACGGTCGGCCGGTCTGGCACGCTGCTCTCCGAATTCAACGAGCGTCATATTGCGTTTGCACACACATGTGGGACGGCAATTGAGAACCGACCATAGGCACACTCCCCGGCCCCGCAAGTCGGGTGACTTAATAGAAGAGGGAGATGAGCGATAGTACTAGAAAGTGTTGTACTACGTTGGTGCTGGGCGATCCACAAGACACGGAAGATCAGGTTGTCCATGCATGTGACCAGACTCCGATGAACCGCGCTGGATTGGCTATCGTCTACATATCGTGCAGGCTGTATTTTACATGGCTGTAGTTGTGGTGAGAAATCTAAAAAAAGGTTTCTTGTCATCTCGCAAAATTAGGTGTCATGTGCTTCGGATCACTGCGAGGGTTAAACAGGGACAACTGAGTTGGGCTAGTCATTGGGGGAACATGCATGAATAGTGACTACTCGGCTGCCATCTAGGTCAAGCCGACTATGTTAATTAGGACATCTATCGACGGACCCCTTTTCTACGAGTTTATCTTTAATTTGAGCTTTGTTCCTCATCTAGTTTGTCCGTCGGGATTCATGTTGTCTCCTTTGTGCAGAGAGGTTATGATTTCTTGTCATGTGGCATTTTTTCGTGTTATATGTTATAATCCGGCGCTTCAGATCAAAATGACGACAACTGCGCCTCCGAGCCACGTGCATTAGACTTCTCGACAGTCATTGATGAGGTCAAGCTGGCTCCGGTAGACAAAAGAAAACTAGTACTACTCCACTATATAGGCAGGAGCCTCCGCGCTTGCTTGCTAGTGTTGCTCTGTTCACACTGTCTCGGCCTCTCCAGATCTAAACACGACAGTGGTGGCCACACTCTCTCTCTCTCTACTCACCGCTGGTCACAGATCCAGCCGGATCCTCTTCGCCAGGGAAGGTGAGAAGGTGCAACGTTCACGCGGTCGTCCTTGGCGACGGCTCTTACCCACTACTGGGTGCGTCCCGATCAGCCTTCCTTGCCGTTCTCTCCCAAGCACCGCTAGCGAGGGAGGGCCTCCGACCCATTCTTCCTCGCTGCCGTAGTGTGGGCAGATTCGGCCTCCCGCCGCCCACCTAGCGACATCCCGGCGACCATCAGGTATAACTTCCTTCGAAACAGTCCTTGCTCTACTTCCCGAGCTCCTGACTTGCTGCATTTGTATCTTTTACTATTTCTCAGGCCCCCTCATAGATAGGATCGATCGGCTGTTCGAAAACCACCTATTGTTTTACGTTTATTAAGAGGTAAAACTAGTTCATGCACTTGAATCTAGTACTACTTGGTTCAAACAAGGAAGAAAGGGGGTGGGGTGGGGGATGATTTGTTATCGGAATCTAGGACTTGGTTGAAAGAGGAAATAATGGGGGCGAAAAGTAGCAGAGACTGGCTATCCAACTGGTCTCTAGGTCTAATAGGGAAATAAAGGGAAATGCAGTACAAACTCAATATAAACCCGATCTATTGGTTGAAAAAGGAAAGAAAGTGGGGACTGGGGACAAGTCAGCGAGTAAGTCCACACTAGATTTGCTAGCCTCACACGAGTATAAGGTGGCTATCTTGAACAAAAATGGGACCAACACAAATATCCTGTTACGATGTTTGTTGCCCGAGCCACTCTTATGTAATGCCCTTTGGTAAAATGTAGCGATCGCCTTTGTTAAAAGTAAGGACACGTTAAACCAATGTTGTTTTCAATGTAATGCCTCGATAATATGAATCAATGGCACTTCTTTACATGTCCTGCTAAAATTTCCCATTAAGATAAGTTGGTTCTTTTAGTTAGAAATGCAACTGTCTGGTCCGCCTACTCTCCCGTGCCCAAAGTAATGTCGTATTTAACGGTTGTCATAGTTAATCCTAATGCCCACACTAATATCTAGCAATGCCACTTTGCTTTAGAAATTGCTCTGTCCTTGTAGGATTGCCATTCAGATAAGGAACATGCTTCTTTTCATTTGATGCATGTTTCATCACTTGATAGTCACCCTCCTTTCCACCTTTTTGTGCAAGCAGAGATATACATTTCACGCTCGATCTTAGTTGAACTGCACAAATGATATCCAAATTATAGTTGAGCATTCCAGGAGCTTCACAACCAACCTTGATGTTGCTCAATTTTATTGCAACTAATGAAGAAGAAGCTCTGTGGGTTTAGTTTTCGATGGAAATGGAACGGGCTGGAAACCCTTTTCTTAAAAAATTGAAGAAGCTGCTAGCTCACGGGACATTGCTTCATTTTAGGTGAACTGCACCAAAGGTCCCATGAATTGAATCATCCATGTTGGTGGTGAAAGAGCCAGCTTGACATCGATCTAAGCACCCGGCCTCCATCCTTGCGGCCTTGCGGTACACCTCGTTTGCCACCTGCTCGACCCTAGTGTCCTTGATAAAATGAAGTAATAATACAGTTAAAATAGGCGAGTGTCATCTCTATCATTTCATTTCCAATGTAGATAAAGAAAGTGCTTCTCTTTGTTAATGTATGTTTCATCAACTAGTCCCATTGTTAATGTTTAAGCGTTTACAAAGCTGGGTGCTTAATTTTAGTTGATATGTACAAAAATAGAGATTTGAATGTCTCAAAGCGCCTCCTTGTACTACCGTTGTACATTGATGTTCATCCTTTGGCGGAAGGTGTATCTGGGAGACTTGGGACGATGTCGATATTAGGCGTGCCGTATGAGGCGTCGTGGGGCCCATCTCGCCCTCATGACATGGCATACTATGATACTATTGCAATATTTTCTTCTATTTATTTTGTGTGTTTCATCAACTAGTGCCACTATAATGTAATCACGCTTTTTCATTATCTGTGCAAACAGGCTTATTCAGCTGCATTTTGGTGGAACTGCACAAATGTGCGTATGGAACCGGCATATATGCACGAGTCACGAGGTGTGCCAAGTAAAATTACCGACACCAACCATGCTGCATGCACGCATTGGCATCCACCACCACCAGTGGGATGTGTGGCGCTCTCGTGGATGGATCTTTCTCGCAGCAAATCCTCTAACCAAATACTAGTAGCTTATATTGGCAGTTTTCTAGGGAGTACTCTTTTACGAAAGAAGCACCAATCTATTTTTCTTTATTTGTACCTTTGTGTCACAACTTTGACCCAAAGGTCGAGAGCTATTTTAGGGTGATTGGTGTAGTACTAAGAGACTGATTGTAAGCATGATTTTCATTAGCTGTCACACTGATTGTAAGCATGAGCAGGTGGAAGATTAGGTTAGTCTGAAGCTTACCTTAAACCCTACACGCCCGTTGAAATGAAAGCGGCGCCGAGGAACCGTGGAGAACGGCGGGGAAGCGACGTCACGCCATCCGGCCTCCTCTTGCGGTGGGAGAACGAATACTCCTGTGGCTCCGGCTGGCTCTGCACCCTCATGAATGGCACACCATACTCGATCGATTCGTTATCCTCTGGGTGCTCGACCTTCAACCTATACACCCACCACCTCCGCCTGACCGTCGCCTCGGGCGAATCTGTCTGCAATAGAGAAGAGAGATGGTGGTCTTGCAATAGAGAAGAGGGAGAGGCGAGACGGTGGTTTTGGAATGGATATGATGGAGAGGAGAGGAGGTGGTTTTGCAATGGAGAAGATCGAGAAGAGGGAGGCGGAGGCGGTGGTTTTGGAATGGAGATGATGGAGAGGAGAGGAGGTGGTTTTGCAATGGAGAATATCGAGAAGAGGGAGAGGCGAGGCGGTGGTTTTGGAATGGAGATGATGGAGAGGAGAGGAGGTGGTTTTGCAATGGAGAAGATCAAAAGAGGAGAGGCGAGGCGGTGGTTTTGGAATGGAGATGATGGAGAGGAGAGGAGGTGGTTTTGCAATGGAGAAAAGGGAGAGGAGCGTCTGCAGCGATTTAGGATTAGACGAGAGGTCGGTAGCGCTATGGTGGATCAAAATCAAAATCAATTTACCCTTCAATTAAGAAAGCGACCCCACATTAACTAGTCTCCCTTTTATTACGGGTCATAATTGACCATGATTTTCGCACATAAAATATATGTTATCGTTGCAAAAATAATATAATTTGAAAGTACATTCAGAATCTGAACCAAATGATACAATTTTGGTGACATGCATTCACATTTGCTTGTCAAATATAGTGCGTGGTCAAACTTTGACCCAAAATACACAAAACAACAAAAAATACTTCCAAGACCAGCGCCGCTCTTCGCTCTTCTCCTCTTAAACCACCGCCGCTCCTCTCTGTTCCAATCTAAATCCAGCGCCGCTCCTCTCCTCTTCCATTTCAAAACCACGCCCTCCTCTCTATTCTAGTCCAAAACCAGCGTCGCTCCTCTCCCGTTCTAATCCAAAACCAGCGCTGCTCCTCTCCTCTTCCATTCAAAACCACCGCCCGAGTGAAGGTCTTGTGGAGAATAGATCGATGGAGGAGTACAACCGATCGTGAGGATCCTGCAGACAGCGACCACTGTGAAGCTAGCTAGGATGTTGGAGATCTGTCTTGGTTTGACAACAAGGACCAACTAAGCGCGACGGCGACATCCATGGCCAAATATCTGCAGCAGAGCGAAAAGCGGCGATACTCCCGAGGAAGTCGCGCCGAGTACATAGAGCTGTCCTCTGGGCCATGGAGCAAACAGATTCACGAATCCGATCGTGAGGGAGCGGTGGTGGGAGTGTCGATCCCAGATGGAGCATCCACGAGATTGAAGGATCGAGCATCTGAGTGCCGTTTGTGAGGTGTCTGCCAGAGCAAGCGGTGGAGTCTTCGTCGACCGAACCCAACTGCAAGAGGAGAAAAGCAGTTGGCCGATGGCGCTTCCCGCCATCGTCTCCCTCGCCGTTCACATCGTCTCACGCAGGCGGGTGTCTGCCGCTTAGGAATAGGAGGGCTGCCCCCAGCCCAATAGTCGGGCAGGTTGTGAATTGTCGGGGAGGAGCTTAGGGTTGTCGATGTTTGCAGATTGTGAATTGTGTTTTGTGTTGTGTATTTTGAGAGTACTTTCAGATATGAATGTCTTTTGAATTTCAGATTTGCAGTATTGAGCATATGAAGTATTTTATGAATTCTAGAGATCTATTTTAGCACTTAAAAATGTAGTTTCATAGGAGTATAAAAGTGCAGACAATGTGATTCTCGGAGAAAAAACGCAAGTTTCAGTTTGAGATAAGCGCAAGTTCAGTTTCGAGATAAAAACTGCAACTTTTAGAGGCGAGCATTTATATTAACACGGCCTTTTCAAACAGGGATCATGTTGGAAGTTTTATTCATGGCGAAAATGGAACTACCAGCGATTAACATCATGCTGATCAACATTCATGCATAGCACATCTTCATATGATGCACAGTCAAAATGCCCACACAATGTCGAGTGTGCGAAACACGAAGAAAACGAGGAACGAAGTTTTGGCAAGTGTTGGGCGTGGTTTTGGGCTGCCCGTCTAGGCTTTCATTTTAACATCGCAGCCCACGACCTTGGATGGGAGGTCCATAGGCCTGTTTGTATTTTCTTAGGGCCGTCATGTATCGACCGCCTATGGACCTCCCATCCGAGGTTTTATTTTGGCAGCCCAATTTATGTATTTTTTGAAGAAAATCAGAGGTCTGTTCTATTTTTCTATATAAGAATAGGCATGCCAGGTCCAACTTATGTTTCCTTCTAACTATATTATATATATTTAAATTATTTTATATGTTATTATATATTATTTTATTGTCATCATATATTTAATGAGATACTTACATATGTAAGAAAACAATATCCCACATCTTATTAACTTATAAAATAATTTCTTAACAAATAAAATCCTGGATTGTTTTGGCACGAAAATCCTATTGATTGTGTACAAAAGCTTGGTAAGATTTAAGGATGAATGTAATAATATCACTTATTATTTAAATATATTTATAACAAAATGCTCAGCCCCTTTTTATTTTTTGATAACATTGCTGGCCCAACCCAACATTATAATTAGAATCAGCCCAGCAAAATCGTGTATTTCGAGAAAGTGCAAATGGCCTGTAATTTTTAGGAAATAAAATAAATGGGCCGCATGGACGCTACATTATTTGTTCACCCAGCCCAGCTAATGGTTGTAATTCAAAAAAAAGATCAAATTGACTGTAAATTCTACACAAAAAAAAAATAAATTCTGAAAAATGGGTTGAATCGTGCCACATTTTTGGAGGCTGAAATGTGGGCCAATAGGTGAAATAACGTAAGTCTTTGTCAATTTAGTCAACAAATGATTCTGACATGTTAGCCATTGGATTTACATCCAACGACCGGCATCCATCTTCAATCTCTCGTCTTCTTCCTCCAGCGCCGCCGGGACCACCTCCCGCCTCCTGCTGCTAGCAGCTCTGCTTAGCACGCTTCGCTATGAAGTGCTACTCCACTGTTGGCCACGCCATCCCTCCACCCCTCCACACCTCCTGTTCTTCTCCACCGACTGCCGAACCACACCACACTAGAACCAGTTAACCCTCGTACACCTCTCCGTCTGCGACTCTACTCCCGCGTCTTCCCATCTCCGACTCGTTGCTGTCTGGGGCCTCGCCGTCGTCCACCACCTTGATCGCTCGGCGCAGCGTGGTCAACGTGGTCAGCGAACAACACCATCGAAGTAGGCGTGCGTGGAGAGGCTGACAGCTGGGTCCACGACCGCACACAAGGAAATGCCTCCTTATTACGCCGCAAAATAATGATTCCTCCACGACATCTGGGACCCACGGAAGGGCCTCAGATTTCGCGAAAAATGTGCCCCGGCCGACATGTCGGACCCACCAGCTATCTCCGCACGCAAGGAAGTGCCTCCTTATTACGCACAAAAAAAATGAATACTCCCCCTGCCAGCTGGAACCCAACATAGTGGGAGGCTGACTTGTGGGCCTACCAAGTTGACGGGGACGGAGGGCTTTGTCAACTTAGTCAATATGAATGATTCCAGCTCCTGTTACACGATGTTCATCCAACGATCGTAGTGCTTCTTCAACCTTTGGTCTTCTTGCTCCAGCCGCCCAAACCAGCGCCGGTCGTGCCGCGTGCTCCTGCCTCCTGTGGCCGGCTGTGATGCCGTGGAGGCCTCACCACCCCCTACTACTCCCACCGCTGTCCAGGCCATCCCTCTACTCACCCACACCCCATGTTATTCTGCGGCGACAGCAGCCTCACACCGCAGCCGAACCAGTGAACCCTCGTACTCCTCTTTGCGTGGGCATCCACTGTTGCGTCTTCCCCCGCTCCGAGTGGTCCCCTTCCTAGTCCTGCGCCGCCCACCGCCGTGGTGCTCTCGGCGGCGTGGTCAACATGGTCAGGAGGCGACTTCCATCGAACATGGATTGTCGTGGAGAGGCGACAAGCTGGGTCCTGACCGCAGACAAGGAAGTGCCTCCTTATTACGTGCAAAATAATGATTCCTCCACCTGACAGCGGGGACCCACCGGACGGGCCACCATATTTCGTGAAAAAAACATTCCCCCCTGACTGCTGGGACCCACCAGCTACATCTTCGCACGCAAGGAAGTGCGTCCGGGCAAAAAAACGATTCGCCCCGTTGACTGCTGGGACCCACCAGCTACATCTTCGCACGCAAGGAAGTGCGTCCGGGCAAAAAACTATTCGCTCCCCTGACTACTGGGACCCACCAGCTACACCTTCGCACACAAGGAAGAGCGTCTGGGCAAAAAAAATGATTCACCCCCTGACTGCTGGGACCCACCAGCTACATCTTCTCACGCAAGGAAGTGCCTGACAGTCGGGACCCACCTGGTCGAAGCGTACGTAGCGTTGTCATTCTGGTCGCGAACATATGCGTACATATATCTGGTCGATGTAGAAGCGGCGCCGTGTCGTAGTAAGCGCGCGCGCGTAGCATGTACTGCGTCGTCAGCGGCGAGGTGCAAGAAAGAAAATCTGACCACATACGTACATACGGGCAGGGTCTCGTATGCCTACTCGCGCATACGTACATGGCTGGGTCGGAACGGAGAAACAACGTCGTCGTCGTGTTCATGGGGAGGCAACGGAGTGCATCGTGTTCATCGGGAGGCAACGGAATGCGTGGGAGCTAACCGGCTGGGTCGAAACGGAATGCGTCGTCTTGTTCATCGGGAGGGCTTGGACGGAATAGGCGATGGAAACGAGGCTGGCGTACCGCTGGCGGAGGAAGCGGACCTCCTACGTTCGGAGCAGGGTCCTTTGATCGGGAGGGTGTGGCGTGCGGAAAAGCGGAGAAGCGGACCTCCTACGGTCAAAGCGGGGTCCTATTGATCGGGAGGGTGTGGCGTACCGCCAAAGCGGAGAAAATGACCTCCTATGGTGAAAGCAGGGGTCTGTTGATCGGAAGGGGTGTGGCGTGCCGCAAAACGGACAAAGCGGACTTGTGTTGGGCCTTCTGATCGAAAGCAGGGGTCTTGTTCATCGGGAGGTGTGTGGCGTACCCCAAAACGGGACTCCACGGGATACTGTTCATCTCCACCGTCGACCTCCTCCAGCCTCCATGGGCTACCGTCGACCTCCTCCAGCCTCCACGGGCTCCTATTCATCCAGCCTCCACCGCGCGCTACTCCACCGGCTACTGTTCAACCACCCCTCTGCCGTCTACTATTCATCCAGCCCTCCACACCACGGGGTCCTATTCAACCACCCCTCCACCATCTACTATTCATCCAGCTCTCCACCACACCAGGGGTCCTGTTCATCCAGAGGCAATGCCACCACTCCTTTATTCATCCAAAGCCCCCCACAACGCTCCTTTGTTCATCAATCGATCGGCTTGATTAGCGCGATGGCGAAGAATCGCTCGATCGGGTTCAGTTAACAGCCATCGATCGATCACTCGGCTTTAGTAACGCGTAGCTTGCAGTGCAATCGCTCGGGTTTAGTTAGAGCCCAACGCCTCGCTCGGGTTCGATTAGAGCCAATACCTACTTTTACACACGCGCATCGTGTCTGAGAAAGCAGCGCATCGCTTCGGCCCCGACCTCCCACTTGTAATCGAACTCCCAAAATTTTCCTCCCCTCGCTTCTACCACGGTTTTTTTCCATCATGGACGGCCCAAAGAATGTCATGCAGCTGCGTCTCCGGCCCGCCCAGGATGAAAAGCCCATTTTCTGTCATGATTTTTTGTCATAGAAGTAGGAGCCCACCACATCTATGATGATACCGGGTTTTGTCACAATTATCATCATAGAAGTGTCATATGTATGACAGAAAAAAAATTCGTTCGGCCCAAAATGTCACGGATGTGTCTTTTTTTTGTAGTGTAACTAAGGATCAAACTAAATAGATAAATATAATAAAAGTGGTGGTCATACGATACCGGGGCATCAACCCCAAGCTTGGCACAAGCCAAGGGGAGTGCCCATACCCATGCAAGTTTCTTTCTTCGATGATGAAGTAGTGAGCTTCTCCAGCTTACGTTCGAGGATGAATTCCTCCCTCAAGTCATCGACTTCTTGATCAAGCTTCAATACCCTTTCACATAATGCCTCCTTGCTTTCCTGCAGAAAACGGGACGGGATAAATCAGATCTTCAATTTGTTTACTATGTTTGGAGGCTCGACTTCCACATGCATATCTCCTGGTTTAGGTAGAGGGACATCATCTTCATCCGAGCTCGTGTCCTCTGCTTCTTTTAAGTTGGCATCTTGCTCCTCCTCTGTGGTCCATCCATAGGGATCTATATACCCATAGATCCTTGGATTTCCAACATAGTGCGATAAAAAGCTCTCCCCATCCGAGTCTTGAGATGACATGGATATGTCTCCAACATATCTATAACTTATGAAGTATTCATGTTGTTATATTATCAGTCTTGGATGTTTTACAATCATTTTATAGCAACTTTATATCATTTTTTGGGACTAACCTATTGACATAGTGCCCAGTGCCAGTTGTTGTTTTTTACATCGCACAAAATAAATACCAAACGGAGTCCAAACGCAGCGAAACTTTTTGGAGATTTTTTTGGACCAGAAGACATCTACTGGGCCCAAGAAGTACTAGAGGGGTGCTCCGAGGGGGTACAACCCACCTGGGCGCGCCTGGGGGCCCAACGCACCCAGGTGGGTTGTGCCCACCTCGGTGGCCTCCTACACAGCCTCTTCGCCCTATAAATTCCCAAATATTCCAAAACCCCCGGGATAACACTACAAAAAAAGACACATCCATGACATTTTGGGTCGAACGAATAAAATTTCTGTCATGCTTATGACACTTCTATGACGATAGTTGTGACAAAACCCTGTATCATCATAGATGTGTTGGGCTCCTACTTGTATGACAGAAAATCATAGAAAATGGGCTTTTCGTCCTGGGCGGGCCGAAGACGCAGCTGCATGACATTCTTTGGGCCGTCCATGACGAAAAAACGTGGTAGAAGCGAGGGCAAGGAAAATATCTGGGAGTTCCCGGTTACGGTGGGTGCTCGGGGGCTGAGTGATGCACGTTTCTCTCGTACGTGCATGCGTGGGTGCGGCGTTGAGCTCTAATCGAACCCGGCGAGGCATCGCCTCACGAACCCGAGCAATTGCACTATAGGCTACGCATTACTAAACTCGAGCGATCAATCAATCTGGCTGTTTACTGAACCTGTTCGAGCGACTCCTTCGATACTGCTGCTAACTGAAGCCGATCGAACCCTGCTGCCTCCTTCCCTTGATGAACGGTGAGCGTTGTTGGGGGGGTTTGGATGAATAGTTCCCGATGGGGGGTTGGATGAACAGGACCCTGTGGTAGTAGAGGTCGTTGCCGCAGGATGAACAGGACCCCGTGGAGGGCAGGATGAACAGGACGACCCCGTGGAGGGCTAGTTGAACAGTAGCCGGTGGAAGCCTGGATGAACAGTAGCCCGTGGAGGGTGTCGGTGTCAAAACCGGCGGATCTTGGTTAGGGGGTCCCGAACTATGCGTCTAAGGTCGATGGTAACTGGAGACAGGGGACACAATGTTCACCCAGGTTCGGGCCCTCTCTATGGAGGTAATACCCTACTTCCTGCTTGATTGATCTTGATGAATATGAGTATTACAAGAGTTGATCTACCACGAGATCATAATGGCTAAAACCCCAGAAGTCTAGCCTGTATGACTGTATCCGTTTCCAGACTAAGCCCTCCGGTTTATATAGACACCGGAGGGGACAAGGGTTGTACAAAGTCGGTTACAGAGAAAGGAATCTTCATATTTGGTAGCCAAGCTTGCCTTCCACGTCAAGGAGAGTCCTATCTGGACACGGGAGAGAGTCTTTGGTCTTGTATCTTCACAACCCATTAGTCCGGCCCATGTCCAACAGGCCAGACGCCCGAGGACCCCTTAGTCCAGGACTCCCTCAGTAGCCCCTGAACAGGCTTCAATGGCGAGGTGCCCGCGTGCAGATTGTCTTCGGCATTGCAAGGCGGGTTCCCTTTCCCGAGTACTCCAAGATAGTCTTCGGACGCAACGAACATGTCCGGATCTGCAACACAAGTACCACACACACAACCGTAGAGAGTATAATATTTCACGTGTCCCATCCGCTGACAACTTTTTGCAAGATGACATCTCGTCTGCCCGGTCGTTATTTCGAACCGTTTTCGTCTACCATTCCGCGTTTCGAGATGCGGTTTCCATTGGCACGTCTTGTCAAAGAAGATATCGTGTCCCCTTATTGCGGGATTCTCATCAATACGGGCGTGGTTAATCCAACCATGCCGTTTGCACAGCTCTTGGGAATAGGAGAGTTTTAAGGCGAGTGGGGAGGCATTCGATATTCAGTGCCTTTATAAGGGATAAGGATTCTCCTTCTTCACCCACGCCTTCTTTCTTCCTCTGCCCTTCCATTCTCGAGCTCCAGCGCCCAAGTTCTCGTTTCTTCCACCCCGAGCAAGCTCTCAACCATGTCCGGCTCTGGACGGCAAGGCAAGTGGATGGCCTCCTCCGTCAAGGAGAAGGACATCGCCGAGCTTCGGGAGGCCGGGTATCTGGCGAAGGAGATCGCCCACCGACTTCCGGCCAAGGGACAAGTCGTCCCTACATCGAAACCCAACGAGAGGGTGGTGTTCCTCCCTCATTTCGTCCGCGGTCTAGGGTTTCCGCTCCACCCATTCGTCCGCGGACTTATGTTCTATTATGGGCTAGATTTCCATGATCTAGCTCCGAACTCTTTCCTCAACATCTCGGCATTCATTGTCGTGTGTGAGGCTTTCCTCCGCATCCAGCCCCACTTCAGACTGTGGCTCAAGATCTTCAACATGGAGCCAAAGGTGGTGGACGGCCAACACGCGGAGTGCGGAGGAGCCATGGTGAGCAAGATGCCCAACGTCACATGGCCCAAAGGCACGTTTGTGGAGACTGTCAAGGAGTGGCAGAAGCTGTGGTTCTATATCACAGAGCCCCGCAATGCCACTTGGGCCGCGGCCCCCGAATTCAAGTCCAGAGCTCCAATGCAGCTGACCTCTTGGATGGAGAAGGGCCCAAATTGGTCTTCGTCGGATGAGCCGATGGCGCTGCAAACGCGCATCCAAAGCATGGTGGACAGAAACATCATGCTCATCGACGTGATCCAGGTTATGCTAGTTCGCCAGATCCTCCCCTTCCAAAGCTGAACCTCCCCTCTATGGGATTTTGATCCGGAGAAGCACCAAACCTTGGTGAGGCTCTTCGGAACCACTCACGAAGATGTCTAGAAGCTTCTCTTCAAGGGCGACGAGAAGCCGCCGGCCATAGACTCGGACCATGGGCACGATCTTGCCCACCCCGGCAATGAGGTAAGTCCTGCACATCTCAAGGCGTACCCTCTACTTGCTTGTCCAAGGAGGGTAACTAAACTTTTCTAATCCTTTCAGGTATGGATGGAGAAAGCGGAGCGGATTCAATGTTCGGCTCCGCTGCCCGAAGAACCAGTCATCCGCTCCTAGCGAAGATGCTAGTCCCGACGCCCTATCAGCCGCCAGAGAAGAAGGCCAAGGGGGGCGGGGTGGCCCCCGCCGCAAGGGCGCTTTGGATGTGTTGTTCGAAGACAAGACTCTCTCCTCTACCGCCGAAGATGATGACGAGGAGGAGGAGGAAAGCAACCCTCCCCCTGATGGGGGGAGGAAGAAGATGGCAGCCTCCACAAATCTGGAGGCGGAGGCGCCCAAGAAGGGGAAAGGCTCCCTTGCGGATAACACCGCGAGGGACATCGACAGCAGTCCAGAGCGATGCCCCCGGAACAAGCCCCTGGCCGCATCGTAAGTACTGACAAACTCGTATTTGTCCCTGTATCCAGCCTCTCCTGTTTATTGTATTAACATGGTTAATTGTGCTATTGCAGTCCGGCCCATGACAGCTCCCAGCGATCCTCATCAAGAGGTTCGTTGGATTCAAAGGTGATGGCCAGTGAGTCACCGCCGGTCGCCTACTCTCCCACGGCCAAGGGCGACGCCGAGGTGCTATCGCGAAGGACTTTCCCAGGCCAAGGAGAGTCTCAGGAGGCCGTCAGGGTGGCGCCAGAGGGCGAAACCTCGGTCGCCGGACACATGGGGGAGCAGTCCCCCATGGAGACTGGCGATGGGGGCCATGCTCAGTTTGGCCCCCAGTCGAATACGATGCCGGAGACCTATACGGCTCCAGAGTTCGGCCAGCAACCTCCTTTGAAAGAAGGGGGTGTGCCTATTCCACCGGTGACCTCTATCCAACCAGGGGCACCGGACAATCTTCTGGAAGCGCTACGAGGCGCTTCCATTGTGGAGGAACACCATATCCTTATGGGTACGGTGATTGAGAGGGTTCAGTCCGTCAAGAGCGGACTGACCGAAGCCCGCAGCGGCCTGTTGATAGGTTTTGAGGTAAGCGACTCAAAAGAGAAAATCCCAATATAGAAAGTAGCCCCTGAGACACTGTCCAGTGTTCGGAAAGCAAGGCCGGACAGAGGATCAATTCATTTTTGCAGGAAACTAACTAAATGTGTCTTGTATGAATGAGCAGGTGTCGTTGCTGGCCGCGACCTCACACGCTGCTGAAGTATCCGGACTAAAGCAGAGACTGGAGCGGGCCGAGGAGGAGCTCGGCCAAGCGAGGAAGTAGCTGGAAGACCAGCAAGGTATGTAATGACTTGCTATATATTCGGAAAGAATAAATGATGTGTATTGACCATAGTGTTGTGATATGTGTAGGAGCGATGACCGAGGTCGAGGCCCTTAAAAAGGCCCTGGCCGAAGCCGAGGAGAAAGCTGCCAAGGAGCAAGCCACCCGTAAGAAGCTCAAGGCCATGCTTAATGAGGTCCAGCAAGAGCTCCAGGATGCTATCAAGAAATGCGAGGCCTTGGAGTGCGATGTCTCAGCTCGAGAGTCTGAACTCACCAAGGCTCGCCAAAGCGCGGAAGAAGCCTGGGTTGAGGCCCGGGGCGCCCTCCAGGAGATCCAGGAGGCCAAGAAGATCGCGGCGGGTAAGGCATTTAGTATGCAAACCAAGTATGTGAAGAAGAAGTATGTCTTACTAACCCGGATTCGGAGTTCTCCAGGGGCGTTTGCGGATCTGCCGCGCAGTGTGTCAGACGCTGCGGAGTTCTTCCGAGCCGAAGAAGGGAGCTCAATGGAGAAGATGTTCTGGTCGCAATACCTTGCGCCAGAACATCCAGTGCCCTTCGCCAATCAGCTAAAACAGCTGGTCGAGCTGCATAGGGTGGCTGAACTGGCAATGAAGGATTTAATAATCCAGCTGTGGCCTATTGAAGCTATACCCAGTAGCTACTTCGGCCTCATGAAGCGGCTAGTGAATGCCTGTCCTCGGCTGGACGTCATCAAGCGGTCGGTCTGCATCGAGGGCGCGTGCATGGCCTTCGCCCGCGTCAAGGTCTGGTGGGCGAAGATGGACGCCGTCAAGCTTGTGGCCGAGGGGCCGCCTGAGGGCAAGGAGCACCGCACGCTCGAGCGATATTTTGAATACGTCCTGGAGGGGTCTCGCATTGTGGCGACGCAATGTGCGAAAGACATTATCTTTGAATGAATACATTCATGTTGTCTCTACCTTGTATGATGAAACAAATTTGTTATGTAATATAATTTTTGTTATGCTCAAAAAATTAACCTCATGTGTTGCTGTTTTGTATGAAATCTGAGAGTTGGCCAGTCGTTGGCTTCTACCCCCACGTAGGTAGTACGGGGGTGTTGGGGATGGAATCTAAACACTCTTGATCCAATTGTTTGATCCTTGAAGGATGTGTTTAGCGCAACGAACCAGGCAATCAGACTATGCGGCTTTAGCACTCTCACTTAGCCATAGGAATTTGACAATAAAAATGTGGGCGCATCCCCTAGTATCTGAACTAGAATGCTATAAGCACCTGATCGGGTAAGTACCGATCCTTCGCGTAATGCGGAAAAAATCTCTAACGATTTGAAACCACCGAAGAGCTGACCGGCTCTCGCTGCATCATGACAGTCAGTTTTTGGCTTTCTCTACTGAGGTGCTCCTTTGGGTAAACCAGGGCACAATCGCAGTAGTGCTCCCTTTACTACCTTAGCCGATATAGCTGAATGTAAGGTAGCAAGCACAGGAGCCGGGCAACCCAACTATTGACCAAAGACATGATTCGGAGCCAATGCATATAGTGCTAAATTCGAGGTGCCGAACTATACTGTAAAAAGTGTTCGGACTTTGTTGCCATAGTGTGGGGCGCTATGAAGCCCCTGGCAAATTGAAACGTACCACAATGTACGGGTGCTACCTGATAAGCTTTTTAATAAAAAAGGAAAACAGAAAAGGAGCAAAGGCAATGAGCAGGGGCCCTAAAATTTGGGCCGTAATCTGTTTCCATTGTAATTTGATTAATACGTCAAAGTGCATTGATACAAATAGTGCGATAAGCAATAGGATATTTAACATGCCACGACAAAAGGAGAGCTGCGTGTGGGCCCTGGAAACAGGTAGAGTGGTCGTTAAAGAAATCACCTAGAAGTTCCCTTCTACGTCCAAGATGACTGTCGGCTTGGTCTATTTATCCTTTGAAAGGACATGCGATCAAGCCATCAGGGAAGGCATGTGGAAAAGAAACCTGAAAAGTAGAAAAGAAACAGTGAAAGTATATGTGTCCGGGAACGGTCAAGCCGTATTGTGGATCAAAAGCTAGTTATGCCTCCGTCTGTGCCCATGGTATTTTGAGCGTGTAGTTATGTACGCGCGGTGCGAATGCCGCCACTTCATCGGGACTGGGACGGAGGCCAAATTGCTAGTCGAGGTCTTGACGAGACGAGCTATCCTGCTGCAGAATAGTCTAGACCCTCTTGATAGTGTCTGGGGGCTCGGCCGCTGAATTAAGGTTCTGCTTGAAAAGGCCGCTCTATACTTTTGCTGCTAAGGCAGTGGTGTGCTCCTCGGTACGGAGGGAGCGTTTCGTGTTTCGATTAACTGTTATGACACCACGTGGTCCGGGCATCTTGAGCTTGAGGTAAGCATAATGAGGCACCGCATTGAACCGAGCGAATGCGGTTCGTCCGAGCAGTGCGTGATAGCCGCTGCGAAAAGGGACGATTTCAAAGATTAACTCCTCGCTTTGGAAGTTGTCCGGAGATCCGAAGACAACCTCTAGCGTAATTGAGCCCGTACATCAGGCCTCTACACCTGGTATGACTCCTTTAAAGGTAGTCTTTGTGGGCTTGATCCGTGATGGGTTAATGCCCATTTTGCGCACTGTATCCTGATAGAGCAGATTGAGGCTACTGCCACCGTCCATGAGGACTCGCGTCAGGTGGAATCCTTCAATGATTGGGTCGAGGACCAGTGCGGCTGAACCGCCATGACGGATACTGGTCGGGTGATCCCGGCGATCAAAGGTGATCGGGCATGATGACCATGGATTGAATTTTGGGGCGAATGGCTCTATCGCATAGACGTCCCTGAGCGTGCGCTTGCGCTCCCTCTTTAGGGATGTGTGTGGCATATATCATGTTCACCATTTTGACCTGAGGGGGAAACTTCTTTTGTCCCACTGTGTTTGGTTGCCGGGGCTCCTCGTTATTGTCCTCGCTTTGTGATCCCTTTTCCTTGTTCTCGGCATTTAACTTGCCGGCCTGTTTAAAAACCCAACAATCTCTGTTGGTATGATTGGCTGGTTTGTCTGGGATGCCATGGATCTGGCACGGACGATCGAGTATGCGGTCCAAGCTGGATGGTCCCTGATTGTTTCCTTTATATGGTTTCTTTCGCTGACCGGACTTGGAGCCACTGAATCCGGCATTGACTGTCGTGTCATCGGTGTTGTCACCATTGCTTCGGTGTTTGTGTCTACTGCGTCAGAGCTTGCCGTTGCTATTTTTGACCTCGGAGGTGCCCATTTCACTTGCTGTGTTTTTGCTACGGGCTAGCCAACTATCCTCACCCACATAAAAGTGGGTCATGAGTGCCGTGAGGGCTACCATGGACTTCGGCTTTTCCTGGCAGAGGTGGCGGGCGAGCCATTCGTCACGGATGCTATGTTTAAAGGCCGCTAGGGCTTCGGCACTCTGAAAGTCGACGATCTGGTTCTTTTTAGTTAGGAACCTAGTCCACAATTTCCTGGCTGACTCTCCAGGCTGTTCAACTATCTGACTTAAGTCATTGGCATCTGGTGGCCGGACATATGTACCTTTGAAGTTGTCAAGGAAGGCTTCTTCCAAGTCCTCCCAGCCGCCAATAGAATTTTCAGGCAGACTGTTTAACCAGTGCCGAGCTGGCCCTTTGAGTTTTAGTGGTAGGTATTTGATGGCGTGAAGATCATCTCAGCGGGCCATATGGATGTGGAGAATAAAATCCTCGATCCATACCACAGGATTGGTTGTTCCATCGTATGATTTGATATTTACGGGTTTAAACCCTTCTGGGAATTCATGATCCATTACTTCGTTGGTGAAGCAAAGATGGTGTGTGGCGCCTCTATATTGGGCCGCATCGCGACGTAGCTCCGATGGAGTCCGTCTGCGGTTTTCGACCCGGGCTTGACTAGGTTTGTCACGTCTGAATAGGTAGCCATCGTCGCGTGTCGAGGCACGTCCTCGCGATCCATAGATCGATCTTGTATGTCCTGCTCTACTATCCAGGTCCTGCAGAAGGTCATATGTGTAACCCCGAGCTGTTTTATCCCTGCCTTTACGGCGAGGTGGGCGGTCTGGTGTTCGGCTTGAGTTGCCGCTTTATCCCGACCGCGTGGTGGTCGGTCAGCCGCATTGCGCGATGATGGTACGGGCTTCGGCGCCTCGTCATCGAACTGAGGTAGCAATTTGCACTCCGGGTAACTTTTGGTTGGGCGCTTAAGGCCGTATTCTTCGGCCACCAGGACATCAGTCCATCTATCATTGAGCAGATCTTGATCAGCTTGAAGCTGCTGCTGCTTCTTTTTCAGGCTCCTTGCAGTGGCTATTAGCTGGCGCTTAAAGTGCTCTCGCTCGAGAGGTTCCTCAGGCATGATAAAATCCTCGTTGCCAAGGCTCACCTCATCCTCGGAGGGTGGAAGATAAGTGTTTCCCTCCGAGTCATCGTTTATGTCCTGTTCATCAGGGCTAACTTGCCCATCTTCCCGATCGTCCTGTTCGGCAATTTGTTCATCGAGGTCTTCTCTGTCTTCGGCACCGTCCTGAGTGTGATCGTCTCTTGTGCCGGTGTAGCTGTCCTTGCTGCAGCGGGATTTAGAGCGGCGCCGCTGACGCTGGCGCTTTGGTTGAGTCTTAGGAGGCTCATCCTCAACTGGATTTTACTTGTCCTCACTGTTATTCTCTTTGGGTGTATCCACCATGTATACCTCGTACGAAGAAGTGTTCGTCCAGCGTCTGGTAGACGGCGGGTTTTGGCCATGCTCCTCATCTGCATCATCGTCCATACCATCAATCTCTTCGGAGCCGTAATCGAGCATGTCGGTTAAGTCCTCGACAGTGGCTATGTAGTGGGTGGTGGGTGGGAACCGAAATTCCCCGTCGTCAGCCTCCAGTTTGAAACGGACATAGTTCGGTTGTGAGTCCCCCGCTAAGGACATATTTTTTAACGAGTTTAGCACGTGGCCTAACGGCGAGTGCTGGAAGATGTCCGCTGCGCTAAATTCGGCGATCGATGACCGATCCGACTCTACATAAGCGGATGCACATGGTTCGAAAGTTATCACCGGAAATGAGTCCGAGGTTTCGGAGACACAGATATCACCCGAGGTTAGGTCTGCGTGCGGCTCCCACGCCGCGGAGTCTGCGGCTTCCGTGGCGGGGTTGAGCTTCTCGTCCTTCGATGGTGCAATCTGCTCCGGATCTAAGGCCGTAGCGGTTACAGGTGCAATTTCCTAAATGTGGTACAACGACAGATTTAAGTCATGTTCATTGTAGGGATAGGGAGCGGCTGTCGTGGTCTCGAATCCGTGTAAGATCAAGTCTCCGCGGATGTCCACGACATAGTTCAAGCTCCCAAATCTGACCTGATGGCCAGGGGCATAGCTGTCGATTTGCTCCAGATGGCCAAGCGAGTTGGCCGGCAGTGCGAAGCCACTGAACACGAAGATCTATCTAGGGAGGAAGGTTTCCCCTTGGACAACATCGTTGTTGATTATTGTAGGAGCCATCGAACCTTTTGGGGACGGCACAGTGGAACTCTCAATGAAAGCACCAATGTCGGTGTCAAAACTGGAGGATCTCAGGTAGGGGGTCCCGAACTGTGCGTCTAAGGTCGATGGTAATAGGAGACAGGGGACATAATGTTTACCCAGGTTCGGGCCCTCTCTATGGAGTTAATACCCTACTTCCTGCTTGATTGATCTTGATGAATATGAGTATTACAAGAGTTGATCTACCATGAGATCGTAATGGCTAAAACCCTAGAAGTCTAGCCTCTATGATTGTATCCGTTTCCAGACTAAGCCTTCCGGTTTATATAGACACCGGAGGGGACTAAGGTTGTACAAAGTTGGTTACAGAGAAAGGAATCTTCATATTTGATCGCCAAGCTTTCCTTCCACGCCAAGGAGAGTCCTATCCGGACACGGGAGAGAGTCTTCGGTCTTGTATCTTCACAACCCATTAGTCCGGCCCATGTCCAACAGGCCGGACGCCCGAGGACTCCTTAGTCAAGGACTCCCTCAGAGGGTGGTTGAACAGGACCCCATGGAGAGGACTGGTTGAACTGTAGCCGGTGGAGGAGCGGTGGAGGCTGAATGAACAGGAGCCCGTGGATGAACAGTCGCAGGTGGAGGCTGGAGGAGGTCGACGGTTGATGAACAGTAGCCCGTGGAGGCTGGAGGAGGTCAACGGTGGAGATGAACAGTAGCCCGTGGAGTCACATTTTGTGGTACGCCACACCCCTCCCGATGAACAAGACCCTCGTTTCGACCGTAGCGCTGCAACACAAATTTGTTTCCTCCGTTTTGCGGTACGCCACACCCCTGCCCATCAACAGGACCCCGTTTCGACTGTAGGAGGTCCAAGAGAAGTATGTTTCCTCTGTTTTGCGGTACGCCAGAACCCTCACGATGAACAGGATCCCGTTTCGACCGTGGCCTGTCGAACATAAGGCCGTTTCCTCCGTTCCGCGGTACACAAGGCCCCGTTTCGGCTATTCCGTCCAAGCCAGTTGGCTCTCATTGAATAGGACACATTCCGACCCAGTCGGTTGCCTCCCGATGAACAGGACGTTGTTTCTCCGTTTCGACCCAGCCGGTTCGCTGCCCGGTGAACATGACGCCGTTGCTGCCGTCTGTTGCCTCTCCATGTACACAAGCCCTGGCCGGCCGTATATATATGCGCGAGTACGCGCTCGAGACCCCACCCGTATGTATGTACGTGGCCATATTTTTGCCATGTGGTCGTACGTACGTGTACAGGACTTAGACAGGACTGCGTAAACTGCTATGTAGGGAGCTCTACAATGACACGTGCCGCTACTTACTCGGCCACGATTCATACTTGCAGAGAGACCGATCGACCAGTATGTACGTACACGTTCGCGACCAGAAAGACAACGCTACGTACACTTTGACCGAGTGGGTCCCAACGATCAGGGAGGATAAGGACGCACTTCCTTCCGTGCGAAGATATAGCTACTCGGTCCGAGCTGTCAGGGGGAGGAATCGTTTTTATTTTCCGAGTAATAAGGAGGCACTTCCTTGTGTTCGAAGATGTAGTTGGTGTGGGTCCAGCTGTCAGCCTCACCACCTAAAGTCCTCTTCCGATGGTTGTCCTTCGTTGACCATGTTGACCACGCCGCACCGAGAGCACCAAGGCAGTGGACGACGACGAGGCCTAGGAAAGGAACGACACAGAGCCGGGGAAGACGCGACAGTGGATGCCCATGCGGAGAGGAGTATGTGGGTTGACTGCTTTGGCTGCGGTGTGAGGCTGCCGTCACCGGAGAATAACAGGAGGTGTGGGTGAGTATAGAGGGATGGCATGGCCAGCGGTGGCAGCACAGCCGGACACGGGAGACAGGAGCAGGCGGCCCGGCCGACGCTAGTTTGGGCGGCTGGAGCAAGAAGACCAGAGGTTGAAAAAGCACGACGGCCATTGGATGGACATCATACGGTCATTGCAGCTAGAATCGTTTATATTGACTAAGTTGACAAAGCCCTTGGTACGCGTCAACTAAGTAGGCCCACATGTCAGCCTCCAAGATGGTGCGCCCCAGATGTCAGGGGGAGGAATCATTTTTTGGGCAGCTGAAGCAAGAATATCCGAGATTGAAGAAGCACGCATCCATTGGATGGACATCCAACGACCACTGCTGCTAGAACCGTGTGTTGACTATAAGTTGACAAAAGCCTTGCATATGCGTCAACTTACTTTTTTAGGGGACACGTCAACTTATTAGGCCCACAAGTGTTTGGCAGAGAACATATAGCCCATTAGCAATTTGTAAGAATGTACATCCCATTTTGAATTCTAATGGAATTTACTACAGCCCATTTACAGTTTATTAAAATTACAACCCATTTTCTAGCTAGGACAACGATTAATAATTTCAACCAACCGCTCAAAACAGAATTCAATAAAATTTCCCACATTTTGATGGGATCCGAAATATTTTATCCTGAAATTTCTAGTCAGATTAAATACAATTTCAAAATAAATTTGTATTACGTAAAAATCTAACGAAATATTCACGCGCAACAATTAATGAAATTGAAATTTTCAAAATCCGAGAATAATATTTAAAAAAAAACTAATTACGTGTTTGGTGCATTTTTAATAGTTACTGCCCAGTTTTTATAATTACATCCCATTTATTATTTCTTAAAGCCCATTATCTGGTTAAGCCTAATGCATCCCTCCTAGCAAAGATTTGCAGCCCAACGGGGCGAAGAATAACAAGTTGACCTTGCCTGGGTATTCCTCAAAAAAAGTATAGCTGGGCTAGCCATTTTCAGCTTGAAAAAAATTAATATCTGGGCTAGATGGGTCACAGCCCGCCTAGTTAATACCCTGCTCTCCTCTAAACAACAACAAAAACATCGCTCAAGATAAACTCTGCAGTGCTCACACCTCAAAAACACAAATACTGCTCGAGCTGCTTGGTCCCAGCTGTTGGCCGCTCCTTGTGCAATTCTGTCGTTTATTGACTACATAGGTTGACAATGGTGTGGGATCGTGATGTCAGGAAACCAGGAAGAAGCAAAAAACTATATTTGTATATAATAAGGAGGCACTTGCGTACATGCGGCTATGGCCCTGGTGGGTCCCCACAGTCATCCTCTCCAAGCAAAGTCATCTCCTGTAGGGGCCAGTTTTCCGAGACATAAATCCCAGTAAACGACCCTTGTGTCATCACCAGCCCCAGGATTACCGTTGTTGGTGGACATTTCCTTGATATAGAATTCCAAGCAATTACAAGAAATTGGATACAAGACCACAAAGGTCCAATGTATATAACAAGGATCTCTAGTGGTGGATGACGGAAGCGACTCGTCGATCTCCAATGTTGATGGGACTCCATTCCCACGGGAACAGCTGACCTGGATAACTCCTATCTCGCATGGCTGCTATCTCCGAATCCTAGGTTGCAAGGTGTCTTCGTACTTCTCGCCTCTGAGTCATGATCTTCCCAAGACAATAGCCAGGGACAAACCAGTGAGTACGTTTGAATGTACTCGCAAACATCAAGAACAAAAGATATACCTGATGCATATGCTCATGATGAATTAAATTATATGCATGTGCTGACTGAGAATTAAAGCATGGCATGACTAATATTCATACGGTGCGGAAGGATAAATAAGTCATGTTACTAGTAAATCAAAGAAATGAAACAGAATGTCGGGTGTTGGACCGCCCGAGAAATTCCAGGAGAAATGCCAAACGGGTGTCTAAAAGAGAATCGGGCGAGACAGGACTGCCCGAGAACTCAAGCGACGCCACGAGAGGTCTTGAAAATACATGCCATAGTCGGGTGTCTGAAGTGACGCCTCATAAAGGGCTTATATGAAAATAATAAAATGAGTATCCAGGTGCACTAGCCATCCCAAGTGATACTCAAGTTGCACATAAGAGGGAAAGGTTAGTCCACAACAATATTCATGTCAACAATAATATTCATAATGGCACCACTAGTGACAATAATTATCCTGCAGAACGAACCATGATCAATTTAATTATTTCCTCCAAAGACTGACACAAAGACCGACACTTGACCAACCCATACTGTAGTCCTTAACCATGGACATGGCTATTCAAATAGATAAAACTCTTCAGAGGGTGTACTCTTTACCCACAAGTAAAGGATTTCTTTAGTCAACCCTGAGACGTTGACTAATTCTGATTACAGTCTTTGGGATGAAAACACACCTGACCCACACATAGCAGTTTAATCCATCAAGCCAGGGATCACCCAAAACAATGATAAAGTAAAACTCTAAGTTGGAAGGCCTCACGCAACGGCCTCCAACACCATGAACATTCAGCTTCGGTCCCAGACCAGTCATTCATGCCCCCGGACCAAGTGAGATGACTACTGGGTCCAATAGTATCATTCCCTATGGCCTCTCTGTATGGTGTGTGCAGGAAAGGGGTTATCAACTTACTGAACGATACCCTACCCTTGGCAGGGACATGTGGTAGCATGAATCAAGTATGGGGGTTACCGGAACAAGACTCGATCTATGGTCAACTCAGGAGGTTTAAATTTCCCTGCAGTGGTTAGCACAATACAAATCCTTGGTAGTACCCAACAGGGTCACCACCTGGTATGTCTCAACATACCCTCACTGATCATTCTCGTCACAACAAGATTTCAGTCTCACGGTCAATTTTCTCGTGACTGATTCTTCCTGCAAATCAGCCTGGACCAACACAGGCATATACGGTACATGAAAATCACCATACTCACTAATACTTCATGTTTAAATGGAGATAGAATATCATCAAGGGGAAATCATGCATGTATGACCAATACTATGGAAATTTCATATGAGTTGAATATATTCATAATACAATTCTACATGCAAACAAACAACTATGCAATCACCATATCATGTGTTCAAGATGCTTGCCTTGAGCATGCAGAAAGATTAGGTGCACTCCAAAACTTTGGAAATTATATCTCCCCTCCATTTCCTATTTTCAAAATATTATAATTACCACATAAATCCAACGCAGTGCTAAAAAGTTGTTTGGAAATTTTTAAAATAAATACTAAAATAAACTAGATGAAATTTTAGAAATAACAGAAAAAGAATCAAGTAATTTGGAGTTAATATGATTTTCCTATGGATTTACTAATCTGGAATAATCAAGGAAATGGACTATTTAGTAAATCCATCAAAAACCAGGCCTAGGAAAAATGTTCACCCTATGTGGATAAATAGTGCATGAATTTGGAAGTAGGTAGAAATTTGAATAATCGAATTTGGATGTGAAATGGCTTCTGTGGAATTATTTGAAATCTGCGGGAAAAGAAAAAGGAAAGAGAGATTATTGTGATGGGTGAGTGAAACAGCATACAGGCGCATATAGCCGCCCTAAGCGCTCTTGGGCCGAAACCGGTCGTTTGGCTGCGTGGGAGGGTTGCGACGTCGAAGGCATCTTTCCTGGAATACGCTTTCCAGAGGAGGAGACGTACTTTGAGGAAAACATCTCCACTTAAGGCAGTGGCACCACGCTGGAGTCAGCGGCAGGCCCGCTTTGCCCAGGGTCAGGTTGACCAGATCCACGCGCATCTTTGTCTCCTGCGGCCGAACAGAGGCAGCGCTCCGGTGATGCTCGCCGGTGATTGGCGGCTCCGTTTGGAAAACCGAGGCCATCCACGAACTCAGGAGTTCGAGGCGAACACGGGGGTGCCCTCCTTCGTCACCGGCGGCGAGCTCGGCCGAAGCTCCGGCGGAGGCAAGTTGGGTGTTATTCCCACGGTCCATCTCTGGTGGAATTGATAAGGGAAATGGATTCCTGAGAGCTCCAGGAGTCTGCTGGTGGAGAGAACGGAGTGGGAAGGCTGTGGTGGCTTCGGAATCAACCCGGTAGTGGCGGCGGCCATGGTTGCCGGAGAAGAAGAAGAAGACCACCTCTGGTCTTTTTGCTGCTAGGGGAGGTTCCGTGAGGGAGGGAGAGAGGTGGTGGTGGACTGAGCGGGTTTGGGGGTCCGTTTTCTAGCGCAGGAGGGGCGGTTCCGTGGCTTCCCGAAGATGAACACGGCGGCATCCGACATTGATGGCAGAACATGGACGATGGCGAGGTAGGCGTGGCCGGTGGAGGTAGGCGAGGGCGGTGGCGGCTGCAGTTACTCCCGAGAGGTGCTGGGTGGCTCGAGGGTGAGCCACCCGTCGCGGGCTGAGACGTGGCCGTGCGGGACTCGTCGGGCGGCAGTCCTGGTCGTCGTGGATGGCGGTGGAGAGCGCTAGGGGCCAAGCGGAGGTGTCGGCGAGGTCTTGGGCGGTCAAGCTAATCCAGAGGAAGATTAGGACGAGAGGAGGAGGCAGCAGAGCGGCGGCAATAGCTTGATGCCGACGTGTGCAAAACGCACGCTCTGGCCACGTCGAGAGCAAGTGCACAGAGTGCTCGACAAAATGCCAGGGCCACCTAGGTGTCTTTGATGGTAGTGCAAATTTGACAAGATTGTGAGTCTGGTTGAGAGAGAGCTAACTGGCGTGCTGGTTTGTCCAAATGACCAAGTTTCCAGTGTAGTTTAGAAAGTGGCAACATTTCTGTCATGCCCACAAGGTGTTTGATAAAATTCTAGGGCTAGCTAGGAGACTTTGTTGGATTTGAAACTTGTCAGGATGGAGTCTCTTTAGATGATAGAGTTGATAGTGGAGTTATTTTGGCAAGATGAGAAACTTGCTAGTGCAAGTTTTAGCAGAATTCAGTTCTGGACAGAAACTTCAGAGGAGGTTTTGGTGGACTTCAAAGATGCAAATAGAGCTGATCTCCTGGAGTTAAGGTTTTGGTTGGAAGGACTACAAGGTAGAAAATTTTCAAAATTAATAGAGCTAGGAAAATTGGGGTTGAAGTTACAACTCAAGAATGGGGCAGAAATGAAAAGAGGATGTTTCACTCAAAATTTTCAAATGACATAGTTATGTTTTTGCGTAGAAGTGATATATATCCATCACCTGACCTGTCAAATTTTTTGTGGGATTTAAAACAATTACTTAAAATATTTGTAGTGCAACAAAAGCATTGCAAGTACTGAAAATGCTTTTTAAAAGAATTACTTGTGGCAAATTTTATTATGAAAATATTCCCTACTGTTGTTTATGATGAAATGATTTATAGAACAAACAAGGACCACAACATTCTACAAAAATAATCTTCTATAGAGGGAAGAATTTTGTAAAACAGAAAATAGAATAGGCTTTGAAATAATAAATGAACAGGTATAATTCAAAATTTTATTTCTGGCCAAATTTTACTTAATGAAAATATGATTAAATTTTTGGGGTGTTACATCTCCTCATTCCTAAAGTCCATTGACCATGTTGACAATGCGAGACGGCGGAGCCACGACGAGCACAACAAATTGAAGGACGACGGAGAGGGCCTCATGGGCCCTACAGATGGTATGATATAATGCCCGCTGCTCATTCAGGAAGCCAGGATCATAGGGCCACATGTCCGCGATGGCATTGTCGTTCGCTTGTTCACCGGTGCTCGTTGAGGAGACGGAGGTTGCATCACAGGTCCTCCTGCGCTGGTAGCTCTTCCGCCATTAGGGCGTTGAAGTGCGGCCGCACCTGCTCTATGGTGAACACGGCATGAACCGGCTTGGACAGTGGCGCCTGCTCCTGGTCGGAAGCTACGTCCATCTTTTGATTGTCGTCGCTCAGCTCGGCGAGCTCGCTGACGAGCCAGCATGTCTGGCTGCTGGACCGACCCTCTGCCAAGCACGAGTCTGACTGCCCTGGCCCACCCAGACCGCCTCCCTCGCCCCCGCGCGCTTTCCGTCTGAAACAGTTAGCGCCGCCTGCCCCGCTTCCTGGTGCAGGCGATTGCTCCGCCTTCAAATGACACAAGTGTCGTCCATACGTCCGTCTGCCGCCCACATTAATCATACACGGCTGCCGAGGCGGCTACTCCGGCACCACACGTACGTCCCTCCGCCGCCCAACATTGATATATAAACTGTTGCACCAGCCATAGCCGCAGTCATCCGCCTCCGTTCCATTTCTCCTGTCCACACCACTACTGCCCACCATGGCTTCCTCGCGCTCCAGCGCTCTTCGGGACGGGCGGACGATGGACCACAAGGAGATGGCAGCCATTGCTTCCGACTGGCTGGCCGGTAGGCAGCCGGAGGACGACGACATCCCAATGGAGAACATGGTAGTTGATGATCCGGCGCTGACACCCTCATTTATGCCATCCTCACTGGTGCATTGCACCATCACCATCGACAAGGCTCATGCCCAATACATGGACACAGTGATGCAGAAGCGTCAGGAGCAATTCCGGGAGGCGCAGGCCGTCACCGCCTACAGCCACCATCTACTCCAAGAGCACCTGCATGCGGAGGACAAGATCGCCACGGAGTGGGCGAAGCAGGAGGCGCTGCTCGACTCGTACCGCTCCGCCCGCGAGGGCCGCCTTGAGCGCTGGCGGTACCGCATGCAGGTGGCGGAGGCTGTGGCCGCCTACAAAGAGGGCGATGAAGTGGGCGAGGCGCTGTTTGGCGAGACCGAGGATGAGGTAGTGGACAATGCTGGCTCCAACGAGTCCCCGCTCTGCTGGCGTCGATGAAGCCCTGCTCTACCGAGGCCCCGCGGTGCCAATAACAAGGCAGAGGACAACGCCGGCTCCTACGATGCCCCGCCCCGCCGGCACCGAGGCGAAGGATTTCGCCGGCTTCGGTGAGGCCCTACTCCGCCGAGGCCCCGCCACGCCAACAACGAGCTAGAGGACATCACCGGCTCCGCCGAGGCCCCGCCCCACCGGCACCGAGGCGGAGGACTTCGCAGGCTTCGGTGAGGCCCTACTCCCCGGAGGCCCCGCCCCACCAACAACGAGGCAGAGGACATCACCTGCTCAGCCGAGGCCCCACCCTGATGGCAACGAGGGGGAGGATTTCACGCGCTCCACCAAGGCGCCGCCCCACTGGCAATGAGAAAGAGGACATCGCCGGCTCTGTCGAGGCCCTGCCCACTGCCAACGAGGCCGCGCCACACAGAAAATGAGGAAGAGTAGAACACGGTTGGTCGCCGCCGCTCGGGACCAAGTAAGGCCACCGCTTCTACCCTCTGGTTGAAGCCAAGCTAGGAGGGTTGACCATTGACGGCCGATTAGCTTCTTGGCAGCGACGTGGAGTCGGAGAGCTATGTTGGAGAAGGACGCTGCTTCAATTACTTAACTGTTGGTGCAGTTGGGTCACTGAAACGTGGGCCCAACAAGCATCTGGGCCACATGTCAGTTACACAACTGCACCTGCAGTTAAGTCACTGAAGCTCAGTCTGCTGGAGAAGAAGCTTCTGTTCGGCTCAGCCGGCCACGGGTGGGTAGCTTCTGTTAATTAATTATACCTCCAGCGCACCCCTTTTTAGTTGAAGAATGTATGAAATGAATGAAATCCGAAATGTTTATATGAAATCCGACTGTGTATGAATGAATTTAGTTTGATTAGTTCGAATTCTTGTATCACTGGCATTGGACGAACATCCAAAACAATACGTACTAGCCTTATTCCCACGGTGATCACCTCGTTTGCAGCAGTTTCACATGTACTCCCTCCGGTCCTTTTTAGTGTGCACACAAGTTTTGTCTGCAGCCAAAGTATCTCTACTTTGACCAATCTTATACAACAAAGTATGAACATTCATAATGTAAAATCAACTGACTTGAAAGAAATCTAATATGTGAAGTAAAAAGGAACAGAAGGAGTACAATGAGTTTGAGCAGCTTTTTAGCGTTCATGTACACTGCAAGCAAACACACAGGCCTGGAAATTCATAGAGAACATTCAAAACAATCGATGATTATGCATCTTAGCGATTCACACGTCAGAGCCAATATTTACTTCACAACTACAGAATAAAGAAAGATCGATCGACGCTGCTGACAGCAAAGGGTGTCCCATTCGAAAATATGAAACGCATGTCTTCTTCCTAACATCAATGAGCAAAATTTGACAAGGTTGTCCCATTCTAAAATGTCAAATGCGTGTTGTTTTGCATACATCAATGAGCAAACTTTGACAAGGTTTTCCCATTCCAAAATATCAAATGCCTACGATTGGGGAATGGCAGTGTTTGCCATCAGATCGGACATTGACATGGCACCTCGTGCTAAATAAGCCAGTTGTTCTTTTTATGCAGTTACACCAAAATCAACCAAATTCACGTGTAGCTTGTATGATTTCGTCTTTATATGTTGCAACGCCTTGAACATATCGGCACCTCCTTTCTTGTGGTGGAAATGAATGATTCGATGTATTCATGAACATTTTGTGCAGTTCCCATTGAAATCAAGCTGAGCACCCTTGTTTTCACAAATACAAAAAAGTAACTAGTATAAAGCAAACTGTACTATGAATTGACAATTTAACCAGGCACCTACATGGTCCATGTAGAGCACACTTTTAAAAAATGGAACTCACCGGAAAGAATCCTAGAACGAAATTGTACTTGTGCATCATAGCAAAAAAGATGGAGATCGGTGAGTCCTTCTGAGCTGAAGTTAGTTTGGTCTTGTGGGGAGTAGTGTAACCATCCTTCAACTGCTCCTTCTGATGAGAAGATAGACTGGGCTTCTTCATCCTGGCATAATCGGAACTAGTCACTTCACGTACTCCATATTCTTCTTTAGAGAGAGGATGATCATGTTGTGCAAAGACAAGAGGACAACTAAATGCTAGTATCCATGTTTGCTCAAAAAAAGGAAAGGAAATATTTAAAACATCACTTTCTCATGACAGTATCTAAATAGTAGCACAACACCAATAGAGATGACAAAGCTCAATCATACGGATGAAATCCATGGGCGAGTACCAACCTTTGTCAGGAGGCTTATTGTGTAGAGCATACACACCAAGCACTTCTCCGGAACCATCTGTTGTTAGCTACTGTGGTTGCCATGCTTACTATATACTCCTCGATTAGTTTAATGTTTCCAACATCTTGTGCAGTTCCACTAAAATATATGTTATCTTCAAAGAAGATCCCTGTTTGCACAAGTAGAGATAATTACATATTAAATTAAGAGTGGCATCAAATCAGTGGCAAAGCAATTGCTCGTTCCAGCCATAGCAATAAATTAAGATGCAAAACTATATCATTACTTGTGTCATCACAATTCCAGTGCTTGATTACACCACCGGGAGTTGATTTTTGTTTTTCTTCCGCTTGTTCTTCCCCTTCATCACTTGGTTCAATAACAGACAAGCTTCGCCCTCAATGTAAGATTTGGCATGTCAATTAGGGAGCACAAGTATAGCACTAAAGAATGACATTAATTTTCTGATAAAAGTGGCAAAATACAGGCCAACAGTTGTGAAATATCCTTATCTTACCTCAATGGGATATTACGGTGCACATACAGATTGGAAGTCTTGTCTCCATTTGTGCAGTTCACTAAAATCAAGCAACATTACTGTATAAGTAGCACAACATATGAAAGCACACTGCATAATCATGTGAAAGAAGGCTAGTACTAACCTCTCATGACGCGGAATTCAAACAACTCACAAGAACAAGATCCGAATGAAATTTGCCAACATGGATAGGAAGTCAGATCTCCTCTTGTGCAGTTCCACTAAGATCAAGCAATCAAGCAACGTTGTCGGTGTGACATTTTGGTTGAACTGCACAGAAGACTCTTAAAACAAAAGTGTTTTGTCAGTGCAACAAAAGGTCACAATAGCAACAAGGTGAAGTAGATAACCCTGTTTACACACAGGTGCAAAGGAAACAACTAGTGGTCAATAACGGTGGATGACACGGAAGCCAATAAAAAGAAGCATCTAACTTATCTAAATGGGAAAGAAAGCAAGACAGTAGCATTTCTCAAATGGTGGCATTGATTAATATTAACAGAGAGATTATATTAACAATAAAATTTGTTGAACATGTAATTTGCTTTTAACTATGGCATTGCATCAATTTTCCAGCGGCGTTATTAGACGGTGTTTGTTTACAGGGACTTTTTGGTGCAGGGACTAAAAAAAGTCCCTTTCAGTCCCATCTAAACCAAACAGGAGGGACTTTTAGGGACTAAAAGTGGGCATTTGGGTCTAAAGAAAAAACACCCTGAGGGAGAGTCTTTTTGGGACTTTTTCCAATAGTTGCCCCTGCCCCGCATCGCACCTTATCTATATTAATTCATTACTAGGGGTAACATGGTCTTTTATCATGTCATTTAATAACCTCTAGTCCATGTTTAGTCCCTAGAACCAAGCAAGTAGGAACTAGGGACTTTTTAGTTGGAAATAAAAAAAGTCCTAGGACTTTTTAACCAAACTGGGCCTTAGATTAACAACAGCTAAAGAGTTGCACGGGACAGTGGATGCACCAGCACCATGTGCATCTACCTCTGTATAAAGGGGTGATGCACAGTCTGTTGCAACAAAGAACAAAGAACTAAGGAGCATATTTGTGTTGGTCCCAGTTTTGTTATCTTTAGACACCTTTCCCAATGTGAGGGCAGCAAATCTAGTCCTGCTCAAACTCTACAGCCTTGTCCCCCAAAACAAAAAGATCAGTTCGTTACAGATGTGTGTTATGCGTTTGTCATTGTTTTCCCTTTTTGACCAACATAGGTGCTGGATAGCCAGTCTGTACTAGTACTTTCCCCCTTCCTTTCCTCTTTGAACCACGTCCTAGATTCATGCTATACAACTTTCTCCACTACTTTCCTGTTTGATCCAACATCTAGATTCGAGTGTAGAAGCGAAAAAAGCCCACATGCAGCTAGAGAAATGCATGTGGAGTAAGTAAATTATACCTTAAGGTTCTTGGGGTGTGGTTCGGTGGGCGACCGGAGGCTGTTCTGCCCACACTATGTATGGCGGAGAGGAAGAAGGGGTCAGAGGCCCTCCCGCGCTGCAGTTGGGTGAAAGAGAATAGCTGCACCGGTAGTGGATTCCCCCCTCGCCGACGGCGACAGCGTTAAGCCTCCTTCCCTTCCCGATGGACAGATCATGCCGGCTCTTTGACAAGAAGTGAGGGGAGACAAAGAGAGAGAGAGAGAGAGGCCAATGAAGTCTTGTTTAGATCTGGAGAGGGTAAGAGAGTGTGAAGAGAGCAACTACAAGCGTTGAGGCTCCAGCATGTATATATATAGTGGAGAGAGAGTGTGAAGAGTGCAAACCCTAGAAAACAAGCGCCGAGGCTGCAGTATATACGTGATGAGGTGATTATACGGTCACTGCGAGATCGTATAGCTCCGTATCCATCCATTTTGACCAGTAAAAGAATCCTCCTGGCACGGCCCCAGATCACTTTCTCTCTCTGTCATGCGGGGCCTACCTGTCATTGGGTGGAAGAAAGAAGTCGAACAAAAACAAAATTATGCTCAAGTGCGGTTATCAAACCCGAGACCTCAAGTTTGATGAGCGAACAGGATAACCAGCTACACCACCCTCACGTTATGTTTAATGAGAGAAAAATAACCTTTTATACATTCCTGCATTCATGTGACAAGCATGCCGTGTTTTTTTTGCGTGCGAGTCATTGGGATTTAAATCATAATCGTGTCATGTGGCTTTGGTGGTAAGCTCTTTCGGGATTTAAAGCAGTGTTGGTAGTAAAAAATAATAATGCAGACTTAGTCACCTTACCTCTCTCCACGTAGTACGTTGGGTCCCACCAATCAGAGGGTGAAACAAACAAATAAATAAGAAAAATTAAAAAGCGACAGTGGTGTATCTTAACTCACACATCTCGCTACTGCTCGTGAACACTGTCCAATTGATCCCTATGTTCGCTCACGTACTATTTTAAGTGAATCCTTATTATAACATGCACACAATACGCATGCATGCACTCGCACACTAGCACGCAGCAGGCAGACACACACTAATTAGCACACAACATGCACACACCAGCGACCGACGACGAAGTTGAGGCCGCAAGGTCGTACTTCGGCAACCGCACGGCAATTGTGCGCACAAGGAGAGTAGAGCGACCTTGTGTGGGTGTCATCATAATCATCATTGATGGCCATCTCATCTCACGCACATGGAGTTCGTATGCGTGGCGCCACAAGCAGCGAGAGCTCGGACTTGGCGTAGTGGTAGAGCAACGGGTCAACAACCTCAGGTGGAAGGTTCAACACCGGGAACGGCGGACAACAGGCGAGGTACTACACGAACTTGCGGCAATAGAGGCCAGCGTGCGACTTGAGTCTGTGCTAGTGCGTGTGCATGCACTGCAAGCTGCGCACTGCATGTGGGTGCCGCTACTAAAGGTAGAAAACTATATTTGCCACTAGTTAATCACAACTTGAGGTTGGTGTAGCTGGTTAGCCTGTTTGCCCATATAAAGCATGAGATCTAGGGTTCGAACCACGCCCCCGTGCTTATTTTTATTTTTGTTCAACTTCTTTCTTCCACCCAATGACAGGTTCGCATGACAGAGAGAGAAAACTGATCTGACAAGGCGCCAGGAGGATTCTTTGACTGGTCAAAATGGATGAATACAGAGCTATACGAGCTCGCAGTGACCGTATAATCACCTCATCACGTATATAGTGATCGTATCGACCTTATTCTTGAGTAGAGTGACCAAAGTGAACTTATACGATAAGTTCAATGACCAGCAGTGCATTTTACTCTTTTAATTATTTATTTTGTACACTTTGCTCTCTTCAAATAATTTTGGGCACTTGTATTCGACCTAAGTCAGTGTGCCACCGTATCTCGTACTACTCCCTCCGTCTAGGTGTAAGTCACGTTAGAATGTGCAGCGGGCCCAAGGTGCAAGCAGATTGGAGAAGGAGAAACTTGACCGGTCCTTCCTCCAATCAAAGCCCTGATTTCTGTCTTTAAACACAACAATTAATCACAACAACTAAGAGATGTCGTTTTAGCTACCATGCAGGGCCACGTATTAACTGATACGTCTCCAACGTATCTATAATTTATGAAGTATTCATGCCATGTTTACAATAGTTTTATATGATTTTGGTATGATTTGATTATAACTAACCCGGACTGATGTTCTTTTCAGCAGAACTACCGTGGTGTAATTTTTGTGCAGAAATAAAAGTTCTCGGAATGGGCTTAAAAACAATGGAGATTTTTTCTGGATAATAAGAAAAATACCGGAACAAAAATCTACCGGAGGAGAGTCACGGGGGCCCCACGAGGGTGGGGGGTGCGCCCACCCCCCTGGAGCACGCCCCCTGCCTTGTGGACTCCCCGAGGGCCCCCCTGACGTGAAATCAATGCCAACTTCTCCTATAAATGCAGAAACCTTCGGGAATTAACCTAGATCGGAAGTTCCGCCGCCGCAAGCCTCTGTAGCCACAAGAAATCAATGTAGGCCCCCTCTGGCACCCTGCCGGAGGGGGCCATCATCACCGGAGGCCATGGAGAAGGATCCCGGAGGGGCCATCATCGCCATGAAGGCCAAGGACTAGAGGGAGAACCTCTCCCCATCTAGGGGGGAGGCCATGGAGGAGGAAGCACAAGGGGGAGAACCTCTCCTCCTCTCTCTCGGTGGCTCCAGAGTGCCATTGGGAGGGGAATCATCGTTGTGGTGATCGTCTTCATCAACATCACCATCATCATCACTATCCTCATCTATTTTACGCGGTCCACTCTCCCGCACCCCGCTGCAATCCCTACTTGAACATGGTACTTTATGCCACATATTATGATCCAATGATGTGTTGCCATCTTATGATGTTTCGAGTAGATATCCTTTGTCTTTGGGTTGATTGATGATTTAGATTGGTGTGAGTTGTATGTTTTATTTTGATGATGTCCTATTGTGCCCTCTGTGTCGCGCAAGCGTGAGGGATTCCCGCTATAGGGTGTTGCAATACGTTCATGATTCGCTTATAGTGGGTTGGTGAGTGACTGAAACAAAAACCCGAGTAAGGGGGTTGTTGCGTATGGGAATAAAGAGGACTTGATGCTTTAATGCTATGGTTGGGTTTTACCTTAATGATCTTTAGTAGTTGCAGATGCTTGCTAGAGTTCCAATCATAAGTGCATATGATCCAAGAAGAGAAAGTATGTTAGCTTATACCTCTCCCTCATATGAAATTGCAATGACGACTATCGGTCTTGTTAACAATTGCCTAGGACAATTCCGCACACTGATCCATCATTATCCCACACTCTCTATTTATAATATTTAGTAGTATATTCTAACTTTATGATAACATCAACTACTTTTATATTTTAGCTCTCCGATATCATGCAAAGTTATCCTCTTCATACCGACAACATAGTTTTATTTCTCGTTATTAGTTGGAAGCAAACATTCGGTGTACGTAGAGTCGTATCAATGGCAGATAGGGCTTGAGAGAATACTGATCTTTCCTTTAGCTCCTTGTGGGTTCGACACTCCATACTTATCACTTCCACCTTTGGAAATTGCTACGATGATTCCCTATACTTGGGGATTATCATTAACTTGCATGCATGCCGACTTTGATTTCTTGACTGATCAACGCGTAGTTGGGCTCCATGCATTGGGTTTCCGGGGGAGATAACAAGGCTGCTCAGTAAGGAAATTGCTCAGCTAGCCCAGCTAGCCAGCTTTCGCTTTGCTAACCTTGCCTGGTCAAACGGTTTAGTTCTTTTTCTTACCAGCTTTGCCCGTGAAAATTGTTGTCATGAGTGGGTCGCCGATTTTTCCGTGCGCGAAGTTTGTCGTCGGAAGCGAGTCGATTTGGCTCTCCTGAGCTAGCAAGGTTTTTCTAGCCCACCAAGCTAGCTGGCCCACAAAAGCTACTCCCTCCGTCTAGGTGTGTAAGTCACCTAAGGTGGAGCAGCACGACCTAGGTGGTTGCGGATTGGAAGAGGCCAAAGAATCAGACGAAAATTCTTCCAATCACCGCGCCACTTTTTTTCCTCCTAAACCAAACGGAGATTAGCAATAAATCCCTAATTAATAGGGCTGTCATTTCAGCTAACCGATGTAGGCCCATTGACGTGCATGCAAACTGGGGTCAATCCGTCCCCTAATCAACGTGTTCCTTCTTTGCATGCATAGGTCGCTCATTCTCTCCCGCATTAACTTCCTCCCCCACGTGGTTCAGCCAAAAAATTTGCTCGCTGATGAACGAGGTAGTGAGGGGAACGAGGACGGAATTTAATGCATTGCGCCTAAGTGTTTTGGGAATATCTGATTTTGGTAAGGTGAGTTACACACCTAGATCGAGGGAGTAACATATTTTAACAGTTCCAAACGCCTAACCTTGCTCGGCTAGGCTGTAAATGTTCTTGCTAAGGATCCAAACGCTCGCTAAGTAACAACGCTCGCTAGCAACGAGGCCAGGAGGGGATTGAGATGCAAAGTTAATGGACGACGCCTAAACATTTTGGGAATATCTGATTTTTTAAAGATGACTTAACACCTTGACGGAGGGAGTACTACTCCTCAGTCCGGGTTTGATGGAATATTCGTCACCTCTTCTCTTCTTGTATGTACTCCATTTGTATCTCACTTCTTGTGGCTTCGCACTCGCACGATATTCCTTTTCTATGAAACTGTGTGTGTGTGTGTGTGTGTGTGTGTGTGTGTGTGTGTGTTTTAACAACATGTGTGTGTTAGAGAGAGCGACACATCGACCTACTCCTAGGGAGAGATGGTGTGTAGTGTATGATTTAGCCGTGAGAGTCGGTGCATCCTCTCGTTTCCGGGCGTCCGGTCGGGACAGCTGCCACGCTCGCTCCTGACCAGCCTGGCCCACCCAAAGCCCCTCCATCGACCGCGCGCGCTTCCTGTGTGAAACGGTTAGCACCGCTCCAAAGAATCGGTGCCGCATTCATGCCCTGGCAGAGCGGACGCGGCCTCTCACTAGCGCCTGCATTGAAGGGAGAAGCGGATTCAAGAGTGATGGCTGCTTCGTCCGTCCAACTTATTGTTGGGTCTATGTGATTTTATGGCTCATTGGTCATTATTACTGAGGTGGTACGACTGCTCGATGTCCCACGCTTGTGCAAAAGGAGGTACTAGAGTACAATTATCTCCATTCTTATAGCAGAGGAGCGCAAAAGCAGTGAAAACACGCAGGCTCGGTGATTACATGGCCCACCTCACACTATCACCATATTTTTTGGACACCGTGCGACACCTAACTCTTTACATAGTACTAGTATAGTACTACTGTAATTTCTCAGCGAGATAAATTTGTAGTATGCTATGAAGCTTCCAACTTTTGTTTCATGTTTTTTGCGTCCAAGGTTGCCCCGCTGCAACATTTCATCAAATACAAAGGAGACTAACATGCATGCTATTGCATCTCAATGATATGACAGATCATAGCAAAATAAGTGTCTCAACTTTATGCAAACTTTAGTACAAAGTTGTACTACTACTAAAGTTGACACTTATTTTGGAACAGAGACAACTAAAGAAAAAAAAGATCCATCCAGTCCCTAGCCCTTGAACCGTAAACCCTAACCAGGCTTTAATTTGCTGGCAACGTTGAAGCTTCCCAAGAAATGAAGTTTGCAACCCTTTGACCATCGGATCATTTTGTGCAGTTTCACCAAAATCGAGATGAGCATCCCTGTGGCAATGAAATTGAAGAAGCGTGATTAGAATAAGATTACTGGGACTAGTTGATGAGACATAAACTCATCACAAATATAGTACGTAGAAGCCACTAGAGGTATGTGCGGGGCAAAGAAGTAGAGAAATATCCACGTGGAGTGATGTGGGCAGCTGGGGCAGTGGGGCAAGACGGCTGTAAGGAAGTTGTACCTGAGGGATGTCGGGACGTAGCTCAACCTAGAAGAGGGCGGCGGGAGGCGGCAACTGCGCACGTTGCGGCAGTGAGCAAGGGACGAAGGCAACCTCACCGGCTTTGTGAGAGAGAACGGCGGGGACCCCTGATCGGGAGGTGTCGACAGTGGGTTTTCGCGACGGCGACCGCATCTACATTAAGCATCCACCCCTTCCCCCGGCGGACGTGATCCGCCCAGATGTTAGAGATGTGGCCACAGTCTTTTGTGCAAAAGAGTGTGAAGAGAGCAACCCCAACAAGCAACCGTGTAGGCTCGTCCCTGGCTATGTATATAGTGGAGCGGTTTCCTTTTCTCTCCATATGAACCTATTTATATTGCGTACGTGCCACTTAAGAAAAAAAAAACTTTATTAATAAATGACGCGGCACCGTTCATGCATGGTTCCTGCCGGCGTCCTGGGAACAGGGGTCCCTAGACTTGCCTGCCTGCGGCCCACGGCGTGGCCCCACTAACGGCCTGGTACGGCCCATCTTCATCAGCAAACACTCAAGACCCTCGCGAGGGGCCAAGCCTCGCGAGGCGGATGACACAAGACCTCCTCAGGGCAGCCTCACTAGGATGGCTCGCGAGGAGCGGAGGGATCAAGGCGAGGGGCACCTCGCAAGGTTTTTGTGACGTGAGCCATGACAACCAAGGCCAGGTGGGCGCCAGCGGGCGCAAAGTACCGGTTGCCACTTTGGTGCTAATGGGGCAGGTGCAGGCGAGGAGTCCCGATGCATCAGGAAAATGTTTCTATATCGGTGCAACGAGACCAAGACCAGTAGGACGGCAGGACGGAGGTCATCGCGGAGCCCGCGACGGCATCACCACCAGAGCCTTTGGCAGGCGAAGACCACCTTTTGTCAGGATAGTTGTACTAGCTGTCCCCCTTCAAATTGGCCGTTGTGGGATCTCTTCCCGCCTAAACATTTGGGAAGAGGACCAGGGCCTCTATAAATAGGACTAGCCACCACCATAGGAAGGGGACAGATCTAGAGGACGATTCAGATCATCCCCAACCACACAAGCTCAGCGAGCTCGAGAATGCCTCTCCTCAGGAGGTTGTTCTTCCCTTGTACTTGTTCATCCTCAGCCTACAAGGCAATCCACCACACCACACTGGAGTAGGGTATTACACCACATCGGTGGCCCGAACCAGTATAAACTCTTGTGTCCCTTGTTCTTTGGGTTCGGCGGGCTAGTGTGACAGCCTAGTTTTTGCCCTCCTTTATTTGCCTGATTTTTCATTTGAATTGATTTTGAAATTTGGAGTTTTTGAATCTTTTCATATGGACTTAAACACTTGGTACCCTTGGCTTTCACCCAAGTGCATCATTTCTCTCCCTAACCATCATTCCCTCTCTGATCCTACCCAAAATAATATTTGGAATACTTTTCTTAAATGAAAAATATTCATTTTTTCCTCTCTAAAACCCTAGCTAGTTCAATGAGCTCCAAAGCAACCCCAATTTTTCTGGCTCACAAAAATCAGAGAAAATTCACAAATATTCTTTGAACCCTAGGGCACCTTTCCTGAGGAAAAATATTTCATCACTTTTTGGTATATTTTTGCTACAGAAAATATTTTCTGTTCTGGACAGAAATGGTGGTTTCTACAGCAACTACCATTTTACTTGCTCCATTGTGCCTGAACTTTCTTGTGCATCATCAACTTAGTAGATGATGTCTAGCCTCCAAAGACATCCCTTCAACTCCCAGCCATTTGACCTCAGTAACCTCTCAAAGTTACTGACCAGAAACTTACCTGGCTTGTAAAATCTTCTCTACTGCATCTGGAGCCAAACCAAAGTGTGGTAATCTTCAAAACTACCACGAACAACAAGCCAAACATGATTTTTGGACATTTGTCGGCCTGAGGGAAGAGTTCACACGGTGACCACGCGTGTACACGATGCCAGCATGCGTGTCGACTCGCTCCGAGTGCCGCCGAGCGTTCTGTTTCACGCGTGCTCGCTTCCCCGACTGCCCGAGCGTGCCAAACTTCGCCACCACCTTCGTCTCAACTCCCTTAACTCCCCCTGGCACTCGCCGACGCGGGATCTCGCCGCTGCGAGCACGGGCGCGGTCCGGCCAACTCCACAGTGCGCTCTGCACTGTGCTCGTCCCCTTCCTCTTGATCCTGTGCTCGTCCCTGTTCGCCCACAGTCCCTGCATGAGTTGCGTCGCCTTCTCCTCCTCTCACTGACGCTGCTCGTCACCGGGCGCAGTGTCCAGGTGTTGCCGGCGGAGCCCGATCCACCCCCCGGCGCTCGCCTACAAAAGGAGCCACCCCCAGCCTCCTCCAGCACCATTCTCCAGTCCCACACACTCCACAAACGTGTAGATAGCCGTAGCCCGGCTGGGCAGGCTGCGGGCCGCCGTCCCCGAGCTCGAGCTCGCCGGTGATCCCCTCGGGTCGTCACGGTAGCTGCAGCCCCTCCCAGGCCAGGGCGACCCTTCCAGAGCCTCTGCCTCTCTCCGGTGAAGCCGTCCCGTCCACTTGGAGCCCCTGGAGTTGCCTCTGCTCGCCGTCTTCCTCATCTCCGGCGACCACCGCTCTCTGCCTCCGCTTGCGAGGTCGATTCCGATGTCATCCGACCACCCCTAGCTACGCTATGGGTAGAGGCAGGTGCGCCTCCATCCCCTCTCTCGACCCCTCCCTCTCGTTTGGGCTAAGGAGTCCTCGTCGCCGGCGAGAGCTCTGACGAAGCCGCGACCCCCTCTGTTTCCTCCTCCCTCTCCCCCTCGCCTGACTAGCAGGGCCCGCTAGTCAGCCACTCTGTACGCGCGTGAAGCGGTACGAGTGGTGGCGCCCTGAGGCTTTACGCCTTCGACGTCATCCCCCTAGTCTGTTTTATTTAAATTCAAATTTATTTAATTTACAGAGAGCTTCAAACAGCTATAACTCTTCAACCATAAGTCCAAATGAATTGATTCTTTTTGCATTGTGTTCTTTGCAAAGAAATCTAGCAGCTCACCAAAGATGAGATTTTTCTGTGCTGCCTAGATTTTCTTGTGATTTTCAGATGGGTTCTTGATATTTTCTTCTTGTGTTTAAAATTATTTTCAGAGGGTGAGACTTGTCTTGAGCATCACCAGAAGGCTTGTGAACCTCATCTGCACTAAGGCAAGCCACAACAACATTTTATGGTGCCATTTCAATATTTATGATTTTCTTACTTGAATGAAATGTTTAATCCATGCATTTAAATAACCATTATGTTATTTGTATTCTGGTAGGTGCTTGTTTCAATTAATATGCTTGATTTATAGAATGTTTGAAACTAACTTAGCTGGTAAAGAATCTAGGATTCATTTTCATGATGAAAGAATAATATTGTGATATAAATGAGTAATTACTTAAAGTTATTTTCTTGCATGAGTAAAATAATAAAATTTTGCTAGAAAATATTCTAGTTAAAGTAAGGTTTTTCCTAACCAGAAAAGTGGCATAAGTTGTTGATGATTATGCTTTAGTGTGAATATGGTTGACTCAGTCATTTCCATTAATATGTGATGCATAGGTTAAGTTGCATTTCATGGCATACTATGACACCGGTTATTTTTACTTTAAGTTGAACCTGAATATAACTCAACTTGAACATATCATTGGCCGGGTTATGGTGCCACTGAATCGAGTTTTTCCCAGTGCAACCACATTTGCCTTATGGGAGGCCTTGATTCGGTCCGTTGTCATGCCTCTGGTCGGTGCCTCCAACTAGGGAAGGTTATGGGCTTGCTTACCCTAGCCCGGTCAGCAGACATAACCTTGTGTGCTTGTTGTTGAGATTATGGTACCGGGTCGCCTTGTGGGATCGTTTTGGCCACGACGGTGGTCGTTGTGTCTTTCATAGACACGGGGCCACCCAGGACTAGCCCAGTGGGGATTGTGTCGGAGTGGTCGGGAGAGTGTCATCGCAATGGAGGGGTTTCGTTGGAATGCCATTGGTCCACCCGAATGGGAGTGCGAGGCCATGGGTTCCGTGGTATGGGTACAGTGTGCTACCTCTGCAGAGTGTATAATCTATCGATAGCCGAGTCCTCGGTCACAGACATGCTCGTAGTAGGTCCCACCATGGGTCAACGTTTAATAAACTTTGCACACTAAGTAATGAACTTTGCACTGTAGATGATGGCAGAAAGGCCATCGAGATGTTCGAGACCAAGAATTGGTCGTGGTTGTGATCGCCGTAAGGATCACGAGCCACCCATGTCAAGACCACGATGGTGGTTTGTGTGTGATCCGAGAACGATCACCGTTGGTAAGTCGGTCCCGAGGGATGTTTCTCACAAGAGCATGATCACAGCATGTTGAAACATTATTGCATTATTAATTGGTTAATTATCATGATATTGTTTGTCATTATGATTATGCCTGTTGTGAGCTTGCAAGTACATTCAATGTACTGACCTGGCGTGTCATGCCAGATTTCAGGAAAGTCTCGTTGGAAAGGAGTGCTGCTCGAGTCTAGATCGTGTCCACATCGGTGTCCCTATGCTATGGAGTTTCCGCTACAACGTTGTTTCGCCGCCACGTAGTAGTTATGATCGAGGCCCCTTTATGTTCACTAAATAATGTACATATTGTTCAGCCACACCGTGTGTGCCACTTGGCCTCGACTCTATTGTAATATAAACTCTGGTCCGCTAGCATCAATAAAGCAGTTGTTTTCTGTACCAAGATGTTGTGTGTTGCCAGAAGACATGGTCTCTGGGCTGGCAATGCATGGTAAACCGGTCACTCTGAGCCGGGGTGCCTGGCAACAGTATCGAGCCTGCCGACCGTAGGCCACGCTAGACTACGACGTGTTAACTGGACGTTAGATACAAGTTTAAGTTGAGTGCCGGTAGCAATTGTAGCTGGTTGTTCCATTGCATGCACTTGCTTTATTTTTTTATGCTAACCTGCTAATGGTTGTGAGTGTAGATGGCTCCAGTGCCGTATCCGTGCCAGTTGCAGCTGATGCCGTACACGTCGCCGCACCTCCTTCGCAACATGTGGCGTCGTTGTACCCCCTTGGAGACGATCCATTCTATCGTGTGTACCGGGAGCGTCTAGCTGATTTAGTGTATGAGTATCACGCAGTGGTTACTCTGCGCACTAGTTCCGATTCCAGCTCTTACACTTGTACTTCTCGGAGCGGTTACGCCTCTACCGCTTATCAGGCTGTCCAGTTTGCTGCATTTGAGGTCCTTGTCGAGCTTCGCTACAACAAGGTCCAAATGCAGAGCCACCCAGGTTTCTACAACTACCCTTCGCTGCACGACAATGGTCGTGTCCGCTTCCCTATCATTGATCAGGCTGTCCAGTTTGCCACCTTGCTCGTTATGTCACTGCTAACTATTTTATGATCCACGAGCTGGCTCGAGAGCTGACTCGTGCCCGTACTGCTTTAGCCGCTGCTTTAGTCACTACTAGATCTGCCACTACTCCATCCTCTCTGGGATTTACTCCTTATATTCCAGCCAATTCTAGTTCCCCTGTTTCACCGGTTACTCCCCCGAGTAGCTCGGGCGCCTCGATGGTAAACCCTCTCAGTGCCCCTGCTGAGTGGGTTACACTTCTCGCTACTCCTGTAGCCCCGATGATTCACCCTATCCCTGCCCCTGAGGGAGAGCCCTCTAGGCAGCGTCGTCGTGTTACCTTTAACCCGGAGGTCTCACTTAACCTCGTCAGTTCAGGATCTGAGTCCGCATCAGGAGAGGACCCCGCAGCACCAGCAGAGCAGTAGAGCCTCTAAGTATCCGCAGTCATTGGGATGACGTCTGGATGTAGTAGCACGAGTCATGATGTTTCTTTGCTTGTATGACAGTAGTTTAACCTGGCATGTTTGCTATCTTTCATTTATGAGTCTATGTATAATTATGTTGGAACTCTGTTTTTATTCGCCGTGTTTTCCTCGTCATTTCGGTTTTTTCTCAGGATTTTGTTGCTGGCTTTTCCCCAATTTATTTTGAATGTTTCTCATCTCGGTTGCGTTGCCTTGGGAAAAAAATCATAATAGGATGCCGCGGGGAGGTAGCAGCAGCAACGTTCGCGAGGGTACACCTATTCGTCGTTCCGCACGACAGGCAGGACACTCCCCCGAGCCGTACGTTCCGCCACCGCCTCCACCGCAAATCCACTCTCCACCGATCAAATTATGCGTATGTTTGAGGAAAGAAGGAATAACGATATGATTGAAATATTAAGAAGTGTGCAAGCTATGGTTGGACATAATGGAAATCAGAACGGTCATTACTCCAAGCTGTCAGATTTTCAAAGGACCAAGCCACCCAGTTTCAGTCAGGTTGTTGATCCCTTGGATGCAGACGATTGGTTGCGTACCATTGAGAAAAATATTGAGATTGCTCGTACAGAAGAAATGATAAAGTTCCATTTGCAACTCATTATCTTGAAGGCGCTGCTGCCATATGGTGGGAAAATGCAAAAGCCATGTGGCCTGCTGATGAAGAAATCACCTGGGAAAAATTCAAGGAGCAGTTCCGGAAATATCATATCCCTACTGGAGTTATGAAGACTAAGCAGCGTGAATTTCTTGCACTCGTCCAAGGAAATCAGTCTGTGGGTGAATATTTTCAAAAATTCAATCATCTGGCCTGTTACTCCCTTTATGTCGTGGCCACCGAAGAAAGAAGGATTGACAGAATTCTTGGTGGATTAAATATGCAACTCCGGTGTACTCTCAGTATGTTTGATTTTCCGGATTTCCAAACTCTGGTGAACAAGGCATTCATTGCTGAAAGGGAGCACAAGCTGGTATCAGATACTAGGCCTGTTAACAACGACAACAAGCGCAAGTTTGAGCCAAAGAAGGATGGGCAACCAGTGCAAAAGGCTCGTACCTGGCAGCAGACTCAGGTGGAATACAAGCCCAATTGGCAACAGAATGTTAACAAGACCACCACTCAAGTCAAGAATGTCATGACCAACCCAGTGCACGAGGAGCGCCAACACAACAATTCTTGCTTCAGTTGTGGGCAAAACGGACATTATGCCAGACAGTGCCCCAAGAACACCAAAGCAAATGCTCTAGTCGGGCCACAAGTCAACTATATGGAGTCATGTCCGACCCAGCAAAACTTTCTTTGAGTGCGTACATCACCTCTCCGTAATGAAGCCCAAGAGAACCCCGAAGTCGTCATTGGTATGTTTTCTGTTAATAACATACCTGCAGTAATTTTATTTGACTCTGGGGCTTCCCACTCTTTTATTTCTCGGAGTTTTGTTGCCCAAAACAACTTTCCTTGTTCGATTTTGGGCAAAAATATGCTGGTACAAACCCCGGGATCTTTAATCAAGAGCAATCTGGTCTGTCACAATCTGGAAATCAATATCAACGGAGTCGGTTTTCCAACTTCATTGATAATTCTTGAGTCCGACAAGTTGGATGTTATATTGGGTATGAACTGGTTGACCCAATATCAAGTTTGCATAAACTGCGCAACCCGAGAAGTCACTTTGACCAGTCAGAATGGGCAGACTACCAATTTCTATTCTCGCAGAAGCATACAAAAGAAAGAGATGGTCTTCACCGCTGTGGCTGAATTGGAATCAATTCCTGTGGTCAGTGAGTTTCCTGATGTATTCCCAGAAGAGCTGTCGGGTATGCCGTCAGATCGAGAGCTTGAGTTTGCAATAGATCTTGTGCCCGGAACTGCACCGTTATACAAGAAGTATTACCAGATGCCCTCATTAGAATTAGTAGAGCTAAAGAAGCAGCTTGATGAATTGCTCCAGAAAGGATATATCCGTCCCAGCTCTTCACCATGGGGATCACTTGCTATTTTCGTGGACAAAAAGGATGGCAGCCCCCGCATGTGTGTGGATTACCGACAGTTGAATGAGGTCACCGTCAAAAATAAATATCCGCTACCAAGGATTGATGATCTGTTTGACCAGCTCAGTGGGGCCAAGGTATTCTCGAAAATAGATTTAAGGACCGGATATCATCAGCTCAAGATTAAAAAAGGAAGATATTCCTAAGATCACATCCACTACTCGGTACGGTCTTTATGAATACACAGTTATGTCCTTTGGTCTCACCAATGCCCCTGCTTTCTTCATGCATATGATGAATAAAGTATTCATGGACTTCCTCGACAAGTTCGTGGTAGTCTTCATCGATGACATACTTATTTACTCCAAGGGTGAAGAAGATCACAAGAATCACCTCCGAGCAGTGCTACAATGACTCCGCGACCATCAGCTTTACGCCAAGTTCAGTAAATACTATCCGTCGAAGGTATAGCCGTGGACCCGAGCAAAGTAAAGGATGTGCTCGATTGGTTTCCACCCACAACCGTAACACGGATCTGAAGTTTCCTTGGATTAGTCGGATATTATCATCGTTTCATTGAAGAATTTTCCAAGATTGCTAAACCCATGACAGAGATGCTCAAAAAGGATAAGAAGTTTAAATGGACTGAGGACTGTAAGAAAAGTTTCAACGAGCTAAAGATATGGCTGACAACTGGACCTGTATTAACTCTTCCGGATATCAGTTTTGATGTGTATTGTGACGCCTCCAGACAAGGACTTGGATGCGTACTTATGCAAGACAGCAAGGTAGTAGCATATGCATCGCAACAGCTATGACCTCACGAAGGAAGTTATCCTACTCATGATTTGGAATTGGCCGCGGTGGTTCATGCGCTAAAATTTTGGAGACACTACCTCATTGGAAAAAGGTGCCAAATTTTTACTGATCACAAAAGTCTCAAGTATATATTTACTCAGCCGGATTTAAATCTCCGTCAACGAAGATGGCTTTAGTTGGTCAAGGATTATGATCTTGGAATAAATTACCACCCGGGTAAGGCTAACGTGGATGCCGATGCACTCAGTCGAAAGCCTGTCGGCCTAAATGTCATATTGAAATCCTTGCATGCTGAACTTCAAGAGGAGATAGCTCAGCTCGACCTGGTCATAGTTAATGCTGGCCTCGCTAATGTTTTGGAAGTCACCCCCACACTTGAGGAAGAGATCCACAAGGCCCAGCCAGCTGACATCGAGCTACAAAAACATGTCAAGAGCCTGATGGCAGGGCAGACCCCAGATTTCTCAATTGACAAACTCGGTACCCTCCGATTCCGTGGAAGGATTTGTGTACCCAATCAGCTGGACTTAAAGAAGAAAATCCTGTCGGAAGCACACGAATCCTCATATTCCATTCACCCGGGAGGTACAAAAATGTATGAGGACCTTAGACAAATATTCTAGTGGGATGGAATGAAGAGAGATATTGCCTATTTTGTGGCCTGTTGCGACATATGCAACAAGGTGAAGGCAGAGCATCAGAAGCCAGCCGGACTCCTCCAGCCGCTGCCGGCTTCGCAGGAAATGGGATGACGTTTGTATGGATTTCATTACAGGACTGCCTAAGACTCAGCGAGGCAATGATGCAATCTGGGTCATAGTGGACACCTTAACTAAGGTTGCTCCTTCATTCCGATCAGCACCAGATATCGAGCGGATCAACTTGCACAACTGTATGTATCCAGAATAGTTAATCTACATGGAGTCCCCCGAACCATCACTTCCGACCGAGGTTCCCTGTTTACCTCCGCTTTTTGGTCACGTCTCCATCAAGCCTTGGGGACATCGTTGAAATATAGTACTGCTTATCATCCTCAGACGGATGGACCGACAGAGCGGGTAAACCAAATACTCGAAGATATGTTGCGAGCCTGTGCTTTAGCCCAAGTACCTAAATGGGAAGACTGATTGCCATATGTCGAGTTTTCATATAACAACAGCTTCCAGACCAGTCTAAAAAATTCACTGTATGAAGCTTTGTATGGCCGTAAGTGCCGCACTCCTTTAAATTTGTCTCAAACTGGAGATAGCCGTATCTTTGGAACGGATCTCAGGATGGAAGCTGGGCAACAAGTTAAGGAAATCAGGGACATAATGCAATTTGCCAAATCTCGACAGAAGAGTTATTATGATGCAAAGCACCGACAAATCAGTTTTGAACCCGGAGAACACATATACCTCCGAGTCACTCCTATGAAAGGAGTCAAGAGATTTCAGACTCGTGGAAAGTTGGTACCTAGATTTATTGGTCCATTTCTAGTCATGTCCCGAGTGGGCTGTGTTGCATATCAGTTGGAACTACCTCCTGAATTGTCGGACGTGCACAACGTGTTTCATGTTTCCCAGTTAAGGCGATGTATATCCCCGCCTGAGAAAAGGACTGCTATGGCTGAGATAGAATTGGAAAATGATTTAACCTATGAAGAGAGACCGTTTAGAATTTTGGATCATATGGAAAGGGTCACTTGCAGTAAAGTAAGAAAATTCTACAAAGTTCAGTGGGAGCATCACACAGAGTCAGAATCAACTTGGGAGCGGGAAGAATTTCTACAGTCACATTATCCAGAGTGGTTTTCCCAAGCAACCGAATCTCGAGGACGAGATTCATTCTAAGTGGGGGAGGTTTGTGACAGCCTGGTTTTTGCCCTCCTTTATTTGCCTGATTTTTCATTTGAATTGATTTTGAAATTTGGAGTTTTTGAATCTTTTCATATGGACTTAAACACTTGGGTGCCCTTGGCTTTCACCCAAGTGCATCATTTCTCTCCCTAACCATCATTCCCTCTCTGATCCTACCCAAAACAATATTTGGAATATTTTTCTTAAATGAAAAATATTGATTTTTTACTCTCTAAAACCCTAGCTAGTTCAATGAGCTCCAAAGCAACCCCAATTTTTCTAGATCACAAAAATCTAAGAAAATTCACAAATATTCTTTGAACCCTAGGGCACCTTCCCGAGGAAAAAATATTTCATCACTTTTTGGAATATTTTTGCTACAGAAAATATTTTCTGTTCTGGACAGAAATGGTGGTTTCTACAACAACTACCATTTTACTTACTCCATTGTGCCTGAACTTTCTTGTGCATCATCACCTTAGTAGATGATCGCTAGCCTCCAAAGCACAGCCCCCAACTCCCAGCCATTTGACCTCAGTAATCTCTCAAAGTTACTGATCAGAAACTTACCTGGCTTGTAAAATCTTCTCTACTGCATCTGGAGACAAACCAAAGCATGGTAATCTTCAAAACTACCACGAACAACAAGCCAAACATGATCTTTGGACGTTGGTCGGCCTAAGGGAAGAGTTCACACGGTGACCACGCGTGTCCATGATGCCAGCATGCGTGTCGACGCGCTCCGAGTGCCGCCGAGCGCTCTGTTTCGCGAGTGCTCGCTTCCCCGACTGCCCGAGCGTGCCAAACTTCGCCACCATCTTCGTCTCAGCTCCCTTAACTCCCCCCTGGCACTCGCCGACGGCGGAGCTCACTGCAGCGAGCACGGGCGCGGTCCGGCCAAAGCCACAATGCGCTCTGCACTGGGCTCGTCGCCTTCCTCTTGATCCTGTGCTCATCCCCGTTCGCCCACAGTCCCCGTGTCAGTTGCATCGCCTTCTCCACCTCTCACCGAAGCCGCTCGTCGCCGGGCGCAGTGTCCAGGTGTCACCGGCGGAGCCCGATCCACCCTCCGATGCTCTGCTATAAAAGGAGCCACCCCCAGCCTCCTCGAGCACCATCCTCCACTCCCACACACTCCACAAACGTGTAGATAGCCGTAGCCCGACCGGGCAAGCCGCGGGCCACCGTCCCCAAGCTCGAGCTCACCGTTGATCCCCTCGGGTCATCGCGGTAGCTCCAGCCCCTCGCAGGCCAGGGCGACCCTTCCAGAGCCTCCGCCTCTCTCTGGTGAAACCGTCCCGTCCACTTCGAGCCCCTGGAGTTGCCTCTGCTCACCGTCTTCCTCATCTCCGGTGACCACCGCTCTCTGCCTCCGCTTGTGAGGTCGATTCTGACGCCGTTCGACCATCCCAAGCTACGCTACGGGTAGGGGAAGGTGCGCCTCCATCCCCTCTCTTGATCCCTCCCTCTCGTTTGGGCTAAGGAGCCCTCGTCACCGGCGAGAGCTTCGGCGAAGCCGCGACCCCCTCTGTTTCCTCCTCCCTCTCCCCCTCGCCTGAGTAGCGGGTGATAACCCACAAGTATAGGGGATCGCAACAATTTTTGAGGGTAGAGTATTCAGCCCAAATTTATTGATTCGACACAAGGGGAGCCAAAGAATATTCTCAAGTATTAGCAGTTGAGTTGTCAATTCAACCACACCTGGATAACTTAGTATCTGCAGCAAAGTATTTAGTAGCAAAGTAGTATGGAAGTAATGGTAATGGTAACGAAAGTAACGGTAGCAAAAGTAATATTTTTTGTGTTTTGTAGTGATTGTAACAGTAGCAACGGAAAATTAAATAAGCGAAGAACAATATAGGAAAAGCTCGTAGGCATTGGATCGGTGATGGAGAATTATGCCGGATGCGGCTCATCATGTAACAATCATAACATAGGGTGACACAGACTAGCTCCAATTCATCAAAGTAAATAGATAGGCCCTTCGCAGAGGGAAGTAGGGATTTGTAGGGGTGCCAGAGCTCGGTTCTGAAATAGAGATAAATAATATTTTGAGCGGCATACTTTCATTGTCAACATAACAACCAAGAGATGGCGATATCTTCCATGCTACACAAATTATAGGCGGTTCCCAAACAGAATGGTAAAGTTTATACCCCCACTCCACCAACAAGCATCAATACATGGCTTGCCCGAAACAACGAGTGCCTCCAACTAGCAACAGTCCCAGGGGGAGTTTTGTTTGCAATTATTTTGATTTAGTTTGCACAAAGCATGGGACTGGGCATCCCGGTGACCAGCCATTTTCTCGTGAGTAAGGAGCGGAGTCCACTCCTCTTGAGAATAACCCGCCTAGCATGGAAGATAAGGGCAGCCGTAGTTGATACATGAGCTATTCGAGCATACAAAACAGAATTTCATTTGAAGGTCTAGAGTTTGGCACATACAAATTTACTTGGAATGGCAGGTAGATACCGCATATAGGAAGGTGTGGTGGACTCATATGGAATAACTTTGGGGTTTAAGGGATTGGATGCACAAGTAGTATTCCCGCTTAGTACAAGTGAAGGCTAGCAAAAGACTGGGAAGCGACCAACTAGAGAGCGACAACAGTCATGAACATGCATTAAAATTAATAAACATTGAGTACAAGCAGGAGTAGGATATAATCCATCATGAACATTAATATCGTGAAGGCTATGTTGATTTGTTTCAACTACATGTGTGAACATGTGCCAAGTCGAGTCACTTAAATCATTCAAAGGAGGATACCACCCCACTATACCACATCACAACCATTTTAATAGCATGTTGTACATAAGGTAAACCATTATAACTCATAGCTAATCAAGCATGGCACGAGCAACTATGATCTCTAATTGTCATTGCAAACATGTTTATTCATAATAGGCTGAATCAAGAACGATGAATTAATCCTATTTACAAAAACAAGAGAGGTCGAGTTCACACCAACTTTTCTCATCTCAGTCAGTCCATCATATATCGTCATAATTGCCTTTCACTTGCACGATCGAACGATGTGAATAATAATAAGAGTGCACGTGCATTGGACTAAGCTGGAATCTGCGAGCATTCAATAAACAGGAGAAGACAAGGCAATATGGGCTCTTGGTTAAATCATCAATAATGCATATAAGAGCCACTTCAACAATTTAATCATGGTCTTCTCCTATTGACCCCCAAAGAAAAGAAAAGAAATAAAACTATTTACACGGGAAAGCTCCCAACAAGCAAAAGAAGAACATGAAATCTTTTTGGGTTTTCTTTTAATTAATACTACTACAGCAAGAAAAGTAAACTAGCTAAAGCTATTACTAATTTTTTTGGTTTTTCTTAAGGTTTATTAAACACAGAAGAAGAAAGCAAGAAAAAAAATAAACTAGCATGGATATTACCGTGAAAAAGTATGAGCACAGACATCTAGCAATGAGTGAGTGTAAACATAAATGTAATGTCGGTGGGAAATACGTACTCCCCCAAGCTTAGGCTTTTGGCCTAAGTAGGTTTATTGCCACGGATGGCCTGGAGGATATCTGTAGTTGTAGCTGGGGTCGTACTGAGATGCAGCAATTATTGCCTCCTGAGCTGCAGCGTGGTGGCGAGCTGCCTCCGCCCTCCTCTCGTACTCATCTGCCTCCTCTCTGTTAATAACATGTCTTCCTTTTGCCTGATAATCAAAGAAGGCAGGAGCAGGGAGAGTAATACAGATAGCATGATGTCTGTAAAATATTAAGCAATGCCGGAGAGGTGATTCATTCCTCTCGACAAACTGGTGGTGGACCATAGCATTATAGTCTAAATAAGTAGGAGGCAACTCAATATCATCCTCACGAACGTCCACACCAAGAAAATCAGCTAAGCGGGTTGCATAAATTCCTCCAAAGAAATCTCCATTAAATCTATTATGATGCAACCTACGTGCAACAATGGCTCCCAAATTATAAGATTTGTCTCCTAACACAGCACTCCTAAGAATACTAAGGTCAGGGACACACATATGACATGCTTCATCTTTACCATTTATGCACCTTCCTATGAATAGAGCAAAATAATGTATAGCAGGAAAATGAATGCTCCCTATGGTAGCTTGTGCTATATCTCTAGATTCCCCCACAGTTATACTAGCAAGAAAATTTCTAAATTCAGATTTGCGGGGTTCACTAGCACTAGCCCATTGTGGAAGTTTGCAAGTAGTAGTAAAATCCTCTAAGTCCATGGTATAAGATTTTTCATAAAGATCAAACAGGACAGTTGGAGAACTACGTGAAGATGAAAATTCAAACCTCCTCACAAATGTACTAGTGAGATAGTGGTATTGGCGGCATTTGTCTGCCTCGAAGCTCACAAGATTAGCGTTACGCAAATATGCGTTAAATTCTTCCTTGATTCCCGCTCGATCCATAAAGTTCTGTGAAGGCCATTCACAAGGCCGCACTGGAGCGTCCCTCGGTGGCTCATCGTCAGCATCACGCATTGCAAGCCTGGATCCAAGAACCACCTTGGAACATTTTCCTAAGCATATTTCTTCCTCTGAAAAATTTCTGAAATTTTTAGTAACTTCAAACAAAAGTGAACCAAGCTCAACAAAATTGACAGCAACTACTCCTACAAGTGCCTAGAGCCTATATCAAGCATTAGAACTACTTGGAACCATATAAATTTGACATGCAAGCTCAAGAATATGGTCACCTATGCAGCACAAATTTGCAATGAATAAAGCACTAGAACAAAAACTAATTGGACCAATGGAGGAGTCACATACCAAGTAACAATCTCCGCAAGCAGTTTTGTGAGAGGTGCTTTGAGCAAGGAGATCGAAAATCACAGCAAAATGAGCTAGAACTCGTGCTTGAGCTGGATATTGGTGTTTGTGGGAGGATGAAGAAGTGTATGGGTGCAGGAATAAGTGGAGGAGGGCCACTGTGGACCCACGAGGTAGGGGGCGCGCCCAGGGGGGTAAGGCGCGCCCTCCACCCTCGTGGCCAGGTGCTTGCCCCTCCTGCTGTGTTCTCAGTGACAGATATTCTTAAATATTCCATAAAAAATCATATTCCATTTTCAGGGCATTTGGAGAACTTTTATTTTGGGTATTTTTATATTGCATGATAAATCGAGAAACAGAGAAAAATACTATTTTTACTTTATTTCAACTAAATAACAGAAAGTAGAGAGAGGGTACAGAAGGTTGTGCCTTCTAGTTTCATCCATTTCATGCTCATCAAAAGGAATCCACTAACAAGGTTGATCAAGTCTTGTTAACAAACTCATTCCGAATAACATGGAACCGGAGAAATTTCGAATAACACTATGTTACCTCAACGGGGATATGCACATCCCCAATAATAATAATAATATCATATTTCTTCTTGACAGTAGGAAGAGGAAATTCAAAACCTCCAAAAATAATTGATGGAACTTTTCCAATAGAATTTATACTATGAACTTGAGGTTGTTTCCTCGGTAAGCGTACCGTATGCTCATTACCATTAACATGAAAAGTGACATTGCCTTTGTTGCAATCAATAACAGCCCCTGCAGTATTCAGAAAAAGTCTTCCAAGAATAATAGGCATACTATCGTCCTCGGAAATATCAAGAATAACAAAGTCCGTTAAAATAGTAACGTTTGCAACTACAACAGGCACATCCTCACAAATACCGACAAGTATAGCAGTTTATTTATCATCCATTTGCAAAGATATTTCAGTGGGTGTCAACTTATTCAAGTCAAGTCTACAATATAAAGAGAGAGGCATAACACTAACACCGGCTCCAAGATCACATAAAGCAGTTTTAACATAGTTTCTTTTAATGGACCATGGTATAGTAGGTACTCCTAGATCTCCAAGTTTCTTTGGTATTCCACCCTTAAAAGTATAATTAGCAAGCATGGTGGAAATTTCAGCTTCCGGTATCTTTCTTTTATTAGTAACAATATCTTTCATGTACTTAGCATAAGGATTCATTTTGAGCATATCAGTTAATCGCATACGCAAAAAGATAGGTCTAATCATTTCAGCAAAGCGCTCAAAATCCTCATCATCCTTTTTCTTGGATGGTTTGGGAGGAAAAGGCATGGGTTTCTGAACCCATGGCTCCCTTTCTTTACCATGTTTCCTAGCAACAAAGTCTCTCTTATCATAACGTTGATTCTTTGATTGTGGGTTATCAAGATCAACAACAGGTTCAATTTCTACATCATTATCATTACTAGGTTGAGCATCATCATGAACATCATCATTAACATTTTCACTAGGTTCATGTTCATTGCAGTTGTGTTTCAGCATCGAAATAGAAATATCATTTGGATTCTCGGTGGTTCAGCAATAGGTTCACTAGAAGCATGCAAAGTCCTATCATTTTTCTTTTTCTTCTTTTTAGAAGGACTAGGTGCATCAATATTATTTCTCTGAGAATATTGCTCAATTCTCTTAGGGTGGCCTTCAGGATACAAAGGTTCCTGAGTCATTCTACCAGTTCTAGTAGCCACTTTAACAGCATAATCATTTTTCTTACTATTCATTTCATTGAGCAAATCATTTTGAGCCTTAAGTACTTGTTATACTTGAGTGGTAACCATAGAAGCATGTTTAGTAATGAGTTTAAGTTCACCTTTAACTCTAGACATATAATCACCCAAGTGTTCAAGCGTATCGGAATTGTATTTCAATTGTCTACCAAAATAAGCATTGAAGTTTTCCTGTTTGACAATAAAATTATCAACCTCTTCTAAGCATTTTCTAGCAGACTTATAGTGAGGAATATCACCTTCATCAAATCTATATAGAAAATTTACATTTACTACCTGTCGGGGAAGCTGATCGTAACCCACGAACACCTATGGGACCGGCGGACCGAGTCCCTTTCGGTTCGGTGGGGGGCGGAGGTCGCCTGAAAAAGCGGATCGGCGATGCACACGAAGCGGTTTACCCAGCCGGAGCTCTCCGGAGATAATACTCCTCTGCTGCTTGTCGATTGTATTGTGTTCTTGCTAGGGAGCACAGAGAGCTACAAAACCTAGCGTGAGTGTCTCTAGTTTTGAATGAGTCGAACCGATCCCCCTCTACGTTGCGCATGGGCCTCCTTTTATATGCTCAAGGGGTCACCAACAGGTGGCAACGTAGACAAGGGCAAAATGGGAAAATGAGTTGCGGTTGGTACAGCTACTTTGTACAGTGTATTCTACCTAACTCTGACGGCAAGGGACAAAAGCATTAAATGCCGCCCATGTCGCCTAAGCAATTACAACAGGGACCGTCGGGGCGCCACCGCTTGCCACGATGGCATTCTTGTCAGCGCCGCTTACCGCTGCTCTCCGCTGGCAAGCACAGCCTCTTGACACGGCGCTGGAATGGTCCCATGGCGACACGTTGGTGGATGAGCTGGAGCGGAGATGAAGAGTGGTTGCTGCCAGCGGCAAGCGCCTTGCATGCTGAATCTCGTCGCGTCCGGAAGCTTGTCGCTCACCGAGCCTTCCCGCAAGTTCCTCTTGCCGGGTCTTGTCTTCTGCGTGCCTTGAGTGGCCTTCCGGCAAGCTCCTCTTGTCGGGGCCTTGTCTCCTTGGCTTAAATACTTTGTTCTTGAATGGCTCCAAAGGAACCATGGAGGACCTTAGCGGTCACTAGGCAAGCCTTGCAGCGAGGTCTTACAACTGCACATGCACGAGTTCGGGATACTAGGGTACCCCTACTCTAGTACACCGGCAGAGCCCCGGGCACTGGGCCACACACAGTGCCCGCGCTGTTGGGCCAGGCCCAAAACAGTCTGCAGACGCAGCGGCCTAAATCACGCCGTAACTTGCTCGGACCCACCACGTCCCCCACGAACAGCAGCGTCGAGCGTGGCATCGTGGGGAGAGATCGTGGGGGTTTCTTTATTTGGCAAGCGGAGCGTCGCCCCTCTCCCTCCTTATAAGCAGGGGAGCAGGGCAGGTCGCCCACCTCGCCATTCTTTGTCTCATCGAAAAACCACCGCCGCTCCCCTTCTCCTCTAGTGCGAAGAGGCGGCGCTCACTTCATCGCCACCAGCATCACCAGCGCCGTCGGTCTCCCCACTACCATCGCCATGGCTCAAAGCCGACAAGGGAAGGCGTGAAGTCGGCGGCGCAGCGACTTCATGGCGCTGGAAGGAGCGGGCCATCTTCCCCCTCAGCTCGGCGCTTAAAGGAGCTGAGGGGCGGCTACTACCTCTTCGGTCGGCGGAGACGGCGCATCCGCGCCGAAGGTACTCTCGGCCGCCGCCAGAATCGGTTCGGAGCGGGTACCCCTTCTTCACGCTCTTCTTCTATTGCAGGCTCTACCCGCCCTTCTCTGAATTCTTCTGCGATATCATGAACACCTACGGGTTTCGCCTCCTTGATTTCACCCCCAATGATGTCTTGACCATGGCAGTTTTCGCACATCTCTGCGAAAACTTTGTCGGAGTCCACCCAAACGTAGCCCTCTTCGCCACTTCTTCATGCCCGTGTTGAGAGAGAGAGCCACTTGCGGAGGGATTGCTTGGATCTCGGGATCGGCAAGAAAGAAGCCTATCTAGAAGGAGAGCTTCGCAGCAAGTGGGAGGAGTGGAGAGCCGATTGGTGTTGGATCGTTGAGGAGAACCCGCAGCCCTTCACTGCCCAGCGCCAAACTCCAATAGTGCGCGGCAACGATTGGAGCAACTTGGCGCCGGAAGATGCTAGGTTGAAGAATGCCGTGACCCGGATCCTGCGCCTCAGGCTTGTCGGACTCACTATAGGCGCCGTTGGCGCAGATTTCCATCGCCGCCGCATTGCTCCCTTGCAGGAGAGGAGGAGACCTTCTTGGGAGTTCCAAAATGCGGCGGACATCATGAGGCTGCGCCCGGGCCTCAACTGGAATTTCACCGTCTTGGAGTTGGACGCAATTCTCCTGGAGTTGTTCAAGCATGACCCCGATCATCCCGAGTGGTTTAGGTTGCCGAGGGGAGTCGTCCCATTGTGCAACAACTCTTCGCTCGACCGCATCCGTGCAATGATGCCGTTGTGCGATTCGCATGGGATTGTTCCAACCTGGCAAGAGCCTTCAGACGACGTCGTGCGGCAGTTCTTCGATAGCTTGGAAGAAGTGCCGATCCGCCCCGATGAGCAGAAGTGGCTCACCCGCGACACCACCGACGCCGAGATGCAGCGCATCGCCACCAGGTTGGAGGAGGCGGCAGCAGCTGCTGCCATGGCGCGTCGGGTTCACCGTGGAGGAGGCAGAGGCAGCGAGGCGGCAAGCCTTGCCGACCGAGAAGAGCTTGCGGCGAGGAGGAGCAGGCCGAGCCGAAGTTGAGCCGAGCGAGCCTGCCGAGGCGTCTCCTCCACACCTTCAAGTAGCTTGCATGGCGGAGCCCAGCTCCACCAAGGCGTCTCCGCAAGACCGGGGGCGAGGCAGGCGGCAGGCAGGCCCAACAGCCACAGGCCACACGCAGCCTGCTCCACCGCGGCAAGCATCTGTTGCTGGAGCACCCCACACCGCTGCAACAAGCGAGGCGGTATCCTCTCGTGCCACCGCTGCCACCCCGCCAAGCGGTCAGAGAACCTACTCCTCCGCCTCTTACCACGGGGCGAGCCGAATTTGATCTCTCCGCGCTCAGCTCGGCGAGGAAGAAGAAGAAGAGTAAGCTTCTATGCTGTGCTTGTATTTCTTCAATTTTGTTGATTCGTCTTGTGTCTGACTTGCTTCATTCTGAACTCTTTCCTTTTTAGGACGCTGGCCCAGAGAGCGTCGAAGAGAGCCAAGACCCCGGGGAAGCTGATCGTAACCCACGAACACCTATGGGACGGCGGACCGAGTCCCTTCGGTTCGATGGGGCGGAGGTCGCCGAAGAGCGGATCGGCGATGCACACGCGGTTTACCCAGCCGAGCTCTGGAGATAATACTCCTACTGCTGCTTGTCGATTGTATTGTGTTCTTGCTAGGGAGCCAGAGAGCTACAAAACCTAAGCGTGAGTGTCTCTAGTTTGAATGAGTCGAACCGAACCCCTCACGTTATGCATGGGCCTCCTTTTATAGGCTCAAGGGGTCACCAGCAGTGGCAACGTAGACAAGGGCAAATGGGAAAATGAGTTGCGGTTGGTACAACTACTTTGTACAGTGTATTCTACCTAACTCGACGGCAAGGGACAAAAGCATTAAATGCCGCCCATATCGCCTAAACGATTACTTGAGGGACCGTCGGGGCGCCACCGCTTGCCACGATGGCATTCTTGTCGGCCGCCGCTTACCGCTTGCTCTCCGCTGGCCGCCTGACCTCTTGACAGCGTGCAGGAATGGTCCCATGGCGACACGTTGGTGGATGAGCTGGAGTGGAGATGAAGAGTGGTTGCTGCGCAACAAGCGCCTTGCAGCGCTGAATCCTCGTCGCGTCCGGAAGCTTGTCGCTCACCCGGCCTTCGGCAAGTTCCTCTTGCGGGGTCTTATCTTCTGCGTGCCTTGAGTGGCCTTCCGGCAAGCTCCTCTTGCGGGGCCTTGTCTCCTTGGCTTAAATACTTTGTTCTTGAATGGCTCCAAAGGAACCATGGAGGACCTTAGCGGTCACTAGGCAAGCCTTGCATGAGGTCTTCTGTAATGCCCGTGCACGAGTTCGGGATACTAGGGTACCCCTACTCTAGTACACCGACACTACCTGTGAAGGGTTATCAAGACCATGAGTTTCTTCAATAGGTGGAGGATTAAGATCATATGTTTCTTCAACAAGCGGTAAATTAAGACCATGTATTTCTTCAATAGGCGGTAAATTCTTAACGTCTTCAGCTTTAATTCCTTTTTCTTTCATAGATTTCTTTGCCTCTTGCATATCTCCAGGACTGAGAAATAGAACACCTCTCTTCTTCGGAGTTGGTTTAGGAATAGGCTCAGGAGCTGGCTCAGGAAGTGTCCAGTTATTTTCATTTGTCAACATATTATTCAATAGAATTTCAGCTTCATTCGGTGTTCTTTCCCTGAAAACAGAACCAGCACAACTATCCAGGTAATCTCTGGAAGCATTGGTTAGTCCATTATAAAAGATATCAAGTATTTCATTTTTCTTAAGAGGATGATCTGGCAAAGCATTAAGTAACTTGAGAAGCCTCCCCAAGCTTGTGGGAGACTCTCTTCTTCAATTTGCACAAAGTTTTATATTTCCCTCAAAGCAGCTTGTTTCTTATGAGCAGGGAAATTTTTAGCAAAGAAGTAATAAATCATATCCTGGGGACTACGCACACAAAAAGGATCAAGAGAATTAAACCATATCTTAGCATCACCCTTTAATGAGAACGGAAATATTTTAAGGATATAAAGATAGCGAGATCTCTCATCAGTAGTGAACAGGGTAGCTATATCATTTAATTTAGTAAGATGTGCCACAACAGTTTCAGATTCATAGCCATGAAAAGGATCAGATTCAACCAAAGTAATTATATCAGGATCAACAGAGAATTCATAATCCTTATCAGTAACACAGATGGGTGAAGTAGCAAAAGCAGGGGTCAGGTTTCATTCTAGCATTAAGAGATTGCTGATTCCATTTAGCTAATAACCTCTTGAGTTCATATCTATCTTTGCAAGCTAAAATAGCTAAAGCAGCTTCTTTTTGAAAAACATAACCCTCAGGAATTACAGGCAAGTCTTCATCATCACTTTCATCAATATAATCAGTTTCAATAATTTCTTTCTCTCTAACCCTAGCAATTTGTTCATCAAGAAATTCACTAAGTGGCACAGTAGTATCAAGCATAGAAGTAGTTTCATCATAAGTATCATGCATAGCAGAAGTGGCATCATCAATAACATCGACATATCGAGCGAATAGCGAAGCGGTTTAGGTGTCATGAAAGCTTCACTAAAATGAAGGTGAATCAAGTGCGAGCTGGATGGCGGTTCCTTACCTCCCTCGTAGTTGAGGGATAAATTGTTGTCTTAGCATCTTTCAAGTTCTTCATAGTGACCAGCAGATATAAATCCCAAGTGACTCAAGGAATAGAGCTATGCTCCCCGGCAACGATGCCAGAAAATAGTCTTGATAACCCACAAGTATAGGGGATCGCAACATTTTTTGAGGGTAGAGTATTCAACCCAAATTTATTGACTCGACACAAGGGGAGCCAAAGAATATTCTCAAGTATTAGCAGTTGAGATGTCAATTCAACCACACCTGGATAACTTAGTATCTGCAGCAAACTATTTAGTAGCAAAGTAGTATGGAAGTAACGGTAACGGTAACGAAAGTAACGGTAGCAAAAGTAATATTTTTGGTGTTTTGTAGTGATTGTAACAGTAGCAACGGAAAAGTAAATAAGCGAAGAACAATATAGGAAAAGCTCGTAGGCATTGGATCGGTGATGGAGAATTATGCCGGATGCGGTTCATCATGTAACAATCATAACATAGGGTGACACAGAACTAGCTCCAATTCATCAATGTAATGTAGGCATGTATTCCGATATAGTCATACGTGCTTATGGAAAAGAACTTGCATGGCATATTTTATCCTACCCTCCCATGGCAGCGGGGTCCTAATGGAAACTAAGGGATATTAAGGCCTCCTTTTAATAGAGTACCGGAACAAAGCATTAGCACATAGTGAATACATGAACTCCTCAAACTATGGTCATCACCGAGAGTGGTCCCGATTATTGTTACTTCCGGATTGCCGGATCATAACACATAGTAGGTGACTATAGACTTGCAAGATAGGATCAAGAACACACATATATTCATGAAAACATAACAAGTTCAGATCTGAAATCATGGCACTCGGGCCCTAGTGACAAGCATTAAGCATAGCAAAGTCATAGCAACATCAATCTCTGAACATAGTGGATACTAGGGATCAAACCCTAACAAAACTAACTCGATTACATGATAGATCTCATCCAACCCATCACCGTCCAGCAAGCCTATGATGGAATTACTCACGCACGGCGGTAGCATCATGAAATTGGTGATGGAGGATGGTTGATGATGACGATGGTGACGAATCCCCTCTCCGGGCCCCGAGCGGACTCAGATTAGCCCTCCGAGAGGTTTTAGGGCTTGGCGGCGGCTCCGTGTCGTAAAACGCGATGAATCCTTCTCTCTGATTTTTTCTCCCGTAAAGTGAATATATGGAGTTGGAGTTGAGGTCGGTGGAGCGTTAGGGGCCCACGGTGGGGGCACGCCCTAGAGGGCAGCGCGCCCCACCCTCGTGGGCAGGTGTGGGCCCCGACGTGGATTTTTCTTCCGGTATTTTTCTTATTTTCCAAATAGATGTTCCGTGGAGTTTCAGTTCATTCCGAGAACGTTTGTTTCTGCACATAAATAACACCATGGAAAGTCAGCTAAAACAACATCAGTCCGGGTTAGTTCCATTCAAATCATGCAAGTTAGAGTCCAAAACAAGGGCAAAAGTGTTTGGAAAAGTAGATACGACGGAGACGTATCAGCAGGGCCCGCTAGTCAGCCACTCTGTACGCGCGCGAAGCGATACGAGTGGTGGCGCCCTGAGGCTTTATGCCTTCGACGTCACCCCCCCTAGTCTATTTTATTTAAATTCAAATTCATTTTATTTACATAGAGCTTCAAACAGCTATAACTCTTCAACCATAAGTCCAAATGAATTGATTCTTTTTGCATTGTGTTCTTTGCAAACAAATCTAGCAGCTCACCAAAGATGAGATTTTTCTGTGCTGCCTAGATTTTCTAGTGATTTTCAGAAGGGTTCTTGATATTTTATTCTTGTGTTTAAAATTATTTTCAGAGGGTGAGGCTTGTCTTGAGGACCACCAGAAGGCTTGTGAACCTCATCTGCACTAAGGCAAGCCACAACAACATTATCATGGTGCCATTTCAATATTTATGATTTTATTACTTGAATGAAAAGTTTAATCCATGCATTTAAATAACTATTATGTTATTTTTATTCTGTTAAGTGCTTGTTTCAACTAATATGCTTGATTTACAGAATGTTTGAAACTAACTTAGCTGGTAAAGAATCTAGGATTCATTTGTGATGAAAGAATAATATTGTGATACAAATGAGTAATTACTTAAAGTTATTTTCTTGCATGAGTTAAATGATAAAAATTTGCTAGAAAATATTCTGTTTAAAGTAAGGTTTTTCCTAACCAGAAAAGTGGCATAAGTTGTTGATGATTATGCTTAGTGTGAATATGGTTGACTCAGTCATTTCCATTAATATGTAATGCATAGGTTAAGTTGCATTTCATGGCATACTATGACACCGGTTATTTTTACTTTAAGTTGAACATGAATATAACTCAATTTGAACATATCGTTGGCTGGGTCATGGTGCCACTGAATTGAGTTTTTCCCAGTGCAACCACATTTGCCTTATGGGAGGCCTTGATTCGATACGTTGTCATGCCTCTGGTCGGTGCCTCCAACTAGGGCAGGTTATGGGCTTGCTTACCCTAGCCCGGTAAGCAGACATAACCTTGTGTGCCCGTTGTTGATATTATTGTACCGGGTCTCCTTGTGGGATCGTTTTGGCCACGACGGTGGTCGTTGTGTCTTTGGTAGACACGGGGCCACCCAGGACTAGCCTAGTGGGGATTGTGTCAGTGTGGCCTGGAGAGTGTCATGGCAATGGAGGGGTTTCGTCGGAATGCCGTTGGTCCACCCGAATGGGAGTGCGAGGCCATTGGTTCCGTGGTGTGGGTACAGTGTGCTACCTCTGCAGAGTGTATAATTTATCGATAGTCGAGTCCACGGTCACGGACACGCTCATAGTAGGTCCCACCATGGGTCAATGTTTAATAAATTTTGCACACTAAGTTATGAACTTTGCACTGTTGATGATGGCGAAAAGGCCATCGAGATGTTCGAGACCAAGCATTGGTCGTGGTTGTGATTGCCATAAGGATCACGAGCCACCCATGTCAAGACCACGATGGTGGTTTGTGTGTGATCTGAGAACGATCACGGTTGGTAAGTCGGTCCCGAAGGACGTCTATCACAAGAGCCTGATCACAGCATGTTTAAACATTACTGCATTATTAATTGGTTAATTATCATGATATTGTTTGTCATTATGATTATGTCTGTTGTGAGCTTGCAAGTACATTCAATGTACTGACCTGGCGTGTCATGCTAGATTTCAGGAAAGTCTCGTTGGAAAGGAGCGCTGCTCGAGTCTAGATCGTATCCACATCGGTGTCCCTGTGCAATGGAGTTTCCGCTACGACATTGTTCCGCTGCTGCGTAGTTGTTATGATCGAGGCCCCTTTATGTTCACTAAATAATGTACATATTGTTCAGCCGCACCGTGTGTGCCGCTTGGCCTCGACTCCGTTGTAATATAAAGTCTGGTCCGCTAGCATCAATAAAGCGGTTGTTTTCTGTACCAAGATGTTGTGTGTTGCCAGAAGACATGGTCTCTGGGCTGGCAATGCATGGTAAACGGGTCGCTCTGAGCCGGGGTGCCACAGCTAGGCCTTGAGATCGTTGCGAGAGTGGGCTAGAGGGAGAGGGATCTTCATGCGCACCCCAGTGTTTGAACCTCAAGGGTTTTGCCGGAACCCGTAATCCGACATTTGGCGCGCCAGGTAGGGGTGCGCCGAAGCTTCTTCTCCGTCGGGCCAAGTCGCCGTCGCTCCACAGCTCCGATGTCCGACGATCTGAGGACCCAAGCCGACAGTTGGGCGGCCTGGCCCGCTCGAGCACCACCGTCCGCTCCAGAAGTACTCAACTCCACGCTCAAGGCGGCACGCTCGCCGCCCAACGCCTGCGGACGTGGCAGCGCAGGCCGCCGCCCGCCGCCCTCGCACTGCGGCGCACACGCGACACCCCTCGATCCTCCGGCTGCGCGGCGGCAATAGCAACACACACCCGACAGGAGCAGGAAAACATGCTGGCCGCGCTTGTCGTGGCACGGGAGCTGCTGCGGTGCAGGCTGACGGAGAGTGGTTGCGACGCACTGCTGGAGCGGGTCGCCGAACTGGTGGACGCTGCTTGCAGGGGTACTACACCCTTCTGCTCCATGGCCACGCCCCAGGTTGTGGTGGAAGCGTGAGCAAGGCCCCAACGAGCCTGCATGCCCCCGGGTCATCTGGAGGGTCCGGCGGCACGAGCGCGGGCAATGGCGCTGGCCGTCCGGCTGCGGCCGCGCCGTTGCCAGGAGGGACAAGTGATGGCGGCCTACTGCAAGGGCGCACCGGGATACCGTGCGGCAGCCACCAGGGCCAAACACCGCAATTCGAGGCCCAAGGCACGGGGCACCCAGTCAGGGATTCTGGTGAGGCAATCGCAGACGCCTACGTACCCCGCATGGTGCACCCGAGATACCTGCTGGGGGAAGGCACCTCTCCGTTCCCCAGGCCAGGATGGGAGGCTGGAGGGCCCGAGGCGCGGGCCTTTCTGATCCATGTGGAGACTTTGCTGAGCCCTTCAGCGACGATGACAGTGGGGTACCGATGAGAAAACTTATGCTAACCCTGAACTGCAGGGGACCCAGGCCACAGTAGCGGTCGAAGACCACAGGATAGTGCCCTAGCCAACGATGGGGGCTGCGCGGGAGAGGCCCGGAGCCAGGCTCTCCCCCGTGCCGCACGGAGCCAGACGTGGCACGAAGGTAGGCCCTTGGTCCGAGGAAGCACCGGCGAGCTATCTCCCCCCCCCCCCGGCAGAGGGCCCGTGGTCACCGAGGGCGCCGCCAACGTCCTCTCCGCTCCATGGTCTCGTCCTGGTTTCAGGATGCCCCAACGATGGTCAAGGGTGGCGCTGGGCGGGGCCCTCGCCTGGCGATATGAAGTAAGGCTCACGCCTGTGAAGGTCTCCGCTTGTGACACTCTCACTTAATATTGAGTGGGGTTGTACACGCCCCGGAGTCTCCGGAGTGCCGCCCTCGGGCCTCGGGGGCTCCCGCCCACGTCCTAGTGGAAGCAACATGCTCCGCGTTGGCCGTCGACACTGTCCCCCAACGACTATGCTCACAGCCAGTGAAAGCACTTAGCTCCGCGCTAGTGGGAAGACAAGAAGACTAGCTAGGTGTCGGATGCGGCCATTTGCTTTCGACCTCCTTTCTGTAGCTCGGATTTGCAGCCTTTGGATTTGAATTTGAAGTCGCATTTTCACTAGCAATCGCGGGGGGGTGTCTTTTCTTGTTTGTGTTAATTTCGTGAGTTTTCTGGATTCGTGCCTTGTTTTAAGATTTACGATTGCTACCCCCCCCCCTCTGAGCACCTCGCGAGGAGGGGCTGGGCGTGGCATACACGCGCCACGCGCACACCCCTCCATGACTAGCGCTCGCCCCTCGCGAGGCCCTCTCGGGCGGACTAGCAAAACTCTCCAGGAGCCCCAAGCCTCGCGAGCCCGTGAAAGACTCCCTTTGGGAAAAAGGCACATCTGCAGCGGCCAAATCAGCACTAAGCCTAGCTGGACCGAGGTAAGTTACAGCAGCAAGCCCGCGAGGAGCTCGTGAGCTTACAAAAGCACGCTCAATTCTGGCCTAAGAAATAAAATGGTAGTCTGTTTACGTGAGGGGCTCCCCCTCTCCAAAATGCTCTTACGCCTCGAGGGGCAAGGCCTTTGCGTGCAGGTTCAAAACAAAGGATCGGGGGCTCAGTCGGACATGTCTCTCGCTGCGTCCTCCGGGTGGCTCTCAGGCGCACCGCTGGCACCGTCTTCACCATCATCAACCGCTGCCCTCGTCCGCCACGACCACCACCGCATCATCCTCAGAGGCAAAGGCCCTGACTAGAGCATCCACATTGTCGTCCACCCAGCGCGCTAGGTTATCCCGGGCGACCTCAGGCATCGGGGCGATGGCGGCGTCAAAGTCAAAGTCAGGATTGATGTTCATGAGATGGCTGAAAACGCAGGAAATTGCACGCCCGAGGAGGCCTCGGCTCTTCTCCTCGACAAGCTCATGAGCCCTCTCAGCCCGACTCTCCAGACACATCACGACATCAGTGAAGAAGCAGAGGTGGCTGGCATAGTCTTCTGTGTGGGGATGAGGGGCGTGCTCATCACAAATGGCGCCCAGCACCTGGTTGGCCCTCGTCCTGAGGCCCCGGAGCATGGGGGTGTGCTCGCGCTGCAACGTCTGTCGGCAGATCGCCTCCTCCCTACTCTGCTGCGCGAGGGACGCAGCAACGGTAACCCGCTGCTGAAGCGGGAGCAACTCAGGATGGGCGGAGGCCAACTCGGCCTGCACAGATATCAGGGCAGCTGCAGCGGCCTTCTCGCGCTGCTCCGCCTCAGCCAACCTTGACCTGAGGGCGGCGGTCCTGCCCTCAGCTTCAGCATCCACAAACTTCAGCTTCAGGTCATACCTATTGGCAAGATCAGCGCGAGCCTCGGCCACCTTGCGGTCAACTTCCTCCTAGGTCCTGGCCTCGCACGTGCTGGCAGCATCTCCCGCTTGGGCAACCTGACGCTCCCTCATCTCCAACCGCTCAAGCTCGAGGCTGCGCTCCGTGGCCTCCAGCATCAGCGCTTCCTCATTGTCGGGGGTTGGGTGCGACATATGCCAAAGGATGGCTTATCATGGTGGGGGCGAGTAGAACGTCGCCGGTGCCTGGAAACGGGATGAGGCGAAGGCATGCACGCCAGCGAATCTTACCCAGCTTCAGGGCTCTTCGTGGAGATAACACCCCTACTGCTGCTCTGCGGGGTCTCCGCATGTTCACTATGGCAAAGTGGGTACAAGGTTGCTCCTCGAGCTGTTTGGGGTGAGGAAGGAGAAGGGCACGGCTAGCTCCTTTCTTCCCTCTATGTGTGTCTAGAACTATTAGGGTCCAACGTCTTGCATGGGTGCCCCGGGGGGTTTATATAGGCCTACCCCCCGGGAGTACAATGGTAATCCGGCTGGGCGCAGGTCCCAGCCGTCGATCTCTCGGTCGCCGTCTTCTCCGCCCGACTTACAGGGCCCGCCGACTAGTGGGCAGCGCCGTGATCCAGCATGGGGCCGACAGCCCTTGTCCTTGCTGGCGGAATCTTGCCGACTGCGGATTACTATAGCCGTGCTTCTAATAGCGCGAGCTTGGTCATTGGGTCATGGCAAGGCAGTTGCCGCTGACGGGCGATCACTGCCATTCCTGTCTTATCTCGGTTAATGGCGCGGAGCCGTGGGAGGGCGGCGAGTCTTGAGGCCGACTCGGCGGGTCCGTCTGAAGCGCTCTCGCCGTCTTACGCACTCCGCCGGCGGGCGGAATCCGCCGTCTTCGGTCGTCTGAGCGGTATCCGTGGGTCGAGGATCTGCCAGGGGCTGATGTCGAGGGCGGCGTGGCAACAACGCCAGCGCAGAACGAGAGATCTCCGTCGGTCTGGGCGCTCTGTGGCCATGCCTGTCCTTTGTGAGCAGGGCAGGGATGGGCGCGGCCTCATCCCATCCGTCCTTAGTCGCATAAGCAGGAGGTGGTTGGAGTCGCGGGCCGACTCCCATAGCCGGCTTCTTGAATCGCTAGCTAGGTCGGCTCATCTCGAGGCCGTCTCACGGGACTCGGTGGGAGGGGCGGTCGGCGGCTCTGCCACCGACTCTCAAGCGGCTCTTCGTCTTGGGGTCTTGAGGCGCGATGCCTACGATGTTTGAAAGGTCCGGGGCTCGGGTTTGCCTTCCGTGGCCCATTACTCCGGCAGTAGTCCCGAAGCTGGTGGGCGCCGAGGGCAACATGTCGAGGAGCCTCAACAGTTTCATCCCTCTAGTGGAAGAATCTGGGCTTGGCTCGCCGTCTCTCTCTTGAGCCGACTAGCTGGAGTCGGCCTTGCAGGACGCCCTCTTGCTCCTCAAAGGTTTTGAAGGTCGTGGCGGGATCCGGGCAGCGTTCCTGATAAGCTTCCAGGCAGCTACCCGTTGCGGGCCCGCCGCGTGACGCCACGCGGTAGGGTCGATCTGCCCTGCAGCGTGGCGAGACAGGCTCGTCGGCGGGGCCGCCACTACCGCACCTCGGCGCCGCAGGCGGATCCGTTCTTTGCGCAGCAGGCGGTTGGGTTCCCCGTCATTACTGCCGCGTAACCCGTGGGTTAAATCATGGGG